>CM070733.1:30288995-30888995 GCA_036346275.1 Otatea glauca | reverse complement strand
ATCATAAGGGAATGATAAGATCTCGTTTAGCTGTAATAAATGCACATGAAAGAGTGGAAATACCCCAAATAGATATTAAATCCACTTTTACCCCTCATGATAAGAAGAGGGGGAGGCCTCCAGGTACACGGGGCTCAATTCTACGGAGACGTCTAAAGAAATAGAGAACTAAACAAGTGAGAACACTACCAGGATAGTAGAAGAAGCTCAAGCTAATGTTGAAAAAAAATCCCTGAAGTGAGCTTTCCTAAAGATGGTAATCTCGTCCTTGAAGTGATCCATCTTGAAGATGATAACCCCATCAAATATTTGCGTGCACAATTTGATGTTAGGAAGTCCGAACACCCAGATTCCATCGTTGTGAAAAATCATGAGGAGCTGGAAGAAATTAATGAAGAGATTTCCACCAATTATGTGGATTCGAGAGAGTTATATAAAAGAAAGATTACAATTGTCGACATATATTTTGTCTAAAAAATTGCTAAAACACTTGAGCTTGATTTCAAACCAAAGTCCATGACTGAGTACTAGAAGCGCCCAGATTGGGTCAAATGGAAAGAAGCAATTGAGGCAGGAGAATTGCGCTCACTTAATAAGAGGAAAGTATTTAGTCCTGTTAACAGAATACCTCATAAAGTGTTCTCTGTAGGATCAAAATGGATTTTCATCTCGAAGATAAATGAAAATAACTAGGTGATGAGATATAAAGTAAGGCTTGTAACACAAGGGTTCATTTGAGACCTAGCATCGATTATGATGAAACTTACTCTCTTGTAATGAGTGGCATAACATTGTGATACTTGATATCAATGGTAGCTAGCTTAAACTTAACAATGCAGTTGATAGATGTAATTCTGAATCCTAATAAAAGTAATCGCAACATGTATAGCATCAAACTGTAGAGATTGCTATATAGATTAAAAGTCAGGAAGAATATGGTACAACTAACTTAATGAGTTCCTCTTGAGGAAGGGATACTCAATAATAATGATTGTCCCTGTGTGTTTATAAAAAAATCTCAGAATAGATTCTGTATCATTTCAGTCTGTGTCGATGATCTAAATATCATTGAAATCACTGAAGAGATAAAAGGAAGTAAGTTCTTACCTTATGACGGAGTTTGAGATGAAAGATTTGGTTAAAACCAAATATCTCTTAAGCTTGCAGCTAGAGCATTTCCAGAAATAATTTTTGTACACGGTCTACCTATACCAAGAAGGTATTGGAAAATTTTAATATGGATAAATCTCATCATTTGAAGACGCCTATGGTAGTAAGATCCCTTGAGGTGGATAAAGACCCTTTTAGATCGAGGATGGAAAATGAGGAAGTATTAGGACTTGAAGTCCCATACTGCGTCGTTGGAGCACTTATATATCTTGTGAATAGCACAAGACCTGATATTGTATTCGCAGTAAATTTGCTAGCTAGACAAAGTACAGCTCCAACCAAAAGACACTGTGCTGTGTCAGAACTTTGCTCATATACCTCCAAGGTACATAAGATCTTGACTTATTTTACCAGAAGGACCAAGACTTGACTATGGTGGGATATACAGATGCTGGCTATCTGTCTGATCTTTATAGTGCCAAATCTCATACTAGGTTTGTGTTTCACTGCGGTGGTACAACCTTTTCTTAGAAGTCTTTTAAGCAGACCTTGTTAGTTACTTCTACCAACCACTTAGAAATTATAGCATTATGTGAGGCCTCATGTGAGTGTGTTTGGCCAAGACATGTGATGAACCATATCCAGAAGTCATGTGGCATTAACACCGTTGATACCCCTACAATTATCTATGAAGATAATGCTACTTGTGTTGCATAAATGTAAATAGGTTATGTAAAGAGCAATATCATGAAGCATATTGCCCATAAACTTTTCTATCCTTACGAACTCCAGAAGAATGGTGAGGTAAAGACTTTACAAACTAAGTCATGTGAAGATCTATCAGATTTATTCACTAAGTCTTTGCCAATATCTAATTTTCAAAGATATGTGCACAGTATTAGAATGAGACGACTTAGAGATATCTGAGTTCAAAGGAGTAAATCCTAAACTATGGCATTTAGCATGATCATGAAGATATTACTTTAAATCCGAGAAAATTATAAGTTACACTTCTTTTCCCTTGGTGAGTTTTTCTGAAGTTTTCTCACATGAAGATTTTTAATGACGCAACTAGTGTAACACAATATGCGAGTGTAATGTATTCTTTTCTCTACCTTTTTTCCCACTAGGTTTTTGGGAGGAGTTTTGATGAGGCATGTGCATTACGCGACATTCGCATAAGGAGTGTTGAGATATAGCAGGACTCTTCATCCTGATTGTTCAAATATATTTAGACTCTATCTTATTATGGGCGAATCCAGAAATATCTCTTATGGATTTTTACTATAAATATAGAATTCAGTTGTACAAGAGAATCAATCTAATAAAGAGAGAGAAAGTTTTGCCTCCCTATATCGTGTGTGCTCCATGTGATTGTTTTTGCTATTTGATCAGTGCATTTTGTTTGATCCACGGTGGTCGTCATTGTTTTACAACAGACACATCACTTCTTAGCAATAAACCAAACATTTTATCTTAAGACAGGTGGCATGTTTAAAGCTGGAACTTGAATAAGGGCAAAAACTACATGCACACGTAGGTACGTTCAGTAGTCAAAACGTATGCCCACGTTTCGTAAGATTATGATCTTCAATTTAGATTAGATGTATGCTAGAAACACATCCACATATACGCATGTATGTACACTCGTATGTAGAGATATGTGCGCACGTCTGTACAACTACATCCTGTATCACTCTGTATGTCTATGGATATCCTGAGAAGTAAATGAAAAGATAAACATCCCAATTAATATGAAGAAAAGGAGGGAGAGAGAAAAAAAAGAAAAAGAAAGTCATGAGAAAGTTTCCGCCTCACCTCTCACTACCTAGGGGCAGACAAGAGCACGAGGCCGTCCTACTCCTGGTGGTCTCCAGTCTCCACTGCCCAGTGCCCACTCCCCTCCCCTCCCCCCCGGCCGGCCGGCCTCCCTCCGCCCGCAGCGCTTCGCTCCCAGGTAAACCTCCTCCAGCCCTCTCTCTCCGCGTCCCTCCCTGCAAAATCCCACTTTTTCTCGCCGCAGATTTCGCAGATCCAAGAAGCAGCGCGCTCGCGAAAGGCGGCGTCTTTCCCTGCTCGCTCCCTCCACCGTTTCTTGGCGTTTTCTCGGCGTGCTTTGGCCTTTGCTTTTTTCTCCTTTGGTGATCTGCTCCGTCGGGGAGCGGTTGGGGCCCCATGTGCGCACGGTGGTGATCGATCTGTAGTGGGAGCTAGTGCGCCTGCTCTTCTCGCCTTTTCCCTTCCCCTCCTGTGTTCGTCCTGTTCGTGCTTTCTGGTTGTAAATAATAAAAAAAAGTTTCGGAGACGCGTTGCAGTAGCCGGCGAGGAAGACTGCAGCATTTCTGTTACCCCTCTTGGGTGATCCGTGCTTATGTCTGGTTGGTTATGTTTTGCTTGATTGGTGTTCTTTTCTTGGACATTCTGGTAGAGCAACGAAGATGTTGCATGTTGGATGGAGTTGAAGTCGATATTGCTTTCTTGTTTCGTTCGATTTTGTAAGTATGTCGATTAAACTGCAGCTATTTAAACCAACCATTATCTTGATTACAGTGGGAGAAAGGAGACATCCTTTGTTTATTCTTCTGTTTATTAGGGAAGCTTATCTTGCGTTTTGAAGGAAATGATGTGAAAAGTTGCACTCGTAGATTTGTTGCATTCTATCTAAAAATTTGGATTGGTGCCCTAATCCACCAAATGAGTTTTATTTTCGGTGTTACTTGTTGTTTCAGTTGCTTCACATCTTCGCACCGGATTTTCCCATGTTTTATAGTGAAAATTATGACAAATTTTCCTTTTTTTCTCTTGTCCTGTTCTTTCTTGTAGATCCTTTCTGAAAATCTGCCTTTTCAGATAACTTGCATGATTGGAATGGAGTCATATAATGACTACATGGTGTGGAGCACACATGTCCCTTAGCAGTCGATAGTGATGTGTATTTCTCTTTAGCTTCTTATTTGGAGGGAATTGGAATACAAACTATTTCTAGTTCCATGTCTATATCCTTGTGGTATGAGTTGAGGAATACGAGGCATCTCCCTTACCGTCACTCCTATTTTTTGCATTCTCTTGTATTGTGTTGTTAAGCTAAGGAATTATGTCCAAATTGGGCATTCCAGAATCTTACATCCTTAATAATTGTAATAGTGAATTTGATTGGTGTTTTGAGGGTGCATGCATCTCCATAACTAGGTTTTTAGGAAGAATACAAATTTCATTTCATTTCCCTTTTTGTTGCTCATCCTTCTTTCCGGTTTGCATTCATGCAGTTCTTCTATTAATCATGTGACAATCATCTCCCAGGGTGTCGAGAATGCGTCCTCTGGTCTTTTTTTTCAGCTTAGGATTAGGAGGAATCCAACTGTAGTTAGAATTTAACTATGTCCAAACCTTTTATCACACTATACATCCCCATATAACTTCCAACAGCCAGCCGCCAACTTTTCTTATTGACTCAGTTATAGGAATTTGGTGTGTTGTACAAGGTGCCCATATGTTGGATACTTGGATCCTCTCATCTTAGTAGGTATTCTTCATTTCATTTGGATTTTTGGATAAAATAAAATAGGCGATTACTTATGCTTTTTTGAATTTGATGTATCGTGGATTCTCTTTGCTCAGTATAGAATAAGCTTTTGTATAGGGTATGATATGAAGTACTTTGTATTCTGAAATGTTTATGGTGATTAATGAATCATCATGTGTAATATTCTGGTAATATATTGGAACATTTGTTTTCCCCTAGTTGCTTCTTATCAACACTTTTACTGGCAATATGATTTCATTTCTTTGGGAACTTTTACATGTGTAGTCTTCTAGATATTTTGTTATTCCACTGGAAGGAATGATACTTGCTTTTATTCTCTGCAAGGTGCTTTATTCTTTAACATCTTCCCCATTGTAGTGCTTTTGTGCTGTCTGTCATGCAACAATTTTTTGTACTTATTTCCTTGTGCAATAAGGCTCCTGATATTAGTTTTATATTCTCTCAGCTTCCTCTGGTACTTTACATTCTTATAGATTCTGATTGTTAATCAAACTTGTAGACAAATTCCTGATTATATTAGTCATTTTGTGGCTGACGACTGATGTATCTTTTGTTTTAGTTTTTCATAAAAATCTCCATCAACTTAAAATTTGAATCGCATACTATTTTTCTTTAGGGCTCTGTTCTCCAATGCTACAGTTTCACACCATTGAAGATTTCCAAAGCTAAGCAAACTAGATGAGACTTGCATAATGCGGCCCTCAGATATTTGCAAGGCGCATGCAGGGTCATTACAGTCAGAGGGTTCAGCATTGGATATGGAGAGAAACGAATACAATCTTAACTGTTGCCCATATTCTCTCCAACCGATTGCCTCAGGTGGTCAGCACTCTGAAAGCAACGCTGCATACTTTTCTTGGCCTACGTCTACTCTAATGCACGGTTCTGCCGAAGGCCGTGCTAATTACTTTGGGAACCTACAGAAGGGCGTATTGCCAGGACATCTTGGCCGCTTGCCAAAGGGGCAGCAAGCTACCACCTTGCTTGATTTGATGATTATAAGAGCATTCCACAGCAAGATCCTGCGCCGCTTTAGTCTTGGTACAGCAATAGGCTTTCGGATAAGGAAGGGAACATTGACTGACACACCTGCCATCCTTGTCTTTGTTGCTCGAAAGGTTCACCGGAAATGGCTTAGCCCTACTCAGTGTCTTCCAGCTGCCCTTGAGGTAGACATGATTTTGGACATGTACTTTAGCAATTTATTTCGGTCATCTAGAATTGCATAATCAATTTTTACTGTTCCATAAACAGGGACCTGGGGGTGTGTGGTGTGATGTTGACGTTGTTGAATTCTCTTATTATGGTGCACCTGCACCGACTCCAAAGGAACAATTGTATGGCGAGCTTCTTGATGGATTACGTGGTAGCGATCCAGCTATAGGCTCTGGTTCACAGGTAATGTTGCTCTGTCACAGTTTGTCACATGGTTTGCTTTGCTATAATCATACAAGGACCAACCTTGCTTCTGCTCTTTTTTGTTTTAATGATTATTGTCCTGTATATCGCAATTTTTAGCTGATGACTGATAAGCAATAAAAGCTCTCTATATGTACAGCCATTCATTAACGTGGCATATGTAACTAGAGTTGTTTTGCTCTTAATCGTCAGGTAGCTAGTCTTGAAACATATGGGACTTTGGGTGCCATTGTGAAGAGTCAAACTGGCAACAAGCAAGTAGGCTTCCTTACGAACAGGCATGTCGCAGTTGACCTGGATTATCCTAATCAGAAGATGTTCCATCCCTTGCCTCCTAATCTTGGACCTGAGTTTACCTAGGTGCTGTCGAGAGAGCTACATCTTTTATCACAGATGATGTTTGGTACAGGATCTATGCAGGAACAAACCCAGGTGAGCTCTCATTTTCTGCTAGTTGCTTTGTATTTGTATATTCAACAATCAACTACCCACTCTTGTCAGGTTTTGTCAGGAAAAAAACTTTTATATGTATACATTTGCAATTTGTAGCATCCTCTGCGAGAACTATCTTTCAGTGCATTTGCCCTGCTATGCAATTATGCCTTTACTGTCATTTGTTTCTTATATTGATGTTCTTACTCCGTAACTTATCCTTTACCTTCTAATGCACCTACAGAGACATTTGTCCGAGCTGATGGTGCATTTATACCATTTGCTGATGACTTTGACATTACAAGTGTCAGCACCTCGGTTAAAGGAGTTGGAGTCATTGGTGATGTAAAGGCAATTGATCTACAATCCCCAATTGGCAGTCTCATCGGGAGACAAGTTGTCAAAGTTGGAAGAAGCTCGGGTCTAACAACAGGGACTGTTATGGCATATGCTCTTGAATACAACGATGAGAAGGAATATGCTTCTTCACTGACTTTCTTGTCGTTGGGGAGAATCAGCAAACATTTGATCTTGAAGGGGACAGTGGAAGCCTCATAATCTTAACGGGACGAGACGGTGAGAAGCCACAGCCTATAGGGATTATATGGGCGGTACAGCCAATCGGGAAGGTTGAAGCTAAAAGCGGTCAGGGTCCAGAGAACTGGACAAGTGGAGTTGATCTCGCCGCCTTCTTGATCTCTTGGAGCTTGATCTAATCACCACAAGTGAAGGGCTACAAGGTCTGTGCTTAACACTGAAAAACTCGGAGCACAACTTGACAATGTTGCCTTTTGTAATACCATGTTGATTTCTGAAAAAAACACTACGTTCTTTGCTACACAGAGGCCTTAGAAGAACAAAGGATTACTCGAGCGGCGGCTGCTGCTGCGGCTAATTCTACCGTTGCAGAATCATCACCTGTGGCTGGCCCCCAAGAAAACGAGAAAGTTGACAAGATTTATGAGCCTCTTGGAATCAACATCCAGCAACTTCCCCGAGATGGTTCAGCCACCTCGACGGACCAACCCTTTGGGCCCAACGAATTCCACGTCGACACAGTGGAAGGTGTAAACAACGTCGAGGAGCATCAGTTCATCCCGAACCTCATCAGTATGTCTCCGATGCGTGATAGTCAAGAAGGCAATGGTGAGTTGAACAACCTCAAGGAGCTGGAGAATTCACCTGAAGACATTTGCTTTTCTCTTCATCTGGGCTAGCGGGAGCCAAAAAGACTACGCTCTGATTCAACGTTGGACATAGGTTTGCAGAATTGAGGGTACTATGTATGCAGCACGCTCAGCGCACGACGCTGTGCGTTATTCCATCATCCAGCTTTTTTATGAAATATTGAAGGCAAAAATTCCAATTTGTACCCACTCTGGGAGCCATCTTGAGTTGGTGAAAAAGGTTGTGAAGCTGGTTACTTCCAGTTTTGTGTCTACTATAGTACGTACTAGTTGCGTCAGATGCGGGTAATTTAATTAGACCAAGGTTACTTGGTCATGTAATCTTGTCATTAGTTGTATGCTTTGCGTACGCAGTATTATAGAAGAGATTTTACGGTGGATAACATAGATAGTAAGTAGTGGTAGTAGGAATTAAGTCTAATCATCTATTTTAAAGGTATTTTAGACTTTTTCTATCTATTCATTAGGGTATTTTAGATTTTTCTAATTGCTTACGCTTTGGATTCACGAATACCGATGATCTTTAGAGGTTTTTACCTATTCATTCGCTATTTATTAAGATCACGGGACGTTGTTTTACTGTAGAGGACAAATGGTATGATACTAATATTACATGTGGTAGTATAACTAGATTTGAATTGATTTCAATCATTAGATTCAAAGGAATAGATCGTGTATCACCTAACCCATGTATACACGTGTGTTCCTCTGCGAACGTCATGAATTTATCTGTGGCATCAAGGTCTCACATAGCGTGGGAAATATATTACGTATATTTTCTTATTAATTTAAGTTTTTAGGTGAATTAGTTAGTGTATGAAACTTAATATAATAACAAAGGCAAGAGGTCTTGACCTAGCTTACACAATATTTAAAATAAATAATTGTGGCTCGCTTAATGTCGATGTCTATCCGTGAGGAAGAGCGTTAAAACATATTGACCAACTTTTTTTATCCTTTGGCTTAAACTTTTAGTTGAACGGAACAATACATAAAACTGAATACATATGTTGCCACTTCGATGACATGTGGGGAAAGTGAGCGGAATTATTCGGATCTCAATCGGAGTTGTGCACCATGCATCGCATCAATGTCTAGAAATATATACGGTAACACCACTGGTAAAAATATTAGAGGTATGGCAATACAGAATTGGAGAAAAAGATAAATATCATGTTTTTGGAAGGAAGGGAGCACTATTAGCCTACTATAGTAGGAGTAGAGATAGGCGTCGTGCCGGGCCGGCACGGGTCTATCGTTCTTCGTGTCTGAACTGTGCTGAGTCGCGACGGTCCGTCGTGCCCGCCGTGCCGTGCCGGCCCGGCTCGCTTTCGGCGAGTTCAGGCACGGCCTATTTGTGTTTCAGGCTCGCCGGCCGTGTTGGCCTAGGTTCGGCCTATTTGCACTATTGCAACGAGAGGAAAGGAGCCGAGACACATAGAGTTGAGGCGATGGTCGCAAATATTATGAGAAAAAGAACTAAAATTTATTTATTTTTGAACATTACATAGAACGAGGAGGATGCGCTGAACACGGACGAGAGAGATTGAGAGGGGATTGAGAGAGACATGTAAGAGAGATAACTAAGAGAGATTGAGAGGGATGCGTGAGAGAGAGCAGCTTTTTGCACCGTCTCTCAGCTATCTCTCCCGTTTTGCCAGTCTCTCTCAGATGTTGGCAACGGAGGTGGCATCCATACTGCTGGGTGCGTCTATGACAGTCATGCTGTGAGTTGGTAACCTTCATGCTAGGCTTTTTCCTCATGTCCTGGGTCATCGGGCCTAGTACGACCCGTTCTACAGTGTCGTATCGGGCCGAGCTGCCCATCGTGCCCGATTCTTAGGCTCGGCACATCATGTGCTACAGTATCGTGCCGGATCAAGCTTCGGATCAGACCGTAACGTCGTGCTTCGGGCCGGCTCAAAAGAGCCCGGCCCGAGTGCCCACCTCTAGGTAGGAGTATTTCTTTGGTTATTTTCTGGGAGTTTTTTTTTTTTGAGATTAGAGAATAATTTTCTTTTCTGAAGTCTATTGTAAGTCCCGATACAGTGGTCGTAGCCCGTACGGCCGGTACGGATCGTGTTCATCTCGGTGTCGCTTCTGTTTACTTGCCCCGAACCGAAGCCGCAACAGCCGAATCGCCGCCGCACTCCGGAGGAGAGGGGAAAGAGGAATTCCACCTAGGTTTGTCTCGGATCGATGGCTGCGGCTGGCGACTGGCCGAAGTAGAAGTGGGCACTGGGCCGGGCTATTTTGGGCCAGCCCGAGGCACGCCCGGCCCAGTACGACCCACGGCCCGACACGACACTGTTTCAAAAGAACCGGGCCGGTCCGGCACGGTTGTCCGGGCCGTGCCGGGCCTGCCAATCGAGCACGATGGGCGGCCCAGCCCGGCACGATAGTATGGGCCGTGCTCGGGCCGGCACGGCCCGAACGAGCCCTTTCGTGCCGGGGCACGTCGGCCCGTGCAACACGCAGTAGGGCTCGTGGCAACGCGGCGGCACGCGGCCGAACCCGCGACAACGTGCCGAGGTTCTCACCTCCTATGCTACATCGCGTCCGTCACGACAGGTGAGTAGAGGAGGGGAGCTCGAGTGCTCGACCCATGGCGATGGGAGAGGAGAGGGGAGGCGCTGGTGAGGCGGTAGGGAGGTGAGACAGGAGCAAGGAAGACAAGGCGGAGGGGAGGTGGAAGCCGGGCAGAGGGACTGAGGGAGGTGGGCCGTGGGCGTGGCTGGCTCGAGGGAAAAGGGGAGAGAGAGTATGTAGGGAGCCAAGGACAATACATGTGATGGTGTAATGTACTCATGCATACGAATGTGCATGTATTGCCATTTAGTATGCACTAATCGATTGTTTATATTTTGACTATATATATGTTCGTAACGTGCACTGGTCGATGTCTTCCATAATCTCCTACATCAATGCCAACTAGGCTATACATTCATTGCATACCGTAAGATCAGATATGCACACCATCGCAAGCAACTTCGGTCCTTTCTCTCATCGCAATAGTGTAAATGGGTTGGGCCTTGGCCGGCACGGGACGAAACGCAAATGGGCCGTGCCTGGGCTCACCGAAGACGAGCCGGGCCAGCCCGGCACGGCACGACGAGCCGTCGCGGCCCAGCACGGTTTAGACCCGAAGCACGATGGGCCCTGCCGGGCCGGCCCGCCCACCTCTAGGCCGAAGGACAGAGGAGTGCAATTTATTCCAATGCTTGTCTTCTTGGCGCAAATGTCGCCGCCCCGCATCCTCGCGTCGCCCTAGGCAGAGACTACGTCTGCGTACAGACCGGCGCCGACGACCGCACCCTGTGGTCGGTTCTTGTCGGCTGCACCTCAGCCGATGTGCAGTTCCACAACCTCCGCCTGCACCGGTCCGCTTCCGCGTCGCTGCATCTGGCCGGGTCATCGGCCACAGCAACGATATGCTTCGGCCTTTCCACGTCCTGTGCCCGGACGACGACGTGAAGACAGTCTTCGCCGACGCCAGGGCCGCGCCGGAGCCGGACGGTAGCCGGCTGTCCGTCTACTGCGCGCACCGACCTACGGTCTACCGGACGAGCACCGCGCTGGTCGCCCTCGAGGTCAAATCGCCACCCAAAGCGTTCGCTACCGACCTCACCCACTAGAGCTTGTCCGCTCTGCCCTCCCTCCCGTTCCCGTCCGGGTCCTGGAGTGCTGTCTGGGCTCACCACGAGCTCTGGGCGCCGACCGTGGCGGTAGAGAGAGGAGCCACCTACAACATTAATTGATTCTTTTTCGTCATCACGGAGCAAACGTTATCATAATCGGTTTTCATTCAATAGTAATAAATGATCATCACAATTAGTTCTGAGCTTAGAACCGACTACGATGATAGGCGTGATGTGTCATTTAATGTTCAATGTACATCGCTCAAAACAACATCGACACGAGTACATATATCACATTCACAATATCTAACACAATATCACATAACATTCACAATACATAATATTATTTACATACCACATAACATTCACAACACAAGCATATCACATTCACAGTACGCATATTACATTCACATGATATAATATTGTTTATATATAGATTAGTAGGAGCATGTCGGGTCTCTAAACCTACCGTTCTCCGCTATAACTTTTGTCCAACACCACATACATATGTGGTCTCGTAATTTGTTAAGAACTTTATTGTCTAGGCTCGTGAGGGGTTATTGAGGTTCTGCAAAATAAAAAGTAGTACACTAATTTAAGTTAAAATTTGTATGTAAAAATCTGAGTGTATTATACATGTGCATGTACCTTAGAAAAAAGGTGTGCGCCACGACTCAGATCACATGTGATGCATGACGTAGAAGCCGCATAGATCGTCGCACCCCTGTTGATGACACTATGAACAAAGAAAATCAAATTAGTAGATGAAGAATAGATATTAGAAAAAATCATATGCAAGCCACTTGTACCTTGAAGTGCTTCTAGTGCAGCTGGTCGTCTCGTTTGTCATCGTGTCGCCCTCCTTTAACAACGTAAGATAAGAAAACCCTACATACATTGGAGAGATACTATTGAGGCAAAAAAAATGAACGTAGTTAAATACAGAAAGTGTTAGGTTAGAAGAATGTACTTACTTCTGCCAAAACAGACTTGATCGCGTAGGCTATCGGTCTCTTCTCGAGCGAGTTAAAAGTGTAGACTTTGTTTTCACTCAGAACAACCCAATGGTTGTTTATTAAATGGTATGTAGTGCAAGAAAATAAGTTCATATACGGTTTAGTGCGTCCAAATAATTGAAGGGTAAAGTCATTAGAGTAGTATTTACTCCTCGTGGTACGGAAAGAGAATGAAGTCATTTTTCGCCTAAGCCTGCAATGCTTGCTTGATGTAGTTGACAAGGAACTCCGAATGAAGCCAAGCCATGTTCGGAGAAACAATCTCGGGTCGCATTTAACCCAACTAGGTGTTGACCCGTCACGGCTTGCTTCCTCATTATCCTGCAACTCGTGTCAGTTGTTAAAAAACATAATAGAAAAATCCTATAACAGACATAGGCTCATGCTGTATGGTGCGATAATCACAAGCGTCGTGATCGTGCAAAGAGAAATATCGATGACTTTTAGACTGTACAAAAGGAACAAATCCTCCAAACTCACTAGGAATGTTCCATGCTCCTCACGGTGAAAATGTCCTTGTCGATACCTCACATTAAAATCGACGTGAGGCTCAACCTTATTCGCCTTGTCAATGTACCATCTATGAAGAAAACGAGTGCACTTGCCTAGAACATTCAATTCGTTGGTAGGACAAGGGGCTTTTCATGTATGTACCCCTTATAATCTCGAGAGGGCTTTGTGGCCTCTATCAATTTTGCTTTCTAGACTGAAGGAGTCTCCAAGGTTGGGACAAGAGGCTTTCCATGTATTTGAGGGGGCTCTGTGGCATCTGTCAACTTTGCTTTATAGACAGAAGGAGTCTTCGAGGTCAGGACAAAGAACTTTCCATGTATTTGAGGGGCTCTGTGGACTCTGTCAACTTTGCCTTCTTGACAAAAAGATTCTTCGAGGTCTCCTATGGTTCTTTGATCGTTGTGCTAGTCCTTTTGTGCGCCAACTCTGCACTCTACTTAGGAGTCGACTTGGACGGAGGAGTCGTCATGGTGGTGAGAGCAGGAGTAGATGCAGGTGAAAGTTCAAGCTCCATTAATTTGGTTTTGGTGTTAATGACAAATCTAATATTGAGACTAACCCTTTTGATAATCATAATATTGATTAGTCTCAATTGTTAATTAATGAAAAATCTTTTTATGAGACTAACTCTTTTATTGAGCTTAACTCTTATTAGTCTCTTTTGGATGAAAAAGATGAAAATACCAAATGTATGCATTCGAGCTCATATTATATATCTTGTTGCATTCCTTAGATACAATACTCATGATCATATTGATAAATCCAAATATGAGACTAACTCTTTTATTGAGTATATCTTTGATTAGTCTCATCTCATTGAAAAATGAAAACTCAAGGTATGCATTTGTATTCATTTTATGATATCTTAATGCATATTTTGGATTCAAGTTAAAGGATGAACTCTACCATTATTTAGACCTCAAGATGTGCATTCATGTTTCAATTCTATATATACATGAATGCACACATTTAGGGGGAGTTCATACTTTATCTTGATGTTTCAATAATATTGATCTATTTCATCTTCTATATCAAGGGTCATTACTTCGAAACAATCCTTTGAGTATATGTAACTTGTGTAGTTGTAGTATACTCATGTTAATATAGGATAAACTCAAATACTATCTAAGATTGATTATGTGCATATTGATTCCAAGTTCAATTATTTATATGCACATATTTAATGGAGTTTATTCTATTGTTGATGGTATTAAGAGTATCAATCCCTTTCCAACATAATTCGGATCATTACTTAGTAACCATCAAAATGAGTATATGAAACTTGTGGAGTTAATATATACTCATGTCAATTTAAATGAAATTTAAATTGAGTTCGGTTGTCTTTCAATCAATCAAAGAACGCTTCATTATGTGTTGATAGTGTTTTTTCGTTGATTAAGGACAAGTGAAAAGTTCTTGAGTATAATGAAGCATTAATTGCATCAAAGTACTCAAGACAGCTTTAAATCATTCAAATTGATTAGGGTTGTACTCAATCGATCGTGGGGGTATCCATTATATGTTAATGGAGTGCAATTGATGATTGAGGCAACCGTGTTTGTTGGATTAACAATCTTCCATAAGTTGTGAAGTAGGTTGAGTCCAAGAAAATAAAAAATCGGGAAGAAGAAGAAGTCATCAAGTGTTAATAAGCTTCAAGGATGAATCCCGAAGTGAAGTGAAGCTAGAGAAAGTTCATCATGTGTTGATGAACAAGAAGAAAGGACCCGGCTTGGAGAGAAGACGATGGAAATCATAAAAGCTCTAAGTGGATGTGCGAGAGGCAAAGGTATAACTAGCCGGAGGCAAAGGTATAACTAGCCTAGTCTTTTACCGGTCTCAGTGTTTCGATGGGAGATCGGGTTGCTAGTATAGATTGCCATACTATTAAGAGGGGTCGAGTCTTATAGCTTGAGCTTCATCATGTTTTGATGAACTCAATCCGGTTCACTCTAGCTCGCTCTCTTGGTTGGTTCTTGCATGATCTAAGTATTTGCATGTGTTGCAAATATGGGAGCCCATGCTTACTTCTTATTGAGTCTTGATTTGGTTTTTGCATAGAGCTATTGATTTGCATGTGTTGCAAAAAGGGAGATAGCTTATGCAAGTTGGTTTAAGTGGTTGTTTGTATGGAACTAGATATTTGCATATGTTGCAAATAGAGAGCTCATGCATCGGAGTCTTAGCTTGTGACTTGATCTTGAGTTGATCATCACAAAGGCTAAGATAGGTTTATGCTTTGCGTATGCAAAATGAGTTTTTTTGCAAAATATGATTTATTTTGAATCTTATCTTAGAGCATGTGAATAGGGTTTGCAAATATATTTGCAAATTGGTTTGATCATGTGTTGATCATCACATGGCTCAAAGATCTTGATTGCTCTTGTTTGCAAGATTTATATTTGCAAATGTGTTTTGCAAAATATTGGTGTTCAAGCATTTGATATTGGAGCATGTGATTAGATTTTGCAAATGTGTTTTGCAAAATTATTTTGATCATGAGTTGATCATCATATGGCTCAATATTTGATCTTATTGACTCTTGCTAGCTTGTAGTCATGCCCTTGATCAAGTCTATGTGAGGGATTTCGAAAAATCAGATTTTAGACTTGAATGACTACATTAGAGTTTTGCTTTTTGTGATATTTAAAAATATCTATGGTTGCTTAAATCTTGAAAATATGTGAAGATTGTAGCCCTCTTGATAAGCTTCGCATAGAGCCCAAGACCACCTAAATCGGAGTTCGGAGTAAATAGTTATGGGTGTTTTAGTGGTTGAAGGAGTGGTATGACCGCCCCTAGTCCAGTCATACCGCCCCATGTCCGGTATGATGGGGGACTGCTCAGTGTGTTTTTTCCAGAGGGGAAGTCTTCGGGGGCAAGTAGCCCGGTATGACCGGACCCCCTCCGGTCATACCTGCCCAAGGGCGGTATGACTGGGCCTTCAGGGCACTTTTGCTCATTTTGCCCCCCAACGGCTAGTTTTTCTGGTGGAGGCTATATAAAGAGCCTTGGGGGCTGGCATTTGGTGGTTGTTAGACTTTTGGAGAGTCTATTGCTCTTTGTGGTTGAGTTTTGTATATGTTGCATTCTCCAATTTGGTTTTTGAGCTAAGAGTGAGTTCTAATTACATGTATTGCAATTAGAAGTGGATTGGGAGCTTCTTATGCATGTGTTGCACTTGAGGGAAGCCTTGTGCATGTGTTGCACTCGGTGATCACCATTGTACATGTGTTGTACTTGGTGGAGCTCAAGCTAGAGGGCTTGACTTGTTACTCTTGGTGTTTGCTGACACCTAGACGGCGTGTGGAGGCGTCGTGCGCGGTGATCTTCTCAAGGAGATTTTAAGAAGGCCCGGCAAGGTTGTGAAGGTCAGAGCTCACTTACCCAGAGTGGGAAAGGACTACCACTAGTGGAATCGAGGCGGGTGCTCAATTCGTGGAGTTGGTCCAAAGTGATTTGGGCTATCCTCAACGTGGATTAGGGAGACCGTCAAGTCTCCGAGCACCATGGTAAAACATCGGTGTCTCTCTTTGTGTTTGCTTGCAATTCATATTTATATTGTTGCAATTTACATTCCTTGAATTAAATTGCTTGATTGTCTTTAGGATTGCATATTCTTGTTAGAGACATAATTATCTAGCGCACTTAGTGAGCCTAGTTGACTTAGGCTTTAATTGTCAAAACCTTAGTTTATCGCTTCCGTATCTATTATATTTTAGGTTTTGACATAAGGGAACTTAGGCGAGATTTTAATTAATCGTAGAAGAAATTTTTATAGCCGTCTATTCACCCCCTCTAGTCGGCGTCCTCTATCTTACAGCAGGTATGACAGGAACCTACAAAGCACATGTATATGTAATGTGTTGCAGTACTGGAATGATCGAGGCGACGCGGAGGATTTTTACCTTGACCAGTAAGACACCCGTCGTGGGCCACTTGATGAACGATATCTGTGCTTGCCCGAGAGTGGTGATATCTTTGTTCGGGGGGAATTCTAGCACATGAGATAGGAAGTCATCGTGGACATAGTCCACCTGCACCCTCATATAGCCCTTCCCCAAAGGGTTGCCATGCACCGTGTCAGTTTCCTTGCATGAAAATGCAACGCTGCGTCCAGCCTCAACGGAAAATCCGTCTTCCATCACGACGAGCTGGCACTTGGCAAGCACCTGCAAGAAGTGCGCAACTTGATCGAAAATATTGTTTAGCTTACTCTGGTACCTTCAAGTTAGAAACAATTATTACCTTCAGCTGGGGATCGATCTGATCATTTCTAGAAGCGCAATTGTTAGGGCGGGGCACAGGCCTTTCTACGAGAGGTGAGGACATCTGACTCTGACTCTGGGAGATTAGCATCATTATCTCGGCTCTCAGGCGCTCCTCACATGCCATCATCTCCTTCCTCAGTGTGTCCTTGAGGTGCTCCGCACGTGCTTCCCATGATCTTGATCTGGCACTGACTGCGTCCTAGTCTTTGAAGAAGGACCTCTTCGTATGTCCTGCACCTGCGGTAAGCATCCATCCCTTATGGTCAAACTTCCTGATCGCCAAAGACAGGATGTCCTTCGATCCTTGGCTCTAAAAGGTCCCCTGCTCTTTCTGCTGGCTTACCTCCTTTTTCATGAAGCGAATATAAGTGCTAAAATACAACGGAAAGAGTCAACTGCAATGTACTAAGATAAATATCTTATGATGGTGGAGACGATATGCACGGTCTCGGGGTTTGAAACTACAAGCTGACCGTCGAAGGTTTTCTTCGTCCTCTCTAATACTCAGTCGCATGTCTGCTCCTCACATATGTGGGAGTAAGGCATCTCGTCCTAGGGCAGGCACACTCCTCGGCTAGTCACGCCCACTCTGCCTTCTTCCCTTCATAGTCGGCGGAATCGAGGTAGTGCGCGTGTGTGTTCTGTCTCTGGATAGCGATGTTCTTCTCTCTTAGCTCCTCTGCCTTGGGCGTACTCTTCGTCCTTATGAACTCCTCCCAAATATCGGGAATCATAAATGGATACCTATCGAAGGGAGTATGACCTTTCAACACGTACTCACCATACATGATAACCCTGAAGTGCTACAAAGACACACCCATTCTCTTCAAGGCGTACCGCCTCGTATTACTTTCATCTTCCTATGGTATAATCCATTTCCCCTTAACTTTGTCCCACAACAGATTCTTCTGTTTAGCACTGACTTCCTTCCTCCGATCCTTAACAGTGATCGGCACTCCCTCCCTCACCAATTGGCCGTGAAAAGATCAGTAGCTCCCCTTATACTTGGGAGGACCTGCGCAAACCCCCGTGGCATCAAAGTGGAGAACCAATGGTGTTCTCCCTGTGGCCTCTTTATTCGGTCTTCGGGCCTTTCTCACCTTAATCTATCACTCAATATTTGTCACCTTACTCGGCGTCTCAGCATCACCTTCTATCTGTCTAGCATTGAGCCGGTGCTCTCTCTTTGCAACATTTGGAATATATATATCAAACCTAAACTTAATGAGAGAAAGCAATTCATATACTTGACATGGTCATATATTTCACATGAGAGGAAGCAATTGATATATATTATGTCAACTTGAAAATGAATCATGTAAATTAACAGATTAATGGATAATTCATAGCATATTATTGTACTAGCATATTGTAGTAAATTAACAGATTAATGGATGATATTAAAGAAATATTTATCTATTGACCAACTAAGTACATACCAACGATGACTCCAAATCTCTAATTAGGTTAGGTCCTAATCCCATTCGATGATATGTGGTTCGGGCAAGTTCCTAATCTGTTGTACAACTCCAGAGAAAATTTCGGCAGCATCTCCCCACTATTCTCCAAATACACATCTCGACAACAAGTCAAGAGAGTGTGTATCCAGAGAATAACAGGGCGATGCTGCCGAAATTAACTTGATAAAACTTGTAGCTTTTACTTGCTATATTTACTCACTAGGTGCATATGCCATAATTTGTGGAATCTTGGATTTCTACTAGAGTCCCTATAGCAGCTTGGATGAAGTTATGTTGATCCATACTATAGTCCTTCACATGCTCATGAATCTAAATGCTAAAATGATCAAAAATTTACTTTTGTGTGCAAATCGATCTCAACACTTTATATTCACGAGACTTTTTCCCATTTCACTTGGGATGAATTTGGAATGTATCGTGTATGACCAAGACCATTCTTTTAAGAGTCATTCTTGAGATGGTCGACAATGGCTCGAGTCCATCAGAGTTATCCATGAGATGGTCAATGATGGCCTGAGTCAATCATACTTGAAAAATGCAAATATAAAAGGGAAAATTGGGTGAAGAATGCAAATAATATCAAACATTTGCACCTCATTATGTGCGTGAAAGTTTTAAAACAAAAAATTTGCATTAAAGATGATTGAGCACGAAGGATCTTTTATGCACTTATAGCTTCCTCAAAGTGTTGACTATGTTGAACTCTAGGTCATTCATTTGATCTATTGTATGGCTATGCTTCTAGTTTGGAGATTATGTTAAGTGTTGTACTTGTTGAAATATCTTATTTGTGCTTGCTAGCAAGAATATTACAATTTGCACTTGGACATGTCTTAGATTAGCATAATCTGAACTTGAGTAGCTTGGTGTCATACTTTGTCTTCATGATCACTTAGATAATTTTCAAAGCTCTTTTAGGATGAATTTCATTCATACATGTGAAAAGGGGGAGAAAATACTCTCTTGATGCCTATAATGCCACAAGGGGGGAGAAAATACAGAAAATGCATCATCAAAAGGTAAGAAATATGAATGCATCTTGGTTATTATGATCATGGTGAAAAATTGCTAGTTCTTAGGATCATTAGCATATTTGAGCTTTTGTGAGTTTTTTTTATGGAGTTTTAGAGCTTTTATGGAAAATTTGTTCTTTCTATTGGCTTGCCCTAAAATCTTTCTTGCCAACTTGGTCATGATCTTATTTCCTCTTGCTCTTGACCAAGTGAGGTTTTGCAATCATATTGCTTTCTTCTTTTGCTTTCAAACTCAAATTTGTGCCTTTTATGATGTTTGTCAATATACTCTTCAAGGGGGAGATTGAAAGACCATGTAAAAGTCTATCCGGATAATGAGTTATTGACAGTGTTTGAGCATATGGTACTCAAGTTTGAGTTTGTTTTGAATTTCATTTCGAATTTGGAGCAATTTGAAGTACTGTCAGGTTAGGGCAGCACTACCGACCTTGGAGGCGCAGTAGTGCCTGCCAGGCGGTACTACCAGCTTGGGAGTGGTGGTAGTGCTAGCCTGCAGTAGCACCGGTCATAGGAATGGTAGATTTTTCACAGAGAGGTGTTCCTTTGGGGTTTAGCAAAGCGGCACTACCGGTGTGCTAGGAGAGGCACTACCAACCCAAAGGCCCAGTAGTTATTTTCCAAAGTAGGTCTCTGTTGGGTTTCAGGGATATCGGTACTACGGGCCATGGGGCGGTGTCGGGACCCGAATATGCAAATTCGGATCCTCTGTGTATTGAGCACTAGTCCAGGATCATGTTAGTGCATACAGGCTCAACATAAATGAATATCACAATCATACTCAACGATATCATAATAAAGACTTCATCAAATTAAGTATAACTTATTAGACGACCTTATAGTCCACTTACATGAATACGCTACGCAGGGCTAAGACTGAAAAAATCAACTGCAACGGAAATAAATTTATTCGTAGTAACCCTTCAATTTGCCACAAGTAACTGACAAAGTTCGCACCCTAGTTATCCGCTTTTCCTGAAACTCCTCCTCAAAAGTAGGCGTAGCCTCTTCTTCAACTGGTGATGTTTTGTAGCAAGAATGAGTACATAAAGCACTCAATAAGTTATGCACAAATGCAAGTCTAATATACTACATGCATGGCTTATTCCAAATGAATGGCTAACATGATTATTTTGCATAAAACAGCATTTACAAAGAATAGCATAATTAGATTGAAAGACAATAAAACAAATAATAATAGTATTAAATTTCTCACTTATTTCCCAAACAAACCAACTCATAACCTTAAATCATATTCCAACTTCCATAGGCATACAACCTCCATACCCATATTTGTTTTAATAAAATATAACCCTTGATTGTAATCACCGAGCAATGCTCAATACCATGAGCACGGCTGTTCGAATAGGTTTGACACTCGGGAGATGTTATACACTTTTCCCACAAGATAAAATCATACACCACAAAGGCGAGTGATTATAACAAAGCCTTTCTAATGCTCTGTCTAAACCCAGTACTACTTGCTAAGGTTTCAACACTGGCGGGACTGATTACCATATCCAGGGCCCCCTCTTGCACCATGTGAGACTGCCTGTGCAAGGACTGGTTACCATAACCTGGGACTCACACCACCACTAGTAGTACCAAAGCCTAGACATAACAAATTAATCAACCAAGTCTGTCCTATACCAGACTTGTGGTTGTATGAATGACTCAGTTCAAATGCTTGCAAGGTTAAGTCCTTAATTGACTAAGGCAAGACTAACCAAAAACCATCATTAATATAAACCGTCATATACCATTAAAAACAATGCGATCGCTCAAATGCCATATTAGCCCACCACAAATGCTTGCCACTTGCCTCAGTCTAAATAATTTTACCACCCCGATTATTTTACCATGCACCACATGCCATCAACAACAACAACATTGTGTGACAACACCCGACACACAAGTTAAAAAACATGTTTCATAATTCATTAAGCAAGATTAACCGTTGTCACATAAAATGATGACTCGTTGCACGGCTAAGCACACTACATGTGTTCTAGCTACCCACATTGGCAATTATAGCTACCAACTAATATGAAACCATACTAGGGTGACAAATTAAATACGACATACAATATGGCAAGGTGGATATATCACAATTGGATGAATAACTATACCCAACATAATTGAAACAAGTAGTAATTGAATTAATATGCAATACTTTGAAACGATGTAATGTTTAAAACATGGGTTCAACATGATCAAAGCACAACTTTCCTTCGAAGAGCTCTCGACCCTGCTCTGGACCTGGTTCTTGGGATGACTCCTCGCTCACAAACTCCCCAGGCACTTCAACGTCTACGCGAATAGAGCAAGAAATAAATAAATATCAAAAATAGAGAGCAAAATCAACTCCAAAAGTTAAATAAAATTCACCATTAAATAGATCTCAATTTTACAAATTTTTAAAAACTGGAATCACCTCAATCGGAGTTCGTATGAGCAAGAACGAGCTAGTTAAAGTTTGAAATAAAAATCAAAAATAGAAAATTCGAATTAAATGAATTATTTTTGTATTGGAAAATAGCAATTATGATGTCATGCTGACATCAGCACAGAAATAAATTTCGGTCGAATAGTTTTCCATGAGAAAATCCGAATTACGACGTCATCGACACGCGACAGCACCATAGAGTGACATGTGGCTCTGGTGCATGGACTCAATCCACAGCATAAAGCATGCGCATGGTGGACACGGTCCACGGCGCTTCAGATGACGCGCATGCCACGCGGCAAGATGTGATTAGACACGGGTGAGGCACGATTCGAACAGCACACTTGAGATCTGACAACTACAGAAACGCAACAAGCGGAATGCTATGGGACGTCTGATTGGGATCGGACTACAACGACTACCGGCACGATGGTGCACATCGGCGACACGCAGCGACATCACAGCCCTACGATGGCCAACGCTATGCAACGCAAAACAGCGACGCAACTGACCCGGCAGGCAACATGCGGCATGATCCGATTCGTCGTTAGCAGATCGGATGATCATGAGATCACAACAGCTAGGTGACTACGGGACACGCAGCGAGCTGACACGACGCGAACGCAGCAAGATCTGGACCGATTGATGAAATCCAATGGCGATGAAGCGACAAGGTGATGGCATCTACGCGGTTACCCCGGCGGGCGACACGTGGAAGAGATATGATAGTCCTTACCAGATCCGACGGCTGCAGGAGCTCGCAACGATGGAAATGGCACGGCGGCGTTGGTTCATTGAAGTTGAAGACGAAGACGATCGTCACGGCGCTACGAGGGCTCTCTGGCGATGTTATCACTTGCCCCCGACGCGTCTCGACGTGATGAACCCAAAGGCACTAACGGCGACGGTGGCGAAAACACACAAAAACCACGACGGCAGAGGCGATGAACTTCGACGAGCTCACACAGGAAAACTACGGCGCCTCGCCGTGTGGGCTTGGAGCAGCAGGTGCGGCGCGAGGTGAGGAAAATGAGGGTGGCGACGACACATTAAATAGCGGCCTGGGGAGGCGTGAACGGCGCGGATACGGAGTCCGAAGTTCACTGGATTATGGCGGCGCGGCGGATTCGGTTGAAGCCGACGTGGCGCGATCCTGGACGTCCAAGCGGATCCGATCGGGCGGTCGACCACGTGCGACGACGCGGAGAAAGCTCGGCCGTTGGATCAAGGTCCAACGATTGCAACTTTTAGGGTTATGGTTTACGGCGAAACGGCCCGATGTGGGCCACTGTGGCGCGAGAAAAAATAGGCCAGATCGACGGGTCTCGGCCCAACCACTATTCACGGCATTTTCTAAAGATTTTCGAATAAAAATAAATGCCCGAAATTCAAGTGAGCCAAATGAAATAGCAAAAAATATCACGAAAATTCCAAAAAATATTTTAAGGTATTTGGGACTCAAATAAAATATTTCCCTTAGAATATTAATAGAACTTTTCCATTAATTAAATAATAAATGATAAGAGGCTTAAGTCAATAAATACAAAATAAAATAAATAAAATCCAGAAAATTCATAAAAAGGTAAAATGCACATTAAATCCATAAAATGCAAAAATTTGAGTGTTACAGGGGGTAGCAACAAGCGAGTGGTACTACTAGCCCCAGGTTGGCGGTAGTACTGGTTTTTCAGCGAGGTGTGAATTAAATTGTATTGATTTAATTGCATACCATTGTGAACAGTGCTATATGACGGTTTGCTTGTCTGTGTTGGTTGTAGGACTCCAGGGTTAGGTCATGGTGAGGCGAAGGCGAGACCGGGATTAGGCTAGGAGAGCTAAGGTCTAGAACGGTCAAGAGACGCCGGAAGATGATTGGGGCCAGTAAGTGGTTGCAAGTCAAGAAGACATGGAACTTGAGCATGATGCACTGGTGATGGACATGGTGGGCAACAACATGGACCGGGACTGGGCTCAGGGAGGAGTTGAGGTCCAAAACGATCAAGGAAGTCGATACTACCATGGTGAAGCAAAAAAAGACACATGACGGTCAAGTGACTTGGGCCCGTTTGCAAGCGAGGACGGTTCAGAGGAGTCCGGACATGTGAGAGGCTTGGCGGCAAGTCATTGGGGCCACATGAAAAGCGTGAAGCATGGGGATGTTTCGAGGAGAAGGAAGACCGGTCATTAGGGAAAATTGATAATTTATCCAATAGAGGCGGTCGAGGCGGTTTGGAAAACTGCGGCAGTGGCCTAAGTGGTTTAGGTCATGCCAAAGTGGAGTTGGACACAAATTTGGGCTCGTGGAGCAGATTTGGTGTCAATGTAACGGCCACTTTGAGAAGCGTGCTTGTGTGAGTGAATACCCGTTAAGGTTGTTGGGTTTCGGGTTAGCCCATATAAGAGTAGATGGTATCCACTTGTGTGTGTGCAAGTTTAGGATTAGGGTAGCCTCCACTATATAAGGAGATGTAGTGGGAGGTGAGTCCTCAAGCCTTAGACTAAGACAATAGGAGGTTTAGGGTTTCCACAAGATTTTGTGTTCTTGTGTGGTGTGTGTGTACTCCTTGAAAGCTTTGCTCTTAGGTAAGAGACTTTGTAATCCATCCTCATGTTCTGAAATAAAGATCAATTTCGTGCTCAAGATTTGGCTTTTGTTCTTGACCTTCTTCCTTCTTGATTCTTGATCTTTCTTGTTGGTTTCTTTTTCTCTTAATCTTGTGTTGCCAAGGATGAGTGATTGATGGATGTATCATCTAGAGATCATCACCCAATCATCTAGGCAAGCTCTCTCATGACCATCAAGAGATTTCTCAAGAAATCGGGTTTTGGCTTGAGAAGGAAGGATTTGAGGTAGATATTAATCTTGTGTGTTTCGGGGCAATCTCTTTGGAGTTCTTGTTTGCTGGGATATGTGGGAGACCATCTAGGTCCACTTGATCTTCAAATCCCCACGAGCAAGCTCACGGCAAAGTTTTTGCTTTTGATCCGGTTTTGGTGCAACCTTCGGTAAATTAGAAAAAGGTCAGAACTTTGACATCAATCCTTACGATTGAAGATTGGAATAGGTTCCTAACACCCATAGGAAGGTGTATACAAAGTTTCGCGAGTTTTCGATTTGCCGATCAAAAGATACACCGTTTTTCATTTTTGAAGTCATGCTGATTTACTGTTCATTTGCTTGTTTTTATTGTTCACGGGCACTACCGGGGGTACTGTAGCATGGTAGTGCCATTGGTACTGTTCATTCTAGCACTATTGCCCATTTAACTCCAGTAGTGCCACCCAGAGCCGAGTTTCTCTGAAAATTTGTTCTTCTGCGCTTGTTTGACCTAGTGAGGTTGGTCCTTTTAGAGGGAAAATTTTGTTTTGTGATTATTCACCCCCCTCTAATCGCCATTTCTGATCCTTTGGGTTACTGTTAGGATATCCATATGAGTTATGGATATAGGAGCAATAGAAATATTGTCAACAATTATACCTCTATAATTGCTTATGACTATAGGTGAGTTATACATTATATTACTCAATGATAAAGGGGTCAAATGGATAGCAACAATTGAGGTTAAACCAATAACGCTAAAATTGAATTTGCAAATTCGAATACCATAGGTCATCATAAGGTGGTGTAAAGTGATGGTTTAAAGGTCTTGAGCGATCATATGCCTCCTGTTATGAATAAGATAGTATCCCGCAACATTATATCTCTATCAAGTTCGTAAGATTCAATGAAGAAGAGCATAAGCAAAGCTCTAAATCCTTATGGAGATACTGATAATAAAAAGCAACACGTATAGGCTGTTGGATAACCTAGATCCTTGTGAGTTCATTAAATGAGTCACTGGACGACGTCCATACGAAGTTTGACACTAATGCCAGTAAAACCACAAAGAATATAAGAGATGTAGATAATTACTTGAAAGATCGTAAATTCTAATATCTACATAAAGAACAAGTGGATCACTTGAAATATCAGTCATTGCACCTGCAAAGGATTGCAGAGAAGGATTAATGGAAGATTAACCTCATATGCTAAAGACACCAAAGATCATGTAATCCATGGAATGAATTATGACCCATCTAGACCAAAAATAAATAAGTATTGGAATAGGAGATTCTATTCTTATATCTTTGATGCCAGCTTAATTGATCGGCAATATACGAAGCTATATCATTGGATGGTATTAAGTATATCCTCAAAGAAAGGGATAAACCATATATACATAGATGGAACATAAGTGTGCATAGATGACACATAAAGTCACTACTATATTTCATGAATTATATTCATGATTGTTTCACCGATACTATATAGCGCATCATCATACCAAAGGGTATAGGAAGAATGGTCATGATATCTTCTAAAGTTCTTTGAAAGAATTGACTACATTGGTGGTCATGTGAGATTTTTGGCAAATTAGTATAATCCCCACCATGCCAAATCATAAATTGGTTATACTTTGAGATGGGATATCCATTATATGTGTATGTATCTATGAAAAAACCATTTCGAGAAAGTTGCAAAAGGTAAAGTCTCATATGGTTCAAGGACCGGATAGATTATCCAGCAAGTAATAAGGTATCACAACTATATTCCCCTGTAGTCCTCTAGAGGATAGCATTTGCACTACACTAGATCAAGAACCGGTTATGTGACGGTAAATATGAGAAAGATATCGCTCATAAATTTGACATACTCATGATTCGTATGAGGACAGTGAGCTGTGAAATTGGCAGAAAGAAACTTGTGGATATGATGCACAAGGTTCAGGCCAACATCAATTCAAAATGATGGCTATATATAGCAATGGAATAAAACGAAGACTTCAATGGTTATCATCTTTGGGGAAGTGAATATCTAAATGGATTCTCATGCTATAGACTATAGGTCTTAGCATAAGTGAGGCTTAAATCATTCATACCTAGTACCCTTTGGCTCCTACGTTTAGGGGAGCAACTTAGTCGCTTAAACTTTGTAAAGATTTATGCAAAGATATACCACTTCATCATTCTGACCTTAGGGATGCAATAGAATTGTGTGAGAATAAATACGGAAAGGATTAATATTGTATTCTTTTTCCCTTAATTAAGTATAGTTTCACTGAGTTTCTCAATTCAAGTTTTTTAATGAGACAACATGTGCGATGACAAGAAAGTAAGCTATGTACTCTTTTCTTTTTATTGTACTTCTCATTGAATTTTTGCAAGGAGTTTTTAATAAGTCATGAGCATGACGTTACAAAGTGTTTAAGGGGAGTGTTATATATCAGCCCGCCTCGACAACCCGATGTTGTTGACACTTTACCTAAACAAATCCCATTAGGGACATAGCCAACCCATGAGACTCATTAGCTAGTTTGGTTCCAAATTGTTTATTTTGTTGGAGAGGCACCACACTGGTGCCTCCCCTTGTATAAGGAGGAGCATGAGCTACATATTATACATACAAGCCAACAGGCGAAAAGAGCGATAAAGTGAGAAGACCTAGACTATATTTTAGCTGCTCTTGTCTACTTTTAATTCTCATGTGTGAGTTGAGAGTTTCGTTTGTTGGCAACACAACCACGAATCAAATCTTTCCTAATCCCAGAAGATTTCCTTGCTTCTTGTTCGTTTGAGCCGTGGAGCAAGCCGACTTGGCTCGCGGCTCGAGCCGAGCCGTCCGAAAAAAATTACAACCGGGTCCTTTTTCGAAAAAAAATTACATATAGGTCCTTTTTCCAAAAAAATAACGGTTAGGTCCTTTTTCCGAAAAAAGAATGTATATTACGTCTACGTCCTTTATGCATTTTTAAGGCTTGTGCTCGGGTCCTTCTATCAAAAAATGGAATTACGATTAGATCCTTTTCGGGAAGAAAAAAGAAGTTTGGGTCCCTTTTTTAAAAAAAAAATATACAACGCATTTAGATCCTTGTTGCATTTTTCTAGAATTACGTTTAAGCCCTTTTGCGGAAAACACAAAATCTTTTTTAGGTCCTTTTCGCGCGTTTTCTCGATTTACTCATGTGTGGAGCGTCGATCGCGCGTTTTCTCGATTTGCTCGCGTGGAGAGCGACGCCCACGGCGTGGCACGCCGCGTACAGGTTTCTAGTATACAACATTGTTGTCTATTTCCTGCGTGCAGCCTTGAAAAGTTGAGGTGCTATATCTTTGGGAGCCATAGAATGGATCCATCTATCATGTCAGAAATGTATTGATTTTCCATCCCCCAGTTGGTTTCTGTGGCATCCTCTATTCCTGCCATACCCACCTAAGTCGAAGAGCACGCCCAAATTTAGTGAGATCAAGAACACCAAGCCCACCGAAATAGGGGTGTAATTGAAGCGGATACGGATGGATATCCCTCATCCCGTATTCTATTCCATATTTTTTCTTGGAATCGGAGTCAAACATAGATGATACCGAATATGAATAAAAATACGGATTGTCTCGGCCACGAATACGGAGCGAATACATGTCGAGTTGAATGTGGATAATCTCGATCACAAATATTTAGTCGGATATCATATAAAAATATAACCCATATCTGTCGCACATAGAAGGTTCAATTAACCGCACTACATCTCCAAAATGCAACGCATTAGGAGTTCAACAAGTAAATTTGACTACAACAATTATATTCGAAAGTATTTTTTAAGTTCCTTATGTTCAAACACATTTTTCTAAATTGTTTGGAATTGTTTTGAGTTCATTTGTTATTTTTCTTGGTTTATTTGGATCTCCAGTATTTTCTAAAAATAAAAAACTAATTTCAACGTTGAAAAAGCCTTGTGGGCCGATTTATCTCTCCGGCCCACTCTAGCAAGTGCAAGGCTAGTCATTTACTCATGGGGTTGTCGATTAGGCTGATATCCGGATATCCGAGATATTTTTACTGGATACTATCCAATTAAATTCCCAGATAGCTCAGAATCCGACAGATACTTGTATTCTGAATCCGACTTCATACCCAGGAAAACTATCCAGTTGCGATCCCGAATCTGACAAAACCTGTCGAATACCAACTTACATTTCCAAATTCGCTTCGAACTTAGTTCGGTCGATCGGTCGGGAAATATCCGATCCAATTGTAACCTACCCCAAAATCCTTTGGTTGGCAGACCTTATCCCAATTAACCCTACCGTGATCCTAGAAAGTATTGAATTATCAGAAATCCCATTAAAATCACTGTAAGAGAACAAGAAACTAATAATAATGCTAAGAAAAAGGTGAGCAGATGGTCTGATTGATCATGGAGGGGAGATCATAAATGCTATAGCGAAGAACATTATTATAAAATACATCCAAGTCGGTTTTCATTAGCCAAAGATGCTTATGGAAAACAAAAGGGCAGAAACAGCAGTGCTAACTACCCTGGTGTGTTTTTGTTGGAATTGTGTATCCATCTGATTGGCAATGGACCGGCACAGATCATGTGCTTGAGGTCAAGCAGGATTCCACAAGCACATAGACTAACAAATATGAATTGCTCTCAGAGGTGATAAAAAAAATCGGAATTTTGATATGAACCATTTGATCGGGAGCTTGCAGCATTTTGCAGGAATGTACACCCATCGCATGGTTGATATTATCCTATCCTACTTTTTAAAGGTAATTCCCAGTTAATACACGCATTGCATTTGCATCTCTGTATGGTTCATAGCATGCTTAATGTCTATCTTATAAAAAAAAAAACATGTTAGGCCTAATGTAACATGGTTTTTTGTTCGAGCTTGAAACCTATCCACAGGAGCTGGAATCATGGAACTTAACCACATAAGAGCGAAAGCCACGATTTGTTACGGTTTTCTTGTCAACAGAACTTCTTTGCAATCATACTGCACAGAATCTCACATTTCTTGTGAACAAAAGAGATTGTCAACTCGCATTACTCACATGCATTCATGCTTAACAACGAGCTAAAGACGTTCACATCACAACTAAATATCTTTAACATGTAGACATGTAGTGTTTTCGTAGGGCCAAAGACGACTTCAAAACTTCCATCGAGATTAACTGATCTGCCTCAAGCTTATGATCCAGTTAAAAAAAGAAAGAAAACAAAAAGTGCAATGAAGTTTAGTTCACAAAAGAGCAATTCTGCTCAATTGGTAAACACTAATCTGTATCATCACCTAAGGAAAAGAACATTCATTGCGTTTGGGATGCAGTGCCTTCCTGGACCGATCAACTACTGATCGATCAACAAACAGTGAAACATTTACTCCTTTCATTCTGATAGTGATTTCAAACATAAGTATAAGAACAAAACGGTACTAAAACAGGACCAAAGAAATACAAGGCAATGCATATAATAAAAAGCTTTTCGATGTGCGATTAACTTATGTTCAATATCCACATCATTCAGTTTCCACCAAAAACATAAAGACATAAGAGTTTACTAGCAGAGAACCTAGCAAACAGCTAAATTACTGGAATTGAAATTAAGCCTTCACCCTAGATGAGGTTATCATCACAACAGGAAGCCCAGATAACTTCAGCGGTACTGCAACAAAAGTAGAGAAGTGATCCATTTGTTAGGATGCGAGTAAGCACCAACAAATTAGTCAAAACTTCAGAAGTAATGAAATGTCTAACTAAACAATTTTCAATCAGCTTTTTCAATGACATACAAGGAAAACATTTTAAAACACAAAAGATATGCTAGAACATGACAGCAATCATGAATACTGTATTACAGCTCAGTGGTACATTCATTTAAATCAAGAATAACCACATAACAGCATAGTTCAGAACTCAACCACAATGCAATAACATACCAATCATAATAACACTTCAAGACAGATAACAAAGCATCAAAGTAAATGTAATGAGCTAACCAAAATAACTACACATAGCACATCAATGTGTTCGATAGGCAGACAAGCATTCATATTTTGTGGCAACACCACCAACTTTGCAAATGTCTATGGCAACATTTTTTAAAGTTACTTTGGCCCTATTGTCTCTTGATTCATCCGAAAACATTGAAGATTGGTATAGGCATCACAGAATTTACAAAGAGAATCATGGAACCAGACTACTACTGTACTAGAGAAAAGATTATAATCATTTACTATCAGAGCAGCTAGTTGAAGGAATATACATTACGGGTATCTACAAGGATAGGACGAACGTGACTAACATTGGGCATTGTTCACAGCACAGGATAAAGTTTATAGTGTATACCTTGATGAAGCCAATGTCCTTGGCGTTGCTGCGGAAACACTGACGACAGCACATCAGCCCGTACTTCCTGATCAGTCCATGAGGGTTCCCGCAGACCCGGCTGGTAGATAAAAACAAACCAGGGGTCAGCTCAACCATTCGAAAGGATAGTGTTTCAATACAATATCATAACTCAAACACATGGATCGGGACTCCATAACAAGTCAGCAAACCACTACAGCTTACCATCTGAGCTTTGCTTCAATAAAGAAGCATAATTTTTTACCACAAACGGTTGCAAGAAATGCTTGTCAGATCAAACATCTTAATCTTTGAGGTAATGTAGCAAGAAACAATTTTACCTACTATTAGTTCCATAGGCCAAACAGATTAGAGCAGCACAATATTTCATACCAAAGGAATTTGTTAAGCTACTAGCTAAACTACAACTAACAAGGATGGTGAAAATTTGAGCAACGCAACTAATCATCAAACCACAAACAACTTATCACGACGAATTGATACCCAATCGCACCATAAAGATGCCATATCATCCATAAGAAAAAAACCAATCGCCCGCAAGAGCCAAGAACCTAGCCCGCCTCGATCCGAGGACCATGTCACCAACTTCGTCGCCAAGAACAGCAAACCCCAGATCCAGCTACGCGTCTCTAGAACAGCTCGCCTCGCGAGAGATCTCTCTACCCACGCGCACGAACAGTAACGAGAGAGAGGGATCGAGCGGCGGTAGTAGTAGCAGTACCAGACGCGGGAGCCGGGCCCGTAGTTCTTGGGGTGCGAGTTCCAGACGTTGGAGTGCCCCATCGCCGCCGCCTTCGCCTTCGGCCGCCGGTGAGAGGTGGGGAAACCCTAGGTGCGCGTGAGGTGGGGTGGCGGCGGTGCGAGGGGAGGGGGAGGCTTATATAGGGAGACGGCGAGATAAAATCCAAATGCAGGCACGTGTGGAATTAGGCCGGATGGGCTATATTTGGGCTTTTGGGCCTTATATTGGGCCGGCCCATATATATCGGGCCTTAATTTATTATTTGTTGAATCCGCACGATTTGTCGTCTCCTACGTTGCAAAAGAAAAAAAAAGATTCGTCGTCTCGACTACTCCGCTCCGGCGCCGCCGCAGCCGCCGACCATGTCCGCCGGTGTGCCGCCGCAGCCGTCTCGACCCGTACGGGCTCCCCGGAGTCTAACCTGAGCAGGCGCTGCTGTCTCTGTCTGTCTGTTTCTGCCGCCGATGCGTCCTTACGTTTGCTCTCGACTGTCTCGTCGCAGGGCAAAGAGAGGGAGGACGGCGGCGACGAGGGCCACGGAAAGGAGGAGAAGGTGTTGGAGGGCGAAGTGGACCTGGATCTCTACGGAGCAGCGGCGGGGTGGGTGGAGGCGCGGACCAGCTGCCCCCACCTGTCCTCCATGCCCGCCGCCGGCGCCGACGATATCGCGCGCGTGTCCCCGCCGGACTCTCCGTGCTACAGGTTTGGCTGATCTCCTCCTCAAAATCGCCGTGGTTTGGTGTCGCCATCCTGCGCCTGCCATGTGAATTGTTAGGGTTCTTTGGTGCGGTTGACTTTTTCTGTCAGTTAGCCTCTTAGGTTCATGGTTGGAGTGGTGCATTGTTTAGTCTGCGCATAATTCAATCTTGGGGAAGAATGATGAGATTACTCTTGTTTAACAAGTAAATAAAGAAAAATGGTTAATACTTGGTGATAAGATGATTGTTGATAGCAGGTTGTGGCTCAAAATGTTAGGGTTAGCTGTTTACAATGTAGCGATTGTTTAACTGGATCAAGTTCAGAATTTTCCCGGAGACCAAGTAGACGTTGACAATGTGATTGGTCAGTAGGATTGCTGAACCTACCTGGGGGCACGCTGTGACGTCCAGTGATCAGACTGGTGGTCTGGACATATTAGGATTGGTTACATTCTTGCAGAGATGCCTGCATGCTGCTAGTTTTGAAAAGAAGAATTTTGTACTCTCAGAGCTCTCCCAGTACTTTGATGGAGGGAATGTGCTCTTGGTGCCTGGGAGTGCAGTTTTCCTCACTATGCAACAGGGTGACTTGCACTGCGTGGCTCTGGTGCAGATTAGTTAGATTACAAATTCAAGGTCAGTTTTTTATTAGATTATTAGATAATAAGAGAACATGGTTGGAGCAATAGCTGTTCACTAGACCCATCAAAGAGGGGCTGGAGAGGCCTGGTATGTTGGAACTGATAAGATCTAACTTGTTTAGTTAGTCTAGCAACTCTGCAAATGACTTGGACACCCATAGAGCATAAGGGGGGTCGTTTCTTGCATCTTTTATTACTCCATTGGAGCATCTATGCCAGAGATGAGCAGAATATTGTTGTAACAAATCTCAAGATTATATATGTATTGTTGTAGATGGGTGTGACTCATTTCTCCTTGAGTCAGCATCTTGACTCATATGGAGCTATTATCCTTTCATAAATAAAACAAATTGTTATGAGATTTCTCTGTTCATTCACAATCTTTTCAATACACAAATCATTCCCAAGTGTGGGATATGGCTAGGTTTCTATGGATTTTGAAGTTACTACTTTATACCGATAAGTTTTAAATTCAAGGTACTTTAGATAGCCATGTCTAAGTTTTCTTATGAGCATATCTCCATGCAGTTGTCATCACCCTGCTGAAAACTGGCTATGCTTGATCTGCAAAGATGTGCTGTGCAGTCGTTTTATCAACAAACATATGCTGTGCCATTATCAAGAAACGCGGCATTGTCTTGCCCTGAGCTTCAGGTAAATTGTTGAGCCTGCTTTTTATCAACATTCCCTTTGCTGCTTGATCACACATAATTTCCCTTGGTTCCATATATGATTGTTCTATTGCGGTGCCAGTATGCAGGGTTTTGAATCTGTCAAACATCTTTTGTCATTTGAAGTGATAGATCTGGCTATGGACATTTGCCCAGCAATAAGCATTTACTATTGAACTGTGATGGTTTATCCCTAGTCCCTACAGACATGGATTCTTAAAACAAATACAAAATATACAGCATCAGCCAATACTTTGCTACACTTGTTTGACAGGTGGAACCATTGGTTGGACCGGTGGATCAGTAACCTCACCGGTCTGGCTTCAATGTCTGTGCTTCTAGAATTCATTACAATGTGAAATGCAGCCTATTTCTGGTAGCTACCTTTCAAGCAATCACTAGTTGAATGCATGGTCATTTGCTGTTGGGCTTGTCTATCTTGATCTAATGAACAGTGAGATAATTGGAAAGAAATATAACGGAATGTTCCATATTTTGCTGCATAACTACATCATTGATCAATTCAAATCTCCAGCGGTGAACCAAGTTATAAAAATTATACAGAAGGACAATGATAATTGAAAATTGCTAATTTATTTTAAGTTGTTAAACTCTCATCGATATGCTACCACCATTCACTTGTCTTTTGTATCTGACCATAATGTCTCTGTTTTCATAATAAAGCAGTGCGGTTTAGGCCTTACTATGTTGTAGTATGTTCACATGATTTCGTTGGTGTTACTTTGCATTGTGTATGTATTTTTTTGCAGTGATCTATCAGTCTGGTGTTTTGCCTGCGACTCATACCTAGACGTTCAATCCATTTTAGAACTGCGCCCAGTTTATGAAGTTGTACATCTGTTAAAATTTGGACAGCGGCCGCCATTTCGGTCACTTGAAGTACTGAATTTGAACAGTGAACAAAACGGAAGTTCATCGTCGAGATCCTAATGCCGTATATTCTGTCATGATGCTTCATACAGATCAAGACAGACAGTAGTCTACTATGAGAGGTGGCACTTGTCAAACTTTAGTACAATATAAGTCAGCTAAATGATCCTGTTCTTTTCATCGTTACTTTGGTTGCTACATGTTAACAATTCAAAGGTTTATTAGATTGCCCTTGTGGCATAGTTCGTTGTGCTGGGCATGAAGCAAAACGACAAGTGTAAAAGTCTACTCACCTTTCAAGATGATAAAGCAATTATAATTGCTTTGATATTGACGTCAAGAAACGTATTCAGCTGTGAATATCTTTGGCTCTAGCGACTGATGTACTTCAGCTTATCCACTAAAAGACATGAAAGTTTAGGTATGTATCATTTGACTTTAGGTTCTGAGGTAAGACTTAGGATCATCAATCTCTAATAGAGCATTATTCGTACTTATATATGCAGTATTTAAAGCCAGCCTGACAACTTGTTGTCTATCCCCTAAGGAGCTTGTAGAGTCGTTTGCTGTATAGAAGAAACATAAAAATGCACAGCATGGATGTCCCACTCATGGAAGCGCTATCTAATTGGGAAATGAACACTCTATATTGCATTCTAGGGCATTAGCTTGAGGAACTTATTATTTCTAGTTCAAATGTGACCTAGTGCACTGTTTTAGATTTAGTAGTTCGCGTGAGGGAAATGCATGCACATTTTCCATTCCACTGCAGTCTGCAGGGGATCCACTTCTGGAGCTTCTAGAACCACAACTAGAGCATTTATGTCGGGACCCGGATTTACGAATCTGAAACTCTCTGTGTATGCTGTACTAGTTCAGAATCACGCTAGTGCACACAGTGGCAACATAGATGAAATACCGTACTAAATAACAAGTTAATTAAGAACGTAGGAAATTATTATTAAATAAAGCAATAGACTTTATGGTCAAAGTTTACACCACTCTGCCTTAAGAGCTTAAGAAACAATTAAACTATTGCAGTGGAAAATAAAATAACTTGGGCCATTTGACATACCACAGGCAATCGTCTGGGGAAACGCCTTCCTAATCCACTTAGTTGTCATAGTACTCATATAACTCTGTATTTTCTGGTCTTTCCTCAGCAACAGATCAACAAAGGTGTATAGCCGTGAGTATAAAAAGTACTCAGCAAGCCGTAGGAAAATGATGTAATATTTATTCATGCAAGGCTTGACAAAGGATAGTCATATGGTTCTTTTGCAGAAAACAATAACTTGAATTGAAATACAGTAAATAGATTGGAAGCATATTTATGAAAAGATAATAAAGAACTGGTAAATCAATGGTAGATAATATGAACAAAATAGTGAGGCATCACCATACATCTAAAATAATTGTCAAACCACTAATTCAGCAGTATTAACTTTAAATAACAAAACAACAGTGAACCCCTGTTCACATCCCAATAATTCCAATTTCTAACATTTCATGAAACACTCTATACCTCATGTAAAATTTCCGAGCATGTCTATGACTGCGGACACGACTATTCAAATGGTTTTACATTCTGCAGAGGTTGTACTGTTTTACTCACAAGACATGATCATCCCTTGTTGCCAAGCTATTAACACACTTCTTTTGGTGTGTCGACATAGAGATCACGACAAAGCCTTTATAATGCCCTGTCTAAATTCGGTACTGCCCACTAAGGTTTCACTCCTCAGGACCCCCTCTTGAGCCATGTGAATCTACCCGTCCATCCCGAAACCCACACCACCAATGGCAGTACTCAAATTTAGATATTGCAAATTAATCAGCCAGATCTACCCCCATACCAGACGTGGTTATACGGTTAGGCTTAGTTCAATAGCACACAAGATTAAGTCCTTAAGATGTCTCAGGTAAGACATCCACATCCCAAATGTGCTAACAGCACCCTCTTTACTGCAAGCCCGAGGGAAAATAGTCTTGTTCTGCACGATCACTTGCCCGAGGGAAAACAATCTTGTTTAACCAAGACCACTGGCACACCCTGCCATGGTACAATAAATTTTATAACATTGGCTACCAGCCACAATTCAATATCTCATTAATTCAATATTAACATTAATTCACATGTTATATGATCCCATCGTACAACTAAGCATGTCTAGCATAGTTACAATAACTCAATATTGATAATACGATCATGATCAACTAATAATGTCTCAACCTAGGGTTAACAATGGATACATAGTATTCAATAATCAAGATGGCATAATGACAACTAGGTATATAGCTATTCTCATGAAATAATCATTGATACACAAATAGCATGTAATTGTATAAACCAAATTACTTTGCAAACATAGGTTCAACAAGATCAAGGGTTACGACTTGCCTTGCTAATCTACTGCTGATTCTTGATCTTCAAATTCTCTGTTCGCTCCCTCAGGATTAATTAGCGTCTACCGAAAAAGAAAGCAATGAATACAAATAAATAACAAAAAGAGACAAACAAACTCAAAACTGAAAATAAATGGCTCTGGAATATAGAGCTTGATTTTAGAAAAAAAATTAAAATTTTGAATCGTCTCAATCGGAGTTCGTATGAGAGAGAACGACTTCCGAAAGATTAAATTCAGAGAAAATAGAAAAAGAATATTTTCTGAAATTATTTTCTAAAGAAAAACAAATTTATTACATTATGCTGACGTCACGGCTGACACATGGGACCTTTGGTCCATGGACTCGCCTGGTCCACAGTGGACCGGGCTCATGGAATAGGGTCTAGGGCTGACATAGCAGCTCGGGTCAGTTGACGTCATTGCTGACGTCATGGATGACGTCAACGGAGCTCGGTTGGCTTCTCGGCTCCCGACAACGGCGACACAGTGAACATAGGACAGACGGCGGCGGCGAAGTGACGCGTTCGACGGCGGAGACCACGACAGTGCGGCACGGGACTCACCGACGCGAAGAAACAATGACACGAAGAGCTCCAAGACCAGCAATGGCGACGGTGGCGCACGGTGAACTCCGGCGAGAAACCAACAACCCTCAGAAGCGTCTCAGGCTGCGCGAGGCGGGGCGTTGGACGCGGTGTTAAGCAAGGAGTTCAGATATGGCATCGGCTCGTCTTTTAAAGCCTCGAGAGATGCGCACGGGACACGACACGGACGTTGAAACGTGCACAGCGCGGGCTCTGCGGCGTCGGCTAGGGTTTGCATTTCGGCGCGAGCGCAGAGGTGGGCTGGCGGTAGCTGGGTCGAGACGAGGTGGGCCGAGGCGATGGCGCTGGCGGGCAGATGCGAGCAGGCCGGCTGAGGTGAAACGGGCTGAGGGAAAGGGCCAAGGGCTGGAACAGGAACGGGCCAAGGCGGAGAGATTCAGTCCGAGGAAACTTTGCAAAATAAAAACCATTTTTTGATTTAATAATTCACCAAAAATTTAAATAAATCTGAATAAATTCAAATAAATAGCAAATAAATTCATAAAAATCTCAAAAATTGTAGAAAAATTCCTTGAAGCATAAAGAACCCAACTATGACAGGAAATCTTTTGTTTGATGTATAGTTTAGTCAAATTAAATCTTTTTTATAAAGAAAAACTCAAGTTAAGCTTTTAGTTAATTTGGAAAAATTCAGATGGTTCATTTTAATTTTTAAACATTCCAATACTCAAATTTTTGGGATGTTACAACTTAGGGATAACCAAGCTAGGAAATTTGATGCATCAGCAAAAATAAGCTAACGCTATTGAAGCGATGTGCTTCTGGGAGGATAAATACTGACATGAAACCTGTCACATGGCTTTTTGCAAAATGATTGAGATATACTCATTCTTTGAGTTAGTGTGATGCTATCTTTTATTCCTTGGGTTGGTAGTGATGTCAATTTGCTAGTTGCCTAACATTGTCCAGTCACAATCAGATGTAAAAATGTCTGCTCTTTCGTTGTCATTCGCGTGCTTGGCAAGACATGGTGGATGACCATGCCAAGTGTGTAGAATATGATACATAGCATTTCCCTTAATTAGCATTAGATACATTATTATTGTTAAACGCAATCATCTGCAAGTTCCTTGCTAGTGCTTGGCTGATCATTATCAATATATACTATGTACTCCTTTCAAATCTCGCTGATATTCCTCGCTCAAAAATGTTGGTAGCCCTTCGTTTTTTTTAAAAAAAAATGTTGGTAGCCAATTTGGCTGAACTGATATGCTGATAGGGCACTAATCTAGGTTTGTTTACTTCTTCTGTTTCACTGACATACCATGTAGAAACATCCTAGTTCTGTTCTGATTGTTTTTTTTCAAACGTATTATTACATGTTGATGTGGAGACCACACAGGAAAAGGAAATAGTTTTTTTTCATACATTATTTTCTTGTTCTGGGAATTCTGTAGATAACTAGATAAACCTTTTCGCCGACATTCATTTCCAGTAAGATCTATAAATCATCTTAAGGTTAAAAATCTGAACTAGAACCTATTCATTTCCTCAACCCAAAAAAAAATGTTTAGGTTTCTCACACCCTTCAGGAAATGCTACTCCCTCCAGTCACATCTTATCTGATCGTGGCAGTGGTTTAATAGTGATAATAAACTTCACAAGCCGTCTGAGCTATCAAAAAGAAAAGGTGCCACTTACTGTTCCTTTTATCTAGTGAGATAAGGTACTCTATTCTGCATGATAGGATCAAATTAAGTATCTGTTGCTTATTTATCTGCTGAGATGCTACATAGTACTTGATCATGTAGGACAAGTGTGCAGTCAGTAGTTGGTATTGGGCTTCGTATTCGTCATCGTTGAGGATTGCTTAGGGCACTTAAAAAAAGCCTCATGTCCATATCAAGAACACAGCAAATGCTGCCATTATGCACTGAAGGCACCCAGTAACCGGTGAGTATCCATATCAATGGAATCAGATCCTCTGACTTCCGGTTGAACAGGTACGGCATGCCTTTCGTCGACTGCAAGGACGGATCTAAGTGGGGCTGACACCCACTCAAGTGCTGGCGGCACCATGAATACCCCGCCTACCACCACCAGCCCTCCATGGGGCATCATAGATGTAGGTCATGAAGATTGGAGGTAGCAGAAGAAAGTTTGGAACGCCTCCTAAATTTTAGTTCTGGGTTTATCACTGATCATCTATGCTGTCTGATTGGAATCTGTACAGTCCGTATCAAGGCGGGTGAGAAATTGGGTTTATTTTGTGGTGTCGTCTAGAAAGAAAATTTGAGTTTCTTGTCCGCCTCTATTCAGGGTGTTGATTTGGGCTCTGGCTGCTCTTATTCCAGGTTGTCTGTGCCTTTTGAATGGCACGCGTGCCGCCCAGTCCTGGAACTTTATCTTACTGATCATATCATGTCGGTTTCATGCTAGTGCATGCTGAAGTGCATTGCATGCATACGGTTTGAGCCAATTATGCAGAAGAACATATTCAGGTGTCATTTTTAGGTCAAGAAAAAGGTTGTCCATTTTGACTAGCTTTGAACAAGACCCTAACAGTGTCTTTTTAAGCACTACGTACGAACAGATCCAATTTAGTGTGATTGCATCAGGGTGAGACGGAGACATTGACAGCTGTAGCTTCATTCGTGCATCTAGGGTGTGTTTTGTTGTCTGCACCATCCTAGCCTGTCTCGTATAAGCCATCTATGTTAGCTTTGGCCTGTATGAGTGGATGCAAGTTGAGTTGTTTGATTGCTTGTTTATGCATCTTACGGGCCTGCATTGGAGAGAAGCCCAATCCTGCATGAGTGGATGCAATTGCATCCACCTGCCCTGGATGAACAGAAAACCAAACACGTGTCTAACAGATACAGTTGCATCCACTCATGCGATTCAAGCACTATGCAGGCAACCAAACACGCCCTTAGTGTCTTGCAGTTTTAATAGCAACGTATCCGGCGTAAATCCATCTTAGGTTGTTACCAATGCAACCCTCAACATGACACCATTCGATCTGAACTCAACGTATGAGATGGAGGTGAGATGGACTTCCCAACACACGAGATGGAGTCCAGGCGGATTTTCTGCAAAATCATCTTAAATGGATGGAGAGTTAATCCCAACTCTATCTCGTGCGTTGAGTCTAGATCGGATAGTTCACGTTAAGAGTTGTATGAATAGGTTTTCTACAAAAACGTCTTAAGTGGTTGGGGAGTTAATCCCACCTCTATCTCGTGTGTTGAGTTCAAATCAGATGGTTCACGTTAAGAGTTACATGAATAACTACTTAAAGACAGATTTACACTACATGTGTTGCCTTTTAACCATCGAAGCTTGAGAGTTAGGACGACCCTTTGGTACCTACAACAAGTTGGAAAAGTCTTTGGTGTGCTCCCTTGCTACGTGTCAAACTGTCAATATGAGCATCCTTTTGTATGTGATACTAGCATACGGATTGTAGTCTCTACAGTAGTGAATGGACTGTAGTTTCTGCAGTAGTGAGGCTGCCGTGCGGCGAGAAGGCACGTTGCCCTTCCATACCTCTGCAGGATTAGTAGGTTATATATGATGTGGATCTCTGTGACACAGACAATAGACTTTGTACTCACACGGGCCTGTTGGCACACACCATAGAGAGAAGAAAGCTACAAAAATAAATAAATAAATAAATAAAAAACAAGGTAATATGTAGGTTCATCTGGCTTATCCATGTCAGGAAAATATATTAACAGTTCACCTGGCTTATCCATGTCAGGAAAATCAAATGGCACATTACCTATTAAAACTGCAGGTTGATGTACAAGAGGTCACATGTTGTACTTGCAGGGAGGGCGAGTTGAGGTTCTGGGGTTAGGGTGGGTTCATTTTTTTTTTCAATTTCTGTACAGAGCCAACTCAACTTATCTTTTTAAGAGAAAAGTACTTCATGTCTTCATGTCATTATTATTTTGGGTAGAGATCTCTCCGTGGCTTATGATGGATAAACAAACATGTTTGCTCCATCATGTTGGTGAATGGTGGATGGTTAGATCATGGGTGGTGGATCAGCGTGAATTGGCGTACGAATGATATCTTTGTTTTATGTCTTGCAGAGGAATATTTTTCACTCGATCATTGAAGTGGTTTTGTTGAATGATGCTGCGCCCCTAGTGTCCTAGTTATCTGCACTTGTGTAAAGCCACTTTTTGTGTTGGGCATGTTAGGGTTATGCTAGATGTAAATATGTGATGTCTATGATGATGTCCACCTTACTTTTAGCCAGCCAATAAAATCAGTTGGCTGTGGAGAGCCCACAATTACAGTAATATGCTTTATGCATAGGCATCTAAAGAAAGTACTCCATGTTATGTATATATCTTCTGAAATTATACATGCGCTCTAAAATCACCAATAATGCTCTATCACTAATACAGGAACTCAAAAAAGTAAGTTAACTCATTTTTTTCAGAATATACAAACCTCCTATGGTTAGATTAAAATGAGTAGAAGGTCTGTCATGCATAACTAACTCCTTGGGCATTAATTTCAGTTTTTTTCTTCTTCAGAATATACAAACCTTCTATGGTTAAAATGAGTAGAAGGTCTGTCATGCATAACTCCTTGGGCATTAATTTCAGTTTTTACAACTTACACCTGATATTGAGCAGATAGCCGAAAACCTTCATTGAATTTTTCTTTATACTTGAGATCAAAATGAATAAGGTTGACGAAAAAGCCAACAAGATGGCCTAGTTTGGTCTATTGTCTGACTGAATACTGGAGTTCGAACACAATCAATATAAATGCTAATAGCTTCACCAATCTACAGATGAGAGATGAGTCATGGATCATGATAGCTACAGTTCCAACCCAGCTTTTTGATAACTGCACAATGTATTGGAGGCACTGAGAAAAATGCAACCGAAAAGGCCGAAATAATTCAAGCTGCGGCAAGGCAAACAGTGAGCAAAACTAAAGCTGCACGATGACTTGACAATAAAGCATTACTTCTGCTACTTAGATATTGCTTCTCGAACCCTAGCTTTCTAAGCCTCTACAGCAAGCTCAGCCCATCTTTTTGACCAAACTTTTTGTGCGACATGATCAATTCCTTCCCTGCCATTTCATCCCAATTTTCCTTTACACTTTACGGAGTGGTTGAACAGTTCACTCCACCATCTGGATCAGTTTTGAGTTCTCCTAGCTAGCTCTACCCTGTAGATTTCACCTGATGTCGAGTGTGTGTTTGGAAATCAATGCTCCGGATCTAAGCGTACCCTCGCATATAATAATTATGTGCTAGTGTATGTTTGGAAATCAATACTCCAGACCCAAGGATACCGTAGTCAGAGATCATAGTGTGTCGTTCTTACCAGAGCATAGAACCACTACTCTAAAAGCCTCTAGACACCTTCCAAGTATCAGATATATCTTTTTATATACTAATGGGAGACCCTTCTAAAACCCTCATGTTAATTAGAAAATACTAGAAATTCCCACGTTAATCTTAAAAAAGAAAAATTGCTAGAAAATCCCACATTATTCTAAAAAAAGAGAAAATCTTGGTCGTCCAATCTCATAAATCATTTTCATCCATGGCTTAGATCTGTTTATCTATTCATAAGAGATATATGGTAAATCATAGAAGTACCATATGGAAAGGAAGCTTTGCTTTCCTTATCTACTTGTCATACTAATAAAAGAGCAATGACATGGAAATAGAAAAGAAGATGAAAAGATATTATTGCATGAGTTACGGATTAGATCTATTTATATAAATTGCTAGCCGTGCAGGCGCACAGGTCGATGACTAGTATATATAATTCACAACTCAGTGGAAGCATCGTGAATATTTTTCTTTGAATTCTCTATGTCATTTAATTTAAGATAAGTGTCTCAAAGAATTTAAAAGAGCACTTCTACAGAATTCCCATGTTACAATAAAAAACAACACAGCCATAGCAAAATGCCTCTCTTATGATGGAACATATAGAATCTCGTACACAACAATCGGCAATAACTAGTGCAACAAATCGAAAACACATTTGCAATGAAACTGAAAAGAGATGCATAAATTCCCTTGGCGCAACAATTCAACATCTCTAATGCAACAAAAAATAAACATTGATGCAACAAATCAAAATGTAGACTACAACAAATGCCTCATATGCAAAATTTGTGAAGAGATGTTACAACAATATCAAACACTTCATGCAACAATTAGGAAAATGTGCTATAACATGTGTACTAGAGGAGGAGGGCATGCATGTTGCTGCGACGGACCGCAGCCGACCTGGTGCCTTGTCTCCGTGTTCCACCCCACGCTACCGCTTTAGCACCAGCCCTCTGGTCATCATCACCTCCCTCCCCCCGCCTCCTCTAGCCTCGGCCTCAGAGGTCCACCCGCTCTTTGGAAGGGGAGACCAACTCTGACCGCGGCAAGCGAACTCCTCGAGCATGAGCTCGGTGGCGACCTCGGACCGGTGACAAGTAATGGAGCTTGGGCAATGGAGGGATGAATGGCTCCTGGTTAGCAGCAGCCATCCACAACCCCCTCCTTCTCCAGATTCAACCCCAGCAGATCTAGCAAGCTTCGGCCATGGATGCAACACATGGTGAACTCCAACTGCGACATGTACTGGGCAAGGTGAAGAGGGAGCTTAGAGAGAGAGAAGGGAGCGCAAAAGGACGAAGCGGTCATGGGGAGGTGGAATGAGTGGCTCGGGATGAAATGAACTAGATAAGCATGATAGGTAGGTGGGTCGTGTGAAGGACTCTTATGAAGCCATGGGCCTTGATTGGAGCCGGTGTCCAATGCTATCAGACGTAAGGTTGCTAACAATTTTCAAACAATTATGTGCTAGTTTATGTTTGGAAATCAATTCTCTAGATCCAAATGTACGATGGTCCGAGATCACACTGTTCTGTTATTTGGAGAGCATAGAATCACTACTTTGATAGCCTGTTAAGCACCTTCAAAGTATCAAATATATAATTTGCAACTCGGTGGAAGCATGGAGATTTTTTTTCTTTGAATTCTCTATGCCATTGAATTTAAGATTGTCTTAGAGACTTTAAAAGAGGGCGTCTACAAAATTCCCATGTTCCAAACATATGGTTTTCCACGGAAACTTCATAGGAAGCTGAACACACTACTACAAAAAGACTTATATTAGACCTCTCATCACTGACGGTTTTAAAAAACCGTCTGTGATGATTGTTCATCACTAACGAGTTTTTTTCAAAAACAGTCAGTGATGATTACCATTGTCATCACTAACGGTTTTTTGGGAAAAAAACTGTTAGTGATGTGAGTCTCATTACTGACGGTTTTAGCCAAAAACTATCAGTGATGATACCATGCTCATCACAGACGGGTTTTTGCTAAAACCGTTAGTGATGTGGGTCTTATCACAGACGGTTTTTGGCTAAAACCATCTGTGATGAGTTTTTCCTAGAAATAAGTACAGAGAACCCCGACCTCCTTAGTGTTTTTAGGGTTTGCCGAGCTATCTTTGAGGTGGCTACGATTGAGAGGCGATCTGGTGAAAAGAGACCGTGGATTTGGAAACGTCATTGTAGATCCTTTTGTTCTAGTGATCTAAAGTTAGTAATTGGTTCTAATTGCATTATATTCAAGATCTAGCTTGGTAAAGAGGGAATTGAAGATGGTTTAGATCTAACTTGGTGTAGATCCATTTGTTCTTTGTGATCTAAAGTAGCAATTGGTTCTAATTGCATTATACTCAAGACATAGCTAGCTAGCTAGGTAAAGAGAGAATTGAAGATGCTAAGTTTAAATGTAGCTTACATATATATCCATTTGTTCTTTGTGATCTAAGAAGCTAGGTTGGTAAGTTTAAATGTAGCTTATATGTAGATTGTAGATCTATTTGTTCTTTAGATCTAGCATATTTTATGATTTAGGGTAAGGTTTTAGCTAGTTAATTTGTGCTCCAATTTAAGAATGTGTGCATGTGCACTCCTTGTGTACTTAATTCATTATTTAACACTTATTGTTATATACGTAGTATAGATAGATCAAAACTGGATGTACACTGAGAACCGTGCGAGTGCCGAGTACATTAATGGCGTCTCTGCTTTTAGAAGAGCTGCAGAGGAAGAAATGTTTAATAAGGGGGTGCAATTTATGTCTTGTCCATGCATTGACTACGATAATCTGAGGATGTTTCGAAACTCAGCTCAGATCGAAGTGCACTTAATTCTAAGGGGATTCAAAAGGGGGTATACATGTTGAACCAGTCACGGTAAAGAGCAGATTATACAGGAAGCAAGTATTATTAACATCGTCGATGAAGTTAACGATACGCCGGATGATATCAATTGTGCTTTCGATAAGGATAGGTTTCACGATGATAATCTGGATCAGATGATGCGTGATGCAGACGGGAATTGTGATGAGTGAGAGTATGAAAAATTTCGGGGCTTGATGGATGACTCAAAGAAACCTTTGTTTCGGGACTGCAAGTCAAAATACATAAGGTTATCATCCGTACTTGAACTGCTGAAACTGAAGGCAAGCAACAGTTAGTACAACAAAAGTTTTACAGTGCTGTTAGGTCTATTAGCAGACATGCTTCCGGAGGGAAACGAGTTGCTAACAACCACCTACAAAACCAAGAAGGTTCTTTGTCCCTTGGAAATGGAAGTAGAAAGAATACATGCATGTCTGAACGACTGTATCCTCTACTGCAAAGAGTTCGCAAACTTGCAAGTATGTCTGGTGTGCAACGCATCCCGGTACAAGTGTAAAAATCTATCAGATGATGACGACGAGGGCATCGAGGAAAAGAAAGGACCTTCTGCTAAGGTGACGTTGTATCTGCCTATAATTCCCTATTTGAAGCGTTTATTTGCGAACTCAAAGGAGGCAAACTGCTGTGTTGGCACTCAAATGAGCGTAAGAATGATGGAATGCTAAGGTACCCTACTAATTCCACCCAGTGGAGAAATCTGCTTGTTACACTCTATCTAAGGCCGAGAGAACTGAACTGTACTAACTCTTGCATGGTGTGAAAGTTTCGTTCGGTTACTTCTCCAACATGAAGAGACTTGTTTCGATGCAAGATTTGAACTTAACTGGCATGAAGTCTTATGATTGCCATGTGCTTATGACACAGATGCTTCCTATCACAATTAGAAGTATTTTACCGATCAAGGTTCGGGAGACAATCACAAGGCTGTGTTATTTTTTAACACAATTGCTCAAAAGGTCATCAATCCTGAAGGACTAGATGCTCTGCAGGCCAATGTGATGATGACTCTATGTAATCTTGAGATACATTTTCCTCTATCATTTTTGATATCATGATCCATCTCATTGTTCACCTTATGAGGGAGATAAAGATGTGCGGACCCGTGTTCCTACGTAGCATATACCCATTCGAGAGGTACATGAGAATTCTCAAGTCCTACGTACGGAATCGATCTCGATCGGAGGATAGCATTGTCGAAGGTTATGCAACCAAAGAAGTCATCGAATTCTGCGTGGATTACATGGCTCAAGTCGAACCAATAGGTGTGCCTCAATCCCGCCACAAGGGGAGGCTCTAGGATATCAAGACCATCGGAAGGAAAGCAATCACTCCTGATCCAGCTGCATGTGCTAAAACCCATTTCACAGTTTTGTAGCATATGGCTATAGTGTCCCCATATATTGACTAGCACAAGAACTGGCTACGGCAAGAGAATCTGTCGCGGCAGGAGTCTTGAATCATCAGACAACATAATCTTCAGTTCAACAGATGGTTGAAGGAGCGACAACCCATTACTGGAAGCTCGTCAGACGATACGCTGACATGGTTGGCAAAAGGGCCAACATTTACAGTTGTAACATGGAAAGGATACGACATAAATTTGTACATATTTTACATGAGAGTTCAGGATATAAAGAGCACAAACCAGAATAGTGATATCGGTATAGATGCGCTCAATACCACTAGGTCGACAAGGAGTTTGTACTATGGGTTCACATAAGAGATTTGAGAGCTCAACTATGTACTATTCAAGATCCCCTTATTTCGGTGCCGTTGGTACACCTGCAACAGATGATGGTTGATAAGTACGGCGTCACTACTGTGGACCTTGAACATAGCGGATACCAAGGTGAACCATTTGTACTCGCTTAACAGATATTTCAAGTTTTCTATGTAACCGACCCATCCAACAAGAAGCGCCACGTGTTTCTTCAGGGAAAAAGGAGGATTGTCGAAGTTGAGAATGTAGTAGATGAGGAAGAATACAATCAGTTTGACGAGTTGCCTCCTATCGAAAATGGCATCACAGTCTAGGAAGAACAACCTGAGGAAGCTAGCTACATACATGTCGATCATCGTGAATGGCTAATTTTTATACAAAAGAATAAGCAAGTTGAGTTGTAATGAGGTCGTCATGTTTATTTTAAGTGTACCTGTATTTTAATGTCAACAAGCTAGCTATAAATATGTCGTTGATGTTGTGATGTGTAATCTCTATAAGCATAGATATTTTTTTTACTATTCTAGTAAGGTTACAATGTTATGGCTATACATACCATAAACCCTAAACTATAAGAAAGACAACAAAATGAATCAAAAATAATTGGTAACTGATCTTATAATTGAAAGGATGAGCTTTGTACATTTTGTGATAAACAAGAAATTAAGAGCTATTCACAGATTATAAGCAAATCTAACACGAATCATACAGTTTAGTATGGCACAATAATTAGCCATAGACTAAGATTAAAAACAAGTGAACCTTAGTATGGCACAATAATTAGTCATAGACTAAGATTAAAAACAAGTGAACCATAGACAAAGATTTACAAACAAGTATGGCACAATAATAAGAAGGGTTGCATAGCTCTATTAAGGTCATCTCAGACGGTTGTCTCCTTGAACTGACTGTGATGAGTAATCATCACAGACAGTTCAATGCCAGAACTGCCTGTGATGATCCGATTTCAGCTATAAGAGGCTGCTCATCTGCACTGTCCTAAAAACGACCTAGTCCCCACAGCCTCCCTCCGCCCGCCTCCCCATGGCCTCCCCCTGGCGCCTCTGCCCCGGCGACCTCCGCCTGCACCCGCCTCCCCCCAACCTCCGCCTGCACCCGCCTTGTCTGCATCTCCCTCTGCCCGCCTCCCCACAGCCTCCCCCGGCGTCTCCGCCCGCACCCACTGCCCCCCCCCCGCCCTTCGCCCGCACCCGCCTGGTGGTTCCCAAGTACAGTTTAGTTTTTGCTCTTCTGTTTTCCGTTTATTGCTTTGGATTGTCTTTGCTTATACGTAATTCTGCATATGTCTGTGATCTTCTGTTTGGAACTCACCAAGGTATCATTGTGCTGTATACAGCAGGATCCGCAGAATAATAGTATACCAATGAGGGCCAGAACCTACTGTAAAATGGGGGTGCATAAGTGTGTGTTTGCGTGTGTGTTACATCATGTGATCTATATCAGTCTGCCATACTAATATGCTACTGATAAATGAGACAACTGATAGTTATTGCTAACCAGCACATTCTGAATCAAGGATATATCTTGCTCACTTATCAAAATAATTCAATAAATATGCTGATATCGACTGAACCGACTGACATATCTATTTTGAACCGACTGATATATCTATTTTGAACCATCTATGATGTTTAGTTATGTAGTAACGACAATTTCTGAAAAATTCAGAGCAATTCCTCGTAGTTCTGTACATCGCTACGTAACAAACGGGGCCTTCAAACATGCCAGTGAATTTGCATAGAACTCAAAAGGGCTTTTAAATTTGTTTTCCTTCCTCTCACCCTGATCCTCTGTGGGGTAGTAGGTACTATGCACGTTGGAGTGACCAATAATGATGCGTGCAAATGCAAAGCCCCAATCCATTGCAGCGTGGCCCCACCATGGATGATGCGATGCGCCTCCTCAACCCGGCAAGGCGTGCTCCACTGTCGGGGGGTCCCACAGTCTCATCCCTATCCCTGGATGACGAAAATTTCACTGTCGTAGCTCCTTAGAAAGAAATTTAAATTAGCTCTCGTCGGATTTTTTACAAAATTGACTGTCAGACCCGCAAAAACCGCCCCAGAGGCGGGGTTTGATTTGGTTCGGATGAAATACGGTCATGCCGGAAAACGAAATTTCGTGAAATTCGTAATTCGAGAAATCTCGTCCGAAATTCAAATTCAAAATTTGAATCCGGTTTTTTCTACCGGAAATTCAATTTCGCGAGAATTGGCGAGATCTCGCGAGAAATGGCGAAATTTCGCCGGATGGACAAGCTCGAAAATTGGTCCAAAAGATGGAGAAAAATTTCGAAATTTTTGTGGAGAGTTCTGACGTATTATTAATGTTGTCATAAAATTTCAGATTTTTTGAATCATGTAAATTTTTAAAATTGAAACATTGGTAATGTCGTAATGAAACGCTCACCGCAATTTAGAATGAATGAAAAATGAGACAAAGCATGTTATAAATATTTGAAATTTTAATAGCATGATTCGACATGTGAATAATATTGCCATAAAATTTTGAGTTGTTCTCAAGCTCGAGGAATTTTTAAAATTGTGGAATTCGTATGCGTGAAGTAAGAAATTTGTAAAGATTTTGACTAAAATTCAAGATCGGGAGTCATAATTCAAACAATTAGTGTACATTGACATGAAAATTATTAAGAATGTAATAAAATTGATACACACAACAAGTCTTCACATATTTGCATATGACAATTAAATAAATGTATGTTTGCATCACATACCTACGAGTAGTAAAGCGCCCGGTGCAAACTCCACCTCCGTGTTGTCGACAATGATCTCGTGGTACCTCCTCTCGTGTTGTTGCTTGTATTCCTCCTGTGTCATGTCTCGTGGTAGCGAGCGGACTTCCAATGCCGTAATGAGACTCCTGTATCAGTTTCTGGTGGTGAAGGTACATGACATTGGCGGATGAGTGCCGTGCGTATGGATCGACATATGGATCATTGTAGTCAAATGGCAAAGAGATGCTCGATCCATCATAACTCGCTCAGAATCGCAGTCCACCTCGATCCCATCCGCATCCACCCCGATCCCATCCATACGGCATTTGACTATACCCGGTATGCTCAATGGAATGCCCAAATGGTCGGAGGACTCATTGCTACACCATGATTGAGCACCATCCCGTGGTTGTGCCGCTGGCGCCCACCCCACCACGCGATGTGCCCTTCCCGCCATCGCGGTCCGCAGCCGGAGTCACCTCTGGCAAGACCCTCGATGCAATCCTCCCGCCGGTGATTGTGATTGTGGATGGGCCGAGGGAGTACCGGCCGACTTCCGCCCCGTCATCGCCAGAGAGTCTGTCGCGATCAGCCGAGCTACTCTCGAGGTACGCACATTATGAGAAGGTGTTGCCGTGTCGCCCTCATCGCGACAATAGGCTCATCATCAATTCGCCTTTTCCTTTTCCTTACCACTCGGCTGCCCGATAACTTTTGTAATCCGCCTAAAGCTCCTGCTAGAGTGTCGTCATCCTCGGCGTCAGTAGCACGCTTTCTCTTCCCCGTGTGCGTGTCTCCGATGTTCCACTCGCCTAACTGGGAGGCTCTTCCCTCCTGTGGCCAATTAGAAGTAAGGTTAACATTGTTCTCGTGTTTGGACATACATGGTTAAAAGTGGAATGGAAAACAATTGCATTGTTTACTGTTGCCTCATACATCTCTTCCATTGGGATGGAGTCAACCACGAATCTCATTTGGGAGGGTGGGTCGCGACCGTCCTCGTCGAGTAGAGGCTCCCAAGAGACTGGATGAGTCGAACCACTCGCAATTGGGTCATGCCGGGATGCATCGCATCCTCGATCGAAGCGATCCACGTGGTCTTCGCCTTGGGTCCGCGAGTGGATTCATAGTCTCAAGGCGAAGTCGCAGTTGTAGTGCACGAACACGAGAGTGTTGGAGCTTCGTGATAACTTAAACGGTTTCAGAGCTGCGTGTGCACCAAAGCAAATGTGCTCCAATTGCGTTCACACCCACTCGACGATGCGCGACCGGGACACCAACCTCAAGGCGAACTTTTGCGCTACAAGGCGTCTCATTCGAAGGCCATCCACCATTGAGTGTGAACAACACGAAAAAGAAAAGTCGATGAGTGCTACACAACAACATACCAACCAACCTCGGTTTATGTACTTACTGCCGTCATTTGGTTATCGACGGCTACTGGTCTCGCATAAGCCGGGTGGCAAAACGCCCCGTCTAAGACGGTATGTGTCCGCTTCTCGTAGAGCCTTCACCGCGTAGCATCGTCATCACCATAATGCTTAGTGCGATCGAGCGCTCCCATGTATCATGAGAGTCTGCATATGTTGTATGAGAACGGGACTTTGGTCCGGGACGGAGGTGCAATTGATGAAAAGATTGCATAGTTAGTATAATAGATGCGAACATTGCATACTTAGCATAATAGAACCGAACATGTTAATTTCACTTACCAGCTTGCACAAATGTGGTTTCCTTATTTCGCAAATCTCTTTTCCATGACTTGTAGGAATATCTTGTCTTTATTCTCCATGCTCCGTAAGTTATTGTTGTACTCATTCCGTGCAATTGCGCATCGCATCATTACACCGTGATTGTTGGTAACTTGTCTTGATCCGCGAACCTCAACAACTTGTACAAGGGTTCTACGGCCACCACGGTCCACTCCACCCATGTCCGTAAATCCCCGCTTACGAGGTGGTCATATGCGCATTTGCCCTCCGCCATTTCACCCACCTACTACCTATCCAGTCAGGATGTGTCATCCACTGCTGGAACTTTTCCTTTTTTTTCAAGAAGCTATCAAGGAAAACAAAGGTCGTCCCAAATCTAGTGGCATTTGGCCTCACCAACTCTCCACCAATATGTTGCCTCATCTGCGCATGTAGATTCTTGTGGTTGTATAAAAATCTGCAGATTCTCTTGGCCTGTGCCACAATATCTTTGATACATTCATCCTCGCACACGTCTTTTAGCATAAGATTTACGGTGTGTGCCAAGCAAGGCTGCCATACTATACGAGGGTTGCACTCGTAACATCCGCATGCTTTCTTGAAGTTGGCACCATTGTCAAGAACCACCGCACAACATGCTCCACCCCAATCTCTCGGCCACCACCTTTGTTATCTCGGCTAGTAGGTATTTGTGGTTTTGGACCTTAGCTGCGAATGAGCAAGCAAGAATTTAGTACGTGTGGCAATAAAGATCATACGGAATAGGAAAAAAAATGAATTTTGTACCTGTGGCATTTACGGTCTTATGGAAGAACATCATCCCATTGCAGTATACCATGAAGTTGATGATACTCTGTTGTGTAGGTCCCGCCCAGCGCGTCGCACATCATCAGAACACCAAAGGTGGCCCGATCGTCCTCGAACCTCCGAAGGTACTTCACAATCTCCTGCTCATTCGCGTCCAAGTACTTACCGTCTATCTCGTATCCTCGTGGTGCACGAACCCCTGGGCCTAGCTCCTGCGTCAGCTTAATTGCAGCTTTGACCGTATGCACAAGAGATTAGTACAATCATCACACGACGTGTAACTTACAAACACACAAGAGATTCGTACCTGTGAAATACGGGCAGTCCACCTTCCTTCCGGGAATTGCATTAGCATGTAACCACTTTGACCATCCCCTCCCTAGCTTCTCCCGCTTCCCCTGCTGGAATGCAGTGTCAATACGAGGTTGCTGCGGGGCACGGGCCCGTGCAAGGTCGACATCCATGGAGGCATGGCTTTCCCGTGTCGATTTGGACCGACCGAACATTTTGCTGATAGTCGATCGAATTGAAGACTTCCGCACCACTCCGGAACCGAACCTTGCGTCAAACCTTGGCTCCTCGTAGGCCTCTTGTTTAGAGGCTTTATGGCCATCTTGTCGCTTTCGTCCTCCGTGCCCATGGTGGCCCATTCGGTGCAAGCGTCCTCGACGCAGCGAATCGCCTGCTTCTCCTTCTTTCTGTCACGGCCACCACGGAGGTCCGCGATCATGGCCTGCCTAATCACTTTAGGCACGTTGGGGCAGGCCTTCACATCACCGGCGCGGCCAGCCAAATGTTCCTTAAGACGGGTCGCCCCTCCACCCTTCATAACATGCGCGCGAGAGTTGCACCTCGACCGAACCGACCGTCGCTCCCGTGGTCCCATACGGTACCTCGAGGCTCCGCCATCACAACGACCTCACACTGCATCATTACGAACAAATGCATGATATATAAGCTTGTATGGCCATGTGCTTGTTTGCATGTAGTCAACAATCTTAACTCACCGATGTTTGCTAAAATGCATGATATATGCCTTTCACAGAGGCTTACTAGCTGTACCATACTACCATTAGTGACCAAGTGAGTAAGTGACATGGAATTTTGAGTTTTGAATACATCGACATATGAATCCCAATTCCCAAATGAGTACATGCATTGTTAGTTCTTACTAGACTATATCCCACATGAATACATGTCTAAATAAGCAAGAAAATTACAGCTACACTTAAAATCCAACAAATCAATTTGTTCATACCAATTTTTTGGAAGCCCAAATTTCGCCTTCAAGAACCGAAATATCGCTTCAAGAATCAAATCTCACTCAGGAGGTTTAGATTTGCCTCCTGAGCCTTAGATCTCGCCGGATTTGGCCGAGCTTGGCCGGACCAGAGAGGAGGAGGTGGAGAAGTGAGTGCAGGGAAAGTGAAATGGCGAGAGCCTCTCGGTGGAATGAGTTGTGAAGGAACTTCAATGATTGACGATGTATTAAAGCCTCCGACAGTAGGTACATGACTTGAAAGGAAAGGAAAAGGAGAAAGAGTCTTGAAGATTTTTAATCAAGGTTAAAAGACCTCTCAGAGGTTAGAAAGAGTGTTGAGTTATTTTAAGAGGGAATAGTGCCTAAGATCTTGATTTAATCCTAAGTGTGGAAATGACTCAAAATCATACCTTGAAATCATGCTAGTTGCATTTGGAACAAAGTTTTAAATGTTCTGTTTTTTACCTAAGATTTTTACCTAAGTTTTAGCAATTTCAATTTTTCCGGATTTTTCCATCCCACAAGAAAACCTCGTTCACGCCGGACCACTTAGAAGTAGTCCGGCGCAAAGGTCGTCGTTCACGGACTACTTCCAAGTGGTCCGGCGTGAACTGACTTTTATCCTATTTCTGATTTTTATTTTTAAAACATAACAAATGATGTTAAAATATTTTCATAAATTTTATGTATTATCCTACATATCTTATGATACTCCCATAAATTTTTCATAGCATGAAAATGCATTCTCAATTTTTAAAATTCAGAGAGTGTTTCACGAAATGCCAAAAAGTCTAAAAATAAACTTTTCAAACATTATCATTGAAGATCACTTCACGAGAACTTATTGATATAATTCCGGTCGATCCGCCAAAAAATTCAAATTCGGTTTAAAATTCGAAATTTATCTGTAGTAATTTCAATTTTTTCCGGATTTTCCCATCGTATAAGAATAGTTGTTCACGCGGACCACTTGGAAGTAGTCCGGCGCAAAGGTCGTTCACGCGGACTACTTCCAAGTGGTCCGCGTGAACCGACTTTTATCCTATTTCGATTTTTATTTTTAAAACATAACAAATGATGTCAAAATATTTTCATAAATTTTATGTATTATCCTACATATCTTATGATACTCCCATAAATTTTTCATAGCATGAAAATGCATTCTCAATTTTTAAAATTCAGAGAGTGTTTACTAGAAGTGCCAAAAAGTCTAAAAATAAACTTTTTCAAACATTATCATTGAAGATCACTTCGAGAACTTATTGATATAATTCGGTCGATCCGCCAAAAAATTCAAATTCGGTTTAAAATTCCGAAATCTCGGCGGTTTTTGAAATCTCATCAAAAAATAAAAATCCAAATATCTGTAGCAATTTCAAGTTTTTTCGGATTTTTACATCCGGCCGGTCTATGCAAACTCGCTGGGGTCCGAAATCCGAGATTTCGGCGAGATTTCGCCGAATTTCGGCGGTTTTTGTAACCTTGCCCAGAGGTGCGGCTCACGGCATGCAGCGCACTAAGGGCGCTGCAAGCTACAGTGCGGCACGTGGTATTGCGAGAACAAAAAAAAATAGAGGAAAATAGTATACAGCGGACAGGGAGCGCTGTATGATATAGTAAAATTCGTTTTTTTTTGCTGCGCGGAGGCTAGTTATGGAAAAAATACATTTTAATTTTATTAGGTTTTATAAAATGCATTATAATAGAAAAAAAATTACACGACGTTTAGTTCTAAAAAATAATTCTACGAATAATTTTGAAAAAATCGCACGTCATACCACAAATATTTGGAGGACCCATATTCTACGGAGGGACATAATATAACACAATATATTTGAGGAGGCTAGTTCTGAAAAAAATACATTATAATTTTATTAGATTTTATAAATATATTATAACAGAAAAAATCGCACATCGACTAGTTTTGAAAAAATAATTCTACGGGTAGCTTTGAAAAAAAACCCGCACGGCGGCTAGTTCTAAAAATCACATGTCCTACCACAAATATTTTGAGGACTCATATTCTGCAGGCCCAATTACGGTCAATAATTCTTCCAGCTGTCAATAATATTTTTTTTGTGGGCAATAATAAAACTAATAAAAAATATTGCGTTAAAAAACATTATTGACGGCACGTCGAATTATTGATGGTAATTTGATCTGCATAATTATCAACGGTGATTGGGTCCGTAAAATATGGGTCCTCAAATATATTGTGTTATATTATGCCCCTCCGTAGAATATGGGTTCTCAAAATATTTTGTGATAGGACTTGCCATTTTCATAACTAGCCGTCGTACGATTTTTTCAGAACTACTTGTAGAATTATTTTTCAGAACTAACCGTCATGCAATTTTTTTCTATTATAATGTATTTATAAAACCTAATAAAATTAAAATGTATTTTTTCCATAACTAGCCTCCGCACACCAAAAAAAATGAATTTTACTGTAGCATGCAGTGCTTCCAGTCCGCTGCATATTATTTTCCTCTCTTTTTTTTGTTCTCGCAATGCCACGTGTCACGCTGGGGCATTGCAGCGTCCCAGTGCACTACATGTCGTGAGCCGCGTCTCCCGGACGCGGTTTTTGAGAGCCTGGGGCTAATTCTGTAAAAAAATTCCGACAGGGGCTAATCTAAAAAAATAAGGAGTTACAACATTAAAAATTTCGAGGAAGAAGAGGCTTCGAAACAAAAGATTCTTCCTTTCTATATATGTATATATATCAAGTGGCCTCCATATGTGTTTTACTTGGAAGGATTCTCATATATACTGCTCCTTGAGGACCTTGAAGCTAAAGGCCGCCAGCATCTGTCGACGCTCTCTCGTTAGCTCCTTTTATTTTTTTAAAAAAAGCTTTTATAGTTTCGCAAATTCCTCTCGGATCTTAAATCTCCGTTTTCACAAAAAAAAAACCTATAAATTTTTTGAAACCTTGTTCTCATTCATCGTTTATGCGAAAAGGCCATCTACGAATTCTGAAATTGCGATTATTTTAGTTTTTTATAGATTTTTTAAAGATTTTTCTAAAGAAAAAATGACATCCATCGTGGAGGTTTGTTTTGTCATCTAAGCACTCTATTAAAATTTACCCAGCGTAACGTAGCACGCATATCTGTCTAATATTTTTAAAGGAGGAACATTTACCATCTGCTACTAGTTAATATGAGCAGCTCTATCAACTCCTTGGCAATATTCTAGCTATCTGATTGCAGGAGTTATAACTCTTTGACGTAAGCGTGTATTTGTTTGGCATAGGTTCAGCTTTAGCTTAAGAAGAACATGAAGTTAGAAGGCAGTGGCGTAGCCAGGAATTTTATGTTGGGTGTGCCTACTTCACTCTCTGATTTTTTTATATCATCGTTAAATTTAGTAAAAGTACTGTACAAATACTGAAATATAGCAATAATATCTAATAACATCATAAATTGACTGAAAGTTTTAATTGTGTCATAACATGAACATCACATTGTTCGATAATGGAAAGAACTTACATAAATAAAAGAGTACAATAGTATAATACTGTTATTCTAGTCTACGCCTTCTAATAGCCATAAAAGTCTTAATTATGTCATCCTCACTAATTCTGGTAAAGATGTCTCGCTCGATAAATGTGACCAAACAATCATTCAATAATTCGTCACACATACGGTTTCTCAACTTGTGCTTCACTAGACTCATCGCAGAAAATACTCTTTCAACACTTGCTGTCGCCACTGGTAGGATCAATACCAATTTAAGAAGTAAATACACCAAATCATAAAGAACATGCTTGTTTGTTTCAACAAGCCTAGTAGAGAGCTCACTAAGATTTTGTAGACCTTTGAATCTTTCATCTGTTCTCATATCATCAATGAAGGTCTCAAGTTGGAATCCAAGTCTTATCAATTCCATGCTTGAAATGTCCTTGGGATAAAATTTGGTAAGTCTGGTGACTTTGTGTGCATCATAAGAAGCAAATGAATTAATTGGATTTAAGGCTGACATGCAAACAAGCAATTCCATATTAACTTCATCAAATCTATTGTCAAGCTCTTGGCTAATTTTATCAATGACACCAATATATACTTCTCTTCTAAAATGATCATCAATTGTCTATTCAGGTAAAACCGTGAGGATCTTCCGTAAGGCACATATTTACCATCCATGGTTGGAACTTCAATACTATGTTTATTGCAAAATGAAACGACCATTCCATTAAAGAATTCTTCCCAACCACCAGATCTCAATTTTTGCATTCTTTCCTTTGCCAAACTTACAAGTGACATTGCATTAACAATATCTTGGTCTCTCTTTTGCAAAGACTGAGATAACTCATTTGTATATCCAAGAATGACAAGCATCAAGTGTGCAATGAAAACAAAGTCAAATGATTCAAAAGCTCCAACCACAGCATGTATTTTTGGCCATTCACCTCTTTGTGTAGGATCTTTTCCAAGAGTTATGAGGACCTCTTGGATTGTGGGATACATATCAATAATATGCAATATAGTTTTGAAATGAGAACCCCATCGAGTATCGATGAGGCCTTGCTAACCCCATCTCTTGATTTAATCCACTCCCACTTTCTATTTCACCCAATTCAAGTGCTTCCATAATTTTTTTAGCTCTAACATCTTTTATCATGTCATGACATTTGCAAGAAGCTCCAATTATATTCAGCGGTGAGAAACTTGAGTAAAAACCAGACACAATCATCATTTCCTTAGCAATGAAACAAGAACCAACTGAAGTTGATGTGCAAAGCAATGAATGTAATAAGCAGAAGGAGACTCTTCCATGATCAATGTTTTTAGCCCATTAATCTCTCCTTTCATGTTGCTAGCCCCATCATATCCTTGCCCACGAATTTGAGTAAGAGTCAGGTGGTGATCACTGAGTAAAGACTCAATTGCTGCCTTAAGTGACAAAGAAGTGGTACTAGCTACATGAACTATTCCAAGAAACCGCTCATTTACCCTTCCATGTTTGTCAACATAACGCAAGCAAACAGCTAGTTATTCTTTATGTGATACATCACTACACTCATCAGCAAGAATTGTATAGTGATCATCACCAAGTTCTTCAATTATATGCCTAGTAGTTTCTCTGGCACAACATTGAATAATTTCCTTTTGTATGGTAGGGGAAGTTAAAATGCAATTTCTTGGAGCATTTTTCAAAACCAACCTATCAACTTCTTCATTATTTTCTGCAAGCCATTTCAAAAGTTCAAGGAAATTCCCTCTGTTGCTAGATATTTCACTTTCATCATGTCCACGGAATGCCAATCCTTGATTTAAAAGAAATCTTAGACATCTAAGTGAATAAGTCAACCTAGCCTTATAACGAACTTCATTTTCATGTGACACCTTCACAATAACATTATCAATTGATGTACCTCCACCTTTCACAAACAAGTTGTATTTCTCTTGAGCTTTATTGTGAGCACTTGTTATACCCCCCACATGTTTGTCAAGTGCATCGGCCTTATTCCAATTTCTCCAACCACCCTTAACAAAATTACCACTTCCGCTGCCAAACAAATAGCATACCAAGCAAAACCCAGCATCCTTCGCAACACTATATTCAAGCCAATTGTACTTATGAAACCAAACAATACTAAAGAGGCGATCCTTACCATATATATTCCTGGTTGCATAATCATGTGCATAAGGTTGGCATGGACCTTTTAGAATATATGCTCTCCGAACTGCATCTTGATCATTAGCGTCGTAGCTTGCAATAGAAACCCTTAAGCCTGGATCATGTTGGAGACGATTAACATCATAAACTGGAGGTAGATCTTGTCCTTGTGTTGGATCTTCATCAACAACCAAATCAGAAGGGGATTCTTGTATTGGATCTTCATCAACAACCGGATCAGAAGGGGATGCAATCTTATTTGCCTTTGCTTCATGTTTCCGAAAGAGTGATGCAATGTCTCCATTCCTCTTCATATCTTGATTGCTTCAAGTAAGTTAGAGAATATATTATTAAAGAAAGAACGATTTTTTGTGCATAGTAAAATCACTTAGCGTCTTAAGCTCTTAGCCACTTACAAAGTAAAGAGACATTCTGACAGAATCACAGAATTAAATATGCTGAACACTAAACCACGTTCTCACAAAATTAAATATGCAAACAGTGAACACTAAACCATAAAAGTCACTTACAAAGCAAAGGACCACTCTTAAATTATTCACCCACAGCACAAGACTCGTCTCCTCCCAGTTGAGCCGAGGTGCCATTTGGCAGCGATCAAGCGCCGCTGATCGCCGAGCACTCGCGAGAAAGTAGCGCTTGCAGCAAGCAAGACAATGAGTGGGCGATGGTGAGGGGCGGCAGAGCGGTCGGCGTGGCGGGGACACGTGGCGGAGCGGATCGGCGGCGACGGGACGCGCGGCGAGCGGTCGGCGCGGCGCTGCAGCCGAGACGCCGAAGTCGCCGGCCGCTGAACGGGAGCGGTCGGCGGCGACGCGCAGATGGAGACGCCGAGTCGCCGGCCGCGGAACGGGAGCGGTCGGCGGCGACAGCAGAGGAGACGCCGAGTCGCCGACGCGCAAGACGCCGAAGTCGCCGAAGGCCGCAGGAACGGGAGCGCCGGAGCGGGTGGCGGAGCGGGCGGCGGCGCGGCCGCTGGAGCCTGGCTCGTCCTCGATTTGCTCCCTCGTCCCAAAACCTAAAATGCAACTGTTCATTTACTGTTCACCATGGATTTAGGTTTAGGAATATGGGCCTCTCTGGGCCAAAATTTAGGGTAGTCCTGGGCCCACCTGGACTACCCTGTAGCTACGCCACTGTTAGAAGGGGTATATGTTTTGGGCTTATTTAGCAATCTAATCGAACCCACTCTAGAAGACCCCTAAATAAGCTCAAGAAGGTGAGTTGTATCACAAATATTATGAACTGAAGTCAGAAAGGATACAAATTAATTGACTATCTATTAGATTTATTGCAAACTAACAGTCTTATAATAAATATAACTCTATTTCATATATAAATATATACATATTGTAACATTCACATGTTTTTTTAAAAAAAAAATGGGCGAAGGGTGAAGTTGGTTGACAGAGTTATCAGCGTTAAAGTTTAACCGAGAGGTTACGCGATCAAATCTCGAAAAATTCACCGATAACTCTATTTAACGCGTAGTTAGTGGCACTCAAACCGTGGTTATCATGTGGGGTTTAAGCTGGTTCATTAGAGAAATTCTCGTTGGGAATTCGTTTTGCTTAGTTGGTTAAAGGGCATACTCATGTGAAAACAATGAGGTGGAAGCAATAGTTCTGAAATTAAACTTTTGGGAAGTTCTTGATTATATTGAGCATATATAATATGCTGCTATAAATCAGTGACATAGAGGTTTCACTACACTAAAAAACGTCATCAGTGGCGGTTCATAACCGCCATCAGTGACGGTTATTGAACCGCCACAGATATAGTGCCACTGATAATCGAGGATTATCAGTGGCGGTTTTCTAACCGCCACAGATAAGTGTTATCTGTGGCGGTTCTACACACTAACCGCCACGAATAACAATACTATACGTGGCGGTTACGCCCACCAACCGTCACAGATAACAATACTATACGTGGCGGTTCTATCTACCAACCGCCACAGATAACTACACTATACGTGGCGGTTCTTTCTACAACCGCCACGAGATAACAATATTATATGTGGCGGTTCTTCCCACCAACCGCCACAGATAACTATATTATACGTGGCGGTTCTATACACCAACCGCCACAGATCTATATTATACGTGGCGGTTCTATCCACCAACCACAGATAGTACGCCGAAAAAATAAAAAGCGCATTTTGGGCTAGCCTCGGTCTTGCTAGCCATGCCCTCTAAAACATATAATACATCAATCACAGATTTTGCATACACACGATTACAATGTACAACAATCACAGATTTCGCATATACACAACTACAATATAATACATCAATCACAATTGCAATTTTGCATATGCACAATTATAATGTACAACAATCACAGATTTTGCATATACACAACTACAATATAATACATCAATCACAATTACATATAATACATCAATCACAATTACAATCACAGATTTTGCATATCACAATTACAATATACACAATTACAATGTACAATTAAAGTGTCTCATGCATGAGGTGCTCGATCATAGTGATGGTGTAGGGCATGCCTCCCATTGGACTGCTCCCTTCTCCTCCATTCGATCATCTTTGCATCAATATTTCTCAGAGTATGTAAATGAAGTCATTATATATCATACTATGGAAAGCTAAATAGATCACCTTTGTTGTATCACGAATCTAGCCGATCCATTGCCGTCTTATTCCATGTGAATGTCGTGGCATCCTCCAGATATTGTACATGCATTAGCTAGTTTATACTCCCTCTATTTTTGAATATGTGACATTCTATTTTTCAATTTTTATTCCTAAATGCATATCATTCTACAATTTTGATCCTACTTTTTACTATTTTTCCTTCTATAATCTCCATTTAGCTATTTTTAATGGCATTTACTATCATACATTAGAGTAAAACACACCATCTAAAAATATAAGGACCATGTAATCAAATATCTTATGAATGGAAGGTAAAGATGCAAAAGGAAACTTCGGCAACTAAATCAAGCAATCAAATAAACCTCTTTGTAATGGTGCGTTTTGAAATGAGCTCTTTCCGTATTCATCCACCACCCACGTCTATAAAAAGCTCTACTAGCCATCATGAAAGGGCACGGAGAAAAGCAATAGAGGGAGCGCTCCTCGTCTAGAGCGCACGCACACGCACACCACCCATCAACACACACACACGCACGGAGAAGGGCAACAACACAAGCGCAGATCAATCACAACTTCTTAAATGAAATGACAGAAATTAGAACATGTGCAAGCCATGCCATCCAATACTAAACTTGACATTCAATGAAACATCAATTTACACCATGTAAGAAAAAATTAACTAGTTTTGTGAACTATAAGCCTACGAGTCTTCACTTTGTTGGTAGGGGCCTCGGGAGGTGGCGGATGAGTATGGAAGACTTCATCGTTATTATCGGGTCATGAAACTCGCCGTTCTTGTTGAGTACTTCCTTCATGATGAAGTAGGCGAGCTGTCCACGAATGCCTTGGATTTCATTTGGAACCAGTCCTCCGTAGGCAACTTCAAACGCTATAGATAGAAAAAGTTTGTCTTAAGAGCTTATATAGAGAATGAGATGTGCAAATCAATGTGTGATGTTAGCGTGACAAACCTCTACGTCATTGTTTACTATTGTAGAGCCTAAGATTTCGCGCATGTATTGGCACGAAGTACCCACATAAATTTGTTCTGGCGCACGCTTGTGGTAATCGCAAAAATTGATTAAACTTATACGACATTGAAGGAGTTATTGACTACGAGGTGCGATATAGGAAAATTGTTTTTGTGCGTACCGGAAATTTAGTACGGATTGTCAGTGATTTATGGAAAGGAGGTGTCTCGAGCACTTTTTACAATATGCTTTGAAGGCCCTATTCACTAGACTTATCATATCTTTGTAGTCTTTTGGATCTTTGTCCCGTGGGTCCAAGATCAGCATCTTGCTTTTATCTGGAGTAATTACTACGAGAATCCAGTGGAAACTACATACACATGTATGATGCCGTAGTCATTAGTCCTAAGCTGAGCAAAGAACGAGATCAACAAGTAGTTGAACTAGCTAATAAGCCACTTACTTGAAATTGTATGGTAAAAGTATGAACTCCTTGTCTTGGAGTTTGATGAGAGCATTATATACGTAGTCCTCGACCTCCTTTGGTACTCTTTTGATTTCCGGCTGGCAAACCGTTCCCGGATCGAGTAACGCCACTGGCCCTTTGGTTCTTTTTAATTCGATCAACTCGTATCTACATAACAAATGATTTAGACATCACATTTATCGGTATTACATGAATGTAGACAATGATTTTTATATTGGACACTTACAGTGACCAGCATCTCATAAGAGACACGTCGAGGGCATCTTGATAGTACATGTTGTGCAACTCGCTGAATTCTATCATGAAGCAGCCAGTCCCCTCATGGTGGAAATGTTCCTCTCTGAAAATGGCAGTGATCACCTTCGGGAGTACATGTTGGTTCGATCGCTCCATATACCATTCATGTAATCGCTTTAGCTACACTGTTAGACTATGAAGCTTCGAAGGGGTGACAAACGGCTTCCCCAATTCGTATTTCAGTCTTTCTTCAGCAGCTTGTCCTTTGGAGACCACTTTACCCTTACTTTTCTCGCACACAACATCATACTCTGTTCTGGCTTCACCTGACCTCGCTGATATGGCTTATCTATTTTGCCATGCCTTCAGAGGAGGGTTTTTAAGTCGGTCAACTGAAGTTGTCGCACTAACTTTTGTCTGTTGATGTGTTGGTGACGGTATGCGAGGTTTATGTAGTAGGACAGCCGGAGTTCACTACAGGAGAGGCCGACAGGTTCACTGCAGGAGAGGCTGGCAGGGTCACCTTAGGAGGGGTTGGCAGGTTCACCTCAGGAGGAACAGGCACTTCATGATGGTCCAAGTTGATGTCACGTTTGCGCCACTGGATGAATGTGTGGACGGCACTTCCTAGAGTTGTAACCTCATCGTTCGGGGGCATTTCTAGCCCGAGGTTGGCAAACTGGGGATTAACCGTGTCCACCTGGACCTTTGCGTATCCCGGCGCTATCGCAGAGTTGTGCAATACACCTCCTTCTTGGCATGGGTACGCTATGCCGTATCGGCTGAATGAATATGTTCATGACGGGCAAAGTGAGCTGGCACGGTGTGGGATCATGTATGTCGTCCACAGGATAATGACCCATGTCCTGTTCTACAATTGGGGCGGATGCGCAACTGCTGCGACGATTCGGAGGGCTGGTCGTAACAATGTTCTCGGCTTGCGACTGGCTCATGGCTTGTTGTACTTGTCGTTGTACTTGTTGTTCTATTGTGCCTTGTAATTCTCGAAGCATCTTTTCCTTCATCATTTCTATTTCGGCAAACGCTTCTCTAGCTCTCTTTCGACTCTTGTAAGTGTGAAGGTGCTCTGGGAATCTTGTCTTCCACGGAACCTTAACCCCGACACCTCATGTCCGTCCAGGATGCTCCTTGTTTCCCAGGGCACGTGTTAGTTCGTCGTTCTCCCTATCTGGTTGGAATGTTCCTTGGGAAGACTCGACGTACAGCTCCTGGACCCTTTGTGACATTGCTTCGACATCTCTATTTCTGAAGGATAAGCCCCCACCAGACGTGACACTTGCCCTCGCTAGCACGTAGTGCTTGACTCGGTCTGGTAGTCCGGCCAATTGACTTGTACGGTCATTGTAGTGATTACGCTTCTGCCTCTCCCATTGAGGATTTTACGGCGTACCCACCCGTACCAAGTGCGTGTGGATGGATGTTCCTTCTTCCGATGTTTATGTGGTCCTCATTGGACTTCTTTCCGCTTCACTTTGCTTCATCGACACGAAATCATCCCAATATGGTTCTAAGTTTGGGTAGTCCCGATGGCCGATCGGTTTTCTTCACATAAGTAGTATTCACTGGCCTTGAAGTTCCTCCATGCCGCATCCATGGTCATCAACGCATCCCGACGCACGCGGTGTTCATCTTCGGGAATTGAAGGTTTGTTTCACTCGATCCATAGATCCGTTTTGATGGTATCGGGCACTTTGTGCCAATCCAAAAGGTGATTGGCACTCTCTCCTTGCGATATACCCGCGAGTTGTTACGTACTTTGCTACGAACTTTGGCGGTGCAATAGGGGCCCACTTCCGAGACCTCCGAGATGGTATGGCCTTGGGCTTCTTATTTCTTCCTCGGCCACGAGGTCTTGCCATGGTATGTCAAGATCGGCGGCAACACCGGTGGTTGGGTTGAGGTTGAGGAACACGCTAGGGCTAGGGCTCGGGCTCGGGGTGGATTGCTCCTCCATATCGACCTTGGATGCGCGGTGAAAGAGGTAAAGTATGAATTTTGAGATTTTGGCGATCATTTGGTGCCTCTTCAAGGTTCCATACATCGAATTTTGAGATACTATGAAATACCAATGCTAGAATCGACCCACGCATAGGCACTAGGCAGTAGCATTCCATCAAGTTGTATTCCCTCACTAGTCACTACTAACTTAACTGGAAAAATTCAATATCTTGTTGACCCATCGTTAACTATCTTTTTCTTCCATCCGAATTATGGGATATGAAAGATAAAATATGTATGATGTAAGAAAATGCTATATTTGTAAGCACATATCTGCTGTTGGGGAAAAACAATTGCACCATTTGATCTCACATGTGAACTGCTATTGCTTTCCCCCTTGTGCAACGATCCTGTAGGACCTAGATCAAATCGTTTTTAGCTTAAGCTACGCCAAGGCGTCAATCATTTATCTTACTATGTGCGTGAAATTTGAACAAACCATTTTCCTCCTTTAAGTAAGCTTAGATCCATGTTATAATCTAATGCCATTGTTTGGGAAAATTAATAGATACATTGCTTTCGATTAATACTGCATTGAGCATTACGGATACTAAATACTACCCTTTGAGATTGAAAGGAGTAATACTATGTGCTAACAAAGAAGCTTTGATGCAAATATAGAAATGCTTTTGGCTTGAAGTAAATGGGAATTTTCCTCTGTTGTGGTCTATATAGAATGGTTGGCATCAATCAAAGTCCACCATCCATGGGATGCGAAATTATTATTCAAAATTGATGCTTAATGCAATCTGGTTGTGCATTCAAATCCAAAACACTGTATATTACCATGGTTGATTACCTTGTTGGACTGAAACTCGAGACGGGCGTCGCCCGGCGCTGGGCGGCGACAGCATCGGGCGCGGGGCGGCGGCGTCGGGGGGGCGGCGTCGTCGAGCGGCGTCCGGCGCTGGCGCTGGGCGGCGGCGGCACCGCGCGCGAGGGCGTCGTCGTGGGAGGGCGGCGTCGGCGGCGGCGCTGGCGCGGGCGCGCTGCGCGACGGCGCGAGGCGGCGTCGTCGGGGAGGCGGCGTCGTCGAAGCAAGCGGCGGCGCGCGGCGCGGCGGCGGCGTGGCGGGCGCGAGTGCGGGTTTAGGAGTTTATGCGCGTCAAAAGCGGCGGGAGTTTAAAGGTTCAGGCACTCGAAGATCAAGTGTATCCATTTTACATATATATGGAGCATTATCGATGGCGGTTCTTTATACGAACCGCCACAGATAATCTTTATCGATGGCGGTTCGTATTAAGAACCGCCACGATAATTTTATTATTGGCGGTTATTCACAAGAACGCCATCGATACTACTATCGTGGCGGTTCGTATAAAGAACCGCCACGATAATTTGTATTAGTGGCGGCTATTTATACGAACCACCACAGTTTGTGTATACTGTGGCGGTTCTTGTGAAGAACCGCCATCGATATAATTATCCTTATATATTAATCCATACATAATCCTAATATAGTAATATACCTATATAATACTAATATATTAATAACCCTATATAATCCTAATATAGTAATGACCTTACATAATCCTAATAAATATTATATACCCTATATAATCCTAATATAGTAATTACCATTTATAATTCTAATATAGTAATAAACCCTATATAATCCTAATATATTAATGACCTTTTATAATCCTAATATATTAATGACCCTATAATCCTAATACAAGAATGATCATATATAATTCTAATATAGTACTATACCCTATGTAATCCAAATATATTAATGACCCACATTTCCATTACTCCACACAAATGCATAACACCATATTTCCATTACTCCATACAAATGCATATTGTTTACATCACATTGCCATTACTCGTATATAGCTAATTATTTTCTTTCACAATTTGCCCTTCTTCATGATCGTCGCGATGATAGGTAGCTTCTGAGTGGTTTCTTCCTCGAGCCCGATGTTGCCATCTACGAAAGGAGGCAACTCGTCAAGCTGGTTGTACTTATCCTCATCCACGACATTCTCAACTCCGACGATCCTTCTTTTTCCTGAAGAACTACATGGCGCTTCTTATCTGCACGGTCGATTACATAGAAGACTTGTGCTACTTGCTTCGCAAATACGAATGGTTAAATCTCAGATCCGACATGTTCGATGTCCAAAGTAGTGAAGCCGCTTGTCCACCTTGACACCCTTTGGGAGTTGTACCCAACGACACCAAACATCGGGATCTTAAAAATACAATAGTCGAGCTCCCAAATCTCTTCTATGAACCCATAGAAGCTAGTCTTCTCATCGCTGTGTTGTCATAGGCATCTATACGGACACCACTATTTTGGTAAGTGCTTTTGCTATCTTGAGATCTCGTGTAAAAGGTATATCCATTTATGTCGTATCCTTGCCATGTCAAGATTGTACCTGATGGCCCTTTTGCCAACCACCTCAACATAACACTCGTTTCTTTCCCAGTCATATGCTCTTTGAACCAATGATTGAACAAACGGTTATGCTCTTTTGTTACCCAAGCCTCTGATCGTCCACGATTTTCCTCTCGTAGCTTATCCTTGTGCATGTCCATATACGAGGATACCTCAACTGACTGTTGCAAGACTATGAAATGAGCTTTTTCGAACAATCCATGATCGTAAGAATTTGTTGATTTCCTTCCAATTGTCCCTTTCCCAGATAGCCTACCCTCATGGCGAGATATAGGCACTCCTACCGGTTCCACCCCCTCCATGTAATCCACGCAAAACTCGATAACCTCCTCAGTTGCATAACCTTCCACAATGCAGCCCTCCGGCCGAGATCGATTGCGTACATACTTCTTCAGGATACCCATGTACCTTTTCGAATGGGTACATCTGATGCAGGAATACGGGGCCACATACATTTATCTCATTCACAAGGTGAGCAATGAGATGAACCATTATATCGAAAAATGATGGAGGGAAATACATCTCTAGCTGGCATAGTGTCTTCACCACATCATTCTGCAGTTCAGAAAGTCCGATGGGATCGATAACCTTCTGTGAAATCGTGTTGAAGAAGAAACACAACCTCATGATTGACTCTCGGACCTTTTCAGGCAAAATACCTCTAATTGCAATAGGAAGCATTTGTGTCATCATCACATGACAATCATGAGACTTCATGCCAATTAACTTCAAATCTTTCATCGACACGGTTTCTTGATGCTTGCGAGTAACCGGATGGAACTTTCACACCATGCAAGCATTTGCAGAGAGTCATTCTCTCTTTCTTGGATAGAGTGTAGCAAGTCGGGGAAGGTAAAGTTGGCCTTTCCGTTGTCTCGAGGATGTAGCTCACTCGATTTTCATATCTTCCGTGTCCCTTCGTGCCTTGATCAGTCCTTAGTTTTGCTAGGATTATTGACAAAATAACAATCAAGTTGTCACATACATTTTCTCTACATGCATGACGTCTATGCAAATGTCGAACTTCTAAGTCCTTCCAATAGGGCAAGCTCAAAATATCGATCTCTTCTTCCACGTGATCTTCTCGATCGAGACCTCGATTTATTATTACTCTCTCCTTTCCAAGTACAAAATTAATATCCTTAACCATATCATATACCTCTTCCCCACGAGGAGGCCTTGGAGCTATACCATCCTCTTTTGTCCCGTCGAATTGTTTCTTCATATTGCGGTAGGGGTGATTCCTGCGAAGGAACCTGCGGTGATGCATGTACACAGTTTTCCTCGAGTTATTGAGCCACACACTTGCGGTTTCATCCATGCAATGGGGGCATGCTTTGGCCCCTTTACAATCTGACCGGATAGGTTACCAAGGGCATGGAAATCATTGATGGTGCAAAACAACAATGCGCGTAGGGTGAAGTACTCTCGCTTGTATTCATCCCATACCTGTACACCTTCGTTCCACAGTATCACTAGATCTTCCACCAATGGTTGTAGGTATACATCAATATCATTGCCAGTTGTCTCGGCCCTTGGATAGCGGCGACATCATAATGTACTTTCGTTTCATACACAACCAAGGAGGAAGGTTGTAGATCTGAGAGAGTCACGAGCTAAGTGCTATGAATACTACTCATGTTACCGAAAGGATTCATTCCATCCGTACTCAATCCAAACCTTATATTCCTCGGTTCATTCCGAAGTCATTCCTAAAGAGCCTATCGATGGTTCTCCTTTGGCGAGAATCGACAAGGTGTCTCAACTTTCCATCCCTTTTACGCTCTTCTGAGTGCCATCGCATCAATTGGGCATGCCTTTTGTTTCCAAATAAACGCTTCAACCGAGGTATTACGAGTAAATACCACACCACTTTAGCGGAGCTCCTTTCTTCACCACGGTGCCCTCATTGTCATGGCCTTTACGCTTGTATCGCGATGATTTACTGCTGGACATACATGCATGTCTGTATACTCTTTGCGATAGAGTATACAATCGTTTGGACATGCATGTATTCTTTCTACTTCCAATCCCAATGGACATACAACCTTCTTAGCTAAATAAGTGGTTATCGGAAATACGTTTCCATCTGGAAGCATGTCCGCTAAGAGATGTAATAACTCCGTGAAACTTTTATTGGACCAACCATTGCTTGCCTTCAATTTTAGAAGTGAAAGCACGGTGTGCAACTTTGTGTATTCCTCCTTGCAACCCGGGAACAAAGGTGTGTCCGAGTCGTCCAACAAACCCTTGAATTGATTAAACTCTCTCTGACTAGTGTAGTTCCCTTCTGCATCGCGCAACATCTGAGCAAGATTATTATCGTCATCAATGTCCAACCTATCCTCATTAGATCCATAACTGATGTCAGCTGCCATAATGCCTTCTCCATCATCCAATACGTTATCACCTTCATGTATGTTTTCCTCTTCACCGTGACTTGTCCAACGTGTATAGCCAAGTACAAAACCCCTTTGAATCAAGTGCAAGTGGATGTGCTCTTTGTCTGAAAACATTTTCTCATTCTTGCAATCAATGCATGGACAATGTATGTACTCCGCCTTCTTGTGCAACTTGTTCTCCTCGTGCTCTTAGAAAAGCAGATACCCGTCGATGTAATCTCAGGTATGAACAGTTCGCATTGTACATCCATCTCAGGTCCATCTAAAATTAATTAACATATAAAAATTGATTAAAAACTAATCTAATTACTTATCATCTAAATGAGCTAGATAATAAATTCATCATCTAAAATGATGAGCATCCACCTACGAAATTAGCTAAAATTTCATGTATATTAATATCCAATAATCTTAATTAAATAAATTTAATATATGTCCACAATAATGGAACCAAATTAATAGTAATTAAAAAACTAATCTGAATATTTTTCCTGTAAAGAAGCTAGATAATAAATTCATCATCTAAAAATGATGAGCACCCACATACCAAATTAACTAAAATTTCATTTATATTAATACCCAATAATCTTAATTAAATAAAGTTATTATATGCAAGATGTATATGTCCGTACACTAATGGAACCAAATTAATAGTAATTAAAAACTAATCTAATTACTTATCATCTAAAGGAGCTAGATAATAAATTCATATATATGCAAGATGTATATGTCCAGTACACTAATAGAACCCAATTAATAGTAATTAAAAACCAATCTAATTACTTATCATCTAAAGGAGCTAGATAATAAATTCATCATGTATCAAATTAACTTAAAATGCAATTAATATTAAATATATGCTTAATCATAATTCATCATCTATAAAAGGAACACAACATCATCTAATGAACCTAGCTAGTAAATAAATTCATCAACTACAAAATGGTAGCTAAATAAAAATAAACAAAATCTAAACTTTTCATCTCATCTACATGTAAACCCTAATTAAACTTGGTTTAAAAATTAAATTGCAACAAGATTAACACAAATCAAGAGAGGAGAAAAAATAACTCACCAAGGAACAACTAGAGGAAGTACAAGCACAAGAATTGGAGAAAGCGAAATCAAATTTAGAAGTTTTGGTTTGCTCTCGGGAGGAAGAAGACCAGGTCGCATCGACCACCTATTTATAGGCAATATTATCGTGACGGTTTTTAACTAGAACCGCCATCGATAACATTATCGATGGCGGTTCGAGGATAGAACCGCCACGGATAATCAATAGAATCGATGGCGGTTGGAGGATAGCACCGCCATCGATAATTCTAGTTATCGATGGCGGTTCTAGCCTCCAACCGCCATCGATAATGTATTGTTATCGATGGCGGTTCTATCCTCGAACCGCCACTGATAATTCATTATCAGTGGCGGTTCGAGGATAAAACCGCCACTGATATTCTTCCCGCCATTTTCAATATAGAACCGCCACTGATAATTATATTTGTGACGGTTCGGAAAAACCCGCCACAAATAGACCGTCACCTATTGCAGGTTTTGGCGTAGTGTTTTGAAGCAAGATGAATTTATTGGGCTAAACTACTACCTTTTTAAAAAAAACCTCTGCAACTAGTACCTAGATTAAATATTTGAAGAAGTTGTGTACCTGAAAATGATTAAGAAGAGTACTTTCATGAGCCTACAAAAAGAAAACTATGTAAGATCCAAAGCAAATTAATACTTTAGGGGGTTGATCCATCTGCACCGTACTACCACAATCATAGATCCACAAGTGGTGTAAACTTGTATATTGGTATGAACCAATGATTATTGTACAAATTATGACCATGGAACAGTAATGCTGATAGGGTTTATGTCCTTGTTCAGTATTAAATGAAATCTTCCAATGTATCCTAGCTAGGTTTTCTGTACAAGTGCTAGTGAAAATATATAAGCATCTACACCTTTCAGCTATCGTTAATTTCAGTTGAGCCTTTGACATGAAGTAGTGCAACATCTATCTAAAATTCATTATATATATATCTGCACATCTGAACTTCTAATCAGACAAGCAGTATATCCTCCAAAATCAATTTACCAACAAGTGGCTTACTGGGATTTAAAATGCACATAATAATGAAATGAGATTAGCACAGACACATGCATGGACCCATGTGCAATCTCCACTATTTGCAAGAGATTATTGGCCAGGAGGCAGGAGGTAGGTAGATCCATATATTTTGTTTTATGTTGCCAAGCACAGGGAGGGAGACTCTGACATGGCATCTTATTTTGCTGATGTGGTTACATGACACAATCATAGACCGGCTGGCTCTTATATTGAACGCATAATTCCAACGTCGCATGCATAGTACACAAGGCAGCAGCATCCTTTGATGTTTGCATGCTAGCTATAATGACTGTGCTTAATTATGAGAAGAGAAAAAAAAGATATAATTCGCGCAAACTGTGCGTATGAACTGACACTGACATGCTGGTCCTGTTGACATTGACATGTGGGTCCTGGGCATGCTTGTCAATCCTAGATCCACACGGTGCATATGTGAATGTTTCGTGTGCGTACTGCGTAGCATTACTATTGTATTTACATGGCGAAAAATCACCTAAGCATAAATTAACCTAATAAATAAATACGACATTGCAACAATAGTTAATCGTGTTGTGTACGGATCACTATTAACATGTAGTCACTCATGCATGCATGGTAGTGGTGTACACTGTACAATATAAATGTAAGATATGCAGTATCTCTACGAATAAATTTGGTACCTTTCTGGATAAGTACGTACCTTAGTATGTCGTGACTTTTGTGTCACAGTATTACGGTGAACTGTCCTGTGTACAGCTCAAGGTAGTCTACAAGTTAACGAGAGCAATCACATAAACGTTGTACTAAAAGAGAGAGAAATTAAAACTACTCATGCATATAGGTTAGTTTCTAGCTGGTATACTCTTGTCATCAGTGCTTCAATGTTTTTCCTCTCAATATAAGTTACACTAATTTTGAAACAAACGAAGGGGTAAGTAATCATCATCTATCATTCATTTATACTTTAATATTTGTGCAACTGTCAAAAGTAAAAGCATGAAAGTACCTCTCTAACAACAATCCTTCTTAGCCACTCAACTATTGCATGATTAACTACATCAGTTTGAAGTATTCTTTTTCCAAAATAAGGTTTTCTAAGCCTCTGTGGGTGGGGACAGGGGTGGAGCTTAGTGAAGACCAACATAGGCATGCATGGCCACCCCTTCAATTTTTTGAAGTCTTTAAAGAACGTAAGACTAAATTTCATAAAACTACACATGTTTTGTGCAAACTATCCTAAGACTACAAGTTTAAGAAAACTTTTCAAAGAACTACACATAGACCGTTTAAAATGAATTAGAAAACTACAATTTTAACCAAACTCCGTTCTAGGCAATAGTAGGACAGCACATGCCCACCGGCAAGAGACACATGATGTGATGCGAGGCCATTGCCTAGAAAGGAGTTTGGTTGAACGTATGTTTTAAAATCGATGTGCAGTTCTTTGAAAATTACATTGTATCTCTTGCCGATGGGCCCATGGTGTCAGATCGTTACCTAGAATGAAGTTTGGTTTGAAGAGAATAGTTTTCTGATACAGTTTATCAATCCATGTGTAGTTTTTCGAGACCTCTTAAATGTGTAGTTTTGCGATAGTTTGCACAAAGCACCTGTAATTTTATGAAAGCTCCTTTTAATTACAAAATATCATATTTCTTTACTATGTTGGACTCCGATTTTGAAAATCAGGACCTGGACGAATTCCGGGTGGTGCAGTGTGGGAGTGCATGAACGTGAAGCCTTGGGTTCCATCACCACCCACTAAGCAGTGGCGGAGATTGCACAATCTTTTTTTCAAAAGATTGGCAGGAGCTCTGCCATTTCATTCAAGAAGCTTGCACAAATTAAGCAGGGGCCAAACCTTAAAAGAATCAATTTCATAAGAAAGATGTGGCCATTTACATGATCAAATACTTGCTAGCAGTGGCAGGGCTTGAGGTCGAGATCAGAGGGGGTCAACACTCAATGATGCATGAATTAGTCTATTTAGATGAAACCATTTTGGGAATAAAACGCCCTAAATACTACTAACTATGATTATTGGGGGGCCAAGGCTCACTTCGGGGCCTAAAGTCCATTTTTTCTAAGTAATTTCGAAAAACTAGATGTACTTTGTGTAAACTATCACAAAACTATACGTTTAAAAGAAGGTTTCGAAGAACTTCGGAAGGAAGCAGGTATAAACCCAAGTTACAAGTCAATGCTCCAGTTTCCATTCTCCGACACCATCATACTGTCCGATTTCCTATAAAAAGCGATTAAGCATTCCTCATTATAATTAGTTCCTAAAAAAAAGCTATTAACCGTTCCTCACTATAATCATTGTATTGTAAATTTGAAAATTAACATGCTATCATTGACGAACAATCATCTAACATTTCTGATAAGCACACACTAAGTTTGATTGGATGTGATTGGATGTGTTGGATAGATTTTCATAATTATGAGATGACTAAAAATATTTTACTTGGAAAACTATGTCGTCTTTTTTTGAGACGTCTAATCCAAGTAAACATCATCACGCGTGTTTCAACTGTCTGCCTTTTTTAGGGCTTTCTGCAATTCCATTTTCTGTGATTTTTTTAATAACTTAGACCCATCCAAGCATGTCAAAATTTTGCTACAGAAATTACTTCATTTTATCAATCAGTTATCTCGAAACACTAGTTAATGACAGCTTGATTTTTTGTGTGGTCAGTTGTCAAAAAAATTTAATCAGTTTTGTTTTTTTCCTTCCAACAAAGAGCGCTATAGTCTGCTGGAGTATTGAATTTTATTCAGATATCAAAATCCTTCAAAAGAAATGTTTTAAAAGTGAAATTCATTCAACACAGGCCGATAGGTGGGTCCAATGCACAGTTAGAATTCACATGCACCTGTCCTACGATTGCGTACTTAAGACAAATTTTGTTCGCTCGCAGTTTATCTGATACTCCAAGTACAAGAAATTCTAAAGAAAATCCAATTAAATTTAAACACTTCACATAAATTCAGTCTATCCCCATTTCACGCGGTTCTTGAAATGAGGAATTTTTTGTCTAGATGCTAGCTAGAATTTAGACAGTTTTGTCAAAAATTTTGTAATTTCAACAGAAAGTAGGTAATGTTGTTACTGTAACCTCTTTTTCCAGCAAATTAATTACCAGGATAATAGAGGCAAGGTTTTGTGGCTATCATAAACAACCAAGCACCCAACAAAATCATACCTCTGCTTAACCAGAGGACAAGTCTACAAGCATCTACAAAATCCAGCTAATCCTTTGGGATAGGTGATAGAGACATGCATCTGATTGCAATGAGATGGACAATGACAGGGCTGACACCACGGTCTGGAACTAATCATGCAGTGTTGGATTTTCATACCCTGACTTGTTCAAATCCTTGGGATGTATACAAATCCCCAATGAGAATGAATAGTTTGCTTGCATTGCAGACCTCACAAATCTGAGGAAGAGAGAGTGTACATGGGGGACCAGCTCATGTTATTGTTACCAACTACTCCACATAACTCACTATCCAATCACATTGCCAATCTTGAGCTGCATATAAGCCAACCCAAGATCCAACTTCAATTCTGCATCTGATCAGGATTCACTGCTGGATCTAATTTTGCTGGATTCAAATCACATAGTAATCTTCACTCTGATGTTCACAGTAAGAAAAATCGCTAGCCTGGTAAAAAAATGATAAGTCTTTTTGTGCTTACATTCCTTCTATTGTCGCAATCAGTAGAGCGCCTTTATTATACTTTTTTTCATGGTGATGGTAAGGTAGACGTTCTGACTTTGAATGACGGTAATGCAAGTATATTTACTACTTGTGACAACTGGTGATGATAATCTTAATCCGATGCACATGTGAGTATGAGATCTAATTCTAAACATGGCATGCCTAGTTGTCTGTTCAGTGATCCTTCCAATGTAGCGATCCACAAAAACATTCAAAACCAACAAAGCTACACAGCTCTATGGAGATCACAAACAACTGAATAAACTGCATATAAACAAACCGTGCATATCATAACATGAACAGATCCACGCGCACTTGCACTATAAACATATCGATTTGAGCTATATGACGACAAAAATCTTTCGTGATGTAGCATCGGAGGGGGTGCATAAGATTTTTATGTTGCAAATGAGAATATAATAGCTGGGGCTTCTTATCTTGGTCCTATCCTTTTCTTGGCACTACATAGGAGCATCTTTGGCACCTTTATCATACATGAACTCCATTGGACTAAGTGACTTGGATTTGCTTGGCATGCCCACAAGGCCCCACCATGACAGTAAAACTAATGACAGGGGAGAATCTTAAATCATCCCCCCCCCCCCTCTGCCTCACCAGATTTGATACATGCCAACCTGTTGCTTCTGAGCAGAACCAAAAGTTTTGGCCATGGCCTAGTAGCAGATAACAGGAGATCTTCTTGTGAAAGGAAGAGAGTGCCTTCCTTCTTCAGAGGAATTCGGCAATAGTAATCCTTAGCAGAGGTGAGCACAAGGCTCTTGATCTTCCTTACTCTTGTCTTATGATTCCTGTCTTCAAAGAACTGCACTTCGACTTTAATGAAGCATGATAACACATTTTGGAAAGTTTGCAAATCTCGTTCTTTGATTGTTCTTCATGCTTTCGTAATTTCATGTGCAAGGAGCTGTTCCTTGGGCTCTGAAAAGTGTAATGGCATGTTTCAGTTTGCAAATAAATGATAGTAGTTCTTCCTCTTGTTTCTTCCGGAATTATGTGATCTTTTCAGAATTGCCTCCTGTAGTGAACTATAGTAATTTCTCTTAGGAAACATAATGACATGCATGCATATTATTGTTCAAAATGACAATAGAATAATAAAAACACATAGAATTTTGGGCTTGATGGTGTGGAAGAATTTCATTTTGGGCTTGATGGTGTGGAAGAATTTCCGTTTCTGTTGACTCACTCAATAAAGTGAAAAACAGCATAGAATTTGTTTACTCGGAGAAAGTACAGACAGAAAAAACCCAAATATTTATGGAAATTCCAGTACAATAAGAGCCATGATTAAACTTTGCAACAATGAAAATCCAATCTTTCAGATCAGACCTGAAAATGCTTCTTAAATGTTTCTGAACATATCACAACAATATTATGTTGTATTCAAAATCCTAGTTTGTTCTATTGTCCCACAAGCATATAAAGTCGGCCCGCATGATGAAGTTTAGCCAATTTCTCCAAAATTTTGAGCAATTTTTCAGAAGGAAAATGACACTTTGGTATCTTATCAAGATATCTCACTAAAAAAAGTTTAGCTTCCTCCCAATTATTTTTCCTATTGCAAACCAGTGCACTTTCAAGTGTACACGCACAGAGACAAATGATCGATGTGTTAGGTTACATCACATACAACCATAACATTTATGCTTTCAACTAATGCCACTTAAATGCCTCATCGTATCACCTACTTGACTTAATTACAAAGCTGGATACTCCTATCTGAGAACAAGAAACTTCTCCAAAGAAGAAATTGAAAGGTGTTAAAACTTGACACCAGGCAGTGTCCCCAATCACACGCTGAAAAAGATAGGAGAGAGAATTAACAAGAACCAGACACACACAACCAACGCTGCACAAAGCTTCAATAATTGCAAATTTGCATTGAAGTTGCAGTATCTCATATCCATTGATATGGTTGCAACAGCAACCATTGGTACTCATTTGTGATGCACTGATGAAACAGCTTAGAGGAAGGCACACAGTTCAGGCCAGTGAGCTGATACATTGTGTGGATTGGCGAGGGATGGAGAAAGAACACATCAAGATGGCCATTCTGAGACAGGAACAGACATTCAGACGACAGGTAAACCAAGTAAACAACGTCTGGTTAGAGATATTTTCATCTTCTATGTTGCTGAAAACGTTCAATGATTTCAATGATCTATGCTTCGTCAAAGCAGGTTCACGAGTTGCATCGTGTATACCGGGTTCAGAAGCAACTGATGATGGAGATACAGGTTGTTGAGATGAACCAAGCTCAGGCAAGCGCGGATACTCAAACCAAACTGATGGTGGAGATGGATGGTGTGCAATGGTACAGTAACTCAGGCGAGAAGAAGACTCCCTTCGTTGAAGACTTCGACCTGGAGCTGACACTAGCAACTGGGACTGGTAGGAGGAAGCAAGAGAAGCCATCCAACTCGGATTCGGGAGCAACAGTTTCATCATCGACTTCTGCTGAGTCGGAGCCGGGGCGGCGGCTCCCTGAATCCAATGTAACCCTAAGGTTTCAGAATGAGAGCAAGAGGCATGATGATCAGCTCATGCAGTCTCCTTGGCTCCACCAATGTTTAAGTCTGAAGATGGCATGACTACTTCGCTAGGGCGGCTTGAGTGTTCCAAAGTTCAAACAAAAGCACAGGCATTGTTATATGTATATCACATACTAATTCGTTGCAACTGGAGGAAGGGGCCCAGAACAAAGGAACAAGCCATATGTGTGAAAAATAAACAAGAATCTGAAGAGAACATATAAAATAACCAACGTAAAATGTACTCAAATTCTAGGCAATGTTAATGAAAAGTGTAATCCTTTCTTTGGACATAAAGGAAAGAATTTACATAAATCTTTGAAAACAAAAGCTGCATTGCATGTAAATATCTTCAAGCTTTATCCCCCCTTATCTTAAAGAAAGAACAAATTCACCTAACAGCTCCATAACTGGGTGCAGAGAATTTGGTGAAAACTGCTTGCTTCTGAGCCACAGAATGACAAACCTTGGTAAGATAGAAGAAATGCCTAGTATCATTCTATCATCTAGACAAAAAGGCCACAGCCAAAAACATAGGCAAGTAGAAGCCACGTGGACACTATAACCAACTGAAAACGAAAGACGCCTAGGAAGCAGTTCGTCTCTGTTTTAGATTTTGGAAGCTTAAATGAGCTAGTAGTGGTATTTGACGGTCACATCATAGTTCCAGGTAATGTATACGTAGAATGCCTTGCAGAAATAACTGACAGATAACTCAGTCACATGGAAGTCATTCAGAGCTATGACTATGAGCTCATGATCACCTCCACATCTGCTTTCTTTAAGCTGGCCATGTATGTTATGTAGATGGTCCAAAGAAACGAGAAGGAATTGCTCACCAGCGGCTGGAAAAAAGAAATACTTCAGATCAGAACTGCTGTCAAACAAGCTTCAAGCTCAAATTCGAAGAATATGTTGGGAACTTAATGTTACCTGTAAATGAACTGGGATAAACTTGAAAGTAATAAAGTCACAAAGTGGCCAATATATGAGCCCACTTTTGATAGTTGGAATTAAATCCCTCTTCAATCTTGCAATGATCTCAGGGATGGTCTCACCTATCAAACAAGCAATTAGGGCACATAGGAGTTTGCTTACCACAAAAGTTTTGACAAGAAAGGTTCCTGTTCTGTAAAGTTGGTGGGAAGGTGTACTGCATGTAAGCTTTTCTGCACATAGCTTCTCCCATCATGCTCTACAGTACATAGTGCGCATAATGTTTACTACAAGCACCTTATCCTGAAATTGGTAGTATTGTGGTCTATGATGCATAGGTCATAGACTTTACCAAAACTCCCTCGATGTGACTAATTCAAAACGTAAGATCTACAATGAGCTGTGTAGTAAGGACATTTTATCAGATAAAGGCTTCTCAGAAATAAGGAAAAACATAAAATTACGATATTATTTTGGGTGTCCATGTATAGATGGAATGGAGTGGGATGACAGTAGAAACACTTGAACTAAAATATTAACATCAAAATGCTAGTGAAGGAATCAAACGAAGAAAACACCAGCCTTTGGGTTTTATTTGTTTGCTACGTTGGCTATCTGTCAAACTAAGTTCACATGGCTAAGGACCAAAAAGAATCAATACAGGCACCACAGCAAGAACAGCAGTTATCATCTAGCAGCATTAGTACACTTATTTGACGTAAGACATGGAACCATGAGTTATGACATCTTATATGGAAAAATAGCAAGGAACATTAAAATTGAATGGTCTGTCTTGTTCCACAACTTCTTTTCCAGAAGTATCCATGCACAACTTGACAAATTTGTCTGCATATGACATGGTTGATCAAACAAATGACCAAACTGCAATTACAGAAATCCCAGCTCTAACCATCCTCAAATTCATGTTACTTTCTGAGAAAACTGAACTAGCGGTACACTTTTTTTTAATGTTTTGCAGATTGCCAACTATACTCGAAAAGTTGGCCATTTACTACTTTGACTTCCACATTTTGGCTCACTATGTACAATTTACAACCTGATATCTGGGAACTGATTAGGAAATTTCAACACATGTAACAGATCGCAAGTACAACTGGTAAAATAGTGTGTTTGTATAGTACGGTGAATTTTTTGCATTCAATTTTACAGTGGGCCTCATTCAATGTCCTCATTTTTTTCACAGATCTCAATCTCATGCATTTAGGTAAATATATTTCTGTATAGAATTTATGGTCTTCGGCCTACTGATAGGGGATAACTCCATGCAAGTCACCCAGGATCTCAAAAAGGTCTTAGCTAGAGCATAATCTAATGAAAGCTGTCTGAGATTCTTTCTATAGGAACCTAGAAGAGAAGTTTTGGATGCAATAAGTTAGATCAACAGAACCTCAATGCACATTGGATAGCAAGGCATACAATGGCCAGTGTGATATTGAAGTTTAAAGTTTAAACAAGAGCAGAGCATACCAGTGTGCGAAAGTGGGTATATTTGGTGATACAAAGTTATTTCTTCAAGTTTTTGAATGATTCTAACACTATAAAGCAAACAAGAAGCTTTAGTCACCTGTTCACCAAGTTTGAAACAGGAAATAACCAGTTACCTCAACTAATCAGGTTAAATATAACAACAAAAAATGAAAGCCCTCATGGTCACTTGTTTCCCACTCACATCATCGTGAAATACAAAGAAGGGATGTTCAATGGAAGTGCAAGCCTGCTTTCACATGGACATCTTGTTTTCGTTTATGCAATGCAGACAAAATAATTAAAGCTAACATGTGCAATGTTGTTCGTATCTAACCAATACATTAATAGTTGCGCCTTACAAAAAATCATATAATAAAAAACAACAGTCACTGAATCAGTGGTGTACTATTGTGAATGCTGGACCATTTTTGTAACAAGATTACTGGATAGATATATATTCATGTCTCAAGTTTTCTCTTTTCTTTTCTTTGAAGAGGACGAGGAATCTTTAGAATTTGGGAAAGCAACTACTGCATCTCAATCCCATATGTTTAGCTTTTCCTACAATAAATATAAGTCAAACATACATACAACTTACTACAAAAATAGCAGGTTCATCATGCTGTATGGTATGTACTCAAGTAGCTGTTTATATATTAACATTATCGAAATAGAGTAATGATCAGCATATGAAACAGCATAGTTGGAGTTAATAGGGTAACATTATCAAGATAGGGTTACAGTCTTAACAGCAGCGAGTCCCAAGAGAAGTACAGTGAAGTTCAACAAATGATTTGCGCACACAAGAGTGCATAACACCAAAAAGAAAAGGACAGAAAACATTTCAAACTATCTAAGTATGTTTATAGGGAGGCATATGAGCACGATACCTTGTAATCCTGCATTGTACGAGAAGAAAACTGAATTAATAATTGGTCCATAAACTGCTTGCCCTAGAAACATCTTCTTGAAGGTGTTCACTACATCCTTTTTGGGGAACACTTTTGAGACAAAGTTGAACCAAAGATGCAGGGAAGGTCCTGAGATCAGCAGCCCATAACTAGCCATACGCAGAGTCCTAATTAGATCAAGTGAATCCTCAGGACCAAGTGTGATCATCTGATGAGGCAACAGCCAAAAAAAAATCATATGAGAAGCAACATCCCTTCTTAAAAAAACAAAAACAGGTGAAATAACATCTAGTAGCCACAGGTGCCATCCAAGAGATAATACAAGTCAAATGATGAAAGCACGTACACAAGGACAAAACAACATAAAATAAGCCTCGTAATATGCAAAAATAATCCTGTGCCCATTTCACACAGATTGTTCCAGGAGAACATCTATCTAAGTTTAAGTTTGACCAATGGCCCTACAAACTACAAATTGTGGTACCTATATAGCATAATATATACTCCATGGTAGCTATGAACAACTGAGCACAAGGAAATCTGGAAATGCAGTACATATATTGTATATCAGCTTCATCAAATATTATAATGACTGTCAACTTAACAGTAGACATGTAATCAAGACAGACTTTCAGAATGATGTACATTTCTACCAAGTACCATATTATGTAGCAAAAGGACATGGGCCATCCATTATCGGTGACATATTTCTTTTGGTAGATTAATGATACTAAACAACATAAATGATTAATTAGCACAAAGCTCTTACAAAGTTACAAGGGATAACTTGCTGGATGATATGGTTTATATGACAGAACCAAGCATTAGGTATGAAATCAAGAGTAAGATACAGATTACAGATATTTCTTTATTACCTTTCCCGAAGTTCTACCCTCATAAAATACAGTAAATTGCAGACTAGTTGAATGGAGTATTACTCGGACACGCGTGTACAATTTTTTTTTTTTGGACGAATCGGACACCCAAATCCAAGTCAGATTCTAACACCCGTGTCCATTTCCAAGTAGGCATTTCCCGTGTCCAAATTTTTTTGCTGAATCGGACACCCCAAATCCAAGTCGGATTCCAACTCCTGTGTCCATGTCCAAGGAACACTGGTTGAATAGTGGATACAGCTTAGGCCAAATACATCTGCCTGGGGAACTAGCCGACACTAGTTATGTGCCTGCCATTTTTGTCTACATAATAGACTTATATTATGTTTCTTAACTAGCCTTTTCTATTGTTTTGTCTGGAGCATTCCAGTGTACAAGTTTTTCTATAACCCAGCGTGGAATTGTCAAACCCTTGAGGGTCACTTATCACCCAGCACCCTCCCTCGCTAGTAATTGATTTTCAGCCAATAATGTGGTACTATTTTTTTTCCGAACTTCTCGTGTATATATGAACACAAACTCACTTGAACTTCAAAACTAAATTAGTTCTAATAAATGTCTGGTGGGTCTCTACCCACTATACCATTTTAACTCAGAATATGAACCAGTTACCACAATATAATCCAACAAAACTAGAATATGAGACATTCAATGGCAAATTGAATGTTACTTTTTTTAAAAGTGACATTTTTGAGGGAAATAATTACGAGATGACCAAAACCTTTTGTATGGAACACAGGGAGGTCACAGCCCACACAGGTACTGCATTTTGTACAAGATTCTTTGTTTTATATTTGTACCAGAGCCAATACAGGTAATTCTCGCTAGACAACATTCCAATCAAACCGTCAATTACAACATAGCTCCTACTGCAAACCAGTTTTACCGGCCAATACCATCAATTACAACTAAGTCCCAAGCAAACCATTTTACCGGCAAATACGATCAATTACATCATACTCCCTACTGCAAACCAGTTCACCGGCCAACATGAAGAAACCAAATGGACAAATCCCACATGCTGGCAAGCTAGCAGCTACATGTTCAGTCACAATTTCATTTATTCAAATGCATGATGAAAGTAATTAGGTACCACGTTTCTGATTTCTAACAGGGTTTTCATCCTCATTACTTCCCAGGTTTAGAATTTGAATTTACTCCCAACAATCTTATCCTGACCTGTTAATACCAATTTCCAGAAATTTACCACATTGCGATCTATAAAACGTAGAAAATTACCACACATTGAATCAACTACAAACATTTCCGATCCCTCAAGCATATTCCTTCCTAAACCGTTCCAAGATTCCGGCGCCACGAAAATCACTACCAACAGAGCTTCCGCGAGGAAAAGGAAAAAGATAGGGTCTTTACGAGCGATCGGGGAGACCGGAATCCCACCTGAGAGGAGAGGTCGGCGACGGTGAAGATGGCGGCGGCCGTGATGCTCTTGGTCAGCACGGGCCGCGCCTCGAGCGAGCCGAGGTACCACCCGACCACCCCGGCCCCGACCGTGCCGCTCCTCTTGCTGGGAGGAACGAAGGTGGGGCCGAAGCGCGACGCCGCCTTGGAGCAAGGCGGCTGCGGCGGGGGTGGGAGGGGGGGAGAAGAAGGGGGCTTGGAGGAGAGGAGGTGGGAGCGGACGTGGGACCAGGGGGCGCTGGGGCTGCGGCGGAGCGGGAGGAGGAGTCGGCCGCCGGCGTGGAGCGCTCCGGCGGGGGCCATGGCGGCGGCGGGTTGATTGGTTTCCTTGGCTGCCGCGCTTGCGGGGGCTTTAGAGGGTTTGGGACTTGGAGAGAAGAAAGGAGATTTTTTTTAAAATAATACATTTTTTAAATAATTATACAAAATTAATAAACCAAAACAAAAAATTACAAAAATACACCTCTATCGCCGTTTAAATTGACGATAGAAACACGATAAAATAATTCATTGACCAATTCAATCTGCGACAGCACATGCCTTAACCTTAGTACCTCACACTCTTACTGCCGCATCCTCCAAACTTAGAAACCTTGTTGTGCTCTCTTCATTTGGGAATTGTTATGGCCATGCCGCTATGTAACACATAAAACACATTTTTAAAGGACAAAATTGATCATTTGCTATCGCTTAGATTGTCCATTTAGGATTGGCATTCTTCTTGTTATGATTGATAATATGCCATCTAATCTCTCGGCCGGAAGGGGAGAAGAAAAGTTAGGAGGAAGAAGAGGCGGGGATAAGTTCAAGCCTAAAGTAGAAAATCCTAAAAAAAAAATAGATAGATTGGGTCGGATGTGATCAATCTATACCTCTTTATAATGCACCTAAGCATTCTTTTCTACGTCCACCCCAAATAATGCACCCCACTAAAGATGGCTCAACCTTCATGCACTCAGCGAAACGTCCCCAGAAACTTGCCTCCATCAAAATTAACCTCTCAGATCTTTCCTCAGCTTTACTCACCCACATCCGATGGCCATTGTTTAATGTGTCTAACTCATCCTTGTGGTCCACAATAGATCTCCCCCCACCTCCAGCATCTATACCCCTTTATAATGCACCTAAGCAATTTTTCCTACGTCCACCCTAAATAATGCACCTCATTAGAGATGGCTCAATGTTCTTGCACCCAGCAAAACGTCCCCAGAAACTTGCATTCATCAAAATGAATGTCTCAGATCTTTCCTCAGTTTTACTCACCCACATCCGATGGCCGTTGTTTAATGTGTTTAACTCATTCATTCATGTGGCCCACAACAGGAGAGCCCGCACATATATATTTCAATTGAACTATATATATGGAATTTATGTTGCAAATCTAAACCCATTTGATTTCGATTCAATATTTACCATACCAGTCAGTACTATGAATCGCGCGCTTAATTTTCTTCCATTCATGCATGTGCACCACATCCTATACAAAGCACTCACGTACCGCCGCCATAATATTATTTAGCAAAAAATATTATATAAGGAATGTGTGTATGAAATGCAATTATTGTGTGATAAATATAAGGAATAAGTTCATTTTAGGATTTATTCCTAAATACACTATGGGAAGTAACAGATATTCTGATAATAATTAGCCTCAATCAGGACGCACAAATGGTGCTATATGTTAGCATTCATATTTGGATGACAATTAGGGAAGCCATTATTGGTCTAGCTTTTCAGGATGACATACTGCTGCCCGCGCGGCGTTCGACCCGCCCGGCGCCGACTACACCAGGGGCTTGCGTCGCGCGATCGGCCTGCCGGAGATGGGACGGTACCTTCGCACGAGCGGAGGCGCGGAGGTCGTCGACGCCTTCGCCGAGGCGATCTTGTGGCCTTGAGACGTGGAGGAGATCAAAGGCAACACCTTTGGGCATGCGGATCCTCCCTGTTTATTTCCTTGTTTGATTCGCTCTCCTTCTAAATATGTAGTACATACAGTTTTGGCAATTCAAGTCTGGTTGCCTTGCGTGCAGATCCTCCCTGTTTATTTCCTTGTTTGATTCGCTCTCCTTCCAAATATGTAGTACGTACAGTGTGATCACAAGATTATTTATTATTAAGTGTTATATTCATACTTATCTTTTATTTAATTGATAAGCAGATGTACTGTCGTCGTAGCGTTAGCACTGGCACTATACTAGTCATCTCAAGGAAAATGAAACAAATATCCTGGAATTAAGGAAAAAGAAACAAACGTTCTAGAAAAGGAAAAGACCATATATTACGTGCTGGAAAAAGAAAATCGGAAGACATGACACTATACTAATTATAACAAGAAGAGTGACGAATTTCATATGGCCAATCTAGACTACTGGATATGATCATTTTAGAAAGGGTTTCTCTTCTTCAAGTTCCCACTTCTTTGCAGTAAGATAAATAGTGAGTGATGCAGAGAAAATGTTTGTAAAATACATATGAGTGCTTACATTAATACCATAGCCACTCGTTTATCTTTTCAGAGCATAGGGAAATGATTTCATGGCATGATTTTTCGGAATTATAACAGAAAGCAACCAAAACTAAATGTGGTGGAAGAATGCATGAGTGTCTGGTATTCAGAGCTGGGGGCCGGCTTGCTTGCACACGGCAATCCACGAAGGATCGATAGAGGTTGCAACAAAGTTGCACACAAGTACACAACCAAGGTGGCCTGTCTGGGAGATATTGCTTACTGTGTGTGGCAGCATCCAGGTTTCAAATTTTATTTTTGAATATATTTCGGAGGTGGACAAAATTTAGATAAAATTCAAAATCGAAAATAACCGAAATGAGTTACGTGGACGAAAGCATTTTCTTTTTCAAAAGCATACACTACGTACTCTGTATAATAAAGACCGGAGGTTTCCTGGCTCCCGCGCCTATCCACATCGCGCCGCCGGCCAGCCGACGCGTGCCCTTTCGCGCGACGCGCGTGTTTCTCGCTTTGCGAACCAACCAGTGCATACATCTTTATTTATTACGTACAATGTTTCACAAGACAACTTAGCTCAGTTGGCTCAGAGCTTTGCCGTTTGTGAGGAGGTCGCGTGTTCGAATCCCATGGCAGCCATTTTTCCAATCCTTTTTGCACTAACTTCACTTATTTAATTGAGCTCTTGAATCATGTTTAGAAATTTTGGAATTTTTTTAGAAGACCTCTCAAAGCATGACTAACCTACCGTAAAAAATTTAGATTATGTTCAAACTCATTTGATTTTAGAAAATTCTGGCAATGGTCATAATGCATTTTAAAAAATTTTATTGGTTTGATTGAGCTAATAGCTTTGCAAATTCTTGAATTTTGTTGAGGAGGGTCTTCAGAGCATGCCTACCCTGCTGTAAAAAATCCAGATAATGATTAGATTTTTTTGACTTTTAAAAGCTCTGGTAGTGCTGTTAATGCATTTAAATCAACTTCTCTGATTTAATTAAGCTACTAGATTTGTAAATTTTTAGAGATTTGTTAGAAGGGTTCTGAGAGCGTGTCTAAGCTACTATGAAAAAATCAGAGTGTGATCGAACTTTTACGATTTTCTAGAAAAACCCAACCTCTATTAAAATCTTTACCTGTCTCAACGATTCCTTCCGCCGCCAGTAACGCGTGGTCACGATATGCATCTAGTTACGAGTTATGCCGGGTGAAATCAGCCAGCTTCCAGGGCTCCCACGTCTAGGGCTGTAAACGAGCCGAGCTCGAGTGAGCTTGGCCCTCCAGGCTCGAGCTCGGTAAGGCTCGGCTCGGCTCGAGCTCGGCTCGAGTAAGCTCGGTAAGCTTGATAAGTTCGAGTAAGCTCGGTAATTCTGGTAAGTTCGGTAGGCTCGGTAACAAGCTCGATTAAGCTCGGCTCGAGGAAGCTCAGTAACAAGCTCGAGAAAGCTCGATTTAAGGAAGCTCGGTCCAGGCTCGAGTAGGCTCGCGAACTATTCGAGCTCGGCTCGGTTAAGCTCGCGAGCTCGAGTTTGGCTCGTTCGGAGCTCGAGTCGAGCTCAAGCTCGAGTTTGGCTCGTTCGGAACTCGAGCCGAGCTCGAATCGAGCCTCTCGCGAGCCTCGAGCTTTTTTTACAGCCCTACCCACGTCAGGTCTTTTACGAAAAGCCCCTCCGACGTTTTTGGATTCATGTCGAGGCCCTAGGTGTACGGAAAGCGAAGGATCTTGCGTTTGAAAATTTTACGAAGAGGCCCTCGTGGTTATATGGAGGCACTCTTTTTTTTCCTTTTTTTGTGGGGAACTAAGCTAGGCACTCCATTCTCTATTTCCGTCGTCTAACAGGACTGTGTACCTAATTCTCTATTACATACATGTGTGGTGTTAATAATGATTATCGATGTAATCTGTTAGTGCAACAAGAATATAATCACCTAAGGCAACGCATTCGAAACACAGGTGACTGGAACCAATTCCGGCACATGTTACTAGAAAGAGTATCGCCATTTCGACAACCAAGAAAGCATAACTCTGAAGACATCTACAGGCTTGCAGCATTACCACACGAGCACAAATTCCACGGATCAAAAGAAAATACCTGTTATTCCTCACATTAATACGCCCAAATTAGTTCCATTAGCAAGAATTTCTGAACATTGCATCAAGAACACCTCCTCCCATTCCATATTGATAGTAGGCGCGAATACCCAATCTCTGTTCTTCGCAAAACCACCCGAAACACATGTCTGTTCCAAGAGTCGCTAACACCAAACGCCGAACGCGAGAGGGACTCGCAGGAATTCATCGATTGGTACGAGCCGAAGCACATGGAACATAGAGACATCTTCTACCCTACACGCCTCTTTGATACTTAATCAATTTCAACATCATATTTTCTGCATTTTCATGTATTTTCAAAATTTTCTGCATTGGAGAAATGGTTTTTCTTATTTTTTTAGCTGCTCAAAAAGAATTTATGTAATTAAACCTGACCAAGACCTGAAAATAATCTATTTGAGTTAGAAACAATATAGAGCACCTCGCAAAACATTTTATAATGTTTGGAGCTAGTTTGATAATCTTAGAAATTCAAATTCATTTTTTGGAATTTAAAAATTAGGAAAAGGTTTAAATTGGAATTTCGGTCGTAGGTCGCTTTCTCCACCTAAGCTGGCCCAGTTACTGTTCAGATCAAATCCAGCCCATGTGTCATCCTTAGCCAACCCGCCTCCAGTTGTTGCATTCTCTGCATGAAGGCGTCTTTTGCCTGGCGTGCCTCCACTCCTCTCTTCTCCCCACAGGCAATGAAAAGCCGAGCCCGCTAGCAGGCATCGTCTTCCATGCGCTGCACGCCCGCCATGGGGAGAGATCTGGAGCTATTGTAGCTCTACAGTGTGATGTCAAAAGCCGAACCCTCTGCTCGCCTTGAGCTCCCTGCCCGAAGCTACACTCGGCCTCTGGCCTCCTTCAAGCCAAGCATGTTGTCTGCGCATGCTGTCGCCTCTAGGAGTTATTAGCGAGAAACCAAGGTTGGGCGTGAGTTCTAGTTGAGATTTTCATCACTGTCTCACCATTTAAAGGCTGTCTGACCACGTTGAAACGCTAGCTGCTTTTCACCGATTCCATTTTGCCTGTCGACAGCACGTCCACTCCACTCGTCCACCTGGAAGCCATCATCTTCGGCTCCGGTGTGTGATCGTCGTCGCGCTCCACCGTGGTGGCCATTGTACCCGGTAAGCTCCAACCTCGACACGTGCATCACGTTGTTGAATTGTTGATGACACGTGGTGCTTGGTAATCAACTGCGGTGGTAATCACTTAGATTGGGGCAAGTGATAAGGGGTGAGTATGCCAAGGTGGGCCCGATGAGCAGAGGGTATGTGAAAGTCTTGCTTCGATCATCCTAAGGACTTAACCTTGCAAGCTTTTGATCTTAGTCAATCATGCAACCACATGTCTGGTATGAGATAGTCTAGCTGATTAATTTGCAATATCTTAGTTTGATACTATCATTGGCAGTGTGAGTTCCCGAGTTATTGAGTACTTCACAAGGCGCAAGAAGGGGGTCCTGCTTGTGGTTTTCAGACCCACCAGTGTTGAAACCTTAGCGGGTAGTATCAGGTTAAGGTAGTGCATTGTAAAGGCTTTGTTATAATCATTCGTCTTTGTGGTGTATGGTTGTATCGTGTCGGTAAAGTGCATAACCTCTGCAGAGTGTAAAACTATTCGAATAGTCGTGCTCGCGATATTGAGCAAAGCTCAGGAATTACATTTAAGGGTTAGCTTAATTAAATGGAAAACTTGGTTGGGATGGCGGAATTGCCATGTGGAAGGTTGGAACTTGACTTAAGATTGGAAACTTAGTTTACTTGAGAAATGTTGAATCTATCTATTATTGTTATTTATTTTACAGTCTTTATAATCTATTTATTGTATTTGTTCATAAATGCTACTTATTGCAAAATAGCCATAATAGCCTTTTCCTTTGAAACAAGCCTTGCATATAGTTAAATAGAATTGCATTCTGTGCACAACTTGTTGAGTGCTTTAAGTACTCACCCTTGTCAAACAACAACAATCAACAGTTGAAGAGTCTATACCTGTGTTGGAGGAGGAGTTCCAGGAGCACATAAGTCGTTAGGGTTTGAGCCTTGTCAGCTGCCTGTGGTGAATTGATGAGTCATCTACGTCTTCTACTTTCCGTTACTTATTTCTTAGTTTATATTTCAAGTCTAGCCCTACGTGGCTTAATAATGTAAGTTGGTCATAAGATCATACACTTAGCTATATCAATAAATGGAGTATTATTATTATTGTTGTTGTTGAGTATGATGTGATATGTACCAATGTTAAGTTGTGTGCACTAGCGTTGATCCTGGGACTAGTGCTGTAAACATAGTGGGTTCGAATCAGTGGATTCGGGTTCTTACAGGAATCGGGTCAGCTGTGATGCCCCCACTTTACCTGACCAGGCCAGATCCAGTGTAAAACATCACAGAACAGAGTGCGCCAGGATCAGCTAAGGAAAACAAACATATGCACATGTAGAAACTTCCACCGCATAGTACACGGGGATTTATTCTTAACGTACTTATAGTATTGTTCTTAGGTCTGGGTACGGTGATTTCTACACCACCCGCTTATTTATTACAATATTACTCTAGTGCTTCCCTCCTGATAGTCTTTTATTCCGCCAAGTCTTGGTCGTCTACTCCCTCATATTCATGGCCCTCCATAACAACATCAGCATCATAGTAATAATTCATAGCATCATGAATATCACCCTCTACCTCGTCTGGGTTTGTGGACTCAGTAGGATCTTGTAAACCAACAATGAAAGCAAGGCTGAGTGCTCCAGTACTTAGCAAGCCGTGGAAAATTGATGTATGAGTTTATATACGTATTTATATATTTCCGACCACCAAGCTGTAGCTCTTTACCCAAATTATTCATCCTTTTACCCATTTGTTAGAAAATATTAAGTTTTAACTTTTAAATCTACTGGCGGCTAAGCGACATGGGATCTTACATCCCGTGTTAGAGGAAAACCCACACGACGCACTTTCAAACCTGGAAGCTAGGAGTGATATCAAATTTTAACTCTGATCAGATGTGTACTGCTTTGCCCATAGCACAACTTGGCTTATAATGTCTGACTAAAGCGCTACCTTCGACGCACGACTAAGCCAAGGAAACAAAATCTTTGGCCAACCGTACTGAAAGGACCGGAGATGTCGCCTAGAGGGGGGGTGAATAGGCGAATTAAAAATTTGCAGCAAAATAAAATCTCCAGAGGGTCTAAGTCCAGAGTGTCCGGGACTTATCTCCGGATACTCCGAAATGTCCGGACTATCCGGGTTCAGAAGTCCGGATACTCCGGATTGAAGACCTCGAAATGAGATTTTAAATCCCTGCAACTTTTCAACAATCTACTTGAATACAAAAGATCTAAATACTATCAGGTACCTTGGGATATTGTAGATCTGGAGCCAAACACAACAAAAGAGTAGATCGGGGCTCCCAAAGTCTAAAACCACAAACCCTAGCAAGAAACAAATGAAGAACACGAAGACAATAAGTTTTACCCGAAGTTCGGATTCTTGAAGGGAATCCTACGTCTCCGTTGAGGAGGCACAAAGCCCGGGTCCCTCTTGACCACTATCCTCCCGGTGTTGCACAAAGCACTCGCCGGTCTTCACTTCTTGCCTTTTTCCTTTCGGAGGCGAGACTTGCCTTCACAAACTTCCGAGGCTCACCACAATGAGAATTGGAGGCTCCCGGTGACTCCTTGCCATCTAGGAGCCCTTCAAACTCCAAGAGTAATAAATACTACGTGAAAACTACTTGGAGGACGAATCTTGTGCTCAAGAATGAAAGATGCAAGCTTAAGACATTCCAATCCACCCCTTTCTCCCAAAAGATTTGAATCAAACACTAGCTTCAAGTGGAGAAAGGAGTTTAGGGCTCAAAAGAGTGAGAGAGTGAGTTTGTGAGTGAATGAGTGCAATGAATGGAGCTCACCCTTGTTAGGTGAGGAGTGAGGGCTTAAATAGGGGCTCCAAATCCAACCGTTGGGAGAGGGCTGCGCACAACCCGGAGATTCCGGATAAACACCCCGGAGACTCCGAATTGGAAAAGATTGGTTCATACCGAGAGAGCTAACCCAGAGACTCCGGATAAAAACCCCGGAGACTCCGGACTAATTAACCCGGAGAGTCCGGACTTGGCACCGGATACTCCGGACTAACTGAGAGCAGCCACCGAGGGTGTCAACCCGGAGTGTCCGGACCAAATGTCCGGATACTCCGGACTATCCAGAAGCAGCTACCGAGGGTGTCAACCCGAAGAGTCCAGACCAAATGTCCGGATACTCCGGGCTGGCCCACTCGGCCAAAGGTGTGCTTTTTTAATGAAAATGGAGTGCTTGGAGTTCTTATGCAATGCAATATTTATCCTTGAGCACAAGTATATCCTAAAAGCGATTTCCCGTTGTATCCCTCTTAATAGTACGGCTATCCTTAGACTCAAATAAAATAGAAAATTACAACAAGTCTTGATGCCGTCTTCACAAATTTTAAATGCGGCGGGGATCTTCAATTGCTTTCTCATGATGATATAGTCTCTACCTCTGCATAAATTCTCACTTGATCATTAGTATTTTAATTGTGTTGCCATCTATCACCAAAACTTCTTAAGGGGCCTAGATGCACTTTCAATCTCCCTCTTTTTGGTGTATTGATGACAACACAATTTGAAACCTTTAAATGAAATAACAAAGATTTGAAAAACTCCCCCTAAATCCTTGCATTCTTCAAGGATGAATAATAAAGAAATGTAGATATGCAAGATAGTATATAAAAGACATCATTCAACCATAAACAACGACAATTTGTTAAACAAGCATAAATCACGCCACACACAACTAAAAGTTCACAAGACAGCTAAAAGGCAATTAAACAAGCAATTCACAAGGCACACACAAGATTAAACAAGCAATTCACAAGGCACACACAAGATAAAAGACCCCGCGAAACGACATTAAGCTAGACTAAACACTCCCCCTTTGGCATCAACACACCTAAAAGGAGGAAGCGCTCTGGATAGAGGATCACTCGTCGTCGCCGGAGGGTAGATATTCATCTTCCTCGCTGTTATCACCGCTGCCACTGCCACTAGCTTGAGCTGTTGAGGATTGAAGTCCAAAAAGGCGACGAGTGGCAGAGTCTACAGAGGATCCACCAGAAGACTCCTCTGACTCGCTAGTAGGAATGTCCTCGCCTTGCTGACGGCGATAGGCCCTGAACTCTCGACGATGCTCACGAATCTCTCGCTGTGTCTCCTTGACTTGAGAGGACACATCTTGGCACATGCAGAAGAGACGCTTGAGCATTCTTTTAATGGTATCTCAGCTAGAGGAGGGAGAACCTGGAGCTGTAGCGAGAGCTGGAGGAGGAGCTGACGAGCTGGCCTGATACGGTCGACCCCCAGTCCGCCTACCAACTGGGGCACTCAGAGCTGCTGGGGCAGCGGAAGCTGAAGGGGCTCGAACCTTGTAGGAAAGGTGCTCCACATCCTTCACAAAGTCCAAGCCAGTGACATGATCCACCAAGGCCATAATGAAAGGAGCATACCCACAACTACTGACGTTGCTCATCGAGTTGTGGCGAATGGCCTCCCATAAGAAATCCACAACATCAAAACCATGAGTGCGCTCCACCAAGTGAAAAAGTAAGCTCCGGCCATAAGAATTGATGGACGACGCATCACCTTACTTGGGCCATAAGGAGACTCTGAGCATTCTAAGGAGGACTGCTGGCACTTCTTTCAAACCCTTAGTGGTTCCAACAACGAAGTGCTGCGAATGATCATATAAGTCCTCAAGCTGGCTAGGAGTTATGGCCTTCTTGTCATGAAGCTTGGCATCTCCATCAACTGACCTTAGCTGCAGTACCTGAGCAAAAGACCTCTTGGTGGCTACATACCACACTCCATCAGTCATCCACCATATGGCATCCTCTGTCTTGTCAAAGTATAGGGTGGAGTAGAACTACATGATAACTTCATCATTCCAAGAGTAGCAAAAACTCATTATATTCTTCACCTGATGGCGCTCGCAGATTTGAATAACTTCATCAAAGATTGGATTTTGAAGGTCTGCCATGTAAGCCCAATCAATGGTCTTCATCTTTATAACGGAGTGCTCCAGTGGAAAAAGCACTGATCCATAGAAATCTGAATGAAATTTGTTTCAAAACCGCTTGTCCACATACTCATCTTGGTGAAACTCCAGTGGATCCTTATTTCTATGCTCGACAATTGCTTTGCCCTTTCCTGACCCAACTCTGTAGTCTATCGCGCGCGGGCGACTCATCTGGCCAGGATAGCTCCACACGGGCCTGCTCTTCACAAGAGAGCCAATCACGACTCGAGCTGCTTGATGATGCTTCTTCTTCTGCTCACGGAGTCTTGCATGAGAGTCGGCAGGATGTTCATCAGGATTGGCTTGAGGAGCTGGGATATGAGAAGAGGTAGCATGAGGTGGATCGATCGGTCGGCTGACCCGTCCCTAACTGATCTTCCTCACAGAATGCCTTTGCTTCTTGGGGGCGGAACCCGCTAAGGAAGAAGAACTGGGAATATCGTCACCAGATGGACGCTTGCCGGCGCCAGAACCATCTTGAGAGGATGCCATCTAAAAGGAACCAAAGAATGGGATGAACAGGATATTGCAAGAAAGTATAGATAGCAACTTAAGTATTTGGGCCGAGCAGTATAACCTGGATACTCCGGGGTTTTTGATCCGGAGTGTCCGGATAATCCGGATACTCCGGATAGACCACCTGGATACTCCGGGTTGTTCAGCATCATCCCAAAAACCTAAATCGCAAATCTATCTTAAGTACAAGGAACCCATTCTAGGGATTGATCTACAGGGTGAATACCAAATGAAAGAACCCTACCAAGGCAACCTATTTCAAGGCATTTCTAAGACCAAAAAGATCAAGAGGAAGAAAAAGGAGAACTCACCGCACAAAGAGGATGATTGCAAGCGGAGGGCTCTTCCCGAGACTTGGAGAGCAATCCGAAGACTCTAGAGGGTGAGGAGCACACCGGAGACGGAGGAGAGGCCGGAGGCGAAAGTTAGGGCAACAATGGTGAGGAGGTTGAAGAAAAAAGAAGAGAGATGAAAGAGGAAAAAGAAAAGTCCCGCAAGGGTTATAGGAGACAGCCACCTCAACCCGGATACTCCGGACTTTAGTCCGGATACTCCGGATTAACTGGAGAGTCCGGGATAGAAGTACCGGAATATCCGGATTGACGCTTTCGGGAAAACAACAGAGGATTTTTCAAGGGGTGAGCTTAGATGGCTTGCGGCAAGAGAAGAGAAGATCACCAGGCCCTACCCACTATGTGACTAGCGAACATTCAAACAACCAAGCTATAGTCACATAGTAGAGGCTAGATCCAACGATCAAAAGACTTCAATTAACACAGAAAGGTCAAAGTAAAAGATCAATTAAGCTTTTTGAAAATTTAGCAATCATCAACCAATTGCGTGCATATTTCAAGCCAAATTACGAGAGTCTAGAATATTTAGTCCACTCCTCAAATCACAAAATCTCTTTTCATCGAGCGGCTTGGTGAAAATATCGGCTAGTTGATCATTTGTGCTCACATGTTGAATATCAATATCACCTTTGTGGAATGATCTCTTAAGAAATGATGGCGAATATCGATATGCTTTGTACGGGAGTGTTGAACGGGATTGTTGGCAATTTTTATGGCGCTCTCATTATCACACAAGAGTGGTACATGGTTATAGGTTAGGCCATAATCATTCAGGGTTTGTCTCATCCAAAGCGATTGGGCTGTGACTCCGGCCGCTATATACTCGGCTTCGACTGTGGATAAGGCTACAGAATTTTGTTTCTTAGAAGACCAGGAAACTAAGGATATTCCTAGAAATTGACAAGTCCCCGAAGTGCTCTTCCTATCCACTTTACAACTGGCATAATCCGCATCGGAATAGCCAACTAATTCAAAAGATGAACCCTTTGGATACCAAAGCCCAAAATGAGGAGTGTGCACTAAATATCTCAAGATTCTCTTAACGGCCACCATGTGGCACTCTTTTGGAGCGGCTTGAAAACGTGCACACATGCATACACTAAGCATAATATCGGGCCTAGATGCACAAAGATAAAAAAGAGAACCAATCATCGAACGATATACCTTTTGGACGACCGATTTACCTTCTTTGTCGAGGTTTAGATGTCCGTTAGCTTGCATGGGAGTTTTGATTGGCTTGGCGTCTTCCATACCGAACTTTTTCAGCATGTCCTTGATGTACTTTGTTTGGCATATGAAGGTTCCTTCCTTGAGTTGCATGACTTGAAAGCCGAGAAAGAACTTCAATTCGCCCATCATGGACATCTCGAATCTTTTAGTCATGATTCTTCTAAACTCCTTACACGGTTGTTCATTAGTAGACTCAAAAATAATGTCATCAACATAAATTTGACAAACAAATAAATCATTATCAATATGCTTAGTAAATAGAGTAGGATCGGCCTTTCCGACTACAAAACCTTGTTCAAGGAGAAAATCTCGAAGACATTCGAACCATGCTCTTGGAGCTTGTTTTAACCCATAGAGTGCTTTGTGTAGAAAGTAGACATGGTCCGAATGTTTAGGGTCTTCGAAGCCGGGTGGTTGCTCGACATAGACCATCTCAGAGAGTGGCCCATTGAGGAAAGCGCATTTCACATCCATTTGATACAACTTGAAATCATGGTGAGTAGCAAAGACAAGTAATATCCTAATAGATTCAAGCCTAGCTACGGGAGCATATGTTTCATCGAAGTCCAAACCTTCGACTTGCGTGAATCCTTGAGCGACCAACCGGGCTTTATTCCTAGTCACCATTCCATGCTCATCTTACTTGTTCCGAAATACCCACTTGGTGCCAATCACGTTTTGCTTGGGTCTTTCGACAAGCTTCCATACTTGATTCCGTTCGAAGTTGTTTAGCTCCTCTTGCATAGCCATTACCCAATCCGGATCTTGTAGTGCTTCTTCTACCTTTAGTGGCTCAAGAGAAGAAACAAACGAGTAAAATTCACAAAAATTTGCAACTCGAGATCTAGTGGATACTCCCTTGTTAATATCTCCAAGTATGTTGTCGACTGGATGATCCCGTTGTATGCTTTGATGAACTCTTGGATGAGAGACAATGGCATTGGTTCTTTGGATGGGATCCTATCGTCTTTATCGGTGATCGAGCCATCTTGGGCTTGCCTTGAGGAAGAGGGAGCATCATCCAGAGTATCCAACGTTGCATTCGGACTCTTTGGACTAGTCTGGATATTCAAGGTCTCATCCCGGACATTTTGAGTTGGAGCGCTCGGAATTTCTTCTTGCTCAAGAGGTCCCACTTCCCCAATTGCCAATTTCTTGATTGCTTCGCATGGAGGTTCTTCCCTGTCAAACACAGCACGATCAACTTGTTCTACTTGAGAACCGTTAGTTTCATCAAAAGTTACATCACGCGAGATTTCAACTACACCGGTATTGTTGTTGAACACTCGGTATGCATAAGCATTTGACCCATAACCAAGCAAGAAACCTTCATCTACTTTAGGAGCAAATTTGGATGATCTAGCTTTCTTGTTGAGGATATAGCATTTGCTTCCAAAGACTCGGAAATAGGATACATTTGGCTTCTTTCCAGTGAGTAGTTCGTACGCCGTCTTCTTCAAAATCTTGTGGAGGTAAAGACGATTGGTACTATGGCACACAGTGTTTATGGCCTCCGCCCAGAAACTGTCGGAGACCTTGTACTCATCAAGCATCGTGCGCGCCATCTCGATGAGAGTTCGATTCTTCCTCTCGGCCACCCCATTTTGTTGAGGAGAGTAGGGAGTCGAGAACTCATGCTTGATACCCTCGTCATCAAGATATTCCTCCACACCGGTATTCTTGAATTCGGTGCCGTTATCACTTCGGATTCTTTTGATCTTCACTTTGAATTCATTTTGTGCCCTTCTCATAAATTTCCTTAGAGTTACTTGGGCTTCACCTTTGTCATGTAAGAAAAACACCCAAGTAAAACGTGAAAAGTCATCAACAATAACAAGACCATACTTGTTTCCTCCGATGCTTATGTATGTCCATATGGAGCATCTCTAGAGGTCTTGAGGTAGTCATCACATTCTTGGCGGGATGAGAGGCACCAACTTGCTTTCCGGCTTGACAAGCGCTACACACCCTATCCTTTTCAAAAACCACATTTGTTAGTCCAAGGATGTGATTGCCTTTCATGAGTTTGTGAAGGTTCCTCATTCCAACATGAGTAAGTCGGCGATGCCATAACCAACCCATACTAGATTTAGCCATTAAGCACGTTTCAAGATTAATTCTATCCGTAGTAAAATCTACGAGATAGAGATTTCCCTTTAAACGACCCTTAACAGCTATTGAACCATCAACCCTCTTAATGACATCCACTCCTTCATCACTAAACACACAATTGTAGCCCGCTTCACATAATTGAGCAACGGACAACAAATTGTAGCTCAATGATTCAACAAGCAAAACATTGTTTAAATGAAAATCATTTGTGATATTAATCTTACATAAACCTACCACTTCGCCTTTTCCGTTGTCCCCAAATATGATGCTTTCACTATTTGTTCCATTTGTATCCAAGTGTGCAAACATCGCCTTTTCTCCGGTCATGTGGTGCGTACATCCACTATCCAATATCCAACTTGATCCACCGGAGATATAGGCCTACAAAAATAAATTTAGATTTTTCCTTTTGGTACCCAAACTTGTTTAGGTCCGCGCATGTTAGTGACAAGAGATTTCGGAACCCAAATAGATCGCACATGAGAAGCATAGTTGGGTTTGCGCCCAATATGATAAGCAACTACACGGTCAAAGTTAGTTCTTTTAAGCACATAAGAAGCAAAGAAAGTATCATGATCCTTATACTTATAATTTCCTTTGCCCTTAACAAAATGAATAGGCTCGTTCAACGGCGCAATCACGATGTGGCTCTTTTTGCCTTTGGGTGGAATATACCCAAGCCCATGCTTCATGAAGTTACGCTTACCGAGAAACTCCTCTAATCCTTTGCTAGCCTTATAAGACTTTTGAAGTCCATCTTCAAGCATTCCCTTGAGCTTCTCATTTTCATGAGCTAGTACTTGCAAAGTCTCAATGTTAGTAGCACAAGCATCAATATTAACATTGTAGCATCTAGCACATCCATTGCTAGTAGATGGTGATGAGGAATTGGAGTTATCCATCAAAGAGTTAGAGGTGCTATTCAAGTGATCAACAAGCTTCACTTCAAGAGCTTTGCAAGCATCCTTTGCTTTTGCGAGTTCCTCTACGAGTGAAGCGTTGGTGATCACAAGACTAGCTAGCTCGGATTTGGTCATTTTTGAACTTTTGACCAACTCCTCATACTTTCTCCTTTCATTACTTAGACTCTTCTCTAGCTCAAGGTTTTTCTCTTTTTTAAGAATTAGCAAGTCCTCTTGAGCTTCGAGAGTAGCCTCCTTTTGCTTAATGGTTTTATCCAAATTCTCAATATCTTTTAAAAGTAAATCTAATTTTTGAGTATCAAAATCTTTCATGGACTTGAATGCACTATCATCGTCACTAGCATCATCGCTATCATCTAGGCATGAGTTGACAATGGAAGGAGATGTTGTTTTGATTAATACCTTGCGCCCCTTGGCCATGAGGCACATTGGAGTATCTTCATCGTCATCTCTCAAGTTGTTGAAGAGGCTCTTCAACGTTGTTGAGGTGGAAGGCATGGCGATGGCGACAGAGGCAACTCCTCCTTCTTCGTCGGAGTTGGAGCTTAAATCGGAGTCGGAGTTTGAATCCCACTCCTCTCCAATGTGAGCTTGTCCCTTGTGCTTGTAATGTTTGAACTTCTTGCTCCTCTCCTTTTCCTTGCCTCGGTATTTATCCTTCTTGTATGACTTGTCTTCCTTCTTCTCTTTTTGTGGGCATTCGACGATGAAGTGGCCGGGCTCTTCACACTCATAGCACTTTCTAGTTGAGTGCCTTCCTCTTGATTTATTCCATTGATTTTTGGAGTGGCCCCTCGGTTTGTAGCCCTTTTTCTTGAGGAACTTGTTGAATCTTCTTACGAGCAAAGCCATGTCATCATTGGTTAAGGGGCCACTTGACTCCTCATCATCACTTGTACTTTCCTCGGCTTCCTGCATGATCTTCACTGCCTTCAAAGCGATCCCTTTCTTCTTTCCTGACTTAAGTTCTTTTACCACCTCCGCTTCCTTGATCATCATTTCATCCATCATTAGCCTCCCAATAACATCATGGGGAGTGAGAGTGTTGGAGTTTGGTCGATCCCGGATAAGTTGCACCAAATTGCGGTTGGTGGGAGTGATCACTTGAAGAATGATTTTGACAACAGCTTTGTCGGTGAGATCGGTACTTCCAAGACCCTTAGCTTGATTCACCAACACCATCAAGCGGTCGAACATTTTTGTGTATGATTCTCCTTCTTCTAAAGTGAATCTGCTTAGCTCACCAATAATGAGCTCAATCTTGGACTCACGGACACTTGATATCCCTTCATGAGTAATCATAAGTCTTTCCCAAATAGCTTTGGCATCTTCAAGTCCATCGACTCGATTAAACTCGGAGTCACTTAAGGCATTGACGGCCAGGTCATTGAAATGTTGAGCTTTCTTCTCTTCGGGAGTAAGCTTGTTTGGATCCGTTGCTTTAAAACCTGTTTCTACAATCTCCCAAATACACGGGTGAAGTGATCTCAAGTTCATCTTCATTTTATGTTTCCATGTGGCATAGCGAGTACCATCAAAGTGAGGTGCTCTACCAGATGACACGGAAACATAAGATGAAGAGCTTGAGACTCCAAGAGAAGGATAATCATATGGAATTTCAACCCCTTTGTCGGAACCCGTGGCCTTATCCTGGTCACGGATTTCGTCATCCTTTTCTATTAGCGACATCTTGATTCTCCAAGCGGTTAAGCCAAACTATGGAGATTTGGCTCTGATACCAATTGAAAGCACCGGAGATGTCGCCTAGAGGGGGGGGGGTGAATAGGCGAATTAAAAATTTGCAGCAAAATAAAATCTCCAGAGGGTCTAAGTTCGGAGTGTCCGGGACTTATCTCCGGATACTCCGAAATGTCTGGACTATCCGGGTTCAGAAGTCCGGATACTCCGGATTGAAGACCTCGAAATGAGATTTTAAATCCCTACAATTTTTCAACAATCTACTTGAATACAAAAGATCTAAATACTATCAGGTACCTTGGGATATTGTAGATCTGGAGCCAAACACAACAAAAGAGTAGATCGAGGCTCCCAAAGTCTAAAACCACAAACCCTAGCAAGAAACAAATGAAGAACACGAAGACAATAAGTTTTACCCGAAGTTCGGATTCTTGAAGGGAATCCTACGTCTCTGTTGAGGAGGCACAAAGCCCGGGTCCCTCTTGACCACTATCCTCCCGGTGTTGCACAAAGCACTCGCCGGTCTTCACTTCTTGCCTCTTTCCTTTCGGAGGCGAGACTTGCCTTCACAAACTTCCGGGGCTCACCACAACGAGAATTGGAGGCTCCCGGTGACTCCTTGCCGTCTAGGAGCCCTTCAAACTCCAAGAGTAATAAATACTACGTGAAAACTACTTGGAGGACGAATCTTGTGCTCAAGAATGAAAGATGCAAGCTTAAGACACTCCAATCCACCCCTTTCTCCCAAAAGATTTGAATCAAACACTAGCTTCAAGTGGAGAAAGGAGTTTAGGGCTCAAAAGAGTGAGAGAGTGAGTTTGTGAGTGAATGAGTGCAATGAATGGAGCTCACCCTTGTTAGGTGAGGAGTGAGGGCTTAAATAGGGGCTCCAAATCCAACCGTTGGGAGAGGGCTGCGCACAACCTGGAGATTCCGGATAAACACCCTGAGACTCTGGATTGGAAAAGATTGGTTCATACCGAGAGAGCTAACCCGGAGACTCCGGATAAAAACCCCGGAGACTCCGGACTAATTAACCCGGAGAGTTCGGACTTGGCACCGGATACTCCGGACTAACTGAGAGCAGCCACCGAGGGTGTTGTCGGGGATCGGCCATCGTGATACGTGTCCGTACCCCCCCGGGGGGGGAAGGGGGGAGGGCTTTAAACGGTCCTCCTCTGACCTCGGGGGACTGTTTCTGGGCCCCGACGCCCCTGACCCGGACTCCCATGTAAAACGACGGCCCAGGGTAATGAACGGACTGCTCCAAGCCCGCCTCTGACCAAAGGCCACGCGAGGCCACGAAGGACACTCATCCCCTGACCTAACCGGCTGCTCCGTGCTCGTCCCGACCAAGTAGGACGTCCGACCTCACTCGCGGATCGGACTCCCCCGACCTGCGACCAGTCTGAGGTGACCCCCACCAAAGGCCAGGTATCGGACCCTCCGCCGGCCACCAGCCACGTGCCCTATGACCACGATCGCTTGAAGTGACCACACGGGAGCAGGCCGCTCCTTCCCTAGGCAGTGCGAAGGTCGTCAAAGTCAAAACTCCGGTCTCATCGTCCAGTCACGTACGGTATGAGGGTACGCTCCCTCCCGAGGCGGAACCAGGACCACGCATTGCAACGTCAGCATCTGACAGGTCCACAGAGGGCAGGTACGATGTTTCCCAAGAAAACAGCAGGCTGCTCTGCTCAGTGAGTCTACCAACCCGGCGTGGGCAAAGCGGGCGACGACCGATCATCAAGACTAAAGGCGGGGTTCTGGGGACAGTCTCCATCTTTCCCTCTCCCAATTCTCCGTAACTCTGCCCCTCCATTTGTAGATAAAGAAGGCGGGCTCTCTCCCTTTTTTCAGGCTAAGTCTTCGCGAACCGGCAGTAATACTTGTACACCCTCTATCCACCGAGCTCTCTAGGATCATCGCTCCCGAACGATCCCAAGGTCGAGCTCCCCTTGTAACACTCCCTGGAGGAGCCTTTAGTTCTTTTTCGCCCACGGGCAGGACTGGAGTAGAGCTGTTACCCGATCTAGGGGGCTCGAACCAGTATAAACACTGTGTCTCCTGTTTGGTTGTCCCTTCTTTCTGTGCTGCGCGCCCACCGAGGTCTCTCCCCGGACGAGCGAGGCTCTGGGCCTCGCCCCCTTGCACGATCCTTCCCCCTTTTCTTTGCGGTCGACGGTCCCGATCGTCGACAGGTGTCAACCCAGAGTGTCCGGACTAAATGTCCGGATACTCCAGACTATCCAGAAGCAGTTACCGAGGGTGTCAACCCGGAGAGTCCGGACCAAATGTCCGGATACTCCGGGCTAGCCCACTCAGCCAAAGGTGTGCTTTTTTAATGTAAATGGAGTGCTTGGAGTTCTTATGCAATGCACTATTTATCCTTGAGCACAAGTATATCCTAAAAACGATTTCCCGTTGTATCCTTCTTAATAGTACGGCTATCCTTAGACTCAAATAAAATAGAAAATTACAACAAGTCTTGATGCCGTCTTCACAAATTTTAAATGCGGCGGGGATCTTCAATTGCTTTCTCATGATGATATAGTCTCTACCTCTGCATATATTCTCACTTGATCATTAGTATTTTAATTGTGTTGCCATCTATCACCAAAACTTCTTAAAGGGCCTAGATGCACTTTCACGTACTCTAACCTCTGCCATACTAACTCGCCTCACCAAAGGCACGTGGGTCGAGACTCCTTCCTTGACATCTCTCCCTAGGGTGACTATTCACCCCTAGCAATAGTCACCTTCTCACCCGTGGTAGAGACAGCTACTTATTGGTTACTTAGTTCAGCCCGTCTCATTCCAGGTTTATGGTCAGCACAGTTTGCACCGCTTTTGAAGCGAGCGCCAGTTTGGTTTTTATCTTTAAATGATATCCTATATAGAGGAGCTCTGACTTTCACAACAACCCTACATGTGTTGTTCATACCCTGAACTCCTCTACCCACCAATTTGCTCCACAACCCTACCTGGGTTATGGTTTTAGCATTGGACCTCTCTGGTCTAGCCTCATCAAAGCACCCACTGGATCTACCTGATCCACTTGTCATGTTTTAATTTCTTTTAGAAATTAATCTTTTGATGTATATGCAAGAATTTCAAAACAATCCAAGCCCACAAACATTTCAGTTCTTAAGACATGGTCGAAGAGTGACTTGCCTGCGAGTGCTTCCACCAATTGTTCTGTAGCTGGATACGACCCTAAATGCTCTAGGTTGTTTTCGAAGCAATTTCCTAGTGACAATATTAAAACCTTTAATACTTGTAATTTCTTTAGTTAGGTTATAATAGTAATTTAGAAATTTATGCTAGTGTATATTATTTGTCCTAAGGTCTTAAGTGTTATTTCATTATTTAAAGCTTGAACTATTCATTTATAGTTATGTATTAATATTTAATAGATGCATTTAATTTAGAGAAAAAGAAGGGGGGAAAGAAGGAGAAAAATAAAATTTTGAGTTTGTTTTCTACTGTTTTCGCTTATTTTTGTTTTCTTTTATTTTCGGCACAGTTTTTCTTCTTTTACCCAGCCAGGCAGCCCAAATGGCCCAGGCCGCTTATTCGGCCCGGCCACCCCCCTTCTAACCCTAATCTCACCCGCACCCCCTCTCTCTCTTTCCCTAATCTCATCTCTCTCTCCCTCTCCCGCACGCACCTTCCTCTTCTTCCTCTCAGCTATGCATCGCCGCCCCTTTTTCCCATGCCGCCGCTGCCTGCCCTCGGCCTCTAGCCCCAACCGCACCACCGCTGTCCTCCCTCCTATCACTCTCTCAACCACCACTGGCTCCCTCGCCAGATTCGATGGTTTATCACCAAATCCGGTCCCCTCCGACACCGATGACATTTTGGTCGGCCCCTAGCATCCTCCCCGAGCTGAGTATCTCCCCCTTCCTCTTTCTCTTTTCTTCCTCCCCTCTGCTCACCCCCTTCTCCCTTGTTCTAGGTTTCCTCCATGCGGTTGCCATCAGTTACGGCGCTACTGATGCCGGTGGGGTGGACCCGAGCTCATGGGGCCGCATGCATTGTGCACGGTGGTCGTCTGAGCCGGCCACCATCTCTTCAGCCATGGGCATATCCCTCACAAGCTAAGTACCCTACTCCCCTTTCTCAATCTTCTCACTTACTGGTATATGTGCATCCTGGTTGCCATTACTTTATATGCATGTCAATTGTTTATGTGTATGTTGCTTATTGGGATTTTAATCTATGTGATTGATCCTCTGTAGTGGAGCTTAGTGACTGAAGTGCATTGATAATTATTAGAGTAGTTGTATTTGAAATCTTGATCGATGGGTAAAAGAAGGTTCAAGGTATTTTTGAGCTTATGATACTTGTTCTGTTGGTCAGTGACTTTCTTGGGCTAATGCATGGCTTCTGTAACATGAGTCTTACCATGCTAGTACTTGTGGAGTGCCATACTAGAATTTATGTGTATATGATATTTCATAAGGAAATTTGTTATGGTATGGCATTTTAGTTCTTATGCTTTTGTTCAGATGTGTTAGTATTCTGTTTAGCCAATGATTATGGACTGATAGCTGTTACCATTTGTGAATTGAGCTAAGTGTGTGCTTGGTTATGCATATTACTTCGATTTCCATTTGATGCGAGGTTGTGTCCCGATCTTTCGATGAGAGCGATAACTATCGATTTGGTGGAATCGACTTTGACGATCCGACTACAACGTACGACAACGATGCACCTTAGCAATCGCTAAACCAACTCCGGAGTGTTATTGATCTTGCCGTGGGCACGATCAACCTGAACACGAGGTTCAATTCCTGCAAGCAACCGAAGAACAAGCAAGAATAATGGTAAAATCAATCTGAAATTGCAAATAAGAATTGAAGGCCAAAATAAGGTGGGGTTCTATTGAAGGTCTTGACAAGGTGGTTGTCCAGCACAACTCGAAGACGCAAAGTTTGCACTTGGTTAAACTAATCAAACAAAACCCAAGTGTCTAAAGCGACGGCTACTGAGTTTATAAGAGGGATGGACGTGAGAGGGACATCCTAGGGTTGTGTGCAGCCAAGGGGGGGCGCACACAACTTGGGCTTGGGCCCCCACACGTTTACAAGGCCCGAAACAGCCCAAAACAGTATTGTAGTAATTGTTTTAATGATTCCGGTTGATGTATGATGAAGCTGGGCCTGAGATTAGATCCATTCGAAAGATCTCGTTGTAATCTTTCAATCAAGTCCAAGTTCACCCAAATCGGAGTTCATATGCAAAAGTTATTCATATTTGAAGTCAGTGCTGTCTCAGGAGGCCGAATTGGATTCCAGAACGTGATGGATTTGATCTCTCTCTCTTCTTGGCCCGTGGATGATGTGTTGGAGTTGGCACAGCCAAATGTGGTCATATCCGTAGTAGTGATGTCCTCATCATCCTCCCTTTTTTGAATTTGAGTCGTCCTCGACTCATGCTCAGCTTTTAGCTTGTCCTCAACAAAAAGTATTCTCATGTGAAGATCATCCACAAAGCTCAATATTTCTTTCCAACATATAAAGGCATGTTGAAAGCTTGCACTCTTGGACGCTTCCTCCCCTCTGTGAAGGAAAGCCATCCTAGTAGATGTAGATGATACAGAGGATGCCGTGAAGTGTCGCCAAATTGATATAGCGTTGATCATATCCAGGACGAGCATGGTCTCATCACCATTAGCTTGTGAATGCAGCCTAAATACTTCCTTGAATGAGAATATGATCAATGACATTATAGTGGTCATGGGGTTCTGGGTGGGTTCTTACCGTAAAAGTTGTGTTATTCCAATACCGACATTATATCATATTCGATTTACAACTTTGCTCAGATTAAAGTTGAATATTTTTATATTTTCATGGTGATTTAAATGCATATAATATATGAGGCCACTATTGCTTCTACTGAATGATAATAGGGAAAAGATGTTCATATTTATGATTGGCACCTGGTGGCTGCAGTGAAAATATGGCGTGGGGTGGCAGGAGAAGAAAAGGGATAGCTGGATGTCACCTTGTTTCTTCTCCTTTCTGGCCTACTACTAGTGGGGTGGTAAAGGTTTAGGATGTACTGCCATTGACCTCTTTTTGTACTACTGACAGGTAAAACCGACTTGGTTCAAAATTATGGGCTGGTTGGGGTGAACCTGTGGGTTGATAGGGCAGGTGGAGTGCATGCAGCTCCTCCCCTGCCACTTGTCTGTGAGAAGAATGGGCTGAGCAGCTTGTTGTCAGTTGTGCATTGCTGGAGAATAGATTTGTAGGTCGGTTTGGATGGGGTGAAATTTTTTAAAAGTGTCGTCTTTTGTACCTTCCTGGGAACCGAGTGTAATGATTGAAATATGAGTTGGGGCTGATTTGTAGAGTGTGTCTCTTTATAAACCTTTTTGAGAGTTACTTGTACTTTGTGCTGTATGTGATTTGAGAATAGAATGCATGTGTTGGTATATGACAGTTATATTGTAATATAGGCTTGTTCACTTCCTTTAGCCATTATGTATGTATCCAACAGAACATATTACTTCTGTGAATGGAAGTTTTGAGTTGGATATTCAATCATGTTGAGCTGGGATGATTGCAGTGGATGACGGAATTTTATGAAGGTGTGGAAGTTTATTTATGTTGGTAATATAGTTTATGTGCATTGAATTTGTGTGTAAATGTTTACATATTTATGCTGCATTACGGGTACATGAGCTTATGTGTATGGTGCTGATGTTGTATGCGTATGTGTGTGTGTATATATGCATCTATATATCTTTCTATGCGCGTGGTCTTTTGAGTAGAATTGTGTTGTCATTGGGTTTTATCTTCCATTCTGATATTAATATGCTAACGAGAAAGCATTAGGATTGGTAAACATGGTTTGAGGACCTTTAGATTTGGGTAGGTTTTTACACTGGCCCAATGCGAAAGGAAAGCGGGCCAGCACGGAGAAGTCACCCATGCTGAAATTAAGAAAATAAAAATCTCTTTCTTTTTAAGAAATCCCAGAAAATAGAAAAAGGCTAAAATAAATAGCAAATAAATTAGAAAACATTCCAAAAAATTCTCAAAAATACTTTTAAGCTTTTAGAACCTGAATAAATTAATTTGAACTCAATTCAACTTATAAAATTGGTTTCAATTTGATTGCACTTGAGGGAAAGATTTTAAATTCACAATTTTTTTAAAAAACTAAGGAAAAATTAAAATGGCTCAAATTCTAGAATGTTACAGTTAAATAGGTATATTTATATTTAAAACTGGTTTTGACATCTGGACCCCACCTGTTAGCCATTTTGCAAATTAATAAATTTCTGACTAGAAGCCCCATCTGTGAGCCTTACTGAGAGAAAAACATCGATTTCCCAACAGAAATAAAATTAGAAATAAAAAATTGATGCAGAGTGCTTTCTCTCTCATTTTCTGTGATTTTCTCTTGGCAAAACTTTTAATGCTCATAACTATTGTATATGAACTCCAAATTGAGTGAAACTTGTTTCTATTTTAAAAAAATTGCAAAATTTTATAATGTGAAAATATATTTGAAAATTTTATATATTGTAATTTTATTTGGCATTTATTTTTTTGCTTTATATGACAGATATAGACGTTTCGAAAAAGTTCGAATTTGATCCAAAACAAGAAGCAAGTGTTTAACAACAGGAAATCACCCCTTGTAAGCATCTAAGCCCCTAATTTTAGTGATGTATGTGTTTTGGTGATTAATATCATTTGATTGTCAAGATCAATAATGTTGAAAGGTTTCGAGATGAGTTAGTGCCTGATTTTGGGATAGTGGGAGTTCTTGGTATTCATGGATCCCTGGAAAGTTATAATTGACGGCACAGCATAAAGATCAAGGACATTGTGTTTAGAAATAATCCAAGATATTGAGGATGGATCATTGTAGTGTGAGGTCTTTATTTTGCTTTGTCCGTACTATTAAAGAGGTCTAGGCTAGTAGCTTGAGCTTGGTTAGGTTAGGTAGCTAGTGGTGATGTATGCTAGGCTTGTCTAGCTTATCTATAGTCAAAGAAAACCCTTGAAAAGTTGAAGTTGCAATGAAATCAATGTTAGAGCAATATTGGCTTAGTTTGAAAATTTTCAATGCATTTCGGATGATCCTGTAGTTATTGGACAAGAGAGTGGATCATTATTTTTCAATGTGTTGAAAGAATTACACATTCCAGATGATCCAATAGCTAGCGGACAAGGGAGCGGATCATTGAAGTCGAAGGTAGTATTTTTCAATGCGTTGGAAAGTTACACATTTTGAATGATCTTATAGCTACCGAACAAGGAAGTAGGTCATTAGAGCCGAAGGTGGTGATTTTCAAGGTATTGGAAAGTTATACCTTCCGAATGGTTCTATAGCTACTGGACAAGCAAGTGGATCATTGGGACAGAGAGTTGATTTTTGGTATAGGATGAAATTTTTGTACATTTCAGATAATCCAGATAGAGAGGATCATCCAAATGTAACGATGTTCTGGAAGCTACCAAATGATATAGATCATTGAAAAAGAGAGTTGGTTTTTGGGATGGACTGATTTTTTTTTATATTTCAGATGATCCTGATGTAAGGATGATCCGGAAGCTACCGGATAATACTTTAGACCTACAACAGCTAGCTTTTTTACTGTTGTAGGATGGTCCAGAAGGTGTTGATTTCTCAGGAAAGTGAGTGTAACGGCTAGTTTCTTCAAGGGGGCTATAATTACTTGGCATGGATATCTTTGTGAGGACCTTTGGCCACTCTACGGTTCATCTCATACCAAGAGCACTCAAGAGCAATTAAGAGCATATTTTGTGTGATTTGAGAGGTAGCATAGGCCTTTAGTGTGTATCACTCTAGTTGCTTGACCTCTTTAGGTTCAAATAATGGTCTAGGCATTTTACCTTTGGATATTAATGTCTCCTAGACTGCTTAGAGGCATGATTCTCAATGACCTTCCAAGGTAGAGCTTATAGAAAGGCACTGGGAGTGTTGTGAAAGTTCAGAGTCCACAAATACAGAGTAGAGAAGGACTACCATAAGTGGATGGCTTGATTCTTTACGCGGTTTACAGTCAGAGAGATACTCTTACAAAAGTGCTCCAACAAGGAATAGCGGAGATCGTCAACTGTCGGGACCTGAATATGCAAATCCGGACCCTCTGTGTATACTGCATTAGTCCAAAATCACGCTAGTGCACACAAGCTCAACATGGATGAATATCACAATCATACACAACGAAATCATAATAAAAGACTTTATATATTAATTATAACCTGTTGACTGACCTTATGGTCGACCTTTACATGATTGTGCCAAGCAAGGCTAAACTAGAAATAATAAACTAAATTTAATTGTAGCAGAATGAAAACATAGATAACCCCTTTAGTATACCACAGGAAACTGACAAGACTCGCACCCTAAACATTCGCCTCCTCCTGATACTTCTCCTCCAGAGATGGTGTATAGATTCTTCCTCAACTGTGATTTGTTGTTGGCAAGGGTAAGAACTTAAAGCACTCAACAAGTTGTGCACACAATGCAATTCTATTATTTCTATATGCATGGCTATTCTAAACGAACGGCTAACATGGCTATTTTACAGTAAAGCAGCATTTATGAAAGAATACAATAAATAGATCGAAATGATTGTAAAACAAATAACAATAATAAGTAACTTTCAACATTTTTCCGAGTAAACATGGTATGCAGCCCTAAATTATATTCCAAACTTTCCAATGGCATCCTGCTTCCCATCCAAGTTTTTCATTTTGTATAAATCTAATCCTTGATTGTAATTCCTCAGCATTGCTCAATACCTCAAGAATGGCTGTCCGAATCGATTTACACTCTGCAGAGGCTATGCACTTTACCCACAAGATACAATCAACTCACACGTCTGCCGTGACTTGCCATACGAGAGTATGCAATTGAGCGATCATAACAAAACATTTATAATGCATTGTCTTAACCCAGTACTAACCGCTAAGGTTTCAACACTAAAGGGTTATAACCACTACAATAGGGCTCCCCTCTTACGCCATGTGATTTGATCCGTATAACCCGAGACTTACACCACCACTGGTAGTACCAAAGCTAAACCATTGTAAATTAATAAGCTAGGTCCGTCCCATTCCAGACATGTGGTTGCATGTTTGACTCAGTTCAAAGGCTTGCAAGGTTAAGTCCTTAGGATGACCGAGGCAAGACTTCCACAACCCCTCTTCCATTCTGACCCACCTTGGCATACTGCCCCTTGCCACTTGCCCCAATCTAAATTATTTATCACCCCAGTTGATTACCATGCACCACGTGCCACCAACAAGTCAACATCGTTGCGTGATAACCCCATCACTACAACTCAACATCATTGTGTGACAACACCTGACACACCAATTTCATTAACATGTTCCATATTCCATTAATCAAAATTAATTTCATATTTCAAATACATGAGTTATATGTGGCATAGCTAAGCATATTAAGCACGGTCTAACCAACCCATGTTGATTTCCAATATTAACCAACTAGTAATGAACCATCCTATGGTAATAAATAATCATGGCATACAAATGACAAGGTAGGGTATAATCTAATTGGGATGAATAACTAGATTCCAAACTAAATTTAGAAATAGAGGTATACGTTAAATAACATGCATAATTTAAATCAACATAGCAATTTTGTAAAACTAGATCCAACATGATCAAAGCACAACTTGCCTTGCAAAAGTTCTTGATCTTGCTCTTAGTTCAACGATTCCTCCTCGGACGCTTCGAGCACTTCAACGTCTACGCGTAACGAGAGAAAATACCAAATAAATACCAAAATAGAGAGCAAACAAACTCCAAAATTCAAATAAAATTCACCATTAAATAAATCTCAATTTTACAAATTTGAATAGCCTCAATTGGAGCTTGTATGAGGAAGAATGAGCTCACGAAAGATTTGATAAATAGGAAAAACCAGAAAATATTAAATACTTAATTTTCCGAATTAAATATATACTAAAAAAATGGATTAATGATGTCAACATGACATCATTACCGAAAATATTTTCCAATGGACAATTCAATTTATTGTGTAAGCACCTGAGTCAACCAATTGCTGACTGACATGTGTCCCGGGGCATGGACTTGGTCCACGGAATGCACCTAGTCCATGGTGGACTCAGCGCACGACGTTAGCACTGGCGTCACGTCACTGACGCCATCACGCACACGCGACGCGATGCAAGCGATGCTACACGACACAAATCCAGCGACTCCTGACAAATCCGACGACTGTTAACTCAGCAACAAAAGGTGGCAATGGCACGACGGCTTACTCACCGGACTCAAGGACGAACACCACCTACACGGCATTACGGCGACTCTTCAGCAACATCGTCTTGCGGATCTGAACTAGCTCTACGCGACGAACACGCAGGTACCCTCAGCTACGGCGGACCCTCGCTATCGGCGTAGATCCGAGCGGTTGAACACGGCGGCGACGCTCGGAAACTCCAACGAGCTTGATCTCTCCAATGACAGCACCTCAGGCGACGAGACTAGGGCAAAAGCTATGCAAAGCTCTGGGTGATCCTCGGACGACGCCCTGGTCGCCCTTATATGGCCTCAGCTTCTGTGTAGACCTTGGAGAACTGAAGCGACGTGGCGGAGAACTCCGGACTCGAGATGACGGCGGACTCCTGGGACAAATTGTAAAACCCACATAATTTTACGAAATTTCTAAAGGACTCAGTTTATCTGATCTAATTTCCTCCTTAGGAGCATCTTAGGTCAAGGCCAAAATTCTGTGGACCAAAACAAATGCGCATTTAATTATCTTGATCAATCAAAGACCATAACAGATATAGGTATATATGTGTGTGCATATATAAATTTGCTCATGCTCTTTGAATCAAATCAAATGCAAATAGCTTCTAATCAGACTAATCATAGATAGCAAATCAACCTATCAATCAAAATATAACCTCATACATATATATACCCTTTTAAATTATCTGAATGATTAGATAAGCCTAAATTACATCAATGAATATCAAGTCTTATCTCAAATCACAGTTCAGATTTCATTCCTCAATTCTGAATTACATTCTCTGGCACCAAGTTTACATTACTAAGTACAGATCACAAAGCAAACAATCAAAACTCTATCAGCTGCCAATGATCTCAGTAGGAAGCCAAATCTTGCTTTCTGAACCGACCATCAGCTCCAGAAACCGACTTTGTCATGGGCCAGCTTTCTACCAGCTTTGCCATCTCTTGCCCATTCTTGCAACTGGCTGCTAGCAGCTTTTGCCCATGCCCATGGCCAAGTGGTAGGCCAAGCCATGCATGCAGTCCACATAGCACCAACCCACATATTTCACTTGCCCGAAAGAAAACCAGACATTATCTCTCACTGGTGGTTTTCACAGCAGTATAAAAGGAGTCAAATGCAGTACAAAGTGAGCCTTTACTACTCACCAACATTCATCTAGCTAGTAGTTGTTGTCCTTGCTGGTTCTTCTCTACCAAAGGACTTAGTGGGCCCAAGGAGGTGTGGAGGCAGTCGGCAGCCACCCATCCCTCATCTCCTTTCCATTCTCTTCTTACAGCTGTCCCTGCAAGTAAGGTGCCAATCATCTCCATCAATGCCCTTTTTCTTTCAGTCTGCAGTAAAAGTAGTGGCAGCCACATTTATTGATGTAGTGCATCTAGCTGCTATATTGATCAATGCTAATAAGGATCTAAACAACTAGCTCGGATGGAAGAAGTGAAAAAATTTAGTAAGCAGGCTCAAAAGCAAGCATTTCAACCATTATACCTATAGCATAAACTTTGAGCATAGATAGCAATCTACAGAATTAGACACTCTAGCATTTTCATGTGAGGTAACCAAAACAAAAACAAGTGGATCAAGCTATATACACTTATGCTTAAACTCATTCATTGTTTAATTCAAGAAAATCTGAAAAGGCATGGTGGGTCAAGTCGTATTAGTATCTTGTCATTAAGGGAGCGTTTCATAATTATCAAAATACAGAAAGCAGCCTGGAACCCTTCTATGCCTTATTAATCATATATTGATTACATACACTTTTCTCTGAATCTAATCTTCAAAATTTTTAGCTTATTCATCCTCAATCTACTATCAGTGCATATCTAGACCAACCATTTGAACCTTGTAACCCTACCCCCATATTAATGCAGAACTCAATATTTATGCAAATGTCTCTGGCTATAGATCTCAGAACCTCTATTCATGCATATATATTCCTATGCTCTTATCCCCAGTGCTCAAGCCACATATGGCCTTAAGCCTTGTAAGCTCTAAGGAATTTAAAATTCAAGAAAGCTCATGGAGTTGTAAAACCAGTTGAATAGCATGAATATTTCACCATAATATCGACCCAGGCATGTCTTTGACCGAGCACAAATCTCAGTGTTGCATTAAATCTTATGCTCAAAACACTAGCAAAACTGTGCATACTGCTGTGTGAATCCTGAGCCAAAATTGAAGTACTATGGGCCTGTTTGGGGGTGTGCTTGACTATGTTTCACTTTGGGCCAAAAGCTCCCCAAACAGACATGGTCGCAGCGGTGGGAAGCTAAGCCACGTGAAGCACCCTAAAAGCTGCGACCATCGAGGAGGAGCTTTTTGGTGTGGCTTCACTTGACCGTCTCCCATCTCACTCACTCCACCTCCCCGACCTCCGCCACCCAGCCTCGCCACCTCCACGTCACCTCTCCACTCGTTCGCCGCTGTGCTTCGCTAGGTTACTGCCTCCCCACTCGGTTGCCCCCAAAGCTACAATTGCAGAAGAATGGGTTTGCCAAGCGGCATAACAAGAAAAGCCCACACCTTGACCTACAAGCGCTTTCTGACCCAACAAACCAAAAGAAGCTTTTTTATTGATCATGACCCCCAAACAGGCCTTATATATCATCATAAAGAAAATTTTCTTATGCTAACATAAATCTCAGAAGTAATAACACGCAAAACGCGCACTTCAGCAAAAATAGAACTAGCAGCATGCATAAATAAGAGAGAGAGAGAGAAGGGGAGCTAGAAAACTTAGCTTGCTGGATTCAAGAGGAGGGGAGGTCGGAGCCGCGATGGCCATGGGTGCGGTAGCGCGCGGGCGAAGTGGCCGAGCCATGGCCGTGGTGATTGAGGTTGGCGGGGAGTCAGCGACTTAGGGCACTGCAGGAAGGAGAAAAGAGTGAGGCCGGAGGTGGCATGGGGAGCCAGAGGGGCACCGGATCGAGCAAAATCCGGTGAAACCCCACCCGAAAACCGTCGGATCTGGCGGCGGTGCTCGGTGGACTGGTCGGGCTAGGAGTTGGAGAGGCGCGCTCGTAAGGGGGAGAGGAAGAGGAGGCGGCGTGGCAGGAGGCCGAGAGGCCATCAGTGCTTGGCGTAGCGCCAAGAGGGAGGTGGTAGAGAAGCAGGCGGAGACCACAAGGGGGAGCGGCGGCGCTTGGATAGGAAGGGGTGGCGGCGGTAGAGAGGGAAGGAGAGAGGCAGTCGGGAGATGAGAGCGAGAGCGAGAGGAGGGCTTGAGGGCGGCGACCGAGTGGCGGCCGTAAAGAGGTGGAAAGGAGAGTATGTGGCCGAATAGAAGGGGGAATTTAGGGTTAGGTTTAGGAGGTGATGGGTCGGGCCAGTCGGCCAGGAAAATTAGGGTCGGCCGTTTGGAAAAAAAAAAGATAATAATAATAATATTAATAATGATGAATATAAAGATAAATAAATAAATAACAAGGTAGATAAATAAATAGATAGATAGACCAATAAATTAAATAAGTAAATAAAGATATAATATAAAATAACATGTGTTCTTACCTATGCCGAATAGCAGAAGAAGAAAATAAATCGAGAAAACAATAGAAGACAAAATCTAAATTTATTTCTTGTTTTTCTCTTTTCTTTTATCTAAATTAATTTATGATCTAACCTTCCTATCAAGCATACTTTGATAAAACCGGTAAAACATCACGCACCTCAATCTCAAGCACATTAGTAAATTGCTTCGCAATCAATAAACAGAAAAAGCTATAAATTAAACCCAATATGAGGATTCATTAATATTAAAATTTTGATACTCTTTTTAGGAAATCCCCTCAATAACAGCAAAGGGCAGCTAGAGCCACATCCTGCTGTGGACAGCTCTGTGATCACACATCCAGGCAAGTCGCCCTTCGACCATGTCTTGTGAGCTGGTTTTGTAGCTTGGGTTGTTTGAAACTCCTGCATTCATCCCAAAAGTTAATTTCTAAAATAAATTAAATCACACTAATTAGATCAGCTAGATCCAGTATTAGAACCATAGCCCTGGTGGGGTTGTGGAGTAAATGGTGGGTGGAGGAGTTCAGGGTATGAACAACCCTGATTGGGTTGTTGTGAAAGTCAGAGCTCCTCCACATAGGATATCATTTAAGGACATAACCAAATTGGTGCTTACTTAAAAAACGGCGCAAACCGTGCTGACCATAAACCCGGTATGGGAAGGGCTGAACAAAATAACCAACAAGTAGTTGTCCCTACCAAGGGTGAGAAAGGTGACTGTGCCATGGAGGGGCAATCACCCTAGGGCGAGACGTCGGGGGAGGAGTCTCGACCCGCGTGCCTTTGGTGAGGCGAGGCGGTATGGCAGAGGTCAGAGTATGGTTGGCCAAACGTTCTGTTTCCTTGGTTTATTAGTGTGCCTAAGGAAGCACACTGTGACAATAAGCCAAGTGATACTATGGGCAAAGCAGTACACCTCTGATCAGAGTCAAATGTGATATCACTCCTAGCTTTCGGGTTTGGAAGTGCGTCGTGTGGGTTTTCCTCTAACACAGGATGTAAAACCCCACGTTGTCTTGCAGTTAGTAGATTTAAAATTTAAAACTTGACTTTTTATAACAAATGGGGAAAGAGTACTTTTGGTAAAGTATTACTTTGGTGTAATGGCTCGGTGGCCGACAAAGTAAATATATATACTCATGCATAAATTTTTCGCGGCTTGCTAAGTACTGGAGTACTCAGCCTTGCTTTCGTTGTTGGTTTTCAGAGCTTGTCAAGTCCCCCAACACAGATTAGGTAGACGGTGATTTTCTCGATAACATGAATTGTTATGATAATGTGGATGCTACTGTGGAGGGCTATGATTATGAGGGAGCAGACGACCAAGATCTGGCGGAATAAAACACCCTCAGGAGGGAGGCTCTTAAAATAATACTATAATATTAGGCTAACGATGTAGAAATCACCGTAGTCGGTCCTAAGATTGTACTATATGTACATTAAGAATAATCCCCGAGTACTATTCGGTGGAAGTTTCTATCCGTGCATGTGTTGTTTTCCTTAGCCTGATCTTGGCGCACTCTGCTCTGTGATTTTTCCACTGGCTCTGGCCTGGTCAGGCAAAGTGGGGGCGTCACATGAATCATAAGAGCTAGACACGTGGACGATCAACAGCCATGATGCGCATCGATGCGGAACAATCCAAGTCACACACGATAACCAACGGCTGTGACACGTTACGATTTTGATCCGTATCTGACTTAATCTCGGCCGCACGATGCGACTTGATCCAACGACCACCAATCAATAGGGTTTCACGACAACCTCGGCCCTTCGATGCAAATCCAACGGCTGAGATCACTAGGGTTAGTGGACGGTTGGGCTGTGGCTAGATGGGCCAGTGCGACTGGGCTGGGCCCTTAGGGTTCTGGCTCGATACTGTTTAACGGTTTTAAAATACTTTCCCGATTAAAATAATTCTAGAAAATAGTTTAAGCCAATTAAAATAGTAAAAATTCTAGAAAAATATTTTGAGACATTTGGAACTCAAATAAAATATTTTTGATAAAACTTTATTTAAACTTTCCCATTATTTAAATAATTCTCATAATAGGCCATATTAAAAAATAATAAATAAATCCGAATAAATTCCAAAAAATCCAATAAATTCACAAAATCCATATTAAATCCAAAAATTAGGATGTTACATCAACCCCTTAGGCCATGTTGATCCCATATTTTTAATATTATGTATGTTGTTTTGAAATTATTATGCATGCGTGTAATTTCGATAAAAATGCTATATTGGTAAAGTCGATAGTTATATCCCAATTATTGCATTGATCCTACCTTGATAAATTGATGCACTTTCTGTTATCACCTTAGCATTATTATCTATTGTTGGTAAAATGCGGAAATAGTAGATTCAACGAAGTAGACGATGCTTAACTATTATCGATACTAGATTTGCTATGTTGGTAAAATTTATCAAAAATGTTCAAATTATGGGAAACGCATGTGTTATATGTGCAAAGGGGGATACCTCTGTTATTTTGGTATCAAAATGAAAACTTAAAACTTGATTTAGACTTGGGCGGATGTATGTTAAGACCGGTGTTTGCATATGAAATTTTGGCATGTGGTTGTCTCACCCGAGTCACCAAGAACCGAGTCTATAGTGTAGTTCGATCCAAGAAACAAAGTACAAACCACATTTGCCACCTATGGGTCCCAGTATAATAAGTTACCGGGATTTAGCAATAAACAACATATAGTAGATTGTAGGTGAAAAATATTGGGCTAGTGTGAGCATGGAGGCCATCCATGTTCGTAGGGGCCTTGCTTGTTCAAGCAAGGTCTTCCAACACAATTTATTAGCCTTAGGGTATCAGAGAGCACTCCATATCCTAAGGAGGTATCATAACACGATTGTTCGTATGACCGGCAATGTAAAGGCTTTATCATATATTCTCAAATCAGGTACCAATAGTATCGCGTGATATGTTTTGACATGGTAGGATGTTTGTGTCATGTGAGTAAAGTTGTACCGTCTTTGCACAGTGTAAATCTATTTGAATAGCCGTGTCTCCGGTTATAGACAACTTGGTGAATCCTCCACCATAGTAGTTTTAAGTTTTGCAAAATGGTTTGGATGATGTATGGATAGGGTATCCATGCATAATTTGTTCGGTAAAAGGTTTTTATTGCAGTTTAATTTTGTGGCAGTAAGCCGCATGTTAAGTTTATGCTATTTATGCATTATTATTATTTGCTTATCACTATCAAATGCTTTTATACATGACGAATTGCATCCTATTACTTTCTATTGCAAATAAAGTCTTGTTTATGCAAATTAACCTAGAATAGGAAGCCACCCTTCTTCAGCTTGCATATTACATAACTATGCTATAGAGTCTTGTGGAGTACAATTTTGTACTCAAAATTGCTTGTTTAACACTATCAAAGGATGTTAACGAAGACTCGTCGTTTTACGCTTCGAGTTTCGACGGTGGTGACATTGACCACTAGGAGTTTTACCCTAGTCAATTGCCTGTGGAGGGCCGATGCATACTAGCTGGTTTTTGGTATCTCATTTATCTTTATTCCGCTGAAAATTTATGACTTGCGAATGGCTGGTCGGCCCTTTTATTGTAAACTTAGTCGATATGATTTAAATTCGGTTGATTAATTGTGCTATGCTATCTTGTTTTATTTATCACGTATGGATGTGATATCAATGATGTTGAATGTGTATGCTAGCCACTAATCATGAGACTAGTACGGTATACACATAAGAGTTGAAATTAACTTTTCCAGGTCTTGACACAAAGTTAGAGAAGTTTAGTTGTATGCTTTCTAAAACACCATATATTTTTGAAAGGATAGAGTATTAAGTTTTGACTTCACAAATCCCAAAACAAAATTGTGGCTCATCGAGGATAGCAACAAATATTTGTTGCGGCTACTTACTAAGAACATATACAATAGTGTGATATTAGCTATACGGTAATAAGGCACATTGTACATGGAGGAAGCATGTAATAAAAACCTATTGTAGGAGCTATCTATAGATGCAATGTGAGAGTATTATAGACATTTACATGCCCTAAAATAGGTGAAGCACTACCCCAAGTTCTGACTTTAGGTATTAGTTGCTCATCGGGAGCCCGACAGTGAATCAATGAGTGAAGCCAAATATTAGCAACTAATATTGTCCCAGCTTATACTAAAATTGATAACGCCAAAGGAAATTGGTTGTTGTTTGGATTGCTATAAATATTTTGATAATAATATCCATAAAAATTTGGTCACGCTGACGAAATCTAACATTACACATGTGGACCATCCGAGGGCGAGGAAATTCTGGCCTTGTCCAGGTTTTGGCTATACCCAAATTTTGGATTGGTTTATTTGGGGGGCCTAAACCAAACAAGCCCTAAAATTGTGGTTTTGTTACTGATGCTCAAGACATAGGTTTTCTGAAATTTATCCGTAGATTATAAAGCTTTTTTTTTTAAGAGCTAAGCTTCCAGCATACTTTCTTTTGAAAAAGAAACTGCATCACCCAAACACGTCTGAGTAATTTACTATTTCATCACAATCTCTAGAGTTAAAGATATCCCAGTCTTACCCGTTGTGTAGTAGACTAGCAGGCAGCAGAGCATCCTACACCGTAGACTTCCACTGAAACCAAAGCGGAGAACAGAAGAATCGAAACCGATGAGAACAAAATCAGGCGCTTTATTCCACTTGTAGACCTCTCCTAGTACCAACCTGATAGTTTGATGCATGCAATATCTAAAATGTAAAAAATTCCCTTTTTCTTTCTTTCTTTCTAACAACGCCATGCTTTCTATGACTTTAATACCAAATCTGTAAGAAAAATTTACTCCTCCCCTACTCCTCCCCCCATGCAGCAGTAAGAGACAAGAAGAACCCGAAATGCTCCATCTTTAGTTTTGCACCGCAGCTATGCATCCTGCAAGGGGAATCGGATCCCATGCTCTCCATTATTGTGCAAAAGGATTGTTGGTGATGCAGATCAGATAGAATGCATGGGGAAGACGGATCAGGTCACGAAGCACCGTATGCCAAAATTCTTCCCAGGCCGTACCGTGCAGTATCCAGCAGGCAAACATCTCTGCCATGAGGGCTTCTGGCTCAAAATTGGTACAAGTCACCAGCTGATGGATTCTTTTTCCCATCGAATTTACCTATAAATGTGTCCACATGTCAGTACTGTTTATTGGAAGTTCGTGGCAATATTATTCGCAACCATACCACCCCTCAGCACGGATAATTCAGTTATTTCTTTTCTACAAATCGTGTTCTGTACTTCAGTTTCGAACTTCTGATGTTCTGTTCATACACCTTATAGGTTCCTTTTTGCTAATAATGCTAGCTGCAGCATCAGTTGTCAGTGGCCGAACTATAAATTTTTTGTTAGGATGCACACTTCACACGTACAACTTTATAGTCTTGTATAATAATTTCGTAAGAACATAAATCCAACACATATATTTGAAATTTACTAAGAGTACAATACAAAGAATTCTAAGGTCTTAAAAATCTCAAACCACTAAATTAGAACTAATTCAATCAAAAAATTTGGTCTATTGAAGAGGTGAACTTGTAACACTTTTCAAATTTTTGGAGATACCCACTAGTACCACCCCTGTCAGTTGTGCTCCCTCATGACTCCACACATAGCAATAGTACCGCCTAGGACTGTACTTGGCCAGAATTGACTTAAGATTCTGGGAGCATCAGTTCCGTGGTGACAAGTTGGAATTGCTAGTTTGAGAGGACGTCCTTACCTTGTAATAAATGGCATAACCTTCTTTCTTCCCCACTTCTCTTCTCCCTCAAAGGTCCACTCTTTGTCACAAGTGGCAGCACCTCCTTCATTCCCTCTACTTTTCTTCCCCTCAAAGGCTCTCTCTTTGTGACAAGTGATAGCATCTCCTTCCTTCCCCCACTTCCCTTCCCCCTCAAAGGTTCTCTCATCGCAACACATGGCTCCATCTCCTTTCCTCCTTCATTCCCTTCCCCACAAACTCAAAATACTTTTTGTATTTCAAATTTTCTCCCAAGTTTTTGAAAACAAGTATTTTTATCCACTTTCGAAAGTTTTTTAATCGAAACTTATCAAACCGAAAGTTTTCGGAGTTGAAATTTTTTTATTTGAATTTTTCAAGTTGAATTTTAAATCAAAAAATTTTGAACCAAAAGTTTTGAATAGAAAGTTTTCGGAGTTAAAACTTTTCAATTTGAAATTTGAAACTTTCTGATTTGAAACTTTTCGATTTGAAAAATTTTGAGTTGAAACTTTCAAAATTGAGAATTTTCAATTTAAATTTTTTCAAGTTGAAACTTCTAATTTGAAATTTTCCGATTTAAATTTTTCGAGTTGAAACTTTCTGATTTAAATTTTTTCGAGTTGAAAATTTTGAGTTGAAACTTTCGATTTAAATTTTTCAAAGTTAAAATTTTATAATTTCAAACTTTTGTGTTAGAGTGGAAGAAAGTGAGGTAGGAGAAGTTAGTAGGGAAGATAGAAGGATAGAAGTGGATGGAGAAGATGATACATGACATCCCAAGAGTGTTCTTAAATTTTCTAGATTGAAGTTACCCTCAAACTAGTTGTACCTAAGGGGTCCAATCAAGCTCAAACCCTCATATTAGTTGCTCAACTGGAAGCTAGTGACAGAGAATTAAATCATTCGTAATCCTCCAGACCAGTAATAAACACAGTTTATCGTGTGGTAAGCCTGTCCAATCGTTCATAATCTACCAAATGTGCAGTCTATGTGCTACTGGCCTGACCATGGTGGTGGCATCGCACCTACAAGGCTACGACTAGTGTATAAATACCAGGGTTGAGGAGGAGAGAGGTACCAAGCAAGAAGGAACTGCATCAGCTGGTTGACAACAAGGAGTAGACTACCACTACCCTGCGCCAATGGGCCACCGCGCCCTTGTGAAATCAACTGGTCTTCTCCGGTAACTAGTAATCCGCTCCGAACCTGTAACAAGAAGCCACTGTTCAAATGTTCATTTTTGGTTGCTTTAATCCTGATGCTCTTGAAGCATCAGTGCATAACTGAACTCTGATAATAAAGCTCATATTCTACTGCAAAAGACTTGAATTGCCACATGCAACATCATTTCAGCTCTTTGAAGTAACTTCTTAAATTGCCAAATGCAGGGAAGTTAAGAACAAACAAAGCTCTAACCTTGCGAGCCGGGTGCAGCCTGCAGCAGTAAGGTCAGAAGAGAGAGCACTGTGGGTGCCACACCCAAGGACAGGAATCTACTACCCGAAGGGCTTTGAGTGGGTCATGGAGGACGTCCCTAGCAGCGCAGCTTCATTCCGGCAGTTATACTGGCTCAGGAGCGGCGAGGGAGAGAAGGCGAGCTCTCCCACGTTGAACGATGCCACTGCCTTTGATCATCCATTTGTGTAAATGCATGTGGCTTTGCACTGGAAAAAAACACTGAAAGATGCAGTTGTACAATCAGCACCATTGTGCAAGGTCCATGCATCCAATGATACACTGAGTAGTTCTGATTCCAAGTGTGTAGGTGCCGCATACACTGGAAGATCAGGAATAAAGTCTGCCTTTTGTCTTTCTTTGGCTTTCTCATTACTGTTGGTTCTACTAAAATAAAATATGTACCCAACTGTACTATTTGGAACACTCTGAGATAAAAGTTTCAGCTTTTAAGCTTCTGCACACATTATCCTACTGATTCTAACCTTAAGCCAAAAGCCAAAAAGAAACAGTTTTAAGGTTTTTTTCCCCTGCTGTTATGGGGGAAGCAAGTATGGAAGATCATGAGTTCATAACACTGCTTGATGTTTTCATGTAACTTCTATTTCAATAAGACTGCTAATTATTCAGACCATTTACAGAGATAATGCCTGCACTACATATAAATAAACGAATTACAGTTACTTAACAAAAGTAACAATAAACATTAGCAAAGTGCACTCAACCAAGAGAAGATAAACATATAACATATTAGGGGAAATATGACCCATTATTCCTAGCAGAAAAATCCCATGCATTATCCTCATTCTGGTTACAATGAAAATGTATAATTTGATGGAAACATCCAAATGCTACCAAAGAACTTGTAGGTATGTAATTAAACAACAATCGAGGCATCAACAGTAACATCACTTCTGCAAATTATACTATGGCATCTATACTAGCCATAAGGACGAGACTTTTCAACAGGCTCTGGCGAAATAAGCTTTGGTGCTTCATCCACTTCAGACTTTTTCTGAAATTCAATGCCTTGAAACTGGACTCTGGAAGATCGATACTGACAACCATAAGCGTTGCCGAAGCCCCATCCAAGCCCAAGACCAACTCCGCATCCCCCACCTATATTAATAAAAGACAAATTTTAATTCAACACCAAGTTATTCTAGGTGACGTAAATCAATATAGTAACTGATAAGCTTAGTACCAATGCCCAAGCCAAACACATTCAGAGGCATTCCTGTGGTAGAAAAGCAAAATAAAAGCATGTTATTTTTTTATTATGAATGGTCATAATCAATGAAAACTCATAACAAGGAATAGTTACTAAGGCATGGTGGGGCGTAAGTTCAGACACATTAAATTATCGCACAAGATGTGAACTCTTAAAAGAACAAAAGTCTGTTGACAGCAAATTTTGCTTCAAGACAGAAGCCAGCTACAAAAACACCCTGTCAACTGGGACTAAGGGAATTTGTGTAACTGTACGGACCAAATTTTCCATTTATATGGGAAATGTAATTATGTAAATTTGCTGTTGTTGTTCTTGTTTTGGTGTTACAGAGCATTATGCAGAGTAAATCCATACAGCGGCACAACAGCACACAACTTTTACATACAATTTTTAAACTCGCTGGTTAACTAAAATACCAATCTTCCATCTCATCTTCTCACATCAGGGGGTAGACATCAAAGGAAATGTCCACAACTTCAACAAGGCCTAACAGTCTAAAACTCCCTCCCTAAGAAAAACCAAGCAAAGAATGGATAATCTCTCACCTCCGAACCCCCACCCGACTCCAAATCCGCACCCGACGCCGAACCCTGCACAGAATCGAACAGATCAAGAAAACGAAGCAAGCACCAGAACAGCAGCAAGATCCGGCTTCTGACGGATTCTCTCAACGAGAACCAAGCCGCTCACCGAGCCCGATACCGGGGCCAATGAAGGTGGTGACCACCATGGATGGCTCGGCTTCCGCCGGTGGCGCTCCCGGATGGATGAGAAGAACAGAAGCCGAAGGAGGAGAGAGGCTTCGGTTCGGTGGCCCAAGAAGACGCGCTGACGTAAGCGACTTAATAGGCCGGGCCGAAACGGGCTGGGCCCACCAGGACTAGGCCCATTAGCATTTCCCAGAGGCCCGGTCCTACACGCTCACCGACAGGTGGGTCCCAGGAGGGCGGCACAGGTGCCCTGTGGCCCACCGTTCAGTGACTGCGTGTGACAATTTGTTCTAGCAAATTATCCATTTCTAAGCCTTTGCTTTTCCACGGTGATTAATCTTACCGTTGCCTCCCAAGAAGCGGATAAGGTGTTCAAACGCCCGCCATTGCGGCGATCCCAACCGTTCGATTGCTCCGCTTCCGCATCCGACGGTCCACACGCGCCCCACCCAGCCCCTTCCCCTACTACTACTCCAAAACCTCACATCCTCACCACCGCCACCACCACCACAAACCCTATCCCCAAACCACTCGAAAACCCTACGCACCCCGGCGATGTCGGCGACGGCGGCAGCGGCCATCCGGTCCAGCGATCTCCTCGCGTGCGCCGTCGCGCTGCGGCGGGCGTCCGTGGCTGGCTCGGCGGTGGCGGTGTCGTTTCGGGTGATGGTGCCGCCGGCGAGGGTTGTGGCGGTGAGGGCGGCGGCGGCGGCGGCGGATGGAGCGGGAGCGGTGGAGGGGGGAGGGAAGGGGAAGGGGAAGAAGAGGGCGGCGAGCGGGATCATGAAGCCGAAGCCGATCTCGCCGGAGCTGCGGGAGTTCGTCGGCGGCGCCGAGGAGCTGCCCAGGACGGAGGCGCTCAAGATCATCTGGGCGCACATCAAGGGCAACAACCTCCAGGTCAAAACTTGAACCGATATTTGGTTTTGCTATGCATGAATGATGAATTACATTGCGCAAGTATTTGTTTCACGGCTGTGATTTGTATGTTTAGTTTCGTTGCTTGTGAACAGAGGTGCGTTTAATTTTTCTGTAGATTTGGTAATTACAGTACTTTGTGTTGCGTTGCGCCTTTGCGATGCTTGTTTCTTTCACCGTGTGTTGTAGGAGACTAGGAGGAAGTAATGACATCTGTGGTAGGCACCAGATAATAGGCAAGGGAGGATGTGTCATGCACACGCTTGCCGCCATGGGCCATATTGTTGGCCCTGAGTGCAAACCTATACTGTCAGGGATTCCAGAGTATCTGACATTTGTCTTAACTAATTTAGGCATGGTTATTTAGAGTTCTGAACTTAAGCTTGACACCCTTAAATCACAGGTAGGTTATTGACCAGTGTTCTGATTCAATGCTTTCCCTCCTAATACAAGTTGCACAAATTTTGAAGCAAACGAAGAGGTAAGTAATCACCATCTACCCTTCATTCATGCTTTAATATTTGTGCAACTGTAAAAAAGAAAAGCATGTATGCACCTCTCGTACAGTTTAGGAGTGATATGAGGGTCTGAGACGCACTTCTGTTGAAGATAATTGGTGGTGCAGTATGGCATGGATCGAAGGAACTGGCTATAGCGAGATGTGAAGGTGCGTTCCGGTCTGTATAGTGTATGCGTTATGCAAATTATAGAACTGGCGCTTCTCTATCATATGCACATGTAAACTGCCAAGGAATAGTAAATGCACAAAGCCATTGAATACATGAGAAACACCCTTGGTCCCCAAGAGGTGTAAAATTTCATGGATGCACCTGCAGAAATCCAATTTCATGCCCTCGCCTGCAATAGAGAGAGATTGTCAAAGAAATGGCCCTAAATTAGGATTGCTGCACGCTTGGACCATACTTGCCAGCTCAGTTGCCAGAAAGTCTGGCAACTGCACATCTTTCACTCTGCGGACAGCATGGTTACCACTTACGAGACACATGGGCATATTGCACAGGCTAGCTCAGCCACTATGTTCCAAGTGACTGGATCATTGGAATATGCCAACATATTTGTGATTTTTTCTGTACCCATTTTTAACCCTAGAGAGCCCAGAAAAATGAGTCAGTCATTACTCTGCAACTAGTGATGGTAGAAAGGATTGGAATGCCGTTTTCTTTATGTTGCATAGTAAGAAAAACGAGTTAATTGTATTAATTGGATGGAAATATTGAACCCTCTTTTATGACCATGGCTATCAAAAAGCAAAGGAAAATGGAGAGCTTGTAAAACATTTCCCAACATTACAGCATCCTGAAATAGTTGCACTCTTATAAGAACATGGCAGATGCAGTGATGCACAGATGTAGACATGCAGTTTACATAGAGGGAGGGTGGAGCTTATTTCAATGATTTTTCAAGGAAAAAGCCTCTTTATAATTCAAACATAACTAAAGAGTTGACTCTCTATCTCATTGTTAGTACAAATAATTATATGGACCATAGTTGTCACGGCAGTCCGGCTAGGCGCGGCGAGCCCGGAGCGCCAGGACGCTTAGGCGGCTGCCTAGGTGATGAAAATAATAAATATTATTTCCTATGACGTGAATCTAACTAAATATACCTCATATGAACGGAAATTAGAGATGACAAGCAAGCAAATAAATATTAAAGCTCTCACCTCTTCTTTGACACAAATATGTAGGTATTTCTGCATAATTAGAAAATATAAAGCATCAAATTTGAGTTATGTGTTCTGACTAGCATTTTTTACTTAGGGGCAAACCAACTGATCATCATCACCAAATATTCAAACTAATGTACTCCTACCCTTATATATATTAGGGCCGATTGTGGCACTGTACAACATTTGACTGTACAATGAATCACTGTGGCACTGTACAACTTTTGACTAGTGTCTGGTATGCCACCTGCCTCACAGAGACACAGACCTACATGGCCTTGCTTCGTCTTCTCTGAGTTATCTCTTCTTTCTTCTGAGTTCTTTCTTTCTGCCCTCCTCAACCTCAATGCTTACAATCTAGCCATGGATGCCTTCTTCAGGATGTATGATGCAAAATCAGTCAGGAATCCACAATTTCTTATTTCCCCTGGTTTTTTACCCTTCTTAATACCTCTCATGCTTCCTCCAAGGTTCCAACCTAGGCGCAGGAACCCCCTCCAGTCGAGGCGACTTGTCCTGGTGTCCCCCCTCTGTCTGCCTCGATAACTAGGCGGCAACTAGGTGTCATCTAGGCAACGCCGTGATAACTATGATAAGGACACATACGTGAGTACATGACACACACAGCCTGATATTTATAGCTGCATCATGCATGGACCACAAACAAAGGTGCTTTTGTTGGGAATGTGTTCACTGAACATTCTTTACTAGTAACTTCCAAATTATAATCTAGCAATCATGATCTTTTCAAATTGTATAGCATACTTTAAAAGTTTATGATGAAGTTCCATTTTTAGAGTAATTACCACTACCAGTGTAAATCCAAATGCAGTGTATGCAGTAAGTAATCCCGAAACAATCTTGAATTGTTTGTTCTGCAAGATGGTTTACTGCATTGTCCCATAAGATGATCCCAAACTAGTTAATGATTGTTTCTTTTATATGAGGCAGTTCTCTGCTATGTCCAATAAGAAGGTACTACTAAGATAATTGACTGCCTTAGTTCTAGTTAATGCGTTACGCAGTGCAGCTTTTCCGTATACCTCAATGGCTTAGCCTTGCAACAATATTTTTCTGTTTCGTGGAACAGCCATTTTTCTGATTCTATTTATTTTTGCAACCAGGATCCAAACAACAAGAAGATAATAGTCTGTGATGAGAAGCTGAAAAAGATATTTGGAGGACGTGATCGTGTTGGATTTCTTGAAATATCTGGGCTGCTCAATCCTCACTTTCAGAAATGACAGGATTTATGTAAATCTTGCTTTTTTTGTACTAGCTATGACTGTTGCATCAGTATCTTTAGCTGAACCTGGTATGAATGGCCCCGTAATGCTGGTTTAAGAATGGTCAGCTTCATCTAATATTGGCAGTAAATGGTTTTGCTGGCTTTTGGCTCTTCATTAATTATTTGTCCTTCATCATTTATGTTTACATCCCATTCACCTACTAACTTAAACCTCAGTGGTGGATCGTCACATTCGTCCATTTGTTATATGCTTTTAAGCCTTTGTTTAGATGACAGCTGAAAGCCAAACACTTATCTATGATAACCGGGGCCTGCAACTAGGAAAGGTACGGTTCCTTGTCTTTGGGTCACTAATGATTGCACTATTGAACTGCAGACTAGCAGTGCTGATCTATGATTATCTCCGAATCTGTTCATTTGGCAGGAAAGAATATGGGAGATTTATTTGTACTGGCTGCTCATTTAGACCAAGCCCAGCAGAAAGAATGTCTTCCTTCAGGTCGACGTGAACCCATTCTCAAGTTGTTTGATGTCCTTGACGATTTGGTGTAGGCCCCTTCTTGCTCACTCCATTCTGGACCTGTGGATGGATTGGCAATGCGAGACACCCCATGCAGAATTGTAGGCTGTGCTTGAATAGGTGAGCTGCTTCACATGCTCCAGTTTGTGGTTTCCAACAGTTTCCATAGTACTGGTGTCAAATCCTGCTTACAGAGGGTACGGAGGCTCGTCATTTGTCAAGGGTAAGTGATCATTCTACTTTCCCAGGTTCGTGCATTCAGATAAACTTAAACAAGCCTTTCCTCCGTGCCTTGCTAGTTGTCCGTTTCAATTTAAATTGTGGTCAGTGGAATTATTGCTTCATCATTTATCATTTCCAAAAAGAATTCAGGCAGATGATTCAATCAGAAAAACTCCTGGGACCTCACCTGGGACCCGACTTATAGATGGAACTATCTTTCCATGCAACTTATTTGTATGAAGGGTGATCAGACCTTTTTTTTTAAGAAATGGAAATTTCAGGTCAGCCCAAGCCATTGAAAAGCCAGGCACAACTGCGAGGAACATGAGGGAGTTAAGAACTAAATTCACGGCCTCCATTTGCGTGAGTGCTCGCTGTAACCATGGATATAAATTTCGCCGAATTTCGGGAATTTTCGCTGAAATTTTGGATTTCGGGCCACCATGAAATCTAAATTACTGGCCGGTTTTTAAAACTTTTAGGGCCGGATATGGTCCAATAACCTTTAAGATAGTCATCTTCTATGAAATTTGTTGAAAGACCGAATATTTTTTAGACATTTTAAAATTTTGGCAGAAATACTATCTGATTTTTATAACATTGTATAAGCTTCATAATTATCTGAAAATTTTATGGTACTATCTTTAGTAGTGTAGAATCATACAGAAAATTTTTCAAAATAATTGAACTTCATTTGTTATCTTTAAAAAATAAAAAACATAATGAACATAATTGGGACAATAATCTTATCAGAATTTTATAAATTTTCTCAAGTGTGATCATGATCTAAAATTTTTATCAGCGATTAAGAATTGACTCAATACTAAAATTTTCAAAAAATCAACTTTTTTGTTTGGTCAATCAAATCTATGTAAACATTCAACTTCATTTGTTATATTATATTTCAAAAATCAAAAAGAGAAAGAACATAAATGGTACTGTACTTTGTAAGAATTTTATAAATTCACTGAAGTGTGTTCATGGTTCAAAAATTTTATGAGATCTTAAGCATTTTCTTATCACCATTCTGTGAAATTTTCAAAAAATTTAAACCTTTTTTATTGCTAAAGCAAATCTATGTATTGATCATCAGGCTTTTATCAGGATATAGCACTGTTAGAATTTTTAAAAATTCTTTAAACATGATCATCATCTTAAAATTTTATAAAAACATTAATATTACATTAGGACCATTCACAAAAAAATTCAAAAATTTCTAAGGTGATTTGAAATATTTTTTATTTTATTCAAGTTTACAGGTAAGCTTTTAACAGGATAGTAGTATTGTTCGAATTTTTAAAAATTCATGAAGTTTGATCATTATTTGAAAAATTTATGAGAAAATTAGTTATGCATCATAATCATGCACAAAAAATTTCAAAATTTTCTAACGTGGTTTGAACCATTTTTATTCGGTTCAAACTTGTCGATCACCGTTTTATCAAGACAGTAGCAATGTTTGAATTTTTAAAAATTCTTCAGACTTGATAATCATCTGAAATTTTTATGAGAACATCATTGATGTGTCAGGAAACTATACAAAATTTTTTAATTTTTTGACCTCGTTTGTACCATCTTTTGTTTAGTTGAAATTTACCGGAAATTCGCCCGAAATTTGGTCCAAAAATTCCGAATTTGAATTTGGTCTTTTGAATTTCGTCCGGATTTTATCCTAAATAATGAGATTTCGTCGAAATTTAAGATTTCATAGAGAGCGAGATATAAACCGAAAACGAAATTTGGAACCCTGGCCGTAACCATCCAGGTACAAACTGTTGGAAGGGTGATCCGTGGTCCAGCAATTTCTTTTGCAAATCGGGCGTTAGTCCAAGCCAGTAAAGGATAGCAACCTGAGCTGATTTTAGCTTTGCTACCATTCAAATGATTAGCACCTGGGTGAATGAATAATGATCTAGCCAAAGATACTATGTGATGGACCAGAATGATTCTTTTTTCTCATCAGTCACCAGACTCACCACACTATCCAAAATTAGTGCGTCGATGATCAGAGCACATGTCGGTCAATTGTGGTCGCGTAGGGCTTGAATAAAGTTGGTGTCACCTTTTCGATAGCGCTGTCCTTTGAGAAAGACCGGCCACTGGTTTCTATTTAGAATCCCTGTTGGTTTCCTGTTTGGGCCTTTGCAAGGGCAAAATTGGCACAGAGGAAATCATGTTTAATTCCTGTAGGCCGAAAAATACGTGGTATCATTGCAGATGGACATTGGTGGATGAATCACTGTTGCACGTACTATTCGGGTGCAGCAGCCCACATGAAACCATTGGATTCCAGATCATCCAGATCAGACGGTGGAAAGGGGTGGGTGCTTTAGGCTACTGAGAAGCTGCTGCACCTGATCCTCTTCCTAGTTTCTACATTCTTTGGGCTGGCCTATTTTGTTCATTTATGTCCTGTTTGGAAAGTGAGAATTTTTTTCTAATCTTTACATAAATTGAACTGTTTTGTTTTTCTGAAAATCCTATGAAATTCCTGTAAAAAACTATGTGTTTCAAACCGGGCCTTAGTAGAGCATGTTATTATATTGATCGAAATTATTAAAACGTGTTGTACTTCTTTATCACTTTTGGTATATTTAAATACTAATTCTAAAATGCGAATTTTTTTGAAATTTTTAGGATATTGAGTTTAACCAGTTTACTAACTACTTCAAACAAGTTTGAACTGAAATTCAAATTGGAGTTTCCCTTTTTGATGATAGTTTGGTTGTAGGTATGTGTTGATTTTATATATAAATCAGCAAAGCATGTGATCCAAAGTCGTTCAAAATTTTTGAATTCGTGTATATTTTTTCATAGGTATACGTTCATTTGAATTGTTATAGATGGGTACATACCCTAAAACTGAAATTTTAAAAAAAATATACTCGAATATAGCTTGAATTCGCACATTTGAAATCATGGTGCTCAGGCACCATGGTGCCCTATTTCGGCTTCCCATATATATACACATACATATACATATATATATATACACATACATACACATACACATAGAGATACATACACATAGAGATATATATACATATAGAGATGTTATTCTATAGCTGCGTGACGTCGTCCAGTTTACGCAGTCCGATCGAGCCGAATTACCCGTATTTATTACTTGCGCATGGGTGCATGGACCATTTATTACTTGCGCTGTTAAACCGACTAGTTAATGCGTTTTATAGTCTGTACATTAGTATGTTTTCTCTTTGTTTTAGCCATATTATTTTATTGGTAGCTCCGATTTGCAAATGGTTTTTACCAGTAGCTTACTGATGACGAGAGGAATAGAATGATATAAGTCTCCCTATTAAACAGTAATTTTCTGACTTGTAATAGAAATTACTATATCTACAACATTAAATTACTACAAATACAACTAGAAATTACTATCATACAATATAATAGTAAAATCTAATTACTCATACTACACAGATCATTCATTTTGGCAGAAAAAGTCCATGAAAACTATATGTACAAGTTCTGAACAATTCTCAAAAAATTACCATATGTAGGGGATGTGAGCTTCTACAGTCTCATAAAATTTGAATACCAAACTAAGTCGCATTTGAAAGATATGAAATTGACAAACGCTAATCAGTGATGAATAGTAAATTTGTCATTTTCATATCTCTCAAATGTGACTGGGTTTGGTATTCAAATTTACAGGACTGTAGAAGCTCACATCCCCTACCTACGGTAATTTTTTGAGAATTTTTCAGAACTTGTACATATAGTTTTCACGGACTTTTACGCCAAAATGACTCATCCGTCATTTTCATATCTTTCAAATGCGACTGAGTTTGGTTTTCAAATTTTACAGGACTGTAAAAGCTCACATCCCCTACCTATGGTAATTTTTTGAGAATTTTTCAGAACTTGTACATATAGTTTTCACGAACTTTTACTGACAAATGACCGATCTGTGTAGGATTTTTCCAATTATACTGTATGATAGTAATTTCTAGTTGTAGATGTAGTAATTTCATGTTGTATAAATAGTAACTTTTGTTGCCAGTTAGTAAAATTACTGTTTAATATCGAAACTTATACATTTTGTTCCTCTCGTCGTTAGTAAGCTACCGATGAAAACCATTTGCAAATCCGAGCTACTCATTAACTAGTTGTGTTGATCACGTAACTTATTCGGTAGTAATATTAATATATATATAGAAGACACTAAAATATAGAAAGCACGATAGTAAATCATTCTCATTCGTATACACACCCTGACCCGTTAGTACCAAGGTTATTTCTATTACAGTAAAGGGTACTGATCGAAATAGAAAAATCAAAGATACACTATAGTAAAAATTTACAGTAGGCTTGACAGTAAAATCGTTCACACCATAGTAAAATTACTACAACCGGTAATGGGTAGTAATTAATTGTTTCATGATAGCAGTACATTTTCAACTTTGCAATTAACCTTTTTTACTATCATGCATTAAGCTTTTTGTACTATACGTGAATCACTGTATAGACAATCGTAAACGTTGTTGTAATAGATGATAAAATCAGTTGAGAACCCTTCATAAAAATATTAAGCATTTGTTCCGTACTAAAATCCTGCAAAGATCAGTTATTTAGCAGCAAACCACATTTGTCGTGTAAAGCCCGTGAAAACTATATGTACAAATTTTGAAAAATTCTCAAAACATTATTATCGTAAAACTTAAAGACAAAACTCACTTGGGATATGAAAAGGACAAGCTTCTATTTACATTGATTAGCTTGTCAATTTCATATCTTTCAAATGAGAAACTTAAAGACAAAACTCACTTGCATTTATTAATTTTAATATGTACATCTCATACAAGTTTATTATGTCTTATACGAGTTTACAAACATATTCTTATTACTTGTAGAAATTACTATCATATAGTATAATAGTAAAATCCAATCACTACAAATACAATTAGAAATTATTATCATACAATAGAATAGTAAAATCCAATTACTGATCCTACACAGATCAGTTATTTTGGCAGTAAAATTCTATGAAAATTATATGTACAAGTACTAAAAATTCTCAAAAAAAATTCATGGACTTTTACTGCCAATTAATTGATCTGTGTAGGATTTCCAATTATATTGTATGATAGTAATTTCTACTTGTAGATGTAGTAATTTCATGTTATAAAAATAGTAATTTTTTACCAGTAAATAAAATTATTGTTTAATAACGATACTTATATCATTTTATTCCTCTCGTTGTTAGTAAGTTACTGGTGAAAACCATTTGCAAATCCCAGCTACCAATAAAAAGATATAGCTAAAATAAAGAAGAAACATATACATGTACAAACTATAATACGCATTAACTAGTGTTGACCAACGCATTAACTGGTAACAGATTTGGTAGTAATTGTGTCTGTTGTTCTACAGTAAAATGTATTCTTGATTTACTACTTGAGTTGCATTTCTCAATATGGTGTTGTTTGCATGCGCTTCTTAGTGCGTTTCGGTCAACGCGTGGAATAGCCTAATCTGTGCGATTAGCGCTACCGTATATACATATATACATACATATATACACATATACATATATAGATTATATACATATACATATACATATACATATATATACATATATATACATATACATATATAGATACATATATATACATATAGATATATAGATACATATATATACATACATATATATATATATACACATATATATATATACATATAGATACATATATAGATATACACACATATAGATATACATATATATATACAATACATATATACATACGTACATACACACACAGAGACACACGCACACACGCACACACATACACATACACATACACATACACATACATATATAGTATAATTACCTAGGGCACCAAAAATGATATTCTCTCTATATATTTTCATGTGAAATTATTTGAAATTTTTAAGATGCTAAGTTTAACCAGTTTACTAACTAGTTCAAACAAGTTTGAACTGAAATTCAAACTAGAGTTTCCCTTTTTGATGATAGTTTGGTTGTAGGTATGTGCTGATTTTATATATAAATCAGCAAAGCATATGATCTAAACTCGTTCAAAATCTTTGAATTCGAGTATATTTTTTCAAAGGTATGTGTTTCATTTGAATTGTTATAGATGGGTATATATTCTAAAAATGATTTTTTTGAAAAATATACTCGAATATGACTTGAATTTGCGTATTTGAAATCATGGTGCCCAGGCACTATAGTGCCCCATTTTGATTTCCTACATATATATACATATACATACATATATACATATACATACATATATATATATATACATACATACATAGGAAGCCGAAATGGGGCACCATGGTGCCTCGGCACCATGATTTTAAATGCGTAAATTCAAGTCATATTCGAGTATAATTTTCAAAAATTTCAATTTTAGGGTATATACCCATCTATAACAATTCAAATGAAATACATACTTTGAAAAAATATACTCAATTCAAAGATTTTGAACGAGTTTGATCACATGCTTTTATTTGATTTATATATAAAATCAGCATATACCTACAATCAAACTATCATCAAAAAGGGAAACTCTAGTTTGAATTTCAGTTCAAACTTGTTTGAACTAGTTAAACTCAACATCTTAAAATTTTCAAAAAATTTCGCATGAAAATACATAGGAAAAATATCCTTTTTAGTTCATAGTGCCCAGGCACCATGGTGTCCCAAGTAATTATACTATATATATATATATATATATATAATGTCGTGTACGACCAGTACTTCATAATTTAGCATATGATGTTCTGTTTCTATGTTTTTTAGGTGTGATAACAAAAAGGTTCAATTTACACCCGCACATTCTCTTGTCCACGTTTTATGTACGCGATTTATTCATGACATGTTCGAACTACTAATAACAACATTGCCAATCAGTAAGGGAGTACAGGAGCAAGAGAATGTGCACGCTAGGTGTCGTTAGGAAATTCAGCGACCACTGTACGAAATCAGTAATCAAGAGCTCATTTTGATGATTTTTCTAGCCCTCCTTACTTCCTTTTTCTCAAATGTAGCTCCCTCTCAATAGAATTTGTAAATCTAGCCCCTTCGCCATACTCCCGCGCTACTTGATCAAGCGCTCACCGGAGGCGGCTTGCTGCGGCAGACGAGCATGGGAGGCCGGCTCCTGCTACCGGGGAATACGGCAAAGGGGGCTAGATTTGTAAAATCCGGTAGAAGAGGGATAGATTTGAGAAAAACAAAGCAAAAAGGGACTTAAAAAAATTATCACTTCACATAACTCCACAAAGTTTTCCTCTCTTTTTTTTCTCAGATTATAAGCACTATTTAAAGTTGGTATATTTGCTCTTCGTCCATTGGGATCGTTTTGCCTAAGCTAATCGATATCGTTGAGTGGTTTGGGAAAATGCATCAAATAACACTGACCAAGAAATTAACTACCCGGTCTACATCGATTTGTCTTGCTGTGCTTCGAACCCACTCAACATTTTTTTCTTCTGGAAGCTCTCCAATACTCCATTTGTGAATGAATAATATTCCTTTTCTTTTCCTACTCCATCTTACAGTCATTGTTTTAAGAAAATAATTATGAACATACGGTTTTTCATTTAGGAAATTAAGATTGCGGAAGTATCAAATTATATTTCTTCTCTACGATGCTCTCATATTTTTCATCTAAAAAAACCACGAGTCATGTGCAGTTCAAGTTGCGTGCTCTCATATTCTCCGTATGTTCAAGCTAGAAGAGGCCTAAACTCATACAAGAGATTAACGAGGGAACTGCATCAAAAATCACTTTGGAATCGTATGCAGCCAAACTTTTAGCTATCGATATATTTTTATAAGTTAGATCGTATATACGAAAATTATACATATAGATTTATCCCGTACTTTCGAAACATTATAATTTTATTGTGTTTCATAAATACGTTACAAATATAAGTTAATAGTCAAAATTGCACCCGAGGGAATTATAACCCTACTATAGTTTGAAGAGTCCCTGGAAGGCCAGTATGCCCACGTGTCTCCGGAGCCGGCTCGGCTCGCGGCTCGGCTCGAGCCGCGAGCCGAGCCGAGAAAATATTCACGAATGGGTCCTTTTTTATTTACAGATAGGTCCTTTTTTAGAAAACAAAATTACAATCGGGTCCTTGTTCGTAAAAAAATTACAAATAGGTCCTTCTTTCAAAAAAAAGAATATATATTACGCTTTGGCCCTTTATGCGTTTTTGAGGCTTGCGCTCGGGTCCTTTTCCACAAAAAAAATTACGTCTAGGTCCTTTTACGTTACGAATAGGTCCTTTTTTCAAAAAAAATATATATCACACTCTGGTCCTTTATGCGTTTTTAATGCTTGCGCTAGGGTCCTTTTCCACAGAATCAAAATTACGTTTAGATCCTTCTCCGGCGGGAAAAAACCGTACGGATCCTTCTTCCCGAAAAAACCATACATTTTTTCACTTTTTTTTTACCATTACGTTTAAGCCTTTTTTCCGAAAAAAACTCAACTTTCTCGTGTGGAGAACGGCGCCCGCGGCGTGGCACGCCGCGTCCAAGTTGCTAGTATCAATCAAAAGGGCATGTATTTATGTCAGGAGGAAGTAGAATGTAAGCACGGATTGCCGGAGTTGTTGGATCAGCAGGTGGGCTGTACCACATCCTACCCAACCCTCCAACATTCAAACACACACACATACATACATAGATATAGTGTTCAAAAACCCTGCAAAAACACTCACGACCCGAACCAAGAACACACAATCCAAAGTTCCTAACAAAAGCTCGAAGCAATCCAACCAAAGAATCCATGGCACCAAACCATCAACCAATCCTCCTCCACAGCACTAGCTAGTAGCTAGTGGCTGACAGTGACACCACACACATACACACATACATAAGGAGATCAAAGCAGGAGCGAGTTGGCGGGGTGAAGGAGGGCGGCGATGGGCGGTGCGAGAAAGATCATGAGGATGGCGCTCCACGCCTTCTTCAGGCACTACCACCCGGCGGCCTCCGCGGCGGCGCTCCTCGCGCTCCCCTTCTCCGCCGCCGCGCTCCTCTCGCGCTCGCCGGCGTCTCCCTCCCTCCTCCCCGCGCTCTCCCGCCGCCTCCGGCGGGTCCTCGTCGCCGCGGGGTTCCCGCCGGCGTCGCAGCTCCTCTTCCTCCTCAACCACAGGCTGTCGCAGTCCATCGTCACCTTCCTCGCCACCTTGCCCTTCTCCCTCTCCTTCTTGCTCCTCGCCAAGGCCTGCGCCGTGCGCTGCTCCATGCAGACGCCGCGGCCGCAGCGGCAGCCAGCGCCGGTGGTCGGGGCGGCGCTGCTCCGCGCGTGCCACTACTACCCGGCGATGGCGCGCACGCAGCTCGTCAACTTCGCGGCGCTCCTCCTCGCCAACGCGGCGGTGTTCGCCGCGCTGCTCGCGGCGTTCAATGCCGCCGAGGCGCTGCGGCTGGGCTCCGACGGTAGGGCCGTGCTGGCGCTTTCGGCCGCCGGCGTGATCGTCTATTCCGTCGCGCTCGCCAACGCCGCCGCCGTCTGCAACCTAGCCACGGTCGTCGCGGCCGCCGAGGGCCGGGGCGGCTGCCACGCCCTGCTCAAGGCGCTCCTCCTCGTCCGGGGCGACGCCGCCACCGCCGTCGCCGTGGCGCTGCCGGCCAGCCTCGCCACCGCCGCCGTCGAGGGTCTGTTCCAGTTCAGGGTGATGAGGCTCTACACGATCAACGGAAAGATGAGCTCAGCAATGATTTGCGAGGGGTTCTTGATTGCCTACATCCACTCCATGATTTGTGTTCTTGACACTGTCATCACCTGCATGGTCTACCAGACCTGCAAGGCCAGCCATTCTTGTGACCTGTTGGAGCTGGAATGGAAAGGGGATTTGAGAGCCTGAAATTTCTTCAGAATCTTAATTACTACAGATTAGAGAACACCTCATACATGATGGTGCTTGGTGATGCTCATTGATAAATTTTTGAGTCTTCGTTTTTTATCCCTGTTTTAATTGATCTTGGTAAGGGCTAATTCCTGGTTCTAGGGACAGAGATGATGTTAGTGTTAGGAAGTGCATCAGGTCCATCAGGTGGCTAAGGGGGTCAATCTGTAAATAATTGGAAAAGCAGGGTCTGTAAGATTTGGTACCCATATGAATGAATAATTTATGATTTGGCATACATTACATTTACATACTTGCTTCAGATACTACGTTGTTCTGATTAGGTTGTTTTGTTGTTTTCTGATGCTGTTCAGATACTTGAAGTAGTATCTTAGCTAGAAGAACTCAGCTAATTGGTCAAGAAACGATGTTTTTATCTGTATGAAACAATATGCAGGTTATACAGGTTATATAGCAGGCTTTTCATCATAAATTATCAAGTACATGTTCCAAAAATCATTCCATGTTTTGACATTTAAGAAACATATTTTTAGTCCCTCCAATGCCTGCAGCTGAATTATCTGATGGATAAGATCCACATCCTGACATGTCACCTAAAGTTACCAACGATTTGGGTCAGTTGTTAAGATCCTGAGCCCACCATTTCAAGTGCTTCTTTCCTTGATTCCAAAGCAAAGCAATAGCCATGCATACTGCTAGTCTGCTACTACCACTACATATCCACATCAACTTGGAGAGGTCACCAGTCTCGCTGGCTGGCCTGGTGGTGAGTGAGTTGTAAAAATTTCATTGATTTCTACCAACTTTTTGGTAACTTTCTGGGCTCCAATCCAATCCACACTCTCAGATCTGGGAAGTATGGTTACTACCACTTGCCCCTTGCAGATTCCCAGTGCCACAATGCTACGAGAGCTTTCTTCCAGTAGGGACACGGACTTTGGGCACACACCAAAAGTTGGACCTGGGGACTAGGTTACATAATAAATTGGTACACCAAAAGTTAGGGCATAATAAAGGAGCTAAGCTTTTGGAATGACCAAATGGGAGATAACTGCAGAAAGTCTTTACTCTGTGTAACTGTGTTTCACTTCAGTTATAGCATGTTATACTGACACAAGGATGCACAAGTGTCCCTTTAATTAATTTACAAATGAAGTATAAGAGAAAAGAACAGTGCTTCTAGGACCTTAAATTGTCCCAGATTATAAGCATTCCAGCTCTACAAAAATGTTACTGTCAAAGGTTGTTAGGATATCAGAGTGAATGAATGGTAAAACAAAATGCAATATCTCCACAGAAAAGCGGAATGGGTATGAAAAGTTTCCAACAAAGGAATTTCGATTTAAGCAGGGTAAAAAGTGGACAAATTTGGTACTAGTTTACCAAGTTGCAGGACAGAGTTCGCCAAGTTCTATTGACATATGACAGGCTGGTTTTAGAGATTCACAGAAGATCTAACACTATCTAGCTCAAAAATCTTTTTTTATATAAAAACTTTTACTCCGAACTACCCAGATGGATTTTCCAACAATTTCATTTCAAGTGAGATTCAAATGAGATAGCCATAGCAATACCATACCATCCAAAAATGGATATGATAATAGTAGAAAAGGCATCATGTAATATACTTGCAATACGTGACACTACTCTACAGTTTGATCCAATAGAAAATTGGAAAAGACAGCCTAACTCAAAACTCGAAGATGCTATCATACATGAATCCTACTTAGGTGATGTTACCATGTAAGGAGAGAAGCATTTAGCCAAAGCAAACTTTAGCTCCAAGCATGGTTGATAAAGCCTATACCTATGAGGAATAAAATAAGTAAAGACACTGCTTACTATGGGATCGAATGTCCTTATCAGATTTCATTCTGAAATCATCCATGGAGGGTATGACCTAATGTTTCTTCCAAAAGGTTCAAGATCAACCAACCAAATAGTACGTGAGATTCTGAGTAGATGCAGCAACACTTGATAAGGACATTCTGGCCTATCTTGACAGTGATGTGCCTGAAATTTGCAGTGATAATGCTCCTGGAGATCAAAACAGCAACAAGCATTTAGGTACATAGGTTAAAAAAATACCTCAGCAGCTTATTGCCTTTAGGCTAGGAACAGTGAAAGTGCCAAAGTTGAGAAAAATGGTATTGTACCTCGTATAATGGTGGGGCAGGGATGCCAATAGTTGAACTGAAATTCTGAATAGCTTCAGAGCCTACCATTAAAGTAGCACCTGCAGCTAGACAACGAGTCTTAATAATTATGTACTGTGGAAAACCAAAGATAAAGGTGGAAAAGGATTTTTTTTCCCAAATCAAATTATACCCATATATTTAGTATATTTCAAGGACCTGCAAGTTAGTCTGACAAGAAATAGGAGCATGAATGATGATACAAGCTTTATGTTAACAAGATAAGATTGAATGTAGTGCAAATGTGAAATGCAGACATAACATGTAGAAAGTAATAAATATAGGGAAACAAAGAATAAAAATGTCCACGATACTTAAAAACAGAAACAATGTGGCATAAAAGGATGAAATAATCAAAATATATTGTCCACAATATGCCTTTCTTATGTTAATTTCCTCTTTTACAAATTACAACATACACATACAGGAAAGCATCTGTACTCACTGTACATTCACTGCTCTTTTCAATCTTACTACAATACAAACAAGAACTTCTTGGGGAATAAATTACAAAGTAAACATGTACACGGCTGATCCATCTACAACATCATAAACATGAATAGAGCTTCCACCTAGATGGTACTATATGGTGAATGCTTCAAATTAATAACATGTACAAGCTAGAAAGGTTGGTGTTGTATCAGCAATTCCGTGTATCTGTGGGAGAGACTTTTTACCATTCTTGGGAGGTACCAAAATTTACATTGAGGTAGTACCAAGAGGTACCAAAAATTTAAAGGCTAGAGGTACCAACAATGGTAAAAAGTCTCATCTGTGGGAAAACTTCAAACAATGATAACGCTGTATTATTGCACTTCAAATTTGGAGCCATATGACTTCAAGAATTGCAAGCATCCAATATTTGCCTGAAGAAAATCAACCAAATACCAGTGCAACAACTATGCAACGAGGGCCCGAAGGAGTTAATTGGACGGAGCTATTCTTCCCCTTTGAACTGTAAGACCCCAATTGGCCTCTGGTTAATGTTGCTGAAATCTGCTCTTGTAAATGAGGCTTGATTACTAGATATGCTATTCTGCCCTTTCTGTTGTGAACTGTTTGGAGGGACCGAATTTCCTGCATTCTGGTTGCTTCCCTTACCAACTGGTGGTTCATGGTTATGTTTTCTCTCGTAAGTTGTTATGACAGCCTTGGGGTCCGACGAAGCCCTCTCAATGTGCTTCCTAACATTGCATCCAGCATATGTGCACTTGTAGTAACTCCTACAGGTAGAGAGATGTCATGTAGGTAAGAGAGAGATCATGTAGGTAACGATGAAACAAGAAAAATGCATGCCATGGTTTTTTGTAATGCACTGTATCTAAATTAATTGGAACTCGATGGCCAATAAATCAACCAAATCAAGCATAATGGTTCCAGCAAGTCAATATAAAGAGCAAAAGCAGGTAAATGAATTCCACAAAAATGCATGTGCTTTGGATATTCAGCGATATCTATCATATCTGCATATTCAGTGATAATGTTTCCCAATTATGGGAAAATGTCATTTCTAAGAACTACAGTAATTGAAGAGGATCTCTCTTCCACGGTTAATATCTTCTTATGTCCTCTTCATGAAGAAATCACAACTTATACTAACATTGTACCCACCTTTAGCTTCCTCATCCTTCGCCTCAGCTCAGATTAATTTTGTTGGCTACAGGAATATTTACAATTACATATACCTCATAGACAGTTACAACCAATCCTTTTGCTATTGTTTTATTAACTGAGAGTCATTTTCTCTAGCTAACTCTTTTTTTATTTATTAGGCTCCCTTTCTTTGAATTTGACCAATCAACTTCGTTTTGTTTCAGCTAACTCACATCACCAAATAGTCAGTATACTGTATACCATGAATTGGCATGTGATATGGCAATAATTGGCTGATGTGATAGAAACATCGCAAATAGAATCCATAATTTTAAGTTATAACTATAAAAAAATCCAAACAATAGGGAATAGAAAATGGGGAATAATCCCACTCTGTCTGATGAAGTTCCACGATATACGGAATTTCAATCATCCAAAAAGGTAAGACATGAGTTCCATGGACTCCTGCCAGCAAGATTTTCCGCTTCTTTTACATTGGGGATGAGGACTAGCATGGACTTCTAGACACATACTCCCTCCGTTCCTATTTGTAGGGCGTATAAATTTTTTTACAAAGACCAAGACTACTGAGATGAATAATTAGTGTTCCTTGTTTGCCCCTAATTACTCATGCACTTATAGATCCATCGACTCTCGCGCGCGTGATAGTAATGCCGAGTAATTAGTGCAGATGAAAACTTCGCGCCCACATCGTTGCATCTTGCATACGTTCCGTGCCAAAAAAACTTAGAAGAACAGTTTAGAACAAAGTCGCAAACACAATCACTTAGGCACTTAGAAGAAGTTAGGCATACAAGTCTTATAAAAATCTTAGTGATTCGTTGTCGCCAAATGGGCCACTCATAAAACCATCCAAGCAACAAAGTTTCGTTGAAATCTTGAGCTCGACCATTTCTCCGATAGCTTCATGCTTGATCATTTCTTGGCCACTTCAAGCATCATGGTCTCTCCACCCTCCAAGCTTAAGCTTTCTTTGACAAAGATCGTCCTCAATGGAACCATGTTTATACCATGGCGATGGCGGCCACTCAGCAGCGATGGCGGTGGCGACCACGGCGGCGCGTAGACCGTGGCGGCGAGGATGACGATCGCGCGGTGTCGGTGACAACGGAGACAAGGCTGCGCTAGTGTCGGCGACGACGGTGATGGCGGCGACATCGACAAATGAGGAAGCTCTTGCCGGCTACGGTGACTCGTATTCATTCACGGCGAGTATGTGAATGGGAATGAAGTTGTTGCATGCACTGAGCGGCTAACTAAAGCCACTGAATCGTTGCATGCTAGTTATAGAGCTACTGAATCGTTGCATGCTAGTTATAGGAGTATTGAATGCCAGCATGCGGCCTCGGTAGACGTCCACGTTAATGCATCGGCCACTTCAGGTAAACTCCATATTAATGCATCGACGCCTCGGTAGACTAGGGGCAAAGCTGTAAAAAATCTAACTACATCAGCGATACGCCCTACAAAAGGAAACTGCCAATTAATTTTTATACGCCCTACATACAGGAATGGAGGGAGTATTAGGCAGCCGTGAGTGGTGGCTGGGTATGTCCTAAAGGCAAAGATGTTGAGTAATCTCGAATTAGTTTTCCTTGATAATTTTCATTGGTCCAGCCATACTATCATGAAAATGCTAACTCATTCACAGAAAAGATTTAAGACCCTATTGCGGTTTGTAACAAAAGGCACCTAAGCTGAATGACAATAGCATGGTTCAGACTTCAGACAGATGAAGAAGTCTATGATTTAGGATTTTGTCAAATCTAAGGGTGGCTGAGGTTCCATTCTGGTAGTGTCTAAAATCAGAATGTTAGATGTTTGTGACAGCGCTGATATACAGGAAAGCTTCGATACAGGAGAGCATGATGGAATCTAGGAGACTTAAATAACTTAGATATCATGTGCGTTAGACCACTACTAGTTGTTTTTCCCTCCCTGTGGCACATTTATTGATACTGCATTGCATAATCTGTTGATTGTATTGACATGCCTGCCTATACTCACTTTTGGGCATATACTACATAGTAGTATGTTGCAATGATCTGCCTTCAGGTAAATTCAAGAAAAATGAGAGGAATGTTGCCAAGTAAAATGAGGTTGGAACTTGGAATTCTCCATTTAATGGACCATTCTGATGGCACATACTTATCCTTTCCAACTCATTTTCAGGGGCAAAGGATGCATGGTTTAATAGAGAAATGATTCTAAGAGAGGAAGCTAGCGCTTCATCAACTACATAAATCGGAAGCTCGAAAGATATGAGATTAAGATTACATTCTCACAGTATGAAAAGTTTTGCACGTTGGACTGATTCATGAAAATACGGATTTTCTGCATCTGACGTCAAATGAATAATCTAAGAGCTTTGTTTGTTGCAATATCTAGCACTTTACAACAGATGTTAGAATGGGACTAGAAGATACAGCTTAAAAATACTGAAGCCACAATATAAAAAGGGAGATAGGATTAAATAGACACCAAAAGTGCTGGAAGATGTTCCCCCCAGAACATAGCTTCAGATATAACGCCGCTCGTGTAGTATTTCTACATAACCTATCCCAAGTCAGGAAAAAGGAGGAGGATTGTGTTAGGCGTGGCGAGACAACATAAAATAAAATAGCCTCTCTTTCATGGAATAAAACCCAAAAGATGCTAAAGGGTAAGCTCTATAAGACGGCGATCAAACCTACGATATTATATGTTATGGATCGAACATTAGACTTCGTCTATTATCGGAAGCACAAGAAATCACCACGCGACTCAAGCGCGCAAGATCTGGCTGAATCACATACATCGGCATCAAATCAAATCCCTTCCAATTAGGAAGGAGCATATTAAGCAGGTGCAGCCATGATTTCTATTTGCTATAATTAGAGGTTTTTCAATCCTTATTTTGCTAGTAGATATTTCCTACTATAATTAGAGAGGTTTCCTTCCTTATTTGGGGATTGCAGCCTGTCGCAAATCACCCTATTTAAAGTAGAGAAAATCAATGAAAAGACATACTTCATTTGTGCCAAAACAAAGCCTAGGCGGAGCTTGCCGAAGAACAAGCCGGTCGCTCCATTAGCCTTACCACCCGGCCTTCGCGACAGCGTCGTCCAGGCGACCACGCAAGCCACCTCCACAACCACCTTGCAACCCTATCCCCATCGCCACTACTTCACGACCGGGACTCTGTCCTGGAACTCGCCTATACAACTCAGTTCATAACAAATTGGTATCAGACTCCGACGATCCTCGGACCATGCCTTCATCTTCCTCTGCTGATGAGCGGATCAGCTAGCTCGAGTCCGTTGTGGAGGAGCACAGGCAATCCATCGCCACATTGCTCACAGCGACGATGACAGGCACAGCCAACGAGACAGGCGCGCACAGCGGTGCGGACGCAATAGGCCGCCGTCGTGACCTCGACACATCACCACCTCCGCGCCACCAAGTGTATCGGCCACGTGCGGATGATCGTGGCCACCGGGACCGGCAGCCATGGGATCACGTCGGCCCTTCCAGGCACCGCCGACAATACTACGACGACGATGACGATAACGACCGTCGTTGGGTTCCTCGTCCTCCACGCCTTGAATTGCCAACATACGACGGCACCGACGATCTGTTGGCGTGGCTACGTCAATGCGAGCGTTTCTTCCGTCTCCACAACATTCCCGCACGCGACCACGTCGAGATAGTCGGGCTCCATCTTCAAGGCGAAGCACAGGAGGTGCTCGACAACTGCTCGAAGAAGGTTGGATTGCGTGGGAGGACCTCTACGACACCTTTCTCCAAAGTTTCACGCGCAGCTCAACCGCAGGACCCCTCGACGACCTCGTCAACTTGAAACAAGGGACTCGCCACGTCGATGACTATGCGTGCGAGTTCCAACGACTCCTCGCACGTGTGCCACGGATGCAACGCGCCGATCAGGTGGAAACTTTCACTGCCGACCTCGCCAAAACAATAGCGGCTAATGTTCGACGCGAGCGACCTCGCGACCTAGCAGAGGCAATCAGCTTCGCACGCGATGCTGAGGAACGGAAAGACTTGTGGGTTGCCGAGGCGATACAGGGCGCGGCCACACAGGGACGCACGCGCGTGGCCTTCAGCCGAGGCACAACTTACACGGCCGACCAACCACCAGCTGCCATGGCGCAGGCCGTCCAAACGGGACAAAAACCGGGCGCGCCGCCATCTACCTCGGCTGGTACCACGACGATAGCTCCGCCAGGCGGGACCGCGACAACCTCGAGTTTCGTACGCCGCCGCCTCAATGCCGACCAAATGGCAGAACGGCGGGCACAAGGAATGTGCTACAACTGCAACGACGTCTACACCCGCGGCCATCGATGCAAGCGCCTCTTCTACCTCGAAGTGCAGGAGGACGACAACAAGCACGAAGATGATCTGACTCTCGTGATCATAACAACGTCTGACACTGACGAGCCCTCGCTGTCCATGCTTGCTATTCTCGGGCCCAAGTCCGGCAATACAATGCAGGTCGTGTTGATTATGCGGGGGCAACGCCTGTTGTGCCTCATCGACACAGGCATCACTCACAACTTCCTCAGCAGACACGCCGCTACCCGGATGGCATTGGAGCACCACACCTCGGCGCAGCACGTCAAAGTCGCCAACGGCAATAGTCTGCCGTGCCTGGGCAGTACGGCGACCACATCCTTCGACATCAACAACCATACCTTCGAAGCACCATTCCTCATCATTCCGCTAGACGGATTCGCGGGGTGCTCGGCGTCCAATGGCTCCGCACATTGGGCGATATACGTTGGAATTTTGTGTCCCTCACCATGTCGTTTGAGTATGCAGGGACCTACAGGCAGCTCCAAGGTCTCCACCACGACACCCAGCCACATCTATTGTCACTCCAGGCTGACATGGGGCCGGCCATGAGTGCGCTCCTTCAAGCTTTCGAGGTGTTCGTCGAGCCACACGGCCTTCCCCCCAATGCGAATGCGACCATCGCATTTGCCTCAAGGAGGGCACGAACCCCATCGTCGTCAGGCTATATCGGTACCCCTATCGCTAGAAAGATGAGATTGAGCAACAGTGTGCGACCATGCTTAAGCAAGGCATCATCCGACACAACCGCTCCCCTTTTTCGTCACCGGTTTTGCTGGTTAAAAAGGGGGACGGCACTTGGCGTTTCTGCGTCGGCTACCGCGAGTTGAATGCGCACACAGTGAAGGACAAGTTTCCAATTCCGGTGGTTGAAGAACTCTTGGATGAACTGCACGGCGCTAGGTTCTTCACCAAGCTCGACCTCCGGGCAGGGTACCACCAGGTACGCATGAGTGGAGATGACATCACCAAGACGGCATTTTGAACACACAATGGGCATTACGAATTCCTCGTGATGCCGTTTGGCCTCGCCAACACGCCATCCATGTTCCAAGCTCTAATGAATGGGTTACTCCGTGACTTCCACCGGCAATTTGTGCTTGTTTTCTTCGATGACATTCTCATCTACAGTACCTCGGAAGAAGAACATCACTACCACGTCCGCCTCGTCTTGGAACGCCTACGCCAACACAAACTCTACTTGAAGCGTTCCAAGTGCACATTTGCACAAAAGATTGTGTACTACTTGGGGCACATCATCTCGGCGGCAGGTGTTGCAGCGGACCCCAACAAACTCATAGCCGTGGCAACCTGGGCTAAACCCCTCATGGCCACGGCGCTGTGGGGCTTCCTGGGGCTCACGGGATATTACCGGCGCTTCATCCGCTTCTACGCCAACGTCGCCGAACCGCTCACGTCCATGCTACACGGCAACAACTTCCACTGGACGACAGAGGCGGAAAACGCCTTCAAACGCCTGAAACAGGCGCTCACGACGACGCCAGTTCTGCGTCTCCCCAACTTCGACATCACCTTCATCGTGGAGTGCGACGACGGCGAACGCGACATAGAAGCGATCTGCAAAGAAGAGGTCATCCATTGCCTTCTTCAACCGCAAACTGGCAGACCGCCACTGGAAGCTCGCTGCCTATGAGCGCAAACTTATTGGGCTCTCGAAGGCTATTCGGCACTGGCGGCCGTACCTATGGGGGCGCCCATTCATAGTGCGCACCGACCATGCAAGTCTCAAGTTCCTCCTCGACCAGGCCCTCATCACACCTCCGCAACAACATTGGCTAAGCAAACTGATGGGCTTCGATTTTACGATGGAGTATAAGCCGGGGCGCACAAACTAGGCCGTCGATGCCTTGTCGCGGGTCAAAAGCGACGCACCCATATGCGCTGCAATACCAACACCAATGTTGGTCGCACCCATATGCGCTACAAGATCAAGAAGCGCTACCCAGCGCCCAAGGCGACACCACAGCGTCGCCGACAGCAATGGCCGAACCACGGCGCACTGCGTGGAGCACCCAGGAGGGCCTTCTTTTTCACGCCGGCCGCCTGGTTGTACCGACCACCTCTACACTCATCCAACCCATGATCGCAGCCGTCCACGACTTGACACACGAGGGTGTCCACAAGACGCTACACCACCTCCGCCGATCATTCTATTGGGCCAAACAAAGGGAGACTGTGGAGGCGTACATCGCCAACTGTGTGGTGTGTCAACGAAGCAAAACAAGCTCCCTATCGCCAGCCGGCTTGCTACAGCCGCTCCCAATTCCGCAACAAGTCTGGGCGGATATTTCCATGGATTTCATTGTCGCCCTGCCCAAGGCTCAGGGTCAGACTGCACTAATGACAGTCGTTGATCATCTCTCAAAGTACGCCCATTTCATTCCAATGACGTGCCCTTCATCCGCACCAGTGGCGACCCAACTCTTCTTCGACACCGTCGTCCGTTTGCACGGTATGCCAGAATCCATTGTCTTCGACTGTGACCTGGTGTTTACCAGTGCATTTTGGCAAGACCTCTTCAAGCGTTGTGGCACCAAGCTTCTCATATCCACGGCCTACCACCCCCAGACGGATGGCCAAACAGAGGTGGTCAATCGCACAGTGGAGATGTACCTGCGATGCTTGGTTGCTGATCGTCCTCACACATGGGTCGAATGGCTTCCGTGGGCGGAGTTCTACTACAACTCATCCTACCACTCTGCCCACCGGATGACACCATTCGAGCTTGTCTACGGTCGCGCTCCGCCACCACTTCTACCGTACAACCAAGGTGCCACAATCATCGACTCCGTTGACTGCAAGCTTACGGACCGGGACATCATGCTGGAACAGGCGCGTACACACTTGCTGCACGCCCAAAATCGCATGAAACAACACTACGACAACAATCATCGCGAAGTCCAGTTTGAACCAGGGCAATGGGTGTGGCCGTGCCTTCAACAACATCGCCAATTCACCCTTCGCACAGCCGCACAGCACAAGCTCTCCCCCAAGTTCTATGGCCCCGACAAAGTGGTCGCGCGCATTGGCAAGGTAGCAAACTCCTCGAACTTCCACCAGTAGCTCGTATGCATGATGTCTTCCATGTAGCGTTGCTGAAACATTCAAAGGGACACCACCGTCAACAACTCCGACATTGCCCAACGATATGGCGACAACCTGCGAACCAGTCGAGCCCACGTCACATATGGCGCTCGGCCATCGCATCTTCCAAAGGCGTTGACAAATCCTCATCCAATGGGCAGGCGAACCCACAGATGAAGCAACGTGGATGGATGCTGCCGTACTCCGTCGATCATTTCCTGATTTCAAGCTTGAGGACAAGCTTTATCCGCAGGGGGGGACTGATGTTATGGATCGAACATTAGACTTCGTCTATTATCGGAAGCACAAGAAATCACCACGCGACTCAAGCGCGCAAGATCTGGCTGAATCACATACATCGGCATCAAATCAAATCCCTTCCAATTAGGAAGGAGCATATTAGGCAGGTGCAACCATGATTTCTATTTGCTATAATTAGAGGTTTTTCATTCCTTATTTTGCTAGTAGATATTTCCTACTATAATTAGAGAGGTTTCCTTCCTTATTTGGGGATTACAGCCTGTTGCAAATCACCCTATTTAAACTAGAGAAAATCAATGAAAATGCATGCTTCATTTGTGCCAAAACAAAGCCTAGGCGGAGCTTGACGAAGAACAAGCCGGTCGCTCCGTTAGCCTTACCACCCGGCCTTCGCGACGGCGTCGTACAGGCGACCACGCAAGCCACCTCCACAAACACCTTACAACCCTATCCCCATCGCCACTACTTCACGACCGGGACTCCAGCCTGGCACTCGCCTATACAACTCAGTTCATAACATTATATGGAGCAGAATGTTGGGCGACAAAAAGACAACTTGTACAGAAGATGAGCATAGCAGATATGCGGATGCTGCGATGAATCTGTGGTCATACAAGGCGAGATCAGATCTGCAATGATGATATACGTGATAGGGTTGAAGTAGCACCAATTGAACAAAAGCTTGTCCAAAATCGTCTGAGATGGTTTGGACATCTCCAACAGAGGCCTCTTGAGGCACCGGTGCGTAGTGGAATTTTAAGTCATCTCGAAAACATAAGAGGCAAAGGTCAACCGAGACTAACGTGGGAAGTAGTTAAAAAAGACTTGAGGGATTGGAATGTTTCCAAAGATTTGGCATTGGATAGGAGTGCATGGAAGTTAGCAATCCACATACCGGAACCATGACCTAAGATTGAAGGTTTAGGGGTTTTATTAACTTTGATTGGGTTTCTTTTCTAGTTAGGGGTTTTATTGACTTTGATTGGCTTTCTTTCCTATCCTACCCCAACTTGTTTGGGACAAGAGGCTCGGTGGTGGTTGTTGTTGTTGTTGTAACATAGCTTCAGATATACTGTAATTTCAACACAGAAACAAATACTCCCAATTTGGCCAATACCTCTAGTGCCAATTAGGGCTCTCATGAAAAAAAGTAACAGATGAAAAATGACAAAACAGCCATTAAAAAAAGATAAAATAGGATAGGATAAGAAAAGGGGGAGCGGGGTGGGTGCAACATGGGTGATATGATGCTATATGAACCATATTTGATGCAAGAAAATGACAAAAGAACTTTGCAAAGGTAAAAATACCTTGGATGAGGGTTTCCTTTGACCACCTTCTGCCCATACTTGCGCCATCTATAACCATCATCCAAAAGATCAACCTCACTGGTTGTTTGCACAATAACCTTAGGCTCTGTCAAGGTCCTTTGTGAAGAAATTTGTATATTCCTAAACAACAGAGGAGTCAATTTTAAGAAAACAACAATTTAATCAGATAGTGGACTTGTATTGACAGCTAAAAGTACCTTTTTTTGCTGTCACTCTCTCCAGCATCCACTTCACGTGGCCTTGATTCACCATCTTCCATATCATCTCCGTCACTCAAACCAGATAATTGCTCAGACATACCATATATAGCTTCCTGATCTCTCTTAGCACCTGATAAACCAGATGTGGTATCATTGGATTGTTCATTTTGCTCGGCTAATGAGGAGCTGCCATCTTTTGTCCGCTTATTTGGTGGACATTGGTGATTGTGTTTGCCTTTGTATATGATCTCAGATATTTGACCATCTTCTGCGTGCTCTACCTTTTTCTTGACAGGACAATTGGGATGAGAACATTTGTAGTAGCTCCTTGGGCAATCACTGCCCTTCACTACCTTCTGACCATATTTCCGCCAGTTATAGCCATCATCAGCAGGCTTATCAACAGGAGCATTAACTTGATACCTCTGAGACGCCTCAGCAGGTTGAAAGGTTGCACTCTCATTGTTATATGTTACTGTTTTCATATCTGAAATTCCTGCCATATTGACTGCAGAACTCATATGATGTAGAGCTTCAGATGATGTTGCAGCTGCTGAGAAGGATGGTTGTTCAATGTGATCGAACATTCTGAGCGGAAAATGGCTTGCTTGGGCTGTGACTTGAGCCAGAGCCTGCTGATGCGACATTCCAAAACCACCCTGTAAAAATACAGGACAGGTTCATTAAAATTCAATTTACTTTCTTTGTTCAAATAATCAAATCTAAGATAGATGCTCCAAAAATGAAAATTGTCTTGGGAGGGAATACTGAATGAAATGTTGTAACAGTTAAGTGTTCTTCACCATCAAATGGTCCATTATTTATCTTGTTAATACTGAATGTACTTAGTTGAGAACTTGTCTTAACAGAAGTTAAACTTTCCAGCTGCGAAACCTCCACATGGCTCTACAGCTCTACCCAGCAGCCATTGTGAATACCAAACACAAAAATTATGAACTATTTTGACAATAGAACTCTCCAGAGCAAATGGGTGATAACTATAACCACCACCGGAAATTGCCACATCAGTATCAACATATCATGCCAACTTGTAATTGCATCACGCTGGAGATAGGATAGTACAATTATTCATACCGGCAAGGCAATGTGCCAAATCACCACTTGACATATCTAAAATATCAAGAAGCAGTAGGTTAAGATTCCTTATTGCACCACAGTGCAACAACCCACAAACAAATATAGTAAGGTGCCTTCATGCGTTATCGGCCAAACCTATGGGGCCGATCAGTACACAAGATGTTATCACCTTGCTAAAAGTACCAACGCAACTATATAATTGTCACCTCCAGAAGTTCCAGATTCCCAATTTTTAGTACTCCACGAAGATTGAAAACCCCACAAAAGATTACTACATGATGAAAATACTCCCAGATTTCCTCTCATATCACCCCAGAAGAAAAGGAGAGAAGCTTAACGAACTAATGACACCTATCGAGGTTGAAGTAACCAGGGTTTCAAATTTCGGCGAAATTTCGCCGAAATTCGTTGAAATTCGGTTTATTCGGTGGGTCCCGAAAAAAAAACCGACTCGGTCAAAAAATTCGGCCCGGTTTAAGTCCAGCCCAAAAAATCCCACGCGTGGGCGTGGCTCCTGCCTCCTAAACTCCCGTGAGTCCTAATTCCCAAATTAGTTCTTTCCCCATTCCCCAATCTCTTCTGTTCTGGTTCCCAGGAGTCCAAGATTCCAAACTCTAAGATATCCTCCCAAATCACTCCCAATCTCTTAAGTTCTCCTCTGATTTCTACATCCCCATTCCTCAATCTATCATCTGCCCTTTCACCTGCTGATGGACGACACACGAGATAGGGGGAGGCGGCTGGTTGGCGCGCAACGAGGCCGCTGCGGCACGGACGCCGACGGTGGTGGCGGAGAGGGTAGCACGGATGTCGAAGGTGCCGGAAGGGCTGGCGGCATCGCAAGCACCGGCTGTCCCAGTGGCATGGATGGTGGCAGCGGCTGTGGAGCAAATGCCGCTCAAGCTCCGACAGCTCCAATGGTTTGGGAAGGTAAGGTAGTATTGTAGTATAGTGGTTAGAACGCTTAATTTAATTCTTGCTGTTTTTTATGCTATTTGTTTCGAGCTATGGAATAATAGATTAGATGTTGTTTGTAGAAAAAATTCACCATACTATTTTGACAAATTATGTGCATGAAAATGTAGGATTAGGACTTATAGACGGAAACATTGAGAATGTGTGGAATCATGGCTGGAGGGTTGGCCACCAAGGCTTCAAATGTAGGTACTGTTTATGGTCAAGGCAAGGTGGAGGTGCAACCCGGCTAAGGGAGCATCTGGGTGTGATAGCAGGTGAAGTGAGATCTTGTGACTATGTGCCGCGAGAAGTACGGGATGCAATGAGGAAATGCCGAACGACAGGGAAGGCAAAAAGAAGAGATTCTCGGCAGCGTAAACTCAGATTGGAATATGATCTTATGCACGGGATAGATTCAAATGAACCAATTGATGTGCCTAGTGATGAAGAGGGGCAAGTAGTCGAGAGGAGTGGCTGTAGATATGAGCATGGCTTTGGGAGTGGAAGTGGGAGTGGCAGTGGTGTTGATAGTAGTGTTGGTACTGGTTCTAGTGGATTGATTGGAAGAATGTTTCACAATGCAAGATTTCGTGGTCGTGGTCGTGGATTATTTGATGCAGACTTGGCTCGTGGCAAATCATCCACCCAACCTAGGGTTGACACTGCACTAATGAAGGGAGCCAAAGAAAAAATTGGACAAGCTTGGGCAAAGTGGTTTCATGCCAATGACATTCCTGGGTGGAAAGCCAATTGCCCCTACTTTCGAGCGGCAGTGAAGATGACTCAACAGCTAGGTGCGATGCCGAGCATCCCGAAGGGTTCTGAAATTGATGGGGCATACTTGCAAGCTAACTTTGATGAAGCGGAGTTGTTTGTGGAGGAATTCAAAAAAGACTGGGTTCAATTTGGTGTGATGTCATGTGCGACTCATGGATGGGGCCTACCTCTATGAGTATTATTAATTTTATGGTATATTGCAATACACGTATGTTCTTCCATAAGTCCATCGATGTAACCGGGCTCATTCAAAATTCAGGTAATACTAGTTACTAGAATATATTTATGTTGTCTTTATTTCCCATGCACTCTAATTTATGTTGTCTTTCTTTCCTATGCAGATTTTCTCTACAAAGAGATTAAGAAGGTTGTTGTCGATGAGATTGGACATAAGGTAGTTGTGCAAATTGTGACAGACAATGGATCAAACTACAAGAAAGCATGTGGTCAGCTTGTTAGTGAGTACCCGCATATTTTTTGGCAGCCATGTGCTGCTCACACTGTCAACCTAATGCTGAAGGACTTGGGTAAATTCAAAGAGGTGGACAAAGTTGTTACAAGTGCTAGACGGATATGTAGGTTCTTGTACAACCATAACAGGTTGCATGATGAGATGAGGAAGAAGATAGGTGGAGAGTTGATCCGACCCAATGCCACCCGTTTTGGAACTGTATTTATGTTCCTTTAGAGTTTTTGGGACAGGAAAGATAAGTTCCGACAATGGATGGTGTCAGAAGAGTGGAAGAATAGCGATTGGCAAAGTGACCCTGATTATAATTACGTAGAAGAATGCTTGGCAATGCCTTCATGGTGGACCGCACTGAAGTGGGTACTAGATGCATTGGAGCCACTCTATGTTGTACTGCGGTATGCTGATACACAGAAAAATGGAACAATTTCTGGTTTCTTGCCAAGGATGTTGGCAGCTATACATGCAATGGAAGCTCATCTTGGCATGGGGACAGAACAATTTAATACATACATGAATAAGGTGTCTCAGAGGGTTAACTATTTGTACAAAGACACATTGATGGTTGCAGGTATTGTGAAAGCTAATATTAGTTTATTTTGCATGTTAGTTATCTTGGGTACTAATTTATTTTGTCTTCCTTTCCCATGTAGCTGCTGCCCTTGATCCTGAAGGCCACTATAAGTATGAGATCACGCGCAATACAGACTATGTGGAAGCACTGACAGAAGCAATAGGGAGAATAGCGGAGTCACATGAGAGTGCATTGGAAGCACTTGCCCAATTCCAGACTTTTCGATATACTTCAGGAAAGTTTAACCGACCTATCGCCCGAGCTGGAGCATCCTCTATGACCCCAAGTAAGTGAAGACATTAGAATTCTAAGCATTGAAAAGTACTTTTGTGGCCCTTCGCTTCACTATTTCATGGTGCTTTCATTTTGCAGCTGATTGGTGGTTCCAGTTTGGAGGACATGTGAAAACCTTGCAGAAGTATGCCTTGCGCATTGTATCACAATGCGTGTCATCTAGCGGCTGTGAGCGTAATTGGAGCACTTTTGCATTGGTTCATACGAAGATGAGAAATCGGCTTGGTTATCACAAGTTGCACAAGCTAGTATATGTCCATTATAACTTGAAGCTACGCATCCAAGAACACGAGAATGAACAACAAGAGAAGGAAATTGATCCATGTGCAGTTTTGATGGATGCCGCGATGTTTGATCAAGCAAATCCAATCATGGACTGGCTGAATAACCCGATGAGCGAATCAGACCCAATTCTAGATGAAGGTGGTCGGCCATCTAGGGTCGTGCTTGATGAAATACACCGACAACACTCAAAGAGGAAGCTCTCTCATGGTGGAAGAAATGGAAATGTTAAGAAAGGAAAGATGGCAGCAGTGGATGAAGAGGATGAATTTATCGAAAGTGATGACGATGATGAGGCGGATGATTTTGAGGAAACATCATCCAAGGATGATGATGATGATGATGATGATGATGATGGAAGTGGAGATGAATATGAAAGATTAGCTAGAGATGTCATAGAAGAGATAGAGGCTGAGGACTATAGTAATCGACGGTCCAAGCAAGTGAAAAAGAAGACAAAGGACATCTCAAGCCTTTATTAGCTCACTGGTAATATTATGTTAGAGTTTGCATTATTTTCCCTGCTTACTACCATTTTCTGAAATTCTATCATGTATATTGACTTAGTATGTCTTCCCTAATCATCATATACTAGTGAAAATGTTTCAATTGATGCTAGCATTTCCCATGTTGTTCCAGGTTGGATCCATGTGTTCTCAAGCCACGGCGGCATGGCCAACGAGAAGCTGCAAAACAAATGTTTTTAATGCTTTGTGATTTTGGACCTTACAGCCAACTAAGGCATTGTGATCTTACAATTGTATGATGGACTGAGCAATTTATATCTTTGCATTTTGACTGAGCGTGATGGAAATATTTTGCTGCTTTCTTTAATTAATTGATGCCACTTTTGTTCAGTGTTTGTATTGTATCATGCTTCACATTTGTACCTGAGCCTTGGTGATGACTATGGCGTTGGTTCCATCTGTGCATTATTAGTTCTTTCGATGATCTGCTTTTGTTCAATGATTTTCTCAGAGCAATGTATGTTAATATGATTTGCTTTAGTTCTTTTGATTTTTTGTTAAGTTGATCAGGCTATTGAGGGGCACAATACCAGAACGTGTCGAGCAATATGTTGAGGGGCACAATACCAGAATTGTTGTGTTACTACTTACTAATGGCAGGAGATGCACACAAGGAATATGAAGATCGCTCTGGGGCTCTGGGCTCTGCTCGAGGGCTGGATTGGAGCTTGGTCTTGGTGATGATGGACAAAAGAGGTTAGTACTCAGTAGTGTAGCGTTCATGCATGCAGCCTATTTTCCCTCCTGTTTTCTCTGTTTTTCTGGCTCTGTTCTCTCTCCGTTTTCCATCAAATTTCGGCCAAATTTCGTTCAAATTTTAAATTTTTCGGCCGTTCATTTCGTCCCGAAATTCGGACGAATTTTCCGAAATTACCGAATTTCGGTTCTTTCGGTGGGTGCCGAAAAAAAACTCTAACCGAATTTCGAAACCCTGGAAGTAACAGCTCTCACACAAACACAAAGCGAACAACTCTTGTCTATTTACTATATCATCAAAGGCATTAGTTAATCTAATGCACTCCTTTAATATATAAACAATAACAAGATTAACACATACCGGAAAGAAAAGAGGATCACAGATTAAAAAATAATATTTTTAAAAATGAGATCTCTTTCACAAAAATCCAAGAACCCCCTCGAAAGAGAGAGGAAGCAAGGCCCAAAAATCCAATCTTTTCACAAAAGCTTTCTAACCTTTGCAGAGGAAGTGCAAGAATCGAAGGTGTGGTGGACACGTACCATGGCCGGCGAGAAGAGCAGGCCGGGGGAGTCGAGCAGGCCGGAGGGGCTAAGCCCGGGGGGCACGGTGAACACCGCCGCCGCCGACGCTGCCCCGGGCGGCGGCGCCACCGACAGCACGGGCCCGACCCTCGCGACCCTGCCTCCCCCCCTCTCGGCCTCATGCTGCTGGTGCGGAGGCGGGGGAGGCGCGAGGGAGCCGACGAGGAGCTGGGTGAAGCTCGTCGCCCCTGAAGCGGATGATGAGGCGCCGACGTCGGGGTCTGAGGGGAAGAGCGCGGAAGCGAGCGTGAGCGGGCCGGGGCTGGCGTCGCCGGCGCCGGAGAAGAGCGACTCCGCGGCCGAGCGCGGGGGCAGGGCCAGGCGCGGGCGCGGCGGTGGCGACGGGCGCGCGGACATGGTCGCGGGAGCCTAGAGAGAAGGAATTGATTGATTCTCTCTCTTCTTCTCCTTGGTTTCTAGAGTTGACTTCTATTGGATTTGGGGTTTCCGTTTCGACGAGTCTGACTTTCGTTTCGTTTTAGAGAGGGAAGAGAACGTAGCAATAACTTTCATCCGAAACTGTTTCAGACGGATCCATTAAAATATTTGAAAACATTTCTGGTTTCGGTGAGTTTCGTGCATTTTAAAAACTTCCAGAAGATTGAAGGAAAGTTTTAAGATCAAGTTTCAGATTTTCGAACTAAACTTTCAAAAAAATTTGCTAAAGAGTTTTAAGAAGTTTCTACAAATTTCAATAGGTTTCATCAATTTTCAACCCAAAAAGTTAAAAGTAGTTTTGGTATGTTTCATGTAGTTTCAACCCAAAAGTTTTAAAAAGTTTTGGTAATTTTCAACATGTTTCATTGAGTTTCAACCAAATTTAAAGTTTCTTCAGAAGTAAAAAAATCTCCAACATGCTCACATGTGGCCGTTGCCCCTACCTTGCCACTCGCTAGCACCATCGTCTCCTCCCTCTGCTCGCCTAAGGGGGTGATGCCAGAGGTAGAAGTCACCTATGATGCATGCGGTGATGAAGTGGAGCCATAAGGGGACATGGGAAAGCGTTAGCATTGAACCGCTCTGTGACCTAGATTAGAAGGCATGCGAGGGTCACGGGATCAGGCGGATCCCATCGCTGGCGACAAGGAAAATGACGGGATCCGATGGATCCCATCATCGGTGTCCTTCTCCAAGCATGCTTACAAAATCAAACAAGAGAAAAACCTCCATGTGCTCACCTACGACCATGCAACCGCTAGCCACAATGGCTCCGCGTCTGTCGGGGACGCTGCGGTTGTTGTACTTCCCTCCTACCAACGAGCTTGGCTCACAACTTCCAGGACGTCGCGGCTACTTGCCTCCCATCCTCCCCTGATGCTCGTGGCTCCGCACTCATCGGGCCATTCCGACCGCTTGCCTTCCCACACGCTGCTGAGCTCATCGTAGGTCGTCGCTCCTGCTCGCCTTGCTTCTATCAAATCTTCTAGCCGCATGCCACCAAATAACAACCTCCATGAGAGGCTCCATGGCGACAACAAGAACTGGGCAGTGCTCCCATGGGCACGATGCTTGGCCATTGTGTTCCAAATGGTGACGGAGCTGGAGTTCCTCCATAAGAGCAACAACCTAGTGGTCATCCACGGCGACATCAAGGCGTCAACATGCTACTCAATGACAACCTCGATGTGAAGCTTTGCTACTTTGGTTGATTTGCTGGTGGCACGAGGGAGAGAGATAAGGGGAAGAAGCAAATGGGTGGTTGTGTCGAATCGACGCAATGCGTGAATGAGTCACAAGACAAAAGACCGTAAGCTAGTGGACACCTTTAGATTCGTGCGAAAGATGAGTTAAACAGTTAAAGGCTATCCCGTTGGTTTGGCAGTGGAACATATAGTGTTTGGTAGTTTTTTCTGTTTAGAGAGAGGGGGAAATTAAGTTTTCTCTATTGAATATTTGTGTTTCATTACTGACGAATAAGCTCTTAACTCATAAATAGAAATTAAACTCATAAATAGCAGACAAGAACACAAATATATAATATTAACATTCTCTCTTTATTGATCTTTTTGCCATAAATTTGTGTGTACAATAAGAGTCGCATGCCCCCTTTATATAGGTGGAGGAGATCTCCCTTCATGGTTCGATAAGCAATATGAGACAAAACTATCTAATGGACCTTGTGGGTTGGTATCCCCCATCTAGACTTTTGTGTAAGTAAAATATTCACACATAATCCGGCCTTAGAACGGATCGATATACAACACTACCCTTGTACAAATTGCCAACGCCATGATTTTGCCTACCTACTGTCTAAACTAATCTACTACTACCCACAAAACGATGATTAAAAGATGAAAATATAAATCAACCTACGAGAATAAATGGGTAAAAACTAGATCAACTGATAATCAAAAGATTTTTCCCAAGGTTTTGCTTCACCTACTACAATTTAAGCATGGCAAAGATAACAATTCGATCTAGAAAATGCAATTAAATACTTAGAGATTTATACCCTACAAGCAGATAAAAGCTATGTTCACCATACATTTAATCTGCATCCTCGCTTATCTAATTTGCAATAGTTGATATAGATCAACAATCTAGACCTAGACACTATATCTAATTCTAGCACTAAATAATTGATAACTACGATCAACTTATTATAAATCAAGGAATAATCACAATATCAAGCAACCATAGCAAAACTATGTACTGAAAACAACATTAAATCCTAACCATGTCTAAATTACAGCAGGATCCCCACACTAGGGAAACAAAAGAGACTACTTCATACTAGGATCAGAGTTACACATGATTACCAACAAAGAAGAGTTTACAGGGAAGACATAGGACGAAAACCAAAGCAGCACGGTTTCGCACATGCAAAACACATTATTTTGGATATTCTTGAAACTTAGTAGAGTTTTAGTTGAGTCCAAGAACAACAATGCATTCTCAATGATTATTTTTGTTTCTATAGGTACAACTATTGTGGCTCTTCTAGTCCGTGCGATATTATCATAGTTGCCACCTATAGTCATAATATTGCCAGTCTTAGAATTGAGAGTCTAGAAATATTTCATATCCCTTAGGATAGTGTTTGTGGTACAACTGTCCACAAGACAAAATTCATGCTCCCCCTCTATTATACGCCAACTATAAGCAGGAGATAAATAATTTGCATGAATTAAAAAATGTTGCATAGGCATAAATGCAAAAATAAGGCATACAAATAAACTGAAATACTTGATCTATTTCATAAACTACATAATACAAGAACTAACTTTAATTCCCAATAGTAATATTGCTGATTAATTCAGGATTGACAAAATTTGGTGTTCAATCTAGCAACACCATCCTAAACACACCATGAATTGACTCTTAATTTTTAAGAGGAAATTTTTTGAAAATATCTCATCCCTAATTTACTCCGTTGTCATAACGTTCTTTGCTACCTTCATCCATAGAAACTTGATCAGGTGATGCGCTAGTGTCCATTCTCTTCCCGTGGTTATTTCTCCTGCGACCCCTACATCCATTGGACTAACCCATAGGTACTATAGGGAATTCTACCCTATTTAGTACACTCACGTGTAGGTACTTTGCTTTTTCCATCTTAAGTTGAGAACCAGCGGCAAAAAGAGTTTGTCATGTCTTGTGGGTAAAGATGTGCGTCTCTGTAGAGTGTAAAACTTTTCGAAAAGCCATCCTCGCAATTATGAGAGACTTAGTGCACTGACACTAATTATAATTTGTGTTTTCATAAAAATGGTTGAATTAGAAAAATTTGTGGAAAGCTTGTTTCAGATATTATGCTAAGCGATGGCATGGGATGGTTCGATACTACAATCATGCAGGACTGTGAGTTGTTACATTTATACTATTTGTCCTTGCTATTTACATATCTATTAAACTGCTCTTACAATTGCCGTTTGCATTCTCTACTTGATATTCATGTTTCAAATTTCACTTTATGTAAATAGCCATGATAGCCTTTCCTTGATATAGCCATGCATCTATTTATATTTGTGATACACTATCAGTCTTGCTGAGTACTTTCGTACTCAACCTTGCTTATTGTTGATTCAGTGGGGGAAGAAAGTGAAGTCTCCGACGATATGTACTTCACCGCAGGTTACGAGAATAATAACGACGAGCTTTTCTAGGGTTTACTCCTTGTCGGTTGCCTGTGGTGTTTTGTGATTGCTGAACTTTTGTATCTTCCACTGCACTTTATTTGACCTTTAAAGCCTTACTGTATAAACAATGTTACCTTAATGTATTTGTCATATCGCCTCGTCGGTGGTTACATCAGTGTGCCAGCATGTACGAGGAGGCTTATGGTCGGCACGGGGCGACAGATTGTGGCAATGAATAGTAGAATAAAAACTACTATATTAAATTGAAACATTACCGCTGGAATTCAAAACTTAGATCAAAGCAACGTACTAGGAAGCCTTAGCTTTAGAGTGTTATCGTGTTGATAATGTTCTGTATATTCACGGTCACATTGCCAGCAAACGAATCAAGAATTAAAAGTAAACACGAATACAAAGATGTAGTCACATCCTTATCTCTTTATTAGTCTTTCCATCCATAGCCTTGTGTGATAATGAGAGTCCCATGCCCCCCTTTATACATGTGGGGAGGTCTCCCTTCATAGTTCGGTAAGCAATACGGAATTAAATTAGCCAATAAGCATTGTGGGCCGGTAACCCTTTAATTGGCTTTCATTTAGGTAATGTGTGCATACATAATAGTTCCTCGGAAGGAACCGATATACAACATTCCCTTTGCTTTGCTATGTTTTTTGATTTTTTTTAGCGAGAGAGCATGCACTTTTTCTAACTTCTTGCTGAGGGAAGAGAGAGAGAGATTTTGCACTTCAAATTGGATTTTTTTTATTTCTGTAGGAATTAAACTGTTTATTGTAAAATTCTTGCATTTTAAACGAGCCTTACAAGTACCTCCCCAAACACGCAGCTAATCTTCCAGAGGAAATCATCAATTTATCGTATTTGATGTTAATAGGAGTGCTTTTCATCGTATCGGCGTGTGTTGTATTATCATCTCTCTTTTTATAGCCCGGACATGACGAGGGGGCTCTGAAGGCCTCCGTGATCTTCCAAGTTGCGTTCTTCGTGATCGACTGAAATACTTAGACTCTCTTAAGATGGTATTTGTTGTGCCACTATCAACAATGCATATCTCTTCCATTTGGGCGCTATAACGATTTCTAGATAAAAGAAATATAATTCTAATCGATAGAGGCAAAACAATCCAAATATTACTTGCAAAATTGAAGAATATTGGAATAAAGAATAAATTATGATTTATTCATGAAAAAGTATGCTCTTCTAGAGCTTACTATTCATTATTCAAAAGAAAATGCTAACAATCATAATCTAAAAAATAATGCGATTCATGCATTAGCGGCTTTGACTTTCCTTGGCCCGAAACTTCTTTTTCACCCCGCCGCCTCTTTCTATGAATGGGCTTTTCACCTTATAGCTATTGGCATTAACTGTACAAGCGTTCTTCCAGTGGCGTGAGACATAGTTCTTGCGTAGAACATCGTTCTCGCGATTCCGCAACTTGCATTACATCAATCGGTTTATACCTTTGTATGCGTCCCGACGATAGCTGCGTCAGGCACTCGGATAGCATTTAGGTGGAAGGTAGAGAGAGTTTTCTCAATCTTCTCCTCATCGGTGATCTTCTTGCCACATAGGGAGAGATTAGTACAAATTGCGTGCAAGGCTTTGATCGCTCGCTTGACGGAGGTTTCTCAAGGCCCCGCAAGGACCTAGACCAATCGCAAGACGAGCTTCTTGCCCCAAGAACGATCTTCACGTCCGATGCCCATGAGGTAGTTCACGATGCGGGGGCGTTCTTCAAACTCACGATTCACGATCTGACATCTTCATGATTTCAAATTCGACATTAGATTATTGCGTGTAATCTAATAGTGTGTGCTGGTCGGCGGTCAGCGAGCCGGTCCGAACGCGCTGCCGCAGCGCCGCTTCATGGCTTCGCGGCGGCGGCGGCTTGCGGCGCTTGGCGAGAGGGCGCGCCGCCACCGGCTTCAGCGCTCAGCCGAGCATTGCATACCGAGGCCGCCGGGAGCTGGGTTTTAAATCGGCGCTTGAGCGCCGTTTTTCGCAACGAGCGGTCTCCACTCGCTGTTTGCGGACGGCCGGCCAAGGCGCATGATGATAAGCGGCGGCGGATGGCGAGCGAATGGCGAACAGAGCGTGGCGTGGCGCGGCGACAAAGGCTGACGGCGGGCCTGGCGGGCCATTGTCAGCAGGGTCTGTCAGCGGGCGCCGACGGGAGGCGAGCCGCTTCTGCGGCGGCGCGTCGCAACAAGATCGCGAGCGAGCGCTTCTGCGCGCTGCCAAGCCGAAAAGAGCGCTTTGCTTGCGGCTGCGAGACCCATCGGTATTGCGCAAGCGCTGGCGAAGCCGGCGGCGACGCCATGGTGCTGCGAGCTGGAGCAGCGACGACGTGCGACTGGGCCAGCCGAGGCAACGGCAGAAGACCGCCGCATGCCGCGCAAGTCAAGCAACAATTTTGTTTTCTTGCATGAACAGAATTCAATTGTAAAAACTTGTCTTGTGGTTTGAGCCATATTGTGTGTTTAGACGAATTCATTCAATCGCGTAGGCTCCGAAAGCGTTAGGCTGTGGAATGACAGCAGCTCTATGTGAGCTTTTCTTATGAGCATTAATTAAGGGTCTATTTTGAGAGTTATAGTTTTTCTAAAAAGCTGTTTTTAGATTTTTCTAATCTGAAAAGCAGCTATAACTTTTTATAAGAAATTATTTGATAAACGGCCAATTTCTCTATATGATAAGCTGTAAAAGCATATCTTATCCTGCTTTTGGTTTTTAGATTTTGCTAGTTATATATGACTTTTAACTTGAAAAAAAACCGCTTAAAAATTAATCAGTTTAGAAAGCTTAATAGCTTTTTAAAAGCCGAGCCACCAATCGGGCCTGATCGAAGGAACCACGCACGTTATAACAACTCCGTACGTGCGGACGTTTTTGCTTAACCTCATCCAGGACTCGTCGCCTCTCATCTCAGAGCGAAAAACTTTTGCACCCAGCTTTCAACAAATTAACTTTTAAACTCAAAACTACAACCATAACAGACAGGCTATGCTCGATCGTTCGTGTTTACATAGGGAGCTTGCATGATTTTGTCTTTGTTTCCTGCAAACTTCTCTCTATATATATAGTCTATACGATGCGTGCATTCTCAACGTTGTGCCTAGTCCCAAGACATCATGCCTGAAGGAAGTTTTTGACAAATCGTACAGCTGATCGTCCCCTTCCCACACCCACCCTGAAAAAGTGAGGAAAAGGCAGCCCAAAAGTATATCCTTTTCCCTGTTCGTCTCTATTCTAGAATACGTGCCATTCTAGCTTTTAAATTTTATTCTTAATACATATTATTATATAATTTCGAGGTGATTTTTTTACTATTTTTTTCCTTTTATATCCATCTTATTTAGCTATTTTTAATGTTATTACTAGGGACGGACTAGAGTAAAGCACAACATCTAAAGATATAATAAAGATGGGTAATACAGCCTTTTGTAGATGTGTTTCGATGAAAGTGCAAGGATCTGGAATGACATATATTCAGGAACGAAGCGATTATTGATCTAATGAATGCTCCATTAATTACCCGCTTGCTTTCATCCATTTTGTCAAGATCCATGTTGTCCATAGAGGTCGGTCACGTTACTCGACCAAAAAGTCCAAGATAAGACGCATCTCGCCGTAGCCGTGCGGCTCACGACGCATGACACTTGCATCCAATCCAGCAAATAGGGGGATGATTATGAACTGATGATGATCCATCAGCTAACCATCCGAGTACAGGATGCAAAGATTCCAGACTGCGTACCTACGTACGTAAAAGATCATGCGGAGGTTTACCTATATTTGTAATGAGTAATTGATTGGGTTTGTGCTTGTGTTTGAGTTTGATTTGAATTCAATTTTGAATTTGAAGCAATTTGCGGTGTTATCGGCACTACTGGCATAGGATTGGCAGAAGTGCCGGCCTTGCAGAGCTACCGGTCGTGGAACAGTGGTAGTTCTTTAACAGAGAGGTGTTTCTCTAGGGTGGTTCAAGGGCGGCACTATCGGCTCCTAGGGGCGGTAGTACCAAGGGTGCGGTACTACTTGGTCTCAATAGACGGTAGTTATTTTTTGAGTGTAGTCTCTCGGGGTTTTTCAGAGGAGCGTTACTACCGACTTCCAGGGAGTGATAGTATCGGACTTGCAGTGCTACTAGCTTCTGGTTGGCGGTAGTACCGGGTTTGCCAATGAATTGTGGTGCATTCTCTGTTGATTATGTACCTGTTGATTACATATATTGTGAACAGTGCTACGTGACGGTTTGGTTGTCTGTATTGGTTACAGGACTTCGGTGATAGGTCATGGTGAGACGAAAGAGACCGAGACTAGGCCAGGAGAGCTGAGGTCCAGAACGGTCAAGAAACGCAGAAAAATGACTGAGATCGAGAGATGGTTGCAAACCAGGAAGACAAGGAACTAGAACGTGAAGCACCGGTGATGGACATGGTGGGAAACAGCATAGATCAGGACTAGACTCAAGGAGGAGTCGAGGTCCAGAACGGTCAAGGAAGTTGGTGCCGTCATGATGAAGTGGTCAAGGACACGTCACCCGCTTGCAAGCGAGGACGGTTCGAGAGGGTCCGGACGTGTGAGAGGCTCGACGGCAAGTCATTGAGGGCATGTGGAAGCGTGAAGCAAAGCGATGCTTCGAGAGAAAGGAAGACAGGTAATTGAGACAGATTGGTAATTTATCCAACACCGACGGTCGAGGTGGTTTGAAAAACCGCAGCGCTAGCCTAAGTGGTATTGGTCACGCCAAAGTGGAGTTTGACACAAATTCAGGCTCATGGAGCAAATTATGTGTCAAGGTGAAGGCCGCTTTGAGAAGCGTGCTTTGTGTGAGTGTAAAACCTGGTATGATGTTGGGTTAACATGTTAGCCCATGAAAATATGGATGTTATCCACATGTGTGTCCAGATTTTAGGGTTAGGGTTGTCTCCACTACATAAGGAGATTTAGTTAGAGGTGAGGCTCGAAGCCACTAAGCCTAGGAGAAAGGTTTAGGGTTTTCACAAGATTTTGATTTTCTTGTGTGGGTGTGTGGGTGCTCCTTGAGAGCTTTACTCTCAAGTAAGAGGCTTTGTAATCCTTATTCATGATCTGAAATGAAATCAAAATTCGTACTCAAATCTTGCCTCTTGTTTTGATCTTTCTTTGTGATTTCTTCTTCTCTTGATCTTGTGTTGCCAAGGATAAATGATTGATGAATGAATCCTTTATAGATCATATCTTAATCATCTAGGCAAGCTCTCACATGATCATTAAGAGATTTATCAAGAAATTGGTTTTAGCTTGAGAAGGAAGGATTTGAGGTAGATCTTGATCTTGCACATTTGAGAGCAATTTTTTTGGTATTTTTGCTTGCTATGACATGTGAAAGACCATCTAATTAAGGTCATCTTGATTATTAAATACCCACAAACAAACTGTAGGTGACGTTTTTGTTCTTAACCTGATTTTGGTGCAACCTTCACCAATTTAGAAAAAGGTCTGAACTTTAACATCAATCCTTGCGATTGAATATTGGAATAAGTTCTTGACATCCATAGAAAGGTGCACATAGAGTTTCATGGGTGTTGGATCAATCGATCAAAAGTTACATGAATTTTTGATTTTAAACTCGTGCTGATTTTACTGTTCATTGGCACTACCGGGGGTACTGTAGCATGTAGTGCCGATTTTACTATTCACTCTTGCACTACCACTCGTTTCACTACAGTAGTGCCACCCCAGAGGTGAAATTATCTAAAAATTCGCTTTTCCGCACTTCTTTGATCTAGAGAGGTTTTGATTGGTTCTTTTAGGGGGAAAATTTATTTGTGATCATTCACCCCTCTGATAGCTGTTTCCGGTCCTTCATACGGTTAATCAAGGATTAACTGCTGCACTCATAGCCATTTCAATAATTGGGATGTTGATAGGGTGATTGACAATAAGGGATGTTGGATCCACTGCACTCGAGTTCTTATGCGTGCCGCCATTGGATCGAAAAATGACGCTTCTCGTCACATAGTTCAAAGCATTTGTAATCCTTCGTAATCTGAAGTTGCTTGGAATCCTTGACGAGGAGTTTGGTTCGAGGGATGACCTCATCCTAAAATATCCTGTTGTTGTGGCGATTCGTATATTAACCTAGGATAACAACAGTAACACTGCTATTACTCTGAGGTAATTATATTGATCTCGGCATATTAGATAACAAAATATCAGGTGCACCCGACACTTTATCAGTTAATATACCGTGTTCAGAGTATTGCAGTAGAACAATAATTAGAGACCGAAATGAAAACCTATCACAATCCATAGCCACATAGGGCTACAAGTCCAGTAATACAAAGTCCTACATAATATGCAGTACACTAAAATTAATATACATAACCACTAAAGTACCTAGTGGATCAACGGTCACTGTCGTATGATCCACTGCTCCACCCAGTCCTGCGGGTAGTACTCCTCGTAATCCTAACCCCGCAAGTAATCCTCACCCCACACTGCCGTTTCCTCCGACCGTCGGCCTAGCCATGCCCTCTGACTATCGCTGGCTCCCTCCTCGCACTGTTTCTCCTCGTGCCGTTGGATCCGCCGTCGCCCCACATCTCGGCCCCGATCACCCCCACAGCTCGGCCCCGTCGCCACCTCGGGCCACTGCCACCTTGGCCTGCCACCACCTCTGCCTCTACCCCAGCCGCTGTCGACCTCCTCTCTTGGTCTACCCAACCTTGGCTTCTTCTACCCCCCTGTGATGGTTTACTAATTCAATGCTTGTCAACATTTGTTCTACCTTAGCATGATTTCAGATTTAGCATTTTATAGCTAATGATAAGTAGCATGGGTTAATTTGCTTTTAGAATGGCGGTATCGTGACGACACTAGGAGACCTCCCGTACGCCAAGGAGTACGGTAGGTCTCCGAGCACGCGTGACACCGCCTCTACTGTGATCCCCAACTAAAACCTAGTCTTCTTTACTACTCTAGTATTTGATTTTGATCTCCTATGTAAATGCTATGACTCTAATGTTGCTACTAGAATGTGGGTAATGACATACCTGATGAATGGAGGGTTTGGAAAAGTGGTTGTGCTAGGGATGGGGTTGGTGTTGTGTCTTGCTTACTCCCTAGTGGATGGAGAGTTGGAGTTTGGCCTCCTGGTGCTTGCCTTCGGGTCTGGGGCTTGGCTTGCTCCTTTGCCATGGCTTCCTTGGTTGGCCTTGCTCCTGGTTGCTTGTGGCTTTGGGTGTGTGTGCTTGGTGGCTTGCTTTTCTCCTGAGATTATGAGAGTTTAGAGGGGTTCAGTGGCTTGGGAATAAATTGCCTGAGGGAGGCTTTGCCTTCCCCTTTTACTAAAGTGATACTAACTTTTTACTATGTGGGAGTTTACTTTTTACCATGTGATACTTTCGGGCACTATTTAGGCATGGTCATGGTTACTCGATGATTACAGGTTTGTTTACTTTCGGATGATGAAACCCTAACTAGCGAGAGGTACCGACTGGCCCCGGACAGTCTGGTATCTCGATGAGCGATACCAATTATTCGGGTCTGACGGCAACTCAAATAATCTTTTCAAGTTTTACTTTGTTAGTCTTTTGATTTATATATATGAATGACTAACGATTTTTAGGGATTGTGGCTGGAGATATATAGAAGCTTAGGTCTTAGGTTAATTGTAAAATTTTTGTATTTTCCTTTTTTGTTGCAAGTTGATACTTGTGTACATTGTGATGTAATAATCTGTATGACATCATGGTTAATGAATAAAATGGTGATTACTCTTTGTCTTATGTTTTATTAACATGTACCATTAATCTGTTAATGATCTCTCTCTTATGCTATTAAGTTTTCTGGGTTGTTTCAGTTGTGTACTAGTTTTGTGCTTACGAAGGGTGGGGTGGTGATCAATGGACCAACCCGTTCTGCTTCTCGAAACTAAACAAGTAGGTTAGGCCAGTTCTTCGGACCAAATACTGTATCAATCCCACCTCCACAGAAAAGCATTATAGCCGCCGAGCAGCTAGGCACCGCAGCAGCGTGGTGACCACCACAGTGAGGCCAACCATGCCAGCATTTCTCCATCAGCTTATCGACGAAGATAACATCGTTGATTTCACTAACCTATGACTGAATTGGATCATCGATAAGCTGATGGAAAAATGCCAGCATATCATGGCATATCAAGGTTCAAGATACGAACTAGGGACCTTATAAGTTCAACAAGATTGGTTCATATCTTGGCAAATCGAGGCTTGATAGTACCATGAGCAATGGGTTCACTTCATTGCAACTGTCCATAGAGGCGTAGAGGAAGCTTGGTTCACATTCGGCGTGGCGGCTCTTGATTTCCTAGCAATGCGACTCCGGTGAGGCTTCACCGCCGAGGTCGGCATTCTAGCAAGGCATCTCCGGTGCTCCAACGGGGCCTCTCTGTTGGGGAATGGGTATACTACTCTACGTCGGTTCTATAAGGCGTTGTACACATACAGCAGTTAATCAAATCTATGAATCCGACTATGGAAAACCTATTTGGATTAATCATATTAACTTTATTTTCGATCACAGATCAGTGTCGATCAATCCTATCGATCTTCGCATGCTGCTTGTGGGTTTACATTTCACAGTCTACCCCGATGGAGGAAAACCGACTAGTAGGGGTAAGTAGTGGCGCGACCACAACAGCACAATCACAGAGCAATGATCTTGATCCCATCGCGAGCTTCATGTGGGTTTACATTTCACGATCTACCCCGATGGTGGAAAACTGGCCAGTAGGGGTAAGTAGTAGCGCGACCACAACAACATGATCACAGAGCAATGACCTTGAACCCATCTAGGACTACCGAACATGAATTAATCTTATTAACCAGTGCCAAAAACCAATCTATCAAATAGAACGACCAATAAAACAGCAATAGATCACATCTATTACTACCTCATATCACCATATGCATCTATTCCGAATCTAAAACTATGTAGCATGGCTCTGATACCACTATTGGGGAATGGGTAGGCTACTCTAGTGTAAAATCAAAATTTTATACTCTGTAACCAAAGAACCACTGCAAGTTATAGATTATAGAATTACCAGTAGACACGCAGAGCCGTAGCGAAAATAGAGTCGATTTAGCGCGGTGGTACAGATGTAGTCGTACTAGCCTCGCGCCTCCTCCAGTAGCTCCTTGTGACCGTCGCAGGTTACGGATCGTCCTAGTATTGAAGCTTCGTAGCAATGCCTTCAAGGTATCCACACGTACGAGGCAGGAACACAACGCGCCGGAGTGCTAGTGCCGGCTGTGCGATTCTGGGCGAAGGAGGGGTGGTGGCTAGAGTTTCGGGAATTCCAAATTCCTAATATGTCTTTTAACCCTAAAGCTAGCACCCCTTCCCTTATTAGACGTCCCATAATGGACTCTATATTATAGGCTTATTAGGAACTTAAAACCCATCAGAATTCGGATCATCATCCAATTAAGTTTCAACCCTTTAAGCGTGCGACCCTATAGATTCACGTATACCAAGACATGGCTCGAGTACTGTCGGCGTTTCGAGCGCCGGCAAGTAAATTTGTAAGTCTAAGGGGCTGCGCGTTCCCGCTCCCTGAATGGTTAGACCCTGGAGTCCAAGATGTATCTTGGTTGGGCCGAAGGTCCTACTCCGTTTCGTGCGTTGGTGTTGTATTCATCAAAAGTGATGATCGACTGAAGTTTTTTACAAGCGAGAGGTGGAGCCTCAACACTAGAATGATCTAAACTTAGCTCTCGGAAGGAGAAGAAAAAGAAGAAGAGGAAGAAGAGAAAAAGCTCTCTTGTAGCTCTTACTGCGCGCCAGTTAGGAGGTTCTGCCTCCTTTATTCGATCTGAAGGCGGGTTACATCGAGAATTGGCGAAGTGCCAGCGAGCTACTTCTAGGGGCTTCGATCTTGCCCGCCGTCGGCCAATCGTTCGCCGATTGGTCGCTTGTTCGCCGTGGTCGCCGCTCCGAACCTATCTTTGGGTCGGTGGTCTAGTGGTCGAGCGGTTAGGTAATCCTCCGGAAGTGGCGTAGCTGCTCTCGTGATCCATGTGGGTGCCGGCGAGTCGCGTGTGGCGTTGGAGGTTGCCTCGGGAGAGCGTGTCCTTGCACTTTGTGGGTGGTGGTGATGGGACAGAGACGTGGCTTCAGCGGCTATCAAAGCCGTCTTGGGAAGGACCACCGCCTCGCCGATCACCGAATGACCGTTCGTGGGGCACGTGGCCTTAGGTTGACACGGGACTCCGATCGCGCGCACGCGCCCTCGGCGGGGATTATCATGGTTCGGTCGGGCCGGGCCCGCTGCGGGGTCGGGAACCTCGCTGAGTCGGAGTCGCGGGATCCGTCCCTGCGCGGGGTCGGGAACCTCGCTGAGTCGGAGTCGGGGATCCGTCATTGCGGGGTCGGGAACCTCGCTGAAGTCGGTCGGGGATCCCGCCCATTGCGGGGTCGGGAACCTCTTTGAAGTCTGGAGTCGGGACGGTCGGGAATGGTCTCCTGAATGGTCTCGTAGGCATTTGGGTAGCAGGCGGGACGGCTGTTTAGGTGGGCCGTATTCGAGGCCGCCGCTTTCGCTCTGGGCTTTGCTTGTTGCAATTGGGCGTTGGTGCACCCTGCTTTATGAGTATTCGTCAAGAGCCCAACCTCCAATCGAGTTCGCAGACTCGGTTGGGGTTGAGCTTGATGGATCCGTTCAACTAGGTGGGCCAACGGGGCCTACCGATTTTGCCGGGCGTGCCTCAACGCATCCGACGCCCCGCCGGGATTACGTTCACGAGGTATGCGAACGCCGGGAGCCTCTTAATTGCCGTTGTGCGCGCGCACGGCTAGGTGTGTTTTTGCTCGTTCGTCTTCTTGACCGCCGGGTTCGGTGGTGGGCGCCGTTTTCTGCTTGTAGGCATTTATTCTGAGTCGTTTGATCTTCCTTGAATGGGTATATAAAGGCGCCACGGGTTGCTCGGCGGCAGACTCTTAGACGAGAATCCTTTCCTTCTTGAAATGTGTTCAAGACACCCTTTAGTCTTGATTTGGTGATGACATCGTGGTGGAAGAGGAAGACCCTTTGAGCGAGCTTTGGGTTGAGTATGATCGGCGATGGCGAACTCCCAAAGAGAGAAGAAGTAGCTCGCGGCGTTGTTGCCGTTGACGCCGCTTCGCCGAGGCGATCCCGAGGCTTGGAGTGGCAAGGGGGCCTCCTAGAGGCAATGGCGCGAAGGCGCCGATTGCGAAGAGGCGCGCCGCGTCGATGTCGTTGAGCAGCAGCGGCGGCATGCCATTCGCGGCTGTGGCTTCGGCCTTGACGACGGGCAAGGGCCTACCAAGGAGTCATCTCCAACGACCTCGGGTCCACCGACCCAAGGTGCGCCCGTCGGCGGGCAAGGGCCTACCGTCGGCGTTGTCGTAGGGAGTTTTAGGAGTGCAGGTGTAGATAGAGAGTCTTGCGTGTGCCTCATGTAAAGTGGTGTAAAGTTTTGAGCACTGCGGCTTTTTAATGAAATCCTTTTTTTCTCTCTATGAATGACTTCATGAAGGAGTTAGCTTTGCTTGTTACGCTTTGATCGGCTCGGCGCTAGAAAGTTCGGCGATCGGTTTCGAGTGGTCGGACGTGCGAACTCGCGGTTTGTTCCTCAAGAAATCTTCCTTTGCGCTCGCTTTGGCCGTAGCTAGTCGGTGCCTTGGTCGGCAGGATGAGCGGATGCATTCGAAGTTTTAGTGCCCGAGTGCCTTGGTCGGCAAGGGCGGCCGGATGCCTCCGCGAGGTTCCGGTGTCCGAGTGCCTTGGTCGGCAAGGGCGGCCGGATGCCTCCGCGAGGTTCCGATGTCCGAGTGCCTTGGTCGGCAAGGACGGCCGGATGCCCCGCGAGGTTCCGGTGTCGAAGTGCCTTGGTCGGCAGGGACGGCCGGATGCCTCCGCGAGGTTCCGGTGTCCGAGTGCCTTGGTCGGCAGGACGACCGGATGCCTCCGCGAGGTTCCGGTGTCCGAGTGCTCGTTAACGTCGTAGCTAGACGCCGCCTTAGTCGGCAAGGGCGGCCGGATGCCCCGCGAGGTTCCGGTGTCCGAGTGCCTTGGTCGGCAAGGCGGCCGGATGCCCCGGCGAGGTTCCGGTGTCCGAGTGCTCGTTAACGTCGTAGCTAGACGCCGCCTTAGTCGGCAAGGGCGGCCGGATGCCTCCGCGAGGTTCCGGTGTCCGAGTGCCTTGGTCGCAAGGACGGCCGGATGCCTCCGCGAGGTTCCGGTGTCCGAGTGCTCGTTAACGTCGTAGCTAGACGCCGCCTTAGTCGGCAAGGCGGCCGGATGCCTCCGCGAGGTTCCGATGTCCGAGTGCCTTGGTCGGCAGGACGACCGGATGCCTCCGCGAGGTTCCGGTGTCCGAGTGCTCGTTAACGTCGTAGCTAGACGCCGCCTTAGTCGGCAGGGCGGCCGGATGCCTCCGCGAGGTTTCGGTGTCCGAGTGCCTTGGTCGGCAGGGCGGCCGGATGCCTCCACGAGGTTCCGGTGTCAGAGTGCTCGTTAACGTCGTAGCTAGACGGCGCCTTAGTCGGCAGGGCGGCCGGATGCCTCCGCGAGGTTCCGGTGTCCGAGTGCCTTGGTCGGCAGGGCGATCGGATGCCTCCGCGAGGTTCCGGTGTCCGAGTGCTCGTTAACGTCGTAGCTAGATGCCGCCTTAGTCGGCAGGGCGGCCGGATGCCTCCGCGAGGTTCCGATGTCCGAGTGCCTTGGTCGGCAAGGACGGCCGGATGCCTCCGCGAGGTTCCGATGTCGAGTGCCTTGGTCGGCAAGGGCGGCCGGATGCCTCCGCGAGGTTCCGATGTCCGAGTGCCTTGGTCGGCAAGGGCGGCCGGATGCCTCCGCGAGTTTCGGTGTCGAGTGCTCGTTTAACGTCGTAGCTAGACGGCGCCTTAGTCGGCAAGGGCGGCCGGATGCCTCCGCGAGGTTCGGTGTCCGAGTGCCTTGGTCGGCAGGGCGGCCGGATGCCTCGCGAGGTTCGGTGTCCGAGTGCTCGTTAACGTCGTAGCTAGACGCCGCCTTAGTCGGCAAGGGCGGCCGGATGCCTCGCGAGGTTCCGGTGTCCGAGTGCCTTGGTCGGCAGGACGGCCGGATGCCTCCGCGAGGTTCCGGTGTCCGAGTGCTCGTTAACGTCGTGGCTGGGCCGCCTTAGTCGGCAGGACGGCCAGGATGCCTCCGCGAGGTTCCGATGTCCGAGTGCCTTGGTCGGCAGGGCGGCCGGATGCCTCCGCGAGGTTCCGATGTCCGAGTGCCTTGGTCGGCAAGGACGGCCGGATGCCTCCGCGAGGTTCGGTGTCCGAGTGCTCGTTAACGTCGTAGCTAGACGCCGCCTTAGTCGGCAGGGCGGCCGGATGCCTCGCGAGGTTCCGGTGTCCGAGTGCCTTGGTCGGCAAGGGCGGCCGGATGCCTCCGCGAGGTTCGGTGTCGAGTGCTCGTTAACGTCGTAGCTAGACGCCGCCTTAGTCGGCAGGGCGGCCGGATGCCTCCGCGAGGTTCCGGTGTCCGAGTGCCTTGGTCGGCAGGGCGGCCGGATGCCTCGCGAGGTTCCGGTGTCCGAGTGCTCGTTCTAACGTCGTAGCTAGACGCCGCCTTAGTCGGCAGGGCGGCCGGATGCCTCCGCGAGGTTCCGGTGTCCGAGTGCCTTGATCGGCAAGGGCGGCCGGATGCCTCCGCGAGGTTCCGGTGTCCGAGTGCTCGTTAACGTCGTGGCCGGACGCCATTTTAGTCGGCAGGGCGGCCGGGGATGCCTCCGCGAGGTTCGGTGTCCGAGTGCCTTAGTTGGTCAGGGCGGACGACCGGATGCCTCCGCGAGGTTCCGGTGTCCGAGTGCTCGTTAACGTCGTGGTGCCTGGACGCGGGTATCCATCCCGAGTCCCCGTCCGCGAGGAAAGCTGCGAGGAGTAGGCTGCCGTCTATCCACAAGTTTACCCCATCCGCGGTGTGGGACTGGAGGGTGGCGGCGCGCGTTTACTGCGTTGGTTTGAGCGCCGTGCTCTTGGAGCTAATAACGGTAGTCAAGTGGGTCTGGGAGGTCAGCCAAGGGGACCCTTCCGAGCGGACGGTCCCGAGTAGGGTGTCACGGCCTGTTGTGGGCGACCCATAAGAAACCTTTCTTTACTCAATCCGTATGGACCACTGGTGCGTCGGCCGACCCGAGCACGGTGGTGTCGCTCATCGATGAGCTCGGGAGAGTGTGAAGTATGGTCTCGGGCGCGAGTAGAGGTGGTGGGTCGTCACCGACCCAACCGGGACCACCGTGGGGCTCACCTCGACTTGCCCTCGCTCAAGTTTATTTGGGGCGGCCCTACGCCCATCCGGTGGGTTAGGCCTTTTGAACCCGACTTTGGTGGGCCCTGGCGCAAGCCACAAAGCTTTGCCATCTTGGGACCGCGCGGCCCAGCCAAGCTTCAGCGCCTTGCCGGAACAACCGTCCGGCCAAAAGGCGAGACCAAGAGGTAGCGGACACGCTGATTCGAAGCGGCGTCTTTATGACTCGCAACTTTGACGCGACAGATTAAATGCGAGTGGAATTGGAAATCGGGAGTTACGGCGGCGTGATGCGAGGGCGGCGCGCGGCGGTCGTTCGAGGCGTCCGTTCGGTCGGCGTCCGCTTCGCCTCCTATAAGTACGTTGTTAGGGTGCCTCGGGTAGCCACGCCGCCTTCTTCGTCTCCGTCCTAAAGCAAGAAAACGCCAGAGAGCCGGAGAAGGAAACCTCGGCCCTCTTCTTCTCACCTTTCCGTCGCTTCCCGCGAAGATGTCGTGGGCCGAGTGCTCCGCACAGAGAGTCGCGCTTCGGCCTAGTGAAGAAGGGCTTCCTCCGCGCGAGGCACCTGCGGGTGGAGAGTGCCGACAGGGCCGTTATCCCGGCGCCGCAGAGCGGCGAGGTTGTGGTCCCGCCTCGTTTTTGGCCGGCCGGCTGCCGCTCCACCCTTTCGTCCGGGGCTTCTTTTCCATTACAAGGTGGAGGTGCACCACCTCAACCCTAACGGGTCCTTCACATCGCCATTTTCATTACCTGTGCGAGGCCTTCTTAGGGATTGAGCCGCATTGGTATTGTGGCGCACTTCTTCGAGCGAGGCTTTGGAAAGGCAGCCGCTCGACGCAGCGCCCATGGGCGGCACAGCCTCCGGCTTGAGCGGGCGGAGCTCGAGTACGGACATCAAGCTGCCGTCCTCTAACAAGGGATGGCGCTCGAATGGATCTATGTCCGGAGCGTTGAAAGCAGCGCCCGGGCTTTTACGGTGAGCTCCCTGTCGCGATGGAGCAATGGACACTGGGGCGCCGAGAAGAGGAAAAGAACAAGGTGGCCACGATCGTGGAGGAGATCGGGCTCTGAGGAAGCGGGGCCGGCCAGGGGATGTTGTCGTGCGCCTTCATGAGGATGCGCGTCGACCCCTCGCGCTCGAGCCGCACCCCATGTTCAATATGAGGGGCCATCCGACCGGGCAAGGATGGAGGTGGCGAGTTGGCGCGTCGAGGTGGAGGCGGGTGGCGGCGATTATCGGAGGAAGCGCCACGGTGGCGCGAGGCGCCACCGGGGCCTTCTCGTCGGCTCATTCCCAAATCTGGTGAGTTTGTGGGATTTTTCTTTACGCTTCTTTCTTCTTCGCTCTTAGCGTCGACTGTCGGTCGCTTTTGTATCCTCTAGGGGCTCGCAGGCATGTCCTCCCGCACCGCTCGAGAGGAGAAAGAAGCGAGGCGGCCTCTCGGCGAAGACCGCCGAGGCGATTCCCGCAAAAGGCGTAAGGAGGAGGAGGAGGAAGAAGAAGCGAAAGGAGCGCGGCAAGGCACGCTGCGCGAGGACGTGTCGGAGTCCACCGCGGTGGGGCGACTTCTGCGATAGTGGGGAGCTTCCGACTACAGCGCATTCCTTCCGACCCTCCGGTGAGTGGTGGCTCGAGTTGGCCCGACAAGAGGCCCGCGGCCGTGTCCCTCGAGCGAAGAGCGTCGACTGCGGCGCCGTAGCTTGTCAGCAGCGCCCGCCCGGTGGTAGCCGGAAGCGGCGGTCGACTGCCCCTTGGTGGGGACCGGCGAAGAGCGCAGCGTCAGCGCGCTACCGCTCCGCTTCGGTAAGTATTTCTTCCTTCTGCTGGAACATTTTTGTAGCAAAGCCGCTCGGGCGACTTTTAAATATCGTGACGTGCAGCGCCTACACGGGCGTGACGGTGGGGCGTGCCGCAGCCACTTCTCAAGTGGCGGTCACGGCGGCTCCGGTGGTACCGATCAGGTCGGCGCCTATGGAGCACGCGACCGTGGACGCGCCCTCCTTTGAGGAGGGAGAGATCGAGGCCGGCGAAGAGCTCCCGCTGCCCCCGCCCGGGACGCCGCCGGCCGACGCGAGGGTCTTCCCAGAGGAGGGGCAGCGGCGCGGCCCGGCCATTGCGCCCGATCGAAGAAGCTAGCGGAAGAGGTGGAGCGACCGCCGACTCCACCGGCGGTGCGGTCGAGATAGTCTTGCCGGAGTGGTCGGCGCCCAGGGCCTGGCGGCCGCCGGCCGAAGCGGGCGCCGATGCCGAGGCGTCGACCCCGCCCCAAAGGGGCTCCCGAGGGCGACTTCATCGCCCTCAGCCATGGCGCTCGGTGGGCGCCGCTCCTCCAGCGAGCAGTGAAGGTCTGCTGCCGGATGTGGCCCGTGGCGGGATCCATGGACCCGGCCGAGGAGCGAGAGTGGCCGCCTTTGGCGGCGCCACGGTTGCGGAGGAGGAGATAGGGCTGATCCATAAGGGTCGACCCTAGCCTTAGAGTCTTCCAGGTATTGGAGGTGATGGTCTGGGATTCAACCGTAAGTTTGGTAAGGCGGCGAAGGAGTCGTACTTTGTAACTCTCGATATGCTTACGCGGTTGTGAAATGTCATGTTGTGCGACATTTGCGGGTCTGTTGAAGCGCCCGGCGGGCTCGCCTTCGCTCGGATGCTCGTGAGCGGCGCGATGGAAGAAAGTGGTGGTGCGGCTTGAGTTTCGTCTTGCCCAAGAGGCTTTGAACATTAGGCGGACGGAGGCGAAAAACTCCGCCTAGAGTGGAGGAGGCCTCAAAGGCCCTTTACGACGAGCGCCTGGGGCCGAGGCCTTGAGGGCAAGGGTGGTGGAGCTTGAATCCTCCTGGCGAGGTCACTGAGGCCAAGGGCGCCGCCGTCACTGGCCGAGGGTGGCACAAGCGGCGACCCATCTGCGGTCGGAGCGGGATCGGGCAGGACGCCGAACAAGCTCGGTCCGAGCAGAGACGATCGGAAGGGTGGCTTCCTTGAGGACGTCCTACGAGTCTCGGAGGAGGTCGGCGGCTGATCGACTCTGCGGTAGTAAGTATCTCAACTCCTCCATTGATTTCTTTGGTTGGGGTAACCCGAGAGGAGACTCATGCAGACGCAGAAAACTTCGCAGAGGTGAAAAACACAGCGTCGCCATGGAGGCTCGGAATCGGCGGCGGAGACCCGCGACGCGGCGATCGCGCGCCGAGGACGAGGCTCGCGCGGCGAGGGTCTCGAGGATGGTAGGGCGAGATGGGCGCCGAATTGGAAGCCCTTGGAGGGTCGGCCAGAGGTCTGCGCCAAGTCTTGGGCCGAGGGCAGGCAGCGCACTTGCCCTGCCTCGGTGGCGAGAAAGCGGGGCTTGTGGAGGCGGGTGTGATTGCGGCGCAAAGACGGGAGCCGTCGCCGGGTCAACACCGCCTCGCACTATGGCCAGTGCTCGACCTCGCGGTGGTGAGTAGCGGCATCGCCGGAACCGGACCGACGACGAGGTCGGCAGTTCGAGCTCGGTCGAGCCGCATGCTCGGAGATCGCCACCACGTCCCTTTGAGTCACCTTCAAGATGCAAGTCCTCCTCCTCCGCTTGGTCGGCCACCGGGAAGAAGAGGAAGAAAGAAGTTAGCCCCCTTTTTTTTTTTTCCTCTTCTTGCAAAGGCTGTGTGTAAGCGATCGTAAGTAATTGTAAGCTCGGTTTGCCTCTTTGCTCTCCTTTGCGTTTGGGTTTGACCGACCATAGCCTCAAGGACCAGGGTCGCTTATGCGTGGGTCGGGTCAATTTGAGAGGGCGAAGAGGATAGGAGTCTTGTTTATCACGGTGATTCTACGCACTCATGGGGGTTCGGAGTGTTCCCGTCGGCCAAGGGTTTTCCACTCGGGCACTTCCTTCTTCCGCAAAGTGCTACTTAGCAACCATAGCGGGCGAGGCGTGGCGCTCGGTCGAGAGGGTTACCGCTCGGGATAGACTCTGTGACTAGTCGGGTCACCGACCCACATGAGTACGTGAGTTAGCCGAGTTCGTGTGGGGAAGATTGTTCCCAATCGACGGAAGGTCATCCCACTCGGTGCTTCCTTCTTCGCGAGTGCTCTTGGGCAACCATAGCCTACCGGTGGCGTGGCCGTAGCACTCGGTCGAGAGGGTTACCGCTCGGGATAGACCTCGTGGTCGGTGGGTCACCGACCATACGAGACACCATCCGGAAGCGGTGCGAACGGGCGCCCACGGGCGCCCCAGTAAATCACGTGGCGACCCGGTGCTCGGTTGGGAGGAAGGTAAAGACTTATACCGGGAAAAAGAAAAGAGCTTAGGGATAGAATCGCCTTAACTTTTCAATGTTCGGGCATTAGGGAGGATCGACCATCGGCGTCCTTGAGTCGAAGGTGCGGTCGGAGAACTTCCACGACGGTGAAAGGACCTCCCGGGGTCGGCTTGTGCTTATCTTTGGTTGTGCGGACCGACGCAGAACCAAGTCGCCCGGCGAAGGATCGATCCTCGAACTTGGCGGGTGTGGTAGCGGCCGAGGCTTGTTGATATCGGCCGGCCGCGGGGCGGCCGTCGCCAGCGCCTCGTCGGTGGTCGATGGCGTCTTGTTGCGGCGAGCCCCGAGCCTCATCGAAGGCTTGCAATCTCGGGAGCCGTATTCGGTCGATGGGCAAAATGGCTTGGCCGAACACCATAAAGAAGGGTGTGAACCGGTCGCCGGTCGGCGTGGTCCGCAGACTCGAGGACGGAGGCGGCTCGGCTACCAGCGCCTGCGAAATGCTTGAGCCGATCGAAGATCCGCGGCAGAGTCCTTGAAGGATCATGCCGTTAGTGCGCTCGACCGCCGTTAGTCCGCGGATGGGCTACTGCGCCCAATCGACACGGATGTTGAAGTCGCCACGAACTCGAGAAATTCCTTCCCGTGAAGCGTGTTCCGTTGCCGGTGATGATGGAGTTTGGGACTCCAAACCTAAAAGCGATGTCGCGGAAGAAGATGGCGCTTGTACCGACGTGGCGCTCACGGCCGCAGCCTCTATCCACTTGGTGAACTTATCTACCGCGACGACGGCGGTGGGTGAAGCCCGGCGCTTTCTGAAGGCGAGACCAAATCGAGTCCCAGACGGCAAAGGCCACGTGATGGGGATCGTCTGTAAAGCTTGGGTGGCGGATCGTCTGTCAGAGCAAAGAAGCGGCATCCTTCGCGAAAAGTGCGTCACGATATGCTCGGCGTCGACCACGGTTGGCGATGAAACCTTGTCGAAAGGCCTTTCCCACGGGAGATCGGGTCTGTGCGTGGTGACAACAGACTCCATTGTGTATGTCGTCCAGCAATTGTTTTTCCTTGGTGGTCAAGATACATTTTGGAGGACCGGAGGGACTCCTTTTGTAGATGCAGGCGATCGGGGCGAAAGATTTTGCCACCGGGCGGCGCCGGGCCTCGGTCGGGTCGGGAAGTGACCCGTCCGTCAAGCGGTCGATGTAGGGCCTCCTCGATCGGACTCAAGTGCTAGCACACCGCGGGCGAATCCGGCCAAGTCACGCCGGCCAAGGCGTCGGTCGGGCGGCCGTCTTTGGATTGGTCGGGTGGCGCCGGCCGCCGAGTCGGTGGACGATGGGCGCAGGAGGTCGAGACGAAGATCCCGGCGGACGGGCTCTCTGCGGAGGCAAGATTGGCGGTGATCGGCCTCGCCATTGTAGCGTCGGTAGCTATGGTGAAGCTCGAAACCCTTGAACCGCTCCTCGGCCGTGCTTCTCGGCGACGCGGCCATGCGGGCGTCTCGGGCTCGCGACCTTCATGACTTGGTCGACGACAAGCTTGGAGTCCCGTGGGCGTAGAGCCGGCGGGCACCGAGGTCGGCGGCGATCCGGAGACCGTTGGCGAGCCTCGTGCTCGGCAATGTTGTTGGTCGCGTCGAAGAGCAACCTAATGGCGTATTGAAGCTCGTTCGGCGGGAGATGATGGCGACTCCGCGCCGCGCCATTCTTGGTGTAAGACCCGTCGAAGTACATTGTCCGATGCTCGGGGTCTTCGACCACTGGTGGCGCTGAGCTTGGTCCACTCGGCGGCGAAGTCGGCGAGCTGCGACTTGATCGCCGTCAGAGGGCGTATATTATGCCATGGCCGCTAAGCTCGGCGCCCATTTGGCTATCCTTCACGAGGCATCGCGATTATGGATGATCTCGCTAGTGGGGCGTGGTCACCACGGTGATGGCGTCTTGATCAAGTAGTGAGCGAGTTTCCTCTTTGCGATGAGCCGCGTAGAGTAACTTCACACTGTGGTGCGAGTCTTGGACTCGGAAAGTACTCATCGATGAAGTAGACCGGCCGTTGTACCTTGAGCTCACGGCCTTCTTCCGCTCGCTCCACCACGAGGGCGCTACGACGACTTAGGTAGTGGCGGCGATGTAGAGGAGCAGCGGTTCACGATGCCGGGCGACCAGACTAGAGGCGAGGGCAGAAGGCCTTGGCGCGGTGAGGGCCTCCGAGCCTCAGTGTCCAAGCTCAAGCGGTCGGATTTCTTGGCGGCAGTAGCGGCATTCGCGTTCGAGGCGAGACACGAAACGGCTCAAAGCCGCGGGCACCGTCGACCTCTGGACCCCTTTGAGGTTCTTGCCGACCGGGCCCATCCTTGCGATCGCCGAGATCTTCTCTGATTGGCCTCGATGCCTCGCTCGAGACGATGAAGCCTAAGAGCTTTCCTTTGGGGACCCGAAGGCGCACTTCTGCAGGTTGAGCTTTATGCGAAACCGTCGAAGGTTCGCGAAAGTCTCTTCTAGGTCGGCGATAAGGTCGTCGGCCTTCCCGGTCTTTACGACAATATCGCCGACATACGCCTCAACGTTGCGGCCGATCGGTCATTGAAGCACGTTTGCATACATATTTGGTATGTAGCGCCGCGTTCTTGAGCCGAAGGGCATTGTGACATAGCGAGCGAGCCGAGCGGAGTGATGAAGGAAGTCGCGGTGGTCGGACTCCTTTAGCGCAATCGGTGGTAGCCCGAGTAGGCATCCGAAAGGAAAGAGACTCGCACCAGCGGTGGAGTCGATGACTTGGTCGATGCGAGGTAAGGAATGGGTCCTTGGGACATGCTTTGTTGAGACTCGTATAGTCAACACACATTCTCCATTGCCCGTTCTTCTTTTTACAAGTCTGAGGTTGGCTAGCCACTCGTGGTGGCGCACCTTTTCTGAACCTGCGCCAAGAGTTTGGCGATCTCCTCCCCTATAACCTGCGCCTTTCCTCGTCGGCGGCGCGGCGTTGGGCGGCCGGCTTTGAGCACGGTCGGACGCTCAAGGAGTGCTCGGCGACCTCCTTTGGAATGCCGGCATGTCGGAGGACCTCCATGCGAAGACATCTTTGTTAGTGCGGAGGAAGTCGGCGAGCGCTTTCCTATTTGGCGGGAGCGTGGCTCGACCAGACGCGGTCTTGGTCGGATCACGAGGATCGGCCGTGACCTCCTTCGTGTCCTCGGCGGATTTGAAGGATCCGCCCCGATTTCTTGGATTGAGGGGCGGACTCGTGGCTTCCTCCCGAGCTTGTTGAGTTCCGCAGAGGCAGCGACCGCTGAGGCGAGCTCGCATTGCCGCTCGCGATTGAAGGCAAAGTGGAAAGACGATGCCGCGTAATGACTCCATGCGGTCGGGCATCTTGACTTGAGGTAGCGTGGCGGGGATCGCCATGAACTTGGCGTAGCATGGCCTCCCAGGATGGCGTGGTAGGCGCCAGGAAATCCACGACCTCGAAGGTGAGGTCTCGGTGCGGAAGTTTCCGGCTCGAAGGTGACGGGCGGTCGACCGCCGGCGGATGGGCTTGTTGGCGGGATGGCGCCATGGAAAGGTGCCTTGCTTGGCGGGAGGCTTGGCGCGGGACCCCATAGCGTCGAGCGTCTCAACGTAGAGGATGTTAAGGCGCGCCCGATCCATCGGCACCTTCGTGAGGCGCCGTTCGACGACGGGGTGACCACCGGTAGTACCTACGGTGTGGGGCGCGATCGGGTGATCGGTCCGATCAAAGGTGATCGAACTCCGACCACCGAAGATATTGGGGACGCCGTGGCGGCGGTGTGGACCTCGCGATAGCGAGCTTGAGCCGACGCTTATCGGCGTAGCAGCCGGTCCTCCGAAGATCATGAGGCGGCCGTCGGGCTCGGGAACTCATCGTCGCCTTCTTCTCCGCCGTTCGCGGGCCGCGGCGAGCTTCTTTCCTTTGCCGCGGCGTGGTGGGGGCGCTAGAAAGATAGCGCCTCGGGACTTCGATCCGGTACTTGTGCTTGACGGAGAACCCATGGTTCGGGCATGGGCCGTCCATCAATTTCTCGAAGTGGTGGGCGCGACGGTCGGCGCGCTGCGCTTAGCGAGGCGGTCGGCCGTGGCGACCTTTGGGTCTCACGGATCGCTTCCGTGCCGCCTGTTTGCGGCGGTCGGAAGGAGACCGGTTTGGACGCCGGGCTCTGGCTGGGCCTTTCTCCGCCGAAAATAGCCCCTACGGCCTCCTCGAGGGCGTGGTTGATGGCGATGTCGAGAGCTCCTTGGTGGTCCCGGGCTTGAGGCGGCCCGACTTGTGCACCAAGGCCTTGCAGAGGTGCCAGATGAAGGCTCCCACGACATCGGCGTCGGAGATGTCGGGGAGCTCGTTGCACTGGCGGGAAAACCTCCGGATGTAGTCCCGGAGAGTCTCCCCGGGCTGCTGCTTGCAGCCTTTCAGGTCCCAGGAGTTACCAGGGCGCTTATAAGTGCCCTGGAAGTTACCGACGAAGAGATTCTTCAAGTCACCCGATTCTGGCAGTTTTGGAGGCGGTACTCGAGCGAGCTCGGCCGAGTCCGCGAGTAGATGGGGAGGTCTTGGATGATGAAGAGATCATCTGTCGCTCCCCGACCCAAGACGCGAGCCGGTAATCTTCGAGCCAGACACCTGGGTTGGTGGCCCCGGTGTACTTGGCAATGTTGGTAGGCGCCCGGAATCGGGCGGGGAAATCCGCCTGGCGGATCCCTTGGCAAAAAGCCCGTGGTCCGGGACCATCAGGGCTCGGGCCGCGGTAGTGGCGCCACCATCCGCAACACGTGAGTGGCGGCGTCCTCGCCATCTTTCTTGGCGCCTCGAGGTGGCGCGGATGTCGTAAACATTACCGAGGCTGGCGCCGGGTGCGTGAGGCTGGGGTGGTTCATGGTGGGTGCGGTCTTGGCGCGCTCCACCGGCTCCATGTGACGTGGCCCGGTGGCGGAAGTAGCGCGGTGTGGTAGGAGCCGAGTCTGCATGTGTACGACGCGCGCGCCCACCACCCAAGGTTCGGTAGGTAGCTCGGCCTCGGGTTTGCGGGCTCCGGAAGGCCTCGAGCAACGATTGCGGCCGCGACCACGTTTTGGCTGCGTGAGGGAAAAGCTGGGGCGCCGGATTACGCCTCAACTTGTGGTGCTCTTGGCGCGCGCGCCGTGCGCGTCGCCAAAGCACTTGCGCGGGCTCGGGCTCGTCTGCTCCAGTTGGCTCAGGCCGGTCGAGCTTCGACCTTCGCTCCTCCAGCTCTCCGCGTTGCGTTGGAGCTCGGCCGGCGAGCCCGGCGCGTTTTCAGCGCTTCGCGCGGTATTCCTCCGTGCCTCGGTCGCACGGACGGGGACCGTCGAGCAGCGGTGGCTACGGCCAATCGGTCAGGCCCGCCACGTTGCACTCGCGAGTGCCGCCTGGGCGGGATACTCCGTGTCGGAGCTGGAGCCGTGGTGGAAGAGTCTTCCAAAGAACTCGTGGGCGGAGGTTGGCATGTAGCGACCATAGCTACAAGTCGTGAGCGGCGGGAGGTGACGGGATCTCTGCGCGAGCCCGGAGGGCTTCGCCAAGGAGGTATAGCGCTCCTCGGTTTCGGCTTTGGGGCCGTGAGGCGCTCAAGCCGGAGTGGGACGGCCTGCGGAGATGGTGTCGAGGCTCCCGCAGCGCGCCCGCCCGGCGGCGGCGAGGATGGCGTGAGCTCTCTCGAGGTGACGGTGGCCGAGGAGCCGGCGGATCGCTCCGAACACATCATGCGTCGTTGGAGAAGAATGCCATCAAGGAGCGAATGGGAATCCGGAGATCTTCTTTGAAGACGCGAAGCCCCCTACTGGGCGCAAGCTATCGGCGTTCGGCGCCGCAAGTAAATTTGTAAGTCTAAGGGGCTGCGTTCCGCGCCTGAATGGTTAGACCACGGGTCCAAGATGTATCTTGGTTCGGGCGAAGGTCCTACCCGGTCGTGCGTTGGTGTTGTATTCATTGGGGTGCGGATGAGTGCACCGAAGTTTTTTACAAGCGAGAGGTGGAGCCTCAACACTAGAATGATCTAAACTTATCTCTAAGGAGAAGAAAAGAAGAAGAGGAAGAAGAGGAAAAAGCTCTCTTGTAGCTCTTACTTGCCACTGTTAGGAGGTTCTGCCTCCTTTTATTCAAGATCTGAAGGGCAGGTTACATCGAGAATTGGCGAAGTGCGGCGAGCTACTTCTAGGGCTTGGTCTTGCCCCGCCGTCGCTAATCGTTCGCCGATCGGGTCGCTTGCTCCGCTGGTGCGCCGCCCGCCGAGCCTATCTTTGGGTCGGTAGTCTAGCCGGTCGAGCGGTTAGGTAATCCTCGGGAAGTGGCGAGGCGCTCTCTGTGATCCATGTGGGTCTTGGCGTAGTCGCGTGTGGCGTTGGAGTTGCCTCGGGAGAGGCGTGTCCTTGCATCGTGGGTGGTGGGTGATGGGGCAGAGGCGTGGCTTCAGCAGGCTATCAAACCGTCTTGGGAAGGGACCACCGCTCGCCACCACCGAATGACCGTTCGTGGGGCACGTGGCCTTAGGTTGACACGGACTCCGGCGCGCGACGCGCCCTCGGCGGGGATTATCATGGTTCGGTCGGGCCGGGATCCGTCTGCTGCGGTCGGGAACCCCGCTGAGTCGGTCGCGGGATCCCGCCCCGTGCGGGTCGGGAACCTGTTGAGTCGAGTCGGGGATCCCGTCATTGCGGGTCGGGAACCTCGCTGAGTCGGAGTTGGGGATCCGATCCATTGCGGGGTCGGGAACCCCTTTGAGTCGAGTCGGGACCGGTCGGGAATGGTCTCCTGAATGGTCTCGTAGGCATTTGGGTAGCAGGCGGGGACGGCTGTTTAGGTCGGGCCGTATTCGAGGCCGCCTGCTTGCTGCTCTGGGCTTTGCTTGTTGCAATTGGGCCGTTGGTGCACCCCTGTTTTATGAGTATTCGTCAAGTACTCTTACTCGATCATTAATCGGTAGCGGTCCCTAGCAGTACGTGCCGACTCCTGAGTATATGTAAAGATCACATTGGATGAACCTAAATAATGCTTAGTTATATACATTTCTCTTTGCCTCATGACATCGATTAAACTCAAGGCGAGTACATGCCATCTTTGTTTAGTTAGCTCGACCACTCTTTCTCGATCACGTGACTCGGAATCCCCAACTACGATTAACTCTTTAACCGCGAGTAGCATGGCCATGCATTTCAAGAATCTAACCACTCGAGAGGCCTAGAGATATCTCTCCTGTTGAATGGAATGGCAAATCCCATCTTAATTGACCATGCTTCGCAGCATGCTTCATGACAAACCCGAAAGCCACCTTTATAACTACCCAGTTACGGAATAGCATTTGGCAACCCCTAAGTTAGTCATTACACATCTCGAGTATATGCGCCAACCTCCAATCTAAGGATATAGCATACATATTGTATATGAGACCAACTGATGACAAGAAGATTACAACGGTCTCGCAGTGTCTCAAGGTAGGTTGATCCAACTCCATGTTCTCTAACATGTGTCCATATTATTGGTTTGATATTTTCATATCTATGACCCGTGAAACATGGTCATCAACCAATACATATGCTAGTCTATTCATATATATTCTCATACGTTTATCGATTAAGGATCACTTTGGAATAATCGCCTCAAAGTCATATATAGAGTTTCGCAAACAAATCACATACTCGCTAATAAATAATAATGATAATATTCAAAGAACAAAATAATTAATCATAAACATTAAAAATATAATCATCTCTACGATTACCTATAAGACATATCTTCAAACACTCTAGTCATGGGAAGAACCAGAGGTGGACGGTAGGACGAGGATGCATGCGAGAGAGAAGGGAATAGAAATTATGTTGAGCCTGCGCCGGTCACATGAATTGGTTCGTCGCATGTCCGTCGTACTGTTGTAAAGATTTAAGCATTTTCCTTACCCTAGAGTGACGTGGTATCTTCTTCCAGAGGGAGTGTTCATCACTCTAGCAGTCTAGCTAGCCTAGAGATCAAACATAGGCTCTGGGCGTCTCCACGCACTCTGCTCCTCCAAGGTTATCGAGGCGATAATGATATATCTTGTTGTTACTAATCACAGGGTACTTGCATCTCGAGACACTAATTAAGTTCATATATAATAGTGTCCAAAATAAACATAGTTAGGTCTCTTTAATTAATTTTGGAAAAAAAAAGAAGGAATATGCAACACGTAGAATATGAACCACGTGCCATGAGCCCATGACTTCTTGCTGGATAGTTTTATCGGTTGGATGAATCACAATTGAAAAGGGTTGGTCCTGGTAAAGACAAAAAGGGTTGCGCACCGCACACACGGGTACACAAATCAACACAAGCATGTTCTTGGTTATTGTTAAAAAGGTGGCGTGTCAAATCAAGGGCTACACGGGTGATGAAAAAGCTGGAGAAATGTGACAGAACTTGACGTGGTTGTTTCTTGCTACCCAGCACCTGCAATCAACCTTTTGCTAGGTGCAGATAATCTACCTCAAAAGGACAGAGACTTGTCGGTGTAGCTATCATGATTGTGAATATCTTACTGTTACCGATCGGTATACCGTATATACTATTTAATACTTAAGCCTATACAAAGTAGTCGTATGTACTGTTTCGATCTCTATACCGGTTATACTAGTTTCGATACCATACATAACCAGTCATATCGATAGAATTGATAATATCGTCTATTAAACTATATGTTATATTTTATAATAGAACTATATGTCTAGAGTAATATTATAAGTGAAATTTGGTGTACATATGATTAAATATATGTATATTTATAAATATATATTATTATATTAAATCCGAAACGATACATCAGTATAGGCCGGTACCGAAATATGCCGTTGCAAGAGCTAAATATGTATAACCCCTGGTACGGTATCAGTAAGTGTGATAGGTATCTCAACGTGTGAACTTGTGGCTGCATATTTTCAGACCAAAGATATGCATGTCGTTCAACAGATTGGATGGAAAGAAATCGACCTTAGCATATGGATGGGAAATTTAGAAAAAAAAACCTACCATGTTTTTTTTAAAAAAAATGTTACGGTTTACAATTTTCTTCCAAGTTTTTTTAAAGGCAAATGGCCCCAAAAGGCCTAGAACTCTAGTGTAAGAGCTAGTAGAATGGGTGGACACAGTTTCTCATAATTTATAGAAAAGACCCGAATAAATACAAAAATTACATAAAAATCCTTGGACCCTTTGTTTCTAGTGACTTCTCACAGATATCGGAGCAGACTGTCACTGCAATGGCGCCTGATTTTGCCAGGGTTGACCTCGAAGTTGTCTTTTCAGATCTCTGTGAAAGCGAATCGACGAAGTCGACGGTGTGACCACCGTAGGAGGGAGGCGCTGGCTTATAGCCCGTCGTGCAACCACCGGCAAGTTGAGGGCACTGCCTCTTAGGGGCATGGAGGTTGAAGAAGATCGAGCCGGAATTGCACCAAGTCAATGGGACTTTGCCACCGCAAAGGAACTTGGCAACAGATCTGGCTCCTCCTTGAACGGTGGGGAAGATCTGATGTTGTTCTTGCTCAACCAAATCCAGATAGGGGAGAGGGAGGGACACAATGTTTGCAACTGGTTTAAATAAATATAATGTCAATATTTGGTATTCTCGTTTCTATTATACTGGTTTTGATAGAGAGATTGGATGTCTAGGATATAATTGAATTCAAAAATATGAGATTGTTAAAGGGTCAAAGGGTCAATTTTGTATGCAAACAAAGCAGCCTCGAAAACCCTTTAAGGGATTAGAGGAATAAAAAAACTTGGCACCATTAAATCTTGTCTATTCAGATCTACGTGAGATGAATGAATTGTTGACAAAAGAAACCAAAAGATATTTTCTAACTCTTATAGATGATGACATATTATTGTTAGGTATATTTGTTGAAAACAAAAGATGAAGAACTCCATTAAGATTGACAGCTCAGGTGTAATGGCAGAAAAGAAACCTAGGTAATCTCCTTACACAGGGATGGGTCCCTCATCCTGCCTGACGCAGGCGTCAAGCCTGAGGAGGGGAAGGCTCGGATCTAAGGAAGATGCTAGGACGAGACAACAGTGGAACTAAATTTTTTTTAATAGAGATAGACACTTTACACAACTTTTCTAAAGTCTTACAAATGCTAAACTACTAAATTGGAATCAATTCAATCAGAAAATCTGATCTATCTAAGAGGCGATCTCCCTATTTTTCAAACTTTTGGAGGCTTGTTTTTTTTTCCTTTGGTGAAAAGTTTAATTTTCTTGCAAGACTATGTCACCTCCCGCTATTAATTCGCTTGCCGAATCTTCCAAACATAAAAACTGGTAAAACCCAGAGATTGCTATTTACGTTGCGCCATGCAAAAAGTTGACTAGGGCATTAGTGTGTTTAGGATAAATATTCGGACATAACGTATAAATGACACTAGTTGGACCGTATCCAACGCAAGAATTTATGTGCAAATTATGATGTTTCCTGTGAAAGCTGACATTAGGGCAGGTACAATAAGATCATGTCAGCTGACTCTTAATCTGTACACATCAGTTTTAGTCTATGTGGAGGAGTGAGAAAAGAGAAAAGAACTGGCTCTTATTTAGTAATCAGCTTTGCACGGGAATATAGGTAAATCATTTATGTACAAGAGAGAAAAGATAGTTATTGCACAACATCTAGAGACAACATTTAGAGACAGTTATTGTACAAGATAGATTTTAACTTACTATTAGCTAGTAATTAGCTTTGCTATTGTACTTACCCTAAGATGTCATGGGTTTTAATGGTGGCGAGAAAAATTATGACAAAGATGCCCTCGATTACGACCAGAACGCAATGAGGCATCACGAAACTCCCCTATCGAGTATCTACGATACTGTGAAAGCTGTTCTTCAAATCTTCCCTGATAATTCCAGTGTGTAAGTGAGAAGAGCAACGCTCAGAAATTCACACCTGAAAGCATCGCTTAAAAAGCTTGCCGAAATTTCGGATTCCGCGGGACATGATCAAAAACGAAATTTGTAACCTCGAAAAGCAACCCTCAATTTAACAACGCGGTAACAATTGCACGTAACCCCTGCGTAAACAGCGGCACAAACAAGATGCGTACAAGAACACTGTGACAACGACAGAAAGCAACTTTTCTGAGTAATAATCAATCAATCAAACAAACGACACCTAGGTGGAAATCAATCCTTCACCTCAGCGGAGGCGGAGAATGGCAAAAGTGGCAACAAAAAACTGTAACTTCACCCCCAACCGTGGACATCAGAGTTTTACTTTCTTTCCCTGCAGATTGCGGCATCTTGGAACCGTCAATTGTTGCACCTGCAGATGCTAATGGTAGTACAATGGCTCCGAAGGTAGAATGGCAAGACTTATCACAATGGGATTTTCACATTAAGCACAATCCAACTCCATATTTAAAAGTAACAACACCCGGAGGGTTGATGTTTTAGGATACAGTAACTGAGGAAATTTAGGACGACGAATCGAGGACCCCAGATAAATAAGAGCCTGGTTGGGCACGAGTTTTGCGATGCAGTTCCCTTAATGGTTGTGACTGTTTTCTCAGGAAGCCTTGTTCCTAGATGCCCAAACCGATTTTAACTGAAAGCCAGTAGTAAGCTACATGCAAGAAGATACATGGAACAGAACAGGTTACTTCGGACCGATGTCCTTCAGCGCACAGATCTGCTCCTCTCCCATGGCAGACATGACGGTCACCACCAGGTCCTTACCTTCGCCAAAGCCATCCTTGATCTGCAACAGCAGAAAAATTGATGATCACAGCGTATGTTTTGAACCAGTGCATGCAAAATTGTCGTTTGTTCAGCTTAGATTAGGTGGAAAATCGGACTGGTGGATGCCGTATTCCTTATTCAAGAGGAGAAAGTGAAGAAGCATACAATGGTTAGACACAGGTTAATAAATGGGCCGTGCAAATAACCAGATACAACAATGGTCGATTGCAATATAGACTTACAGCGTCCTATTTTCTTAATGACAATAATTTTTCCAAGCCCAATCTCAGACAATTAGACAAGAAAGCTACAAATACTTTGCAGAAGTTACAGAAATCCAGCACATACAGAGCATTTTTGTCATTTCCCATGTGAAACCAGGTGTGGTATGTCTATTGCAGGCAAAAAGCAGTTCGAAAGATGCCTGAGGCAAATATTGCAAATGCTTAAAATGAATCAAAGTTTACAGAAACAAAAAGTGTCACAATGAAAGGTAGAAAGAATAAAATAGCTTCATCCAGGAATTTACTTCCTCGATCAGCACTAAGCTGTGAGCTAAAAAATGTTGATGAGCTAATCAATCAACAATTAGGTTGGCAAATCAAAATACAAATTTTTACTGTAGTAGTCTCGCGCGCCATTTTTTTTTTTTTTTTGCGAAATTAGCCTGGGTGCGCTCGTTTTTGCAGAAATGGCCCCTCAGGCGAGCATGAAAGGCCTGGGTGGTGACGCGTGTTCGCAACCGCAGCAGCGTAGCGCAGAAGCGGCAGGAGCAGCGAGCGCGGGACCTCACGTCGAAGTGTTGTGCTGCGCTCCCGGTGCGCGGAAAGTTTCTTCTGTAGCCAGGGAGCTTTGCAGCACCTTTCCACGCTACCCATGCACGGGTACAATCCTTGGTCACCATGCTCGCATGGTTGGGCCAGCTGCACTTGTTGTTGGGCTATCCTGATCTGTGCGTGTGTCAAGTAGAAACGTCACAGATCACCAAGTGCAGCACGCTTCAGCCAAATTCATCACAGTTTCAGTTGCTTTTTAGCATTGAAGAGTGGAGTGATTGGAACTGTAACAGCACTGGAGAATGTCCTTGTCTCCTCGGAAATCGAGGGCCATGTGAGTACTGGACTTTTGCGAACTCCGACAGCTGCATCCATGGTCCATCTGATTCTATCTGTTGTCTGCTTCCAATTTGATTAGCAGTGTCAAAACTATTACATGGTTACAAGGAGGTTGGCATCTGGCCAGCATGACACCTCTCCTCCTGCGGCGCCTGCCAGCCATGCTTGCTTACCGCGACAGCAGCTGACAGTTCCGCACTGCCCTGCCTCCAGTGCAACTGGCCGCGCTGTGCTGCCGCGGCAGGTCTCCTGCTCTCGCATCGGCGCCAAGATTCCGCGCTCTGGGCCCCACCACAGTAAACTCTTTCTTCCGCAGTTGCATAGCGCAGCAGGGGACATGTCCCCTGCCGGCTCTTCCGCTCTCACTCGGGGCTAGATTTGCAAAAAAAAACCCAGAAGCTATAGGACTAGATACGTGAACAGTTCTCAAAATACTTTTCTTTAAAAAAAAGCTAGACAATTCAGATTCAATTGATCTCTGGCGGAAGCAACTGGGGAAAACAATCCAAAATCTCTCAGCCTGCTCCCAATAAATAACAAGAACAACAGTCCTTAAAATCAACTTATACAATAAGCTGCCAAATCAAACCACACCAAGTGCATAGCTTCAATTTAGTTGACAAAATTTGAATTAAAAAAGTATAAGCATCTCAAATATACTTCCTATGCAAGCAAGAAGTATGCATGAATTAGGCAGTTTGTACAAACCTGGGCAAGCAGGTTGTCATCAGTTGGGAGCCTCAGATCATCTTTGGTGTTACCATTTTCAGTCAGCAGACTCACCTGCAAGAGATGTTAATTTCTCAAGTGAACATAATCCCACATAAGATGAACACACAAGGAACATTAAGAAAATAATCAAACTTACAAATCCATCCTCAGATATATCAATGAGCTGGTATTCAGTACGATTAACATGAGGAACCTATAAACAAAACATGTTCATATTTCAGTGTGAGCGGAAGCAATATTAACTGGAAAGAGCTCAAGAAATGTACTGACATCACAGTTGTGCGAAGATGGCACAATATCTTCAAGCTTCTTGCCAGTGAAGATGTCAATAGCAACAAAGTGGCACTTGGCGTGACCATGCTTCCCAGTCTTAGAGGTTGAAACCTCCACAACCTGCATTTAAAAAAAATGCATACAGTTAGAAGTCAATCAGCAAGAAGAAAAATCCATCAGCACAGGAATAAGATGTAGAAGAAATGTTTGAAGCCTAAATAAACACAGACCTTTAAATACAAATCTCAAAATGGGATGACGGAAGGCAACTTATTATTATTGAAGTGGAAACTAGAGTACAACGAAGAAATTACAGAACTACGGCTAAATAGAATCAATGCAGCATTTCTATCATTAGTGAATTGAAGTCTCATGCTAAATATACGTGCACAAAACATGCACCAAAAATAAGCATACCAATTCATCCTAGTCTATTTACCTCGCACAGTGAAAGTACCAAGTTGCAGACAAGTTTGAAACCTTGCCACTGTCCACAGGTGATCCAACAAACAAAATTATATATTTATATGTACCATTATGCAACAATTACCACATAAAGATATAAAGCACAACAAGGATGCCAACTTGCCAAGTCATCCTTGCCTATTTACTTACCATGTGAAACTGTGAAGTACCAAATTGCAGACAAGTCTACATCATTGCCACTGTCCACATGTGGTGCAACCAATAAAATTTCATGAACCACTATGCACAGCCAAGCAATCAAGTTCTGACTATTAGCATGTTCAGTCAAAATTTACATCAAAGATTCAAAAGTTAAAATAGATCAGTGATGCAGACTATGATATCTTAGTTCCAAAGTCCCAATTCTTCAACAATGTTCATAATGCACATAATTGGTCATTCCTCTTAACATAAACAACCCACGGATGCCCAATCCTAACAAATACTGAAGCATATGATAGATTTGCAGGACGAATCTGTGTAGGCCTACCACCCCCACCCCCCAACACATGCAATATATTGGAAGACTTCAACATTATCAGGTAAACTAAGCCAGGCCTACTCAACTCAACCTATATTACTAATCTGATGAATCGCAGCCACCAAAACAAACTAAAACAAATCAAAATATGCATATATTGCATTAAAATAGAAGAAAAATCACACAGCCAACTTCAAATTTTGCCAACAATTACAACATATCTCACTCGCGGGAACTTCCACCTTAGCATTCAATGGCATGCATTGAACCAGGAAAAAAATTCTAACAAATAAAGTTTCATAACCGCACAGCAGCATCAAGAACCATCTAACCACACAAAACACACACATACAAATTTACCCAACGCTAAATCGTAGACCGTATCAGCTCGCAGCTGGTTTTTTTTTTTTCCAATTTACACGCAACAGCAATCGAAACGGCGAGACGAACAAACAGATCTAACATAACTGCAGCGAGCAGATCGAGATATAAACCGACGATAACAACGACGAGCATCAAGCGAGTGGGTGACGGAATGATCGGATCGGATGGATACCTTGCAGGGCCGGTTCTTGATGACGAGGTAGCCGTTCTTGCGGATGGTGCCGGCCTGCTGCGGGTAGGTCTTGGAGGCGCCGGCGTCAGCCTTCGACTCGAAGTGGTGCTCCTCGGAGTCCGACATCTCCTCTCCTCGGATCAGGACCAAAAAAACTCCCTGAAAATTCGAGGAAAATCAACGACGAATCAGTAGGCGCGCAAAGGAATTGGAAGTTTGAAGCTTTGATCAGAGAGGGGATGGGAGGATGATGGGTCTGGGCAGGGAGCCGGGGGTAGGTGTTAGGGTATGGGACCTTGAGAGGAGATGGCGAGCTCGACGGGGAGGCGGCGGGAGCGACGGCGAAGGGGACGACGGGAGCGAGTGGCAACGAAGTGGATATATTGGTGTTGGGGGCACTTATCCACTTAAGTCCTCCGGATAGAACGCTATTGCAAAATAAAGAGAATTGCTCTTGACAGAAACCGAATTAACCGAAAAAATCAGATTTTTCGGTCCGGTTTGTATTTTGACTCTGTTCGATTTTCGATACTTGGTTAGGTTTTTGAATCTCAGAAACCAAACTAACCGAACTGCCAAACTAACCTCACCTAGTCACCAGCGGTGCTAGCGCTCCATTCGGTTTTGATCGATGGTCATTCCCTATTTCCCCGCAGTCCTGCTCCCGCACTCATGGCCTCGTCTCCTTCCTCTCCCCGCGCCCCCTCATCTCCCGCCCTCACCGCCGCCGGGGCGCCGCTTCCCTCCCTCTTCCCTCGGCCTACGCGCGGCTCGGTGGCTCCCTCCAGCGATTGCGGTCCCGCCCCCTAGGCCCTCGCCCCCGTCACCTTTCTCCCTCTCCAGCAGGTGAGGCAAAAGCAAAAGCCCTAGCCGCCTCCGTCTCTCTCGCGTCTTCCTCACGGCGACGGCGACATAGATATCTCTCTGTGCTCCCCCTCTCCTCCCCTAGGCTAGGCTAGGGTTCTCGACTCCTCTTATGCCTGTGTAATCTTCGCTCCTCAGCTGCCAGGATTTGATCTACTCTCCTTTGCTAGGGTTTCTTGTTGTTGTGCGATCTTGGATCTTGGTTCCGAGGATCCTTGTTGTTGAGGAAGATGAAGCCCGAGTTCGTGGGGAACCTGGACTATGACACCTGCCACTTAGAGCTCGACCGCCTCTTCTACCACTATGGCAGGATCGAGCGCATCGACATGAAATCAGGTCTGCTTTCCGCCATCTCTCTTATTTTCCCCTCCCCTCCTCTTCTCTCCCGTTCTATTGTTTCGAATTTGATTTGATTCACATGTGCCCCCCCCCAATTTGTTCATCTTTTTTCATTAGGAAATAATTTGTTCATCGCTTAGAGAGTCCATTTCTTCGTTTCCTGAGTAAAAGGGAAGAAAACAAAAGTAGCGATAGATGGAGTGTAATTGTTCTTGATAAGATGCATCCTATGCAAGCGTCGCAATAGTTTTGACTGATTACTAAACAACCGCGGGAAAAATGTATGTGTAAGAATGTTTTTATGCTGTGCATATTTCGTGGCACTTAAGCCCTAGCACTGCAGATCGATCGGTGAACCAAAAAACCAAATAACCGAACCGAATTTTTTTGGGTAATTCAGTTCGGTTTTCAAATTTATTTGATTTGGTTCGGTTGACAGTTTTCAAAAACTGAAAATTTTAAACCGAAAAAACCGATTTAACCGAATGCCCACCCCTACCCGTATGTCCATACCAACAACTCCTATGGGATGGCTCAGTCCCACTCCTGCACAGTCCATGGTTAGACTTGGGCATTAGGCCGGGCTTTTTTGGGTCGACCCGTGGCACGGCTGAAGTACGGTACAGCACGATATGTGCACGGATCGGATCTTTACGGTATGAATGATTGGGCTGTGCCGAACCTCGCGGTCGAGCACGATGGGCAGCATGGCACGACACGCCAGTATGGGCTGTGCTTGGGCCGACATAGTACGAAATAGGCCCGATCGGCCCGAAGCATGTACGGCACGAGGTAGAGCGCTCTGTGGCAACATTGCGTCATGTTGTGGTCGTCCTACGGCCGGTCCTCGCATGGGGAGAAAGGGGAGACAACGAAGATGCTCAAAGGTGGAGAATAGGGACTAGATAGTACATGCTCACTAACATTGAGCACGCGTGCCAAAGCTGCTCCGCACTAGGGTACCACACACTAGGTGTAATATTTTTAATGACACAATTCAAGAATGAATAAAATTTAGTTCTTTTTCTCCCAATATTTGTGTCCACTACCTTAGATCTGTGCGTCTTCAGCTTCTTTCTTCTCATTGCAATAGTGTAAATGGGCTGGGCCTAGACCGGCACGACACAAAGTCGGCACGAATCGCAAATGGGTCATGCTTGGACTCACCAAAGGAGAGCTGGAACGGCACGACACAGCATAGTGAGTCGGTCGGGCCGTGGCGACATGACATGGTTTAGGCACGTGGCCCGATAGGCCCGTGCTGTGTCGGGCTAGTATGGCACGACTCCCACCTCTACCCATGGTCATGTATAGCCCATCTTTCGGACCTAATAGTTTTTGCTACCTAAATTAATAAACTTCTATTCACGTCCATGAAATCTATTTTTGAGAGTTGGAGGTCATTGGGCGTCCATGACTATGTGAGCTCCGTCCCTATGGCCTTCGCAAGCTTCATCGGCCTCCACAAACTCCATCACCCATCACAGGCGACACTAGCATTCTGCATTCACTAGACGCGTACTCCTTGATCTCCACCGCAAATGGCCTCTGTCCACTCCACCAACTATGATCATGGCCTCCGTCTGCTCCACCAACTATGGTCATGGCCTCCGCGAGTTCCGTCGACCTCAACGAGTGGCACCAAAAGCTCGATAGGGACGGTGAAACGGACTCAATGAGAGCTGCAGTAGCCAGCCAACCCCACTGTCGTGGGATCCTTGTTGGAGGTGTCGCATCCCCCATCTTCGATGAATTTTTGCTACTGTCGTAATCCACAGATCAGTGCACTTCTTTCTATGGGTAGGCTTTTGTTGCAAGTGTTTTCTCGCATGTTTGCGCCATCCTTTCTCAATTGTTGCATAAAAGTGTTTTGGTTTGTTGCAACTTGTCAATTCGAAATATTATAGCAAGAATCATTTTGTTTTATTGGATTAATGAATTGTTGTATCAGAGTACATTTTTTGTTGCGATAAATTGTTGTGTTTTGTTGCACTGTTTGTTAAGATGAGTTTATTGTAGTGGAACATGGGTTTTGTTCCACATGCAACGAATTTGTTGTTGCCCGCTACAAAACTATTGCATACATTCAATCTATTGTTGCATAGGCTGCAATTTTGCCCCTTTTTTCTTGCAGTTGGGATGATTTATTGCACAACCATATTTTTTTTTGTTGCAATAGAGTAATTATTTTGTTGAACATTTCTGCTACAATGGGTTGTTGCAACAGGTTATTTGTGATGTTGCCAAAGGTTTTCTTTGTTGTTACATATGTATCTTTGTACTGTTGTAGGAAAGCAAAATCTTTTTTATCGATAGTTTTGTTGTCTTTATAATTTTTTACACATGGAGTAGCATTGCCTGAGGCCATGGCTGGTCACCAGCAGCCAGCTCATCGTTCCTACTCTATCTTTTCCTTCTCTTGCGACCGTGAGGAGAGGGCATCATGGTGACGACTGTCAGAAGTGCACCGTGCTAGCCTTGCCACTCAAGTTCTGTCCCTCCTGTTGACACCGAGACACCAGGATCAATGGCGTTGCCTCCTGCTTCGTGCATGTGTTGCTACCACTAGCTACGCAATGACGCCTAACTAGTGAGCACGAGGAAGAAATAGTGAATGGATGCGGCAATCTGTTGGGAGGAATCCGACAGTGGAAGCCACTCGCGAGCAGATCCGATCCGATGACAAAAATGCAGCATACGGAGTTAATGTCCGGATGAGACAGCTGAGCCCTAGTGCTCCCTGAAATAAAACTTGAGGCTTGGGTTGGGACTAATTTCTTTTCCCAACTAGTACACCAATTTGTGAGAGCATGGCTAGAAAATTTTATCGGTTTATAGCTCTGCAAGGCCTATGTGCTACTTGACTATCGTAACTTCACGATAATTGTTCTGAAAATCTATTGCAGAAATGATATCTAAGGCTACAGAAGAATTTGGAGAGGTCAATTACCGATGAACATTGATTTTGTCATTTCTTCCATAGCTGTTCTTAATGCAGCTAAAACTTGGCCAAGCATAGATAGAAAAAGAACAAATTAATTAAGTCCTCTTTGAAATGAGGGGTTTTTTTTCCCAATTCCTGCAAGAATTGAATTGGTTCATGTGAAAATTATGTGAAATTTCTATTTACAAACAGGACCTTAGCCTTGAGATAGATTACTAATGTACAAGCATTAGGTTTGCTTTTTGGTGTTTGATACTGCAAGGCCCTATTTCGAGTGCATAAATTGCTAAGGCTACAAACAATCCTATGCGCAAGACTACGCATGTCAAGACAAGGCGGGAGAGCGAAGGGGTATCATTGGCAAGTGTGGGTAATAACCATGAACTTCTAGGGGTATTTTGTTTCCGATAGTCTGGCTTCCTACGAGAATCCACGGGAAGGTTGCTCCACCTCGCTAGTTCATTTTTGGCTCTACTTCTCGTGAGAAGCAGAATCTACTCGTTTTAGGAAGCTGAGTGTTTGGTGCATATTCATTATATCTGAGCAAGAAACTAGGAGTAGAAGTTGTACCAAAAGTGCATTAATATGTGTCAAAAACTCTGAAAAACTTTTCATAATATTTGCCTAGGGAGAGTTGGCGAGGATCAATCGCTTGATCTTGGGGAGGAGGGCTTGTTGTGCTTGTTTGTGCGAAAGCATGTTCTCCTGCTCTCCTTTATGACTTTTTCTTGTCATGCATTTTGATCTTCAAGAGTACTGAGAGAGAAAAGGGAGCAGAGAGAGCATGTGCTCAAGAAACCAAAAGTGGAGGGGTTTCTTTATAGCAATGGATTAGGAGGACATTGTCATTTGCCCATTGTCTGATGCCCCTTCATGCTGTCATCACATCATTGAAAAGGGATAAACGATAGTTTCTCTTCTACTTTATTTCTTTCCTCTGTCATGTCACTTTCAATGTAGTGACCGTTGGTTAGTGCGGTGCTAGCACCCCATGATCCCCATCCTCTTTGGCTCTCTGCCTCTCTTTCTCCCCCTCGCTCTCTCTCTTAGGCTCTCAGTCTCTCTTCATTCCCATCTCTCCCCGTTCGCCTCTCTCTCTCCCTCGCTGCCTTCCATCTCTATCATCGCCTCCTCTTTTGGCTCTCTACCTCTCTCTCACCTCCCTCGCAGCCTGCGCACGGGTTGTGTTGCGGGAGCGGCCAGCATCTGTGGCACGGGCAGCGTCACGAGCGCACTTAGTGTTGGTGGCATGGGCAGCATCGCGACAGAGCTCGATGAGCGACACGATAGGGCATTGGCTTGGTGCGTGGGAGCCGTTGCGGGAGCTCTAGGCATCTGTCGGTCCCGGGGGTGGGTCACAGCCATGCTCTCCGAATGACATAGTAGGGTGTCGAGGGCGCACTCATCGAGCGGCAGGTTAGGGCATCCGCTCGGTCCACGCTCGGCGTTGGTGAGTAGGTACTCCACTCTCCACTTCTTTGCCATTTCTGTTGTCTTCCCATTCTCTGTATGCAATGAACGCCACGAAGCCATGCCCTACCACATTGCCATCATGCCTTACCACGTGTCGCCGTGCCTGGTAGCGTGTCGTGCCTATTTCGTGCCAAAATCATGCCGTGCTTACGTCGTGCTCGTCGGCCCTGTTACGTGCCATGCTGGCCCAAGCACGACTCTTGCAAGCGAGCCGTACCGTACCACCCATCATGCCTGACCACCAAGCCTAGTATGGCACTGACAATCGTCTTGTGTAGGTCTACCGTGCATATACGTACCGTGGCACGACCGCCCAAAAAGCCCAACCTAGTGCCCAACTCTAATCATGAGCGAACCTACCCCTCTCTAGTGTGGTAGTAGTAACCTCACGATACACAATTCATTGCATCTTTTGTATTTTTTTTAAAATAAATAAAGGGTCTTCCCGATTTTCATTAAGGAAACCAAGTCATCCAACTACGAGTTCATTGCATCCGGATTAACAAAAGAGATCCATGCTCAAATCATGGTTGTTTTGACTACTCTCCCCGCCCTTGATTGCTGTGTGCTGTCCTTTCTCTCGGTGAGTTCTCTTTGATGAATATTGTATTCCTTTCCTAAATAAATAGGCATAGCTTCTGGCTTCTGCCATCCCTTTCAAAAAAAAAAGGAAAAAATTGAAGTTAAGTTGGTCTATGCGGACCCTATATATCAAGATGCGATAAAAAAATAAAAGGGTAGCTTGCAGCTAAGAGCCCATTCTAATCTCACCAAATCATATTTGTCCTCGGTTGATGTGGACATTGATTTTTTTTGAGAAGGCACTCGAGCTACTCTATCTTGTCACAAATAATCATTATTTTCAACATATTCAAATCATAGCTTTAATCACTAATTTCTATTATAATATATTTATAAAACTCAAAAGAATTATAATATTATGGAAGTACTTTTCGAGATAAATCTACCTATATGATTTTCATGTATCCAATTTAAATATTTAAAAAGAAATTGATAGTCAAAGTTCCAAAAATTTGACCACACCTATATTCTAAATAACAACTATTTGTGAACGGAGGGAGTATTGTTTTATTACTCGTTTAGTACAGAGTTACACTGATAAATTATATAAGAGCATAGGAAAGAAGAAACCGTGCTTACCCAATTAAAACCTGATCAGCTCGAGAACGCCTGCGATGTGGACATAGATTATCTAGTGTCCTAGTTGCAGTATAAATCTTTCTCCGTGAAAAATAGAGGGCCAGACAAGGACGTAAGAATCGTGACTTTGATCGAATCCGTTTCGTCCTGACAGAGCTGCGCAATCTTATATTCTATTGTATCTATGGAGTACTCATGTTTGATGCCGGATAAGTTTAATGTTATGCCTTAAGTTATAGTCTCCCCGTTCAAAAATATATATCGATTTATAAATTACCTCTACAATTTATTTTTATTTTTTAATTTAGATTGCTCTACAAAGTTCGTTTCAAGTTGGCTCAATAATGGCCTGCTTAGAATGTCAGCTGTTCTCATCCGTGTCATTACCAAATACTTTCAGTTTCTTACGCTTCTATCAAGATATATTTACAAAAGACTTTATTACCCATCTTCATTATATTTTTGGATGATATGTTTTACTCTAATTTATGGCAGTAAATATCATTGAAAATAGCTAAAGAGGAGGAGTATATAAGAAAAAAATGATAAAAAATTACCTCGAAGTTCCTAAATAGCATATATTTAAAAATAAAAGTTTGAAAGCTATTAGTATTCGGAAGCACCTTCGTGATTTTTGTACGGCAATTCTGGCCATAGAAGCCCTTGTATTTGTAAAATCGTTTGTCGACTCCAACATCGGCGGGGTGGTGGCGCAGTTGGCCAGCGCTTAGGTCTCAGCGAGTGTTCCTGAGGTCGGAAGTTCGAGCCTCTCTCACCCCATTTCCCAGCGATGATGAAAAAGCTCATGCGACAAATTGGGTCGTCGTGTTCATCTGATGCCAGATGACAAGAGCTAATTGAGCTGGTTTTTCTTTTTTTTTTTGAAAAAAGATTACCATTTTTTTCAAAAGAAGAAGAAGAAGAAAAACGTGTTCGAAGTAGGAGCATTATTGGTTCACAATTCGCGACACTAATACCAGGCCTTAAATTTAATCGCATTCTAGCTTACATATTAGGATGCCACTACCCACTAGCATACACTAGCTGGACTTTTGGTTTAATCAGTCACCTCAAGAAGGTCCGATCGATACCATGAGCTGCATGCAGCTCCTGCTGATGCTATGTTTTTATGTAGACTAATGCAGACAGGTTCAAGACAAGAACAGCTAAAAGCCACGGTCAATTGGGCAAGCCGGCAGGGTAGATTCTAGAGCACAAACAAAACTGATGTGAGCTCAACGTTGAACCGGACAATTTGATGATTTAGCCCAAAGCCCTAAGTGTAGAGTGCAAAGTTGCAATGGCTCTTCTTCAAAGCTTCAAGTCTCGCACACATTTAAAGAAAGCCTCAGCTACCTCCATCTCCCTCTCTTGGCCTGATCGCCTCCTACCACATGGTAGTAGAGCCCATTATTCCCCTGATACCTGATTGATATATATGTACATGCCTCACCGATCCGATCAACTCTCACACAAGCTCTGCTAGCTAGGCCAGTCCAACGAGAGATTCTTAACAGGAGGCTGCAGCACAAGGAGAGTTAGGGATAGTAGGACAGAGCTAGCTTCTTCTTCCTGGCAGGAATTCAGCTTTGGTTTGCTCCGGTCTGATCGATCGATCGGTAGGAACGGCGCGCGGCAAGTGAAGCGGCGTCAGTGCAGCTGAAGCTCCTGCTTCTCTGCTCTGGTCTCGCGGCCCGGTTCGTAGTCGTACATTTGGTTGGTAGATGGTGCGAGTTCGCAGAAATTAAGGACATATATTTGGTCTCAGTCAAGAAGATGCACATTTTTTAGTGTTTGGTTACTAATCTGTTGACCTACCAGGAACATCCCTGATCCGCCGAACTCTTTTTTTTTTCTGTCTGATTAAGTAACTTGTACTTTCTGATCAGTTATGCCGTGCGTAATAGTTGTTTACCTTCCAATTAGTACTATGTTAAGTTCTAGAGAAACATGAAATCATTTTTTTTTTCATTTCTTGCAGATTTGTACTCTTCTGCAGCTGTACACACCACTTGGTTTGACAGAATTAAGGATTTCACATTGGCACCAATGGAGGCCATGACCGGAAAAAGCGCCAAATCGATCGGAAGCGACGTTCCTCCTCATCGTAACATTTGAAGAGAGAAGCTCGCAAGGCCCAACCGAAACGTCGGAAGCAGCCATCGGTTTGGAATGTGAAGAGGGTGAATGATCTTAGGGAATGGTGATGAGAGTTTATACTTTTGGCCTAAAATTTGAAAAGATGATTAAACTCTTTTTCCCCATTCAATAGACCCACGATTAACTAAACACACTCTTAATTAAATTTTCCCCATTCAATAGATTTAACTAAAAATCTCACTTGAAACACTTAAACGCAAAGAAGTAAAACAGAGAAAATCCTGGATTTGAACTTGCTCGTGGGGTTGTGATGATCAAGATGATCATGAATATTCTTCCACTTGTCACAGCAAGTAAGAACACAAGAAACAAAAACCTCAAACATAATCTTCAAATATTTCTCAAAATTAAACAAAGAGATCGAGTTCTTGCAAAGGATTGCCTAGATGATGATATGATCTAAAGAAGATTTATCCATCAATCATACATCCTTATCACAAGAAGCACAAGCAAGTAGAAGGAGGAGAAGTAAATCTAACTTGCGAGAATGTAAAGTGCAAGAAATTAAATTTCGGAAATTAAAAACAAGTAGAAGGAGGAGAGGCAAATCCAACTTGCGAGAATGTAAATTGCGGAATTTAAATTCTGAATTTAAAACATAATGTAAATGCTGAAATTAAATTCAGAAAAGTAAGAAAGTGAAATTTTATTTCTTTAAAAGAAGGTTTACAAAGCCTCACAATAAGGTAGGCAAAGCCCAAAGAAACACTCAAAACCTTTAAGAGGGGAGAGTTACCCCCTCTATTTATACTACTCATGAGTAATTCTCCACTCTTGGATGAGTTTCTTCTATCCTAATAAACCACATCAAGGGTTGAGATTGACTTACTCACTCATGCATGGATGAAGATTTCCTTTTACCCTAATGATCACTATCATACATGGATAAGGAGTCCTTCTACCCTAAGAATCACCGTCTAGGATTGACTCACTCACTTATGCATAGATGAAGAGTTCCTTTTACCCTAAAAATTACCATCAAGAGTTAGAATTGACTCACTTACTCATACATGAGTTAACCCAAAACACACACACATAACGGGTTTTACACGCTTTTCAAAGTATACTAACTAGACCCGCTACTCTATCTTTTAGACACGATCCGATGGCCCTCCTTAATCTCAGCCGTTCCCTTGTCTTCTAAACTTGCAGCAACTCCGTCTTCGGTCATCCTCCGGTGATTTCGACCGTCTGGACCTCCGGCGCACCTCATCTAGTTCCGGTCATCCTCCACCTCATCATAATCTAGCACCGTCGTCATGCAACCATTAAAAACAATTAAACTCATCACATAGGAATGTCCAAAATGATATACAATAAATATCCAATAAATCATATTTCTAACTTAAATACTGTCAAATACTTATCATCAAAATGAGTAGACCTCTACGTAGTCTTTCAGGATGATCAGAAGAGGACGATGATCAAGGTGCTGTCGGTGTCCCGGAGGCGCGTCGGAGATTTCAGCAGACCTGAGAAGGCTAACAAGGCGGTTGTCGACGCGGAGAAGGAAGTTGAGACTGTGGAGTGGAAGGACATTATGGCTTATGATACAGTTGCACTTCCGGTTAATGGATCAGCTCAGCGACCTAGTTAAGTCCATCAGATCGAAGCTGACCGGGAAGGCCTCGATGATGGAATCTCAAGCCGCCAACAGAGCAAGTGCAACTTCACCTTCTGACAAGAACATGGTCGATCAACAGGAGCAGAAAGAGCGTAAAGCCTCCGAAAGGGAAGAAATCTACCACATTACCCGTCTCAATGAAGGCTGTAGTAGATCAAAAAATGGTTCAGGGAGATGAAACTACTGATGTGAAAGAAAGGAAAACACTCTACCCTCTTGACCACGAAGAGTATGCTGCTGCTGAATCAAGTAGGCCCATAGCAGCCGATCGGTGCGCTTTCCATTCGTCCGACAAGCGAGCAAGAATTCAGCCACCTTCAAGCTGCGCTCCAAGAGCAGCAAAGCACCGATTCTGCCATCTGAAGAAGAGAAGCCAACATGGCTCAGGTTCACAAAGGGGAAAGTAGCAGGCGATGAGCCGAGCAGCAGCAGTGGCGTTCAGCTCAGGATCAGGAGCCTTCAGCGGCGGGGGGTCGGTGTTTCCGGTGGCGTAACCATCGGTTTCGTCGTACCGGCGGTGACGTTGAAGCATCAGAAGACGCTGGAGAAGAAGAGGAGCCAGAGGCTGTACAGCGACATGATCGAGGAGACGGCGAGCAAGCTCGCCAAGACCAGGAAGAGCAGGGTGAAGGCCTTGGTTGGGGCTTTTGAAATTCTCATCTCCAAGATTGGAAAGTAGGATTCAGTTGGCACAATTAGTAACATTACAGAGTTTGCCTTGGTTGTTGGTAATGGTATATACCCCTGAGGAATAGTTGGTTTTGGCAATTCAAATCACTACTACAAAAGGTGTTATATTAGACACGTCATGACTGACTGTTTTTTACGAAAATCGTCTTTGATGTGTTTTGGGCACATCCCAGACGGTTTGTAGATGAAACCATCTGCTATATTGGATCATTACATATAGTTTCATCCACAAACCATCTGTGAAGTTATAGGTTTCATCACAGACGGTTTGTAGTTGAAATACATCGCGATGTATTTCAACTACAAACCGTCTGTGATGAAAGCAATAACTTCACAGACGGTTTGTGGATGAAACCGTCTGTGATTATCACCATATCATAGACATTTTTATCCACAAACTGTCTGTGAATCGTTCAGAGCAAACATTGAAAACATCATGTTATATATAAGCATAAGCATAAACAGAGTGCTATGTACAAAAGTTTCCCACCAAAATACTACTTAGTCGGTAGCCTACATCTAGTCCTCGTCGTCGTCGGAGTCGGAGGGGTCGCTACGACCGTCGGGTCCTCGCCGACCGGCTGTCTGCAGGTCATCCTCCGATTCCAACCATCATCAGAGCCTCTCGACGAGTCGTACCTATCGTCGTCGGAGGAGGAGATGACTATTGGTGACGCCGGACGCTTCTTTACGACAGTCGAGGCAGACGGCGGAGCGGTGCAGGTGGCCGGCGGAGGGGATCGTCCACGATACGCCGCGGCCGGTGGATTCGAGGATATGGCGCCACAGTTGCGCCGCAGCCCTTTCCACAGAGACCGCAGAGGACGAGGAGACGAAGTAGACGGTGGCGGTGGCGGCGGATGGGAAGTCTACGGTGGCGGTGAAGGCGGAGCAGAAGTCGACGATATCGATGGCGATGAAGGCGGAGGCGGTGGGGTGTCAGAGTTGTTTGATGAGGTGCTCATGGTGGCGATCGATCGATGATCTCTGTGGAATGCGATTGATGATCGATCGAGCAGTACTTATAGGTACATTATATTGGACTCCAGCGCTATGGTTTAATGATCTTCGGGAGACGAAGCGTCAACTCAAAACAGTGCGCGCCTGTCTTGGAACAGACGGTTAGTTTAATTCTTCAGAAGGCGAAGCGTCAACTCAAAACACTGCGCGCCTGTCTTGGAAGACAAAGCGATATGATCGAAACTCCTCGGCGGGAAGACGAAGCGATCGATGAATGACGCTGTCTTGGGAAGGAACATGACAGACGGTTTTTGGATAAAACCGTCTGCGATTACGTCATCACAGACGGTTTTGACTACAAACCGTCTGTCATGTTCCTCATTATATGTACGAAATAATTAACAGAGAGCCGACCTCCTCTGTTTTTTTGGGTATCCTGGATATTTTCGACGTGGCTGGGATTGAGAGGCTTTCTCGTCAAAGAGACCCTAGATTTGGAGGTGTAATTGTAAATCCTTATGCTCTACGTCATCTAAGGTTAGTAATTGCTTCATAATTGTATTATATCGGATCTACCTTGGTAAAGGGGGAAATGAAGCTGGTTAATTTGTAGATCTAGCTTAGTGTAGATACATTTGTTTACTGTGATGTAAAGTAGAAACTGGTTCAAATTTGCGTTATATTTAAGATGTAGCTTGGTAAAGAGGGAAATGAAGCTGGTTAATTTCTAGATCTAGCTTGTTGTAGATACATTTGTTCTCTGTGATGTGAAGTACATATATTTGCTATCCATTTGTGTAGCTTACACATATTGTCGGGACCCGGATTTGCAAATCCGAAACCCTCTGTGTATGCTGCACTAGTCCAGGATCACGCTAGTGCACACAGTGAAAACATAGATGAAATATCATTCCATACAATGAATTAACTAAGAAGAAGCAAATTATTATTTAATAAAGCAAACGACCTTATGGTCAATGTTTACACCATTATGCCTTAAGGGCTTAAGAAACAAATACTATTGCAGCGGAAAAGATAACTTGAGCCATTCGACATGCCACAGCAATCGTCTGGGAACGATTCCTAATCCACGTAGTCTTCATAGAATTCCTCCTCATGATACTCAAGATTTCGATCCTTCCTCAAAGAATCGATCAACAAGGGCATAAAGCCGTGAGTACAAAGGTACTCAAGAAGTCATAGGAAATTGATGCAATATATGTTTCATTTGCAGAAAGCAATACTTGATTTGAAATACAATAAATAGATTGAAATCATATTTATGAAAACATAAATAAATAACGGTAGATCAAAGATAGACAACAAAACAACAAGTGAACTCCCGCTCACATCCCAACAATTCCACATTCCACATTTTAATGAAACACTCTATACCCGTGTGAAATTCCGGGCTTGTCCATGACCATGCGACGCGCTATTCGAATAGTTTTACACTCTGCAGAGGTTGTACAACTTTACCCACAAGACTGATCGGCTCTTGTTGCCATGCGCAATAAGCACACTTCCTTTGGTGTGTTGGCAGAGAGATCATGACAAAGCCTTTACAATGCAATCGCCTAAACTCGATCGCTCGCTAAGGTTTCGCCCTTAGGGCCCCTCTTGCGCCTTGCGAATCTACCCGTCCATCCGGAACCCACACCACTAATCGGCAAGTACTCAAGGCTAGACATTGCAAATTAATCACTAGGTCTGTCCCATTCCGGACATGTGGTAGTACAGTTAGGCCCAGTTCAATGGCGCACAAGATTAAGTCCTTAAGTTGTCTCAGGCAAGACATCCACATCCCAATGTGCTAGAAAGCACCCCCTTTACTGCACGATCACTTGTCCGAGGGAAAACAATTCGTTCAACCAAGACCAATGGCAAACCCCGCCATGGTACAACAAATTTTACAACAGTGGCTAACGGCCACGATTCAATATCTCATTAAGTCAAGATTAACATTATTCAACATGTGACATGAATCCCAACGTATATCTAAGCATGTCTAAGCATAGTTACGTAACCCAATGTTGGTATAATGATTATATTCAACTAGTATTGTCCCAACCTAGGTCTAACAATGGATACATGGCATCCCAACTAATCAAGGTGGCATAATGTCAGCTAGGTATACATCTACTCCCATTAAATAAGCATTGATATACAAAATAGCATGCAATTGTATAAAAGTAAATTACTTTTGCAAACATAGGATGAATATGATCAAAGGTTACGACTTGCCTTGCTGATCTAGTGCTGAATCTTGTCCTTCGAAGTCTTCGTTCGCTCCCTCGGAATTAGCGTCTACCAGAAAAGAAGCAACGAAACCAAATAAATACAAAACAGAGACTCAAACAAGCTCAAAACTGAAAATAAATGGCTCTGGAAGATAGATCTTGATTTTAGAAAAATTTAGGAACTTGAATCGCCTCAATCGGAGTTCGTATGAGGGAGAACGAGCTTCTGGAAAATTAAATCATAGAAAAAGGCTGAAAAATCAGAAATTCACAATTTTTGGATTTATTTTTGTACTTGAAAAGCGATTTATTGCGCAATGCTGATGTCAGCAGATCGGCTGACGCGGAGGCTGACGCGAGCGACCACGCCAGCGCTGACGCAGCGGCCACGCGTCGCACATCTGTCGACTCACCCCGATCGGACGGCGGGGACGCAAGGGCTCGGCCGACAGAGACGTGGCCGCATCTGGAGCGCACGCAGGCGATCGGACGGCCGCCAAGAAGCGAAGGGGACGACGACGAGTGGCGGCGCGGGCTCACCGGCAATGGGGAAGATGACCCGGCGATCGACGAAAGATGGCCGGATCGGGCGCGGGGCAAGGCGGAACGGGGAGGGGACGACGCGGGGAAGACGAAGAGACCCACAACGGCGGAGATGAGATGCACCGGCGCGAAAAAGCGGTGGAAGGCGTCGGGCACGGCGAGGAACTTCGGCGAGGGCGCACGGAGCAACGGCGGCGCTACGGACGGCGAGAAAGGGGGCAAAAGAAGCGGCGGCACGAGGGGATCCTCGGGAGGCGCGCGGCACGGCTTTTATAGCCTCGGGGAACGCGCAAAGGACGCGCACGAACGCCAAGCGCGGCGGGGCTAGGGTTTCGCGGCGCGATCTCAGCCGCACACGTGGCGCCGATCGGACGGACGACGCGCATTGGTGGTGGCGGCAGTAAGCCGAGCGGTCGCGCATGGTAGACGGGCCGGAGGCGGGCTGAGGCGAAGCGGAGTGGGCCGGGGTGGAGCAGGCCGAAAGAAAATGGGCCGCGCGGAAAATCGGCCCGAAGGGTTTTTTTGAAAATAAAATTCATTTTCCGATTTAAGAAATATCCAGAAATTCGAATAAATGCAAATAAATTCAAATAAATATCAAATAAATTCATAAAAATCACCAAAAATACAAAAAGATTCCTTGAAGCACAAGGAACCCAACTAAAACTGAAAATCTTGATTTTGGTGAATAGTTTAGTCAAATTAAATCCTTTCCTTAATGGAAAATTCAAATTAAGCTGTAATTAATTCAAGAAAATGCAAATGGTTTATTTTTGAATTCAAACATTCCAAAACTCAAATTTTGGGATGTTACACATATGGATGTAGCTTTACATGCATATGTTTACATGTCCATTATGTTCTTTATGTTTTTTATTTTTGAAATATAACAAATGAAGTTCAATACTTACATAGATTTGATTGAGCAAACAATTTTTTTAATTTTTTCCAAAATTTTATATAATGTTACTGACGCAATTATTAAGCTCTCATAAAAATTTGGATCATGATCACACTCGAGAAATTTATAAATGTCTAACAAGGTTACTGTCCCCATTATGTTCATTCTGTTTTTGATTTTTTAAAGATAACAAATTAAGTTAAATTATTTTGAAAATTTTTCTTTATGATTCTACACTACTAAAGATAGTACCATAAATTTTTTAGATCATGATCAAGCTTTTACAATTTTACAAAAATCTGACAGTGTTTCTGCCAAAATTTTAAAATGTCTCAAAAATTTGGCTTTTCAATAAATTTTCATGGAAGATGACTTTCTTAAGGGTCATTAGACCAAATACAGTCAAATCCAGCCATCAAAAGTCAAAAACCGGCCAAAAAAACCTGAGATTTCGGCGATATTTGGCGAAATCTAGCCAAAATTTTTTAGAATTTTTTAGATTATCGTAGCAATTTATTTTTTTTCAATTTTTTTTACCCGGCCGGAATCCGAAATCTTGGCCGATATTTCGGCAGTTTTTGAACTATGGTCATACCTGTCAAGCCAACAATGAAGTGGGAGGATGCAATGTTAGGTCTTGCCAAGTCGAAGTGTTGTCTTTGTCAAAAAAAAAATAAAATAAAGAAAAAAGTCGAAGTGTTATCTAGCGGGTTGGGATGGACCAGATGCCGGCCCATCCAAACAAGAACTTACTTGCCTAATTTAGAGGCGGTGCTGACCGGACTTAAGAGGGACATATCAGGTGTAAACCATCTTTATCGTGTAAACTCCGTGAAAACCAGTGGTGGAGCTAGGCCTCGAGACTTGGGATCAAAAAGCCTAGCTTAAATAGACTGAAAACAGCTAGTCCACACAGGCCATGGCTCGAGAACAGCTGACCCGGCCTAAGACTTGGGCCATAGGATGGCTCCGCCCCTGATGAAAACCATATGTAGAAGTTTTTAAAAATTTCAAACTCAATTGCATTCGAAAGATATGAAATTGACAAGCAGCGAGCTACATAGTGATGAACAATAAATTATTTAGGCTGAATTTTTCTTTTTCGTATCTTTCAAATGCGATTGAGTTTGGTCTCTAAATTTTACAGGAATGTATAAACTAACCTCCCCTACGTATGGTAATGTTTTGAATTTTTTTGAAAACTTTTACATATGTTTTCTATGGAGTTTACACGATAAGAGTGGTTTGCACCTGATATGTCTTCGGACTTGAGCTTTAGATCACAAGTAGGGTTTATCGCTGTTGAGATGACCAGACTAAAGCTCTAGATCATGAGTAGGGTTTACTGGCGTTGAGATATGACCAGACTCTTAGTTTTAGTAGGTGAATTTTGAAACTACTTATGAGTTTTGGTATAAATATAGCATCCTGTTATGCAAGAGAATCAATCTACAATCAATAAAGAGAAAAAAAGGGTTAATATCCCCTATATCCTATGTTTATTTCCTGTGATTGTTCTTTGAATATTTTTGATTGACATTAGAATTGAACTACGACGATCAGTTTATTATTCAACAATTACATAATAATTCCCAGTCAATATAAATACTTCTCTACGGGCTGTGCAAGCAACTAAGCAAGGGCAATGTGATCAGTTTATTATTCAACAATTACATAATAATTCCCAGTCAATATAAATACTTCTCTACGGGCTGTGCAAGCAACTAAGCAAGGGCAATGATGACGAGTAATTATGTTAACGTGGCACGACATGTAAGCGAATGTCCTGGCTCGGCCCAGAATCAAACTTTAGCCTGAGTGCCTGACCACGTTGAAAGGTGAGGGACTAAAACGACCCTTTGGAGAAACTCTAGGGATCAAATCGACTTTTCATGGTGTGGCTTCTGGTCTGCAGGTCTGTTCCTTTTCGTCCGCCCTTCATTGAAATGGCGTTCATCTCATCTGCCTGGAATCACAATCCAGGTCTTCCGCAGTTCATATTTTGAGACACCTTCAACTAGCATGGAATGCTTGTCAGCTCATGCCTGCCAGTAGCTTTGCCATGAACAAACAAAATCTGGATAAAAGAAACCGTATGCAGTAGAATCAGAATCGTTTTCAGCTCATCTTGATAGCGAGGCACCACTACAAACGAATTCTGGTCGAAAGCATTACATTCTGTTCCACAACAACTATACACGGATACACGTGCAACAAGTCGGTGATTCGTAATTGCCATCCAAACATGTCGTCTGGTGCTGCATCATTGTCAACCAAATCTAGGCAGATGGCCTTCGCATACCCAAACTCATTAAATTACAAAACAGGCTTATCAGTTCAGTTTGACGGTTAAAGGGAATACTGAAACGCCAAATGAGCTGCCTTGGCTAGAGCATGAATGAATCCTGTGTCTCTGAAGGCCAGGGTATTGTACTCAATTCTTGGCTCACAGGTTCCTACAAATAGTATTCGTTTGGAGCCTGCTGTCAAAGATCTGCATCACAAGTTTACTTCACTGCATCACAATTCACAAACATTTCGCCACAAAACAAAAAGCAGGCCCCGACACCAGTTTCGGTGCAGGTTGTCAGATGGTTTGAACAACAATAAATAGCCTTCCATCTGCCTGTGACAAGATGTGATGGTGAAATACCTGACTGCATGTGACAAGTTGATGACAAAATCTAGATCGTCCTAGTGTGTACTAGATTTGTATCCTCATCAATAAATAACAATACAGCCGTCATCACAAGCCTGTAAAATGGATCGAATATGTGAGCAATTGGATTATGTAACAAAACAAAATAGTTAGCATCAAACTGGCTGGGAATTACATGCTTGCACGGAAGCTGAACTAAGTTAATATATTTTGAAGGCAATTAATCTGCCAATACCAAATATCAGCACAAACCTAGGACCATATGCCTCTACAATCAGTAAGAAGGTAAGATAGTTACAAATGGCATTTAGCAGCAATATGGAATACATATCATGAGGGGTTCGCCTATACAATGCTGAATAGCTTAGTTAAGCTATAAGCTCGTGATTACTTGCATGTTTGAAAACACAGTGTAATGGTAAGCACATATTTGGACCAATATGATGGAAAAAGAGGGAGAGGTCATCCCTTCGTGTCGCCAGCAGGCATCTGAATTTCAGAATATTTGTGAGATGAGGAAAATTGGCCAACTTTTGTAAACTTATTCAAAAGAAAGAATTTTCTATACTTTAACATGGAATGGCTAATATTGGGATGACACAATTTGCAAGGGCTGCATAATTTCCTAGGACATTTTGGACTAACTGAGAAGCTAGGTTAGAACCATATTTAGGACTAACAAATGAGTGTATTTGCAGAGCACACGTATTCCAAAGATACAAAAGATTAATGAATGAATTTAATCTAAAGTCAAACCTGTAGATAGTTATAATAAATAAGCAGAAGTAGAAAGCAAGCTTGATCATCCGGTACTTCTTCTCCCTGTTTAGTTGTCGGAATATCTCAGTAACATCTACAAGATGTTTCTGATCCATATACCTGATTAAACACAAAATCATATATTCAGCATTGCTATAATTTTTGACCAGATAAACAACAAACAAACAATAAAGCATCTCGGATATCTTGCAAAAAGGAGTTTTTCAATCGTGGATTGGAACTAGCTCCAATGCCTAGGGTGCACTTTATCTGAAACTTCTACTTAGAAAATAAGAACACCAAATTTCAGCATCTGAATATTGAGAAAACACTTGAGTGATTCTCGTTCCTCTAGTTCAAAACTCAAATATCCAAAGAAAAACGCGAATTGAATGAACTAAACCAGTTAGCCAATACATCGTCCCGCTAGACTAAAAGGACAAGCTGGTTAGGCCCTGCTTGTTTGGCAGTATGCACATTGCACAATATGTGTGCTGTAACTAGGGATGAAAACGGAACAGAAACGGTCGGTAAATGGCTGTTCCGTTTTCGTTTCCATATTTTTTACCGGTAGCGGAAACGAAATCGGAAACACCGGAAATGAATACGAAAACGGATAGTGACGGAAACGGACGCGGAACGGAACGGAGTGGATACGAAAACGAAAGCAGAAAATTCCACAAGAATATAGTACATGATCTATCCAAACGTACCAACTTTGAATGATGTTTGGCCCTTATCTACGAAAATTCCAAATTTGATAAAATGATGGTGTTAATTGTCGAAGGATGAGAATTAATGTTTTTTTGGTGATTCAAGGTTGATTTGTTTGGTTTTCCTCACTACCCAAGGGTTTGACAAAGTAATTCCAACCTTTACTGAAGGTTAATAGTTTGTTACAGAACAAAACACGCTGGGTATACTAGCTTGCCAGTCTGGAGCAGGACCAAAACAGAGTGTTACTCAGGGCTAAACAGAGACTACCATACTTCTTTCCTACATCTTAACACCACCAGTTTATAGTCCAGGACAGCAAAAAAGAAGTGTACTATCCTACTCCCTTCCTTCTGAATTCTTGCAGCCAATTCTTCACTGTCTCGATCACAGCTTCAATGCAACTCCTGTCTTCTTCCAGAAACATTCTTCTCCATAACTTAGCAATTACACAGGAGGAAAACAAAATATGGTCAGAGGTTTCAGGAGAGTTGCATAAGATCAAAATAACATCACACTAGTCAAAACTACTACAAACAACTAGTAGTCCAGAAAACAAATATGACCATGCTTGGATGGAATAACAACTTCTAGAGTGCAGTAAAACATGGTGGATCTATCCAGATCAGTAACAACCAACTCCCGCCAACCAGAGCTCGTCTCCGTTTCTTGTCGCTGACGACCGCCGCCGAGAGATCACCCCTCTAGCCGCCGACCTGAGATGGCGAGCAGAGTGAGCGGCCACCGCAGGAACCGAAGGTCTTCAGTGCCTCGTAGATGTTCACTGGGATCTGTTAGTCGGACTTCTAGAAAACAAACTCAACACTCGGCGTTCTCTCAAACATGAACTCACGCAATACACACTGAAAAGATGATGAACACCTACGATCAGTCAGAGGCAATGATTTTTGCTGCTCTCTATTTATTTTTATATATAACAAGGCCTCCTAAACATGGCTAAGATTAACTACTAATCGCGCGGCATGATCTCCAGTTTAGTGACGATGAGGCGCACGTCCTTCTTTCTTGCCGCAAGACCTGGACCGAATGAGCTCCGACGAAAACGCGAATGTACGCTACGACTCAACTGAAATCTAACTGAGAAACGAAAGACTAAAGACAGCAACAAGTTTATTCCAACAGGATCTGGTAAACCCAGCCCTGGTTCTTCCCTGGGAGCCCATCCCGATCGTCCCCGACGCGGTGGCGGATGCGTGCCTGGGCTTGCACCTGCCATCCTTGATGCGGATCTGGCCGATGCAGGTCACCTTCGGCGATGAGGGCTCGGCAGGCTCGAACCTGCCCCGGCCGCGGTGGCCGTGCGAAGGACCCCGCTAGGAACATGGGGGACTGCCCTCCCTTAAGACTCTCGTTGTTGCGGAGGCGGCGGCTGAGGGAGGGGTGGAGCGGCGGTCCCGACGGGTCAACACCGGCACCGGCACTGCCGCCGCGGCCGGGGATGAGAAGCTTCGAAGAGTTGGGCGGGCGGAGGGACGCGGGCGTGCCGGCAATGGTGGACGCAGAGGAGGCAGTGGAGGGGCGAGAGGTGAAGCAGATGAAGAGTTTCGTGCCACCGCCGGCCCCCCGGTCCAAGTGCTTCTTGCGGCGCATGAGGGGGAGCGGTGTGAAGTGCTAACTGCTAAGACTGAGAGTCTAGGGTTGCTGGCGGGTTGGGCTTGATCGCCTAACCGAGTATTGGGTTGGGCCAGTTCGGTCGGAATTCCAATTTGAGTTATACGGAATTTCCGTTCCGTTTCCGTCGGAACTGGCTCTACCATTTCCGTTTCCGATTTTTTTTCTATTTCTGTTTCCGTACCGACACTTTCCGTTTTCGTTTCCGAAAATGGACATCCGTTCCCGTTTTCTTCCGGAACGGTCGGAAAGTTTCCGTTCCGTTTTCAACCCTAGCTGTAACTTCTGCCTCTTACTTCTTAAATCACGTTTTGATTCAGACGCATATGTTGGATTCATGGTGGTGTGATTGTATCGGACTGCTGTTTAGTTTCCATCTGTAATAATGGAAGGTTGGAAACAGGGGTGTCTTGCCCTTGTTCGAGAAACTAAAGTTAGTTGTCTCCCTTAGACTTAAGTCACTTAACTCTAAAATCTATGGTATATCATAGCTGTACATGCTCAGCAGTATTCATCAATCAGACCAAGAACATGGCAATATCACTTTTTTTCTGGTAATAATGTTCTATTCATCATATTACTGCCGCATGCCAGAACAAAACCAAGAAGCATTTGCATTATTCATCATTAAGACCAAGAATATGTTTGGAATCAGTGAAGGTTCATTCTGAATCATTGCAAGAAAAACATTATCTAATGGTTCATTTCTAATGAAGAGTGGTGAAAAGAAAAGTATTCATGTCCACCATAAAGTGCATGTAGCAGCTACAAAGTTGATGTAATCATATCGCAACAAGTCATTGATAACAAAAATTGAAAACCTTGCAAATTTTGGTATTTCTCCCATAACATAAAGGCAATTACAATATTAGCATAGATGCACCTCATTCTGCTCTAAGTGCCTCTTAACATCTAGAGTCCTGGACCAATATTTTCAGTGTGAAAAGCCATTATGAACCAGAAAACATGAATAACCAGAACAAGTGAACAACTACAAATTGTCAGCCTACATGTACACTATCATGGTAAGGTATCACCATCCAGAGTTGGCATGTTCTTAATTAACAGTTCCTTGGAGAAATCTAGAACATTTCAAAACATACTCCTTTTTCAAGCGCATTTCTTAATCTGTTTCTCTCTTTCAATATGTCCATAAGATGACTAAATATGTAGTATAAAGTGCTTCATTTTGACGACTTGTTTTCAAACTGATGTAGTTTATAGGAACTACAAAATCACATCGATAATACTATATGCCTTCCATTCAAGAACAACTATCTAACATCAAATCCACACAAATAAATACAACAGCATATGAGCCAATGTTGAAAAAGTATGAACAGTTTGATAGGATAAACTTCAAGACTGAAAGCAAGTAATACATACAGTTTCACATGGTAGTATGTTACAGGTGCCATAACTAGAAATGGAAACCAATGCAGCGTCAAGAGGAAAGAAGCACACAAAACTCCTTGGAGTGAGTATTCTATAATGACCACCGCGTTGATGCGAGACGACGAATCATATGGATTGATATAGTCATACTCCAAATCGGATAAACAGATAAGCTGGTACAAAAAACAAAAGACAAAATCAGTGGAATAATCAACAAGAAGACCGGATAAGCTAACTTTATTTATTTCCTTTTTGTAAATTTCACTTGTACATAGTTGAATCTATATATCAATTATGGGCAATTCTTAGAATGGCAACAAGCCTATAATTATTAGACCCAATCCTTAGAATGGCGACAAACCTATAATTATTAGACCCAAGTTTGTTTTATACTGGGAATTTGAAGGGTGTCGGATGCATTAATACTCATCAGAGCAACACATCATGACCAGACTACTTATGTGTAAATCAATGTGGTGAGCCGTCAGTCTAAAGTATAGTTGATCAATCTGGTGGTTTTGGGCATGAAACACTAAAGCAGTAAAGTTACAACATTGCATGCACCGCCGTGATGACACTGGACTCAAACCAACTAAAGCAGTGTGCTTTTGGCATATATGATCATGCCACCAAGTAGCTTGCCATAACATTCCAGCTGGAACAATAATCTGCTTACATTAGCAGGGCAACAGCTTGTGTTTATTAGTTACCTAGCCCTTACCATCCAAAGTTTACCATATAATAGCACATAAACAGCATATTGCTATGTAACCCAAAAGAACATAAGAAAAGCAAAGATTTCCTTTTCACTCTTAACATGGCAGCAAACAACCGAAATTTGACCAGCACAGAAACTTTGGGTGAACTTAACCAAATATGTTGTGTCTATTCCTACCAAGATGATTCTTTTTGTAAGTTCAAGAGAGCCTAGAAGTCATCACAACTGCACTACTCCCTACCCTCCCACATCACGTTGACCACCTAATTAGGCAAGGAACGACGCCAAGAATCGCAACGTTGACCAACCCATCCCCACAAAATTGGTTGGCGGCAGCCCAAATTGGCCAGGAATTTTGCCGGTTCTGCGCCAGATCTTGAGCGAACCCGCGGTTCAAGGGGGGAAATTTAAAAGGGATAGAAGGAAGGAGCCGGGCTTGCCTGGTAGGCGGTGAGACCGATGAGGACCATGACGGAGGCGAAGGAGAAGAGCCACAGGATGAGCTCCACAGACATGGCCGCCGCCGCCGCCGCACTCCAAGAAAAGTCCGGACTGGTCTCCCCTCGGCTCCTGCCTCCGCGCTAAAATCAACCGACCCCACCGGTCCGGATGGATGACCGCCCGGCCTCAGTGGTGTGGTCGTCGCCGGAGACGGGAGACAGGAGGCGGCGGTGAGGTGGGGGTGAGGAGAGGAGAAGATCGTGGTGATGGGTTCGGGTCCTCGGGACACCTGCGCTTCCAAGGAGAGGAGAGGGACGAGATTTTGTCTGCAACATCCTAATTTTATCTCAATTTGAAATGACAAAGTTGCCAAATTGTTTTCTGAGTTATTGTGAATTTTACGAATGTTTATGACTTTTCTGAAATTTTGGTATTTAAAGAAAATACTTTTCAATAACATAGTTATTGTTTTTTATTTTCAAACTTCAATTTTATATAGCACAAAGTATGGAAATATTTTATTTACATCTCAAATGGTCTAGGAGACCTCTCTGAAAAATGTTATGAATTTTTGCAGTAAGTTGCTATTTTTGGAAAATCTAATACTACATATTTTTATTAAAACTAAAGCACTATAAAGGAAGTATTGCAGAAAACGTAGAGCTTCAAATGTTCTAAATTTTTTACACAAACATCAGTACCACCTCAGGTTTGCCCTAAAAAATTTGGAGTTAACTGGATAGCCCTAGAAATTATAGAAGCCCCTAGCTACAAATTAAAGACTTAATTGAAATCTAGTTAAATTAAAAAATGGAAGGTTTTCCTGCCAAAAACCATCTTTTCTGTAAGGAAGCATGTCCCAGACAAGTACACCTTCCTTTTTCAGCCCCTCTCTTTCCTTCTCTCTCCCCGACCATCTGGGCTTACTCGTTAGCCACCTCACTAGCCGGCCCCGTGTGTCAGCCTCCCACTCTGCCTGGCTTGCGCCGCATGTGCGCTAGTCCACACGCGGATGTAGAACGCCACCACCATGTTGCTACCTATGCCCGGTCGTCGCCACCAGTATCCTCCACGCTCCGGCCACACTGCGCCAAGCCACCAGGACTTGTGCCATTTCCTTGTCTAGTCCCCTACCTGCCCTTGCCTCGCCACCTGCACAAGCGAGAATCCTGCCGTGTTGTCACCTCGCCCTGCTGCCACCGCTGCTTTGGCGCTTGCATATGTTGCAAACCCACTAGAAAATCCTGCAGCCGCTCCCATCGTTCCATATGTGAACAATATTACATATGTGAATGCGATTGCATGTGTACTGATCGTGAAGCATGTTTGAGTTCTGTTTTGTGAACGAATGTGATATGTGTTGTAATAAAATATTTGTGTTCTGTGAATGTGATATGTGCATAATGTGTGCTATTGCTGTGTGAATGTGATATGTGCATACTGTATGAAATATTGTAGCGACCCTCCTTTTTGGTATAGAATACCAAGAAGGATGATCTATGTGCATACAGTACTAGTCCCATGATCAGTGTCTAGTACGCACATTTACAACAATTGGAATCACAACCATACACATATTATTAAAGCGAAAGCTATTGATACAGAGTAGTCTTACAATTCAAAGTATATTGTAGTGGAAGAAGCAAAAATCTTGTAGTATGCCCATCCAACCCTCAGGCAACGGACAAGGCGTAAATCCCAGAAAGACTCACTAAGATAATTCCTGCATCCTGCGTCAAAGTACATATCGTCTGGAGGTTTACTATCCTCACCTAAAACCAACAAATAAGCAAGGGTGAGTACTTTCGTACTTAACAAGATTTAAGGTGGTATTTGCAAAATGCAGTAATGCAGGCTATGTCAAAGGAGGCTTCTACGGTTAATTTGCATAAAGAAAAAATTTATTTGTAAATCAAGTTGTAATTTACAAACGATATTTGTAAAAGCAAGTCGAACTGATATGAAAATGACAAGTAAGTAAAGCATAAGTAATAACTCACAGTCCTCCACGACGTGAGTGTCGAGACATCCCATTCCTGCCAACACCATTCTTTGCCAAGAGGCAAACCGATGAAACCAAGCTATTTTAAAAATAATAAAACATCTAACTCGTGCTGGCGCACCAAGATTCCCATGACCGCGGGAACGACTTTTCGAAAAGATTTACACTCTGCAGAGGTGTACAACTTTACCCACAAGTCATAAACTTTTCTTTTTGCCGCATGTTTCACGCACCTTTGGCGTGTGGCCAGAATGTTCATGACGAAAACCTTTACATTACTTAGGTTAACTTTGCACCAGCACGGTGATGATAAACCCATACTATGGCAGAAGAACTCAGAGCATAAATATGATGGAACTCCCTATAGTATGGCGTACATCGTTGTATTAGCAAACATTATTCCCAACACGTCGGTGTGGACGCCCCTCCGAGCAATCAGTTACTGAAAGCTCGTACTACTCTAGCCTACCAATGTGCAAAGTTAAACTAGATAACTTAATTGGTTTAAGGCTGTCCCATACCAGCACTTGTGGTTGTATGGTAATTCTTGGGTTTAACGAATACTGAGTTCGGTCCTTAATCTGACCCATGCGATAATCTCCCCCTACACTACGTGCAACACTTGCACCCCTGGCTATTACCAATAATCGCCCGCATCAAAACCATAATTTTGTTTTGAGTTTTTATATCAAAATACAAGTAACCATCATCGTGTCTCAATATCTCCAATGATCAGTTTACCCAATTTGTTTATCTCAATTCTAAAGCATGGCTAAGCACGATTATTAAAGCGCATATACCCAAAATGACATTATATATTGTCTAACCTTAATTCTAGGTTTATCAAGGTTCACATGTCAATACTTATCAAGGATGTTCCATGAAACAATGGGTATATCTACCGATACCACAAAATAGCGAATTTACAGAATATAAGCGCATGCATGAAACAATTTGATAAACAAATGAAAATTAAATACTGGGATCAATATGATCAAAGGGGTGCTTGCCTTGCTTGTTGGTTTCAGTCGTGAAGTCAGAGTCGACCGTCGCAGACTCTGGAACGTTGGAGTCTACGCATAGTTCAATGAAAATATAGCAAATAACAACTTTTAAATAGGGCAAAAAGAAATCAGATGGAAAAATTAAATAGAAATCTATTACACAGAACAGTTGTGTTTTGGTTTAGAGTCTTTGGATTACATGTGTTTTGTCACGAATTCAAGATGCAAAAATTATTTGTATTTATAAGATTGAGATGTATCTCACTTTTGTGGTAGGGTTTTAATGTATACCTTGATTTATCCTATTTTATATTTTTAATTATTTATTTACTCATTTATATATATATAGTATAATTACCTAGGGCACCATGATCTAAAAATGATATTTTCTCTATGTATTTTTATGCGATTTTTTTTGAAATTTTTAGGATGCTGAGTTTAACCAATTTACTAACTAGTTCAAACAAGTTTGAACTGAAATTCAAACTAGACTTTCCCTTTTTGATGATAGTTTGGTTACAGGTATGTGCTGATTTTATATATAAATCAGTAAAGCATGTGATCTAAATTCGTTCAAAATCTTTGAATTTGAGTTTATTTTTTCAAGGGTATGCATTTCATTTGAATTGTTATAGATGAGTATATACCCTAAAACTGAATTTTTTAAAAAATATACTTAAATATGGCTTGAATTACAAGATTTGAAATCATGGTGCCAGCACCATGGTGTCCCATTAAACTTCATATATATATATATATATATATATATATATATATATATATATATATATATATATATTTTCACTGGTAGCCATTTTACTTTTGGCTCCGATGGCCCAACCGGCTTCCTGAGCTACTTAACCCTAATTCTCCCCCAACTTTTCTCTCCCTCACTCTCATTCATTTCTCTTAGCCGCCGACTCCTGCTTCTCTCTCTCCTCTCATTTCACACCCGAGCCCCGACGCCCGCCTGCTCTCCCCTTCATCTCTCTCTCAGCCGCCAAGATCGTAGCGCCGCCGCGCCTCTTGGCCCCTTTATAGAAATGTTCAGCTTTGAGTATGTTTATTCAATATGAAGCATGGTAGTTAGTATACGCTGTAGTTTTTATGCCCGAATTGGTTGTGGATTCAAGGCCTTCAATTTCCTTGTGCTCATACCCACAGATTTTTATGTGGTGATTTAGTAATGCATGTAAGTTGGTCAATATGCTGTAATTATGATTTATTTGCTTGTGATTAAAATATGTAAGGCCCCTTAATTGATTCTTGCTGTGATTTGATTATGAAAGTTGATGTGTATTGGACCTCTGTGATTAACTTGCATGACTTGGGAATTAGTCTCTGTGATTAAATGATACTAGTTTTAGAGATTTTATTTGTGCATATGTACTAACATCTTGAGTCCTGAATTTTGGAATAATGCCTAAATTTGGGTTCTGTGCAATAGTTATTTAATCAATCTTTTGCTTTTAGTAGATCCTCCAGTTAATAGAATTAGTTTCAATCTCATATGTGTTTGTGTTATGTATCTGGGTGGTGTACATGGATCGGTGCTGAGCCCTTGTGTTGATTCAGAGAAGTATAGACTTGAGTTGTTTAGAATATCTTGTATGCTATGGCAGGGCAAAATTTTCCAGTGTAAAGAATGGGTTCTTGTTTATGCATGCTTCTCTGGTTCTTGATTTAATTGGGAAGTGTGACTATTGTGGCATTACTTCAGTATGGCTTGTTATTAGATTATGGGAAAGATGTCTTGACTAATGGTTTGTGATTAACAAAAGCATGCTTAGTTATCTTCCCTGTTACTGTTAGTGGTTTTATTCTGTAGTATTTTAATCAATGCTTTTTATGCTCAAGAATGATCCTAGGAAATAAATTATCTATGCAGCTAAATTATGATGCTATACATCCTGGTGTATGTGAGCTTAATTGGATGGACTTGTAGATATGTGCAGGAATGTGATTTTTTTGAGTAGTTTCTTGGTGATCATGCTACAATAGATAAGGAGCTAAAGTCATGTATGGCCTAATCAATACATTAGGTTCTAATTTGAGCAACGACTAGGGTTCTTTTGTTTAATCATGCTTCCTTTTATTGCTGACCAGGTTGTGATATTGAGACTCTTGTTTCATCATAGTTTTATCTTGGGTTAATAGTTTTAGAATGCATGAATATCATAAAATACTTGCTGATGTGCAATTAATCTATAGACATAAAACTGTACTATAGCAGTAAATTTATCTATGGTTATTAATCCTGTCATAGCTTATATGATTAGTAATATTGTTTGGTGTGCTAACTAAATGCCTAAGATGCTTTACGCAGCTATAACTAGAGGAGAATATAGCTAATGCCTTGCACCTGTTTTCTTGCTACAGGGAAAGGTGTAGAAGAAGAATGGCAGGAGGGGGAGAGACTGGTAGTTGTCTCCTCCTCCTTCTGTATTGGTCGGCGCCCCTTTTCTCAGCAGAAAAGACAGTGAAGAGAAGAAAAGTCAGTGAAGAGAGTAGAAGAGGACAGCTGTGGGTAAGGGTGTAAATGTAGTTCTTGCTCTTTTATACTACCCCTAACCGCCATTGTTGGCTGGAAACAGATCGTGGAAGTAAAACATGGGATGGCTGGCAAGGCTAGGGCAGGTGGAGGGCATGCAAGCCTCTCCCCTGCCATTTGGCTATGCAGCATGGGCAAGGCATGGGCAAAAGGAGCATGGCAGCTGGCTGGTGACTTGAGGGCTACGGAAAAGACATTATGGGTTTATTTGTAAGGACTGGATTGTATTGTAGTGCTCTGTACTTGATTGTAATTTGAGGACTGCAATGTAACTTGTGTAATGGAGGTACTGGAATTGTGGTTTAAGACGTGATTGTTGTTGTATTATGGATTTGTCCTCATCCTTGGTGTATATATTATGAATGAAACCGATTGGATTTGATATTTTTGAATGGTGTGGTTAAGCTGGATGTTTAATTGTATGGAGATGATATAATTGCTGTTGATATTTAAGTAAGTATGTATGTATATAGTTGACCTTGTGCTTATGCTAGTATTTGTGTATGCTGGAAATTTATGTGCTTATGCATGCATAGATATATATAAGCCTTAAGTTGTGCGTGGTAAAGAAATTCATTAGATAGATAAGTAAGGATTAGGGGTTTTGATTTTTGAGCACGTTTTACAGGATAGCGATGTAATCAAGAATTAACTGTATGTTTAACTGTTGTTTTTAGTATTTTTGTTAATACGAAATGTATTTGTGAATGATTTTGTATTTTTTTTTATTTGAGAACTTGGAATTCAGGATTCACTTCTTTTTACCATTAAAAGCTTTTTGTTAGAGCAAAAACCTAAGAAAATAAATAATGCTAGAAAATTTCAAAAGTGAATCATTTTTTTCACTTTATTCATTTTGTGATTTTCATTTTGTGATTTTGATTTTCATTATTTGGAAAAGAGAAGTTCAGTAAAGAAATTGATTTTTCCTTAAGTCAAAATTCAGAGAGGCTGAAAATTCAAAATTAAGTCACATTTCAAACTCAAAATTTTATGTTAGTTATTTTTAACTTTGAAATTCTGACTTTATTTGTTTTTGAATTTTTCGGGATGTTACAAATATGTGCTGATTGAAGCGTGAATTGGAAAACAGCACACCCCCTCATCTCTATCGGTTCTATGAAGAAAACGATAGAGATAAGGGGGTCATCTCTATTGGTTCTTTGTAAGAAGCGATAGAGATGACCACCTCATCTCTATAGGTTCTTTAGAAGAAGCGATAGCGATGAGTGCATTATCTCGCTCATCTCTATCGGTTCCTTATAAGAACCGATAGAGATGATGTGATCATTTCTATCGTTTCTTGTAAAGTACCGAAAGAGATGACGCACTCATCTCTATCGGGTAAGAACCGACTATAATAGCGCCGCCTCATCTCTGTCTCATGACTTTGTGTCGTTATCAGATTTGACTGTGATAATAAAAAGAACCGATTGTGATGTATATTCGTGTAGTAGTGTATATAGAACCTACTTTTTATTACCAACTTCTGATCAGTAATTTATGGACCAATTTGATAGGACAAACTTAAATATAAACATACTGAATCTTCTGTCGCAATGGAATCTGACTGCATCTCTAGAAATATATGCGTTGCATAATATATATAGAAGTTACTACACAACGTGCTAATGATTATTTTTCATGATGCTATGTGTATCAAACAAAATAAAATCAGCTGAAACTGAATTCCCTATGGCCATGAATACTGTAATTTGCTCCGATCACCTATGCTTAAATTCTTGCATTTTTTTCCTTCTAATTTTTAGCCAGATAAGATAGCTGATCTCGATGCCTTAGTTACTTAGCCGCAGTAGGGTCAAATTAATTAGCATGGTCAGGGAGACTTGCTCTTGAAACTTTGTTAGACCTTTGGATCGCCAAAATTAACCTTGACTATGTATACTAACACTTGTTCCTTCCAAAAATCAACTATAGTTTTCCATATATGTATATGTGTACTCCATTTATTCCACAATAATTTTGTGTTTGCAAGTGATAACCACTAGCTTTTTATGCATTACTCCCTCCATCACAAAAACATATCATTTTGGACATCGAAATGGTCACCAAAATGCAACTTTGAATACTAAATTATATTATATTGTATTTATAAACCCAATAAAATTATAATATTATGAAAATATTTTTTGAGACAAATCTATATGTATGGTGTTTATGTATCCAATCTAAATATTTAAAAAGATATCGATAGTCAAAGTTTTGAAAGTTAACTGCATATCGATAGTCGAAGTTTTGAAAGTTAACTGCATGCATTCAAAATGACATATAATTGTGACCGGAGGGAGTAAATGAGATATTGCTTTAGTCAACATTGGCGCCCAACAAAATTTTATTCTGAAGAATGAGAGCAGGGCTAGCTCTTCAGTCCGGCTCGCTTACATTTTTGTACTTAATTAGTAGGTATCTTACATCGTATTTATGTGCAGGGATAGCTGCTTGCAACAAACTTCTTAGTCATTGTCTTCAAACCATTTTGATAGAAAAAACTTGGAATAAACCGACTTCCAATGTCTTGAAGGAGGTAAGTTACATGGTATTGACATTTAAGGGTGTCGTTTACCTAGAGGGTTGAATTTTGGATAATCGCGATAGTTGAGGGCGTCAAATGAACTTATTCCAGATTTGAATAACCAGAAGGTACTCAGATCCAAGCATAGTTCCATCTAGATCATGCTCAAAGTATAATTAAATAAAACTACCAAACTTATAGAGGTATGTTTGTTCTCCCAATCTATTTCTTATATTTAAAATAAAAATTTATTATATTGTACTTTACTGTTCTATCTCCAAAGAAAACATATATATTTTGATCATATGATCTATATAAAAAACTATGTGGTGAAATGGCGGTATGCACATTGAGATGTAATCACTACTACAAAAGAGGTTATATTAGACACGTCATCACTGACTGTTTTTTAAGAAAACCTTCTGGGAAGATACTTGCGCACATCGCAGACGGTTTGTGGCCAAAACCGTTTATGATGTGATAGTTTTATAAACAAACCGCTTGAGATGACACATCCAATATCGCAGACGGTTTGTTTATAAAACCATCTGTGAATAGGAAAATACCACAGTCGGTTTTATCTACAAACCGTCACTGATGATGAACTCTATAATTTAAATGAACGAACGATTGAAGAAATAACATGCATTAATTTCACACACACACACACACATATATATATGTATAAGAACTAGCTAGCTTGTATGCATGCATCGATCACATATGTACAAAAATTTGGATCCCTAGCTAGCTACTAGCTACGCCCTAGTCGGTCTCCTCGTCATCGCTGGAGTTGTCGGTGTCGGAGTCATCATCGGTGCGGCCTTCGGGGTCCTCGCTGGAACCCGCTCTGTCTGGATCGTCCTCCAGCTCCCAGCCATCACAGTAGCCCTCCGACGAGTCGTAGCTATCATCGTCGTCGAAGGAGATCAGTATTGGCGACGCCAGACGCTTCTTTCCGATGCTTGAGGCGGATGGAGCGGTGCCTGAGGTGACCGGTGGAGGGGACCGTCGACGATAAGCCGCGGCCGGCGGATTCATGGATATGGCGTCGCAGCACCGCGGCCATTGCCGTAGGGGCCGAGGAGGTGAAGTCGATGGTGGCGGTGGCGGCTGAGGGGAAGTCGACGGTGGTAGTGGCGACGGAGGTGGTGAGGTGGCAGAGCTGATAGAGGAGGCCGGGGTGGAGTTGTTTGATGAGCTGCTCATGGTGATGATCTTTGAGGAATGCTATCGATCGAGTACATTAGACTCCAGCGTGCGGTACCATATATATAGCGCTCAATCGGAAACAAAGCGACGGGAAGAACAGGCTTTGGGGAAGACGAGGCGCATTGGGACAAAACGAAGTGACGACGGGAAGTCTCTTCCCCGAAAGATGGAAGGATTTGGGGAAGACAAGGCGCGGCGCCCCTGTCTTGGGAATAAGCACATCGCAGACGGTTTGTGGATAAGACTGTCTGTGATGACTCATCTCAGACGGTTTTATCTACAAGCCATCTGTGAAGACATCAGAGACGATTTGTGGATAAAACCGTTCGTGATGAGGGAAATAACACAAATGGTTTTATCTACAAACCGTCTGTGATGATCTACCTTCATTAACACGAACAGAGAGCCTCGACCTCGATCCTCTGTATATTTAGGGTTTCGTAGATATTTTTGTGGTGGCCGCAATTGAGAGGCGATCTAGTGAAAGAGACCCTAGATTTGGAGGTGTAATTGTAGATCCTTGCTCTCTAGGTCATCTAAGGTTAGTAATTGCTTCAAAATAGCATTATATTTTAGATCTACGTACCTTGGTAAAAGATGGAAATGACACTGGGTTCTACATCTAGGTGTAAATCCATTTGTTCTGTGTTATGTAAAGTAGTAAATGGTTGAAATTTGCAATATATGTAAGATCTACCTTGGTAAAGAGGGAAATGTAGCTGGTTAATTACTGGATCTAGCTTAGTTGTAGAGCTATATACCCATTTATTTTTTTGGATGTTAGGAGATATATAAGTTAATCGGCAAGTTGAAATGTAGCCTACATGTAGCATATGTGCGCATGTGCACTCCTAGCGTACTTAATTCATCCTTTAACACCTATTGTTACATATGTAGTGTAGATGGACTGAAGATGGATATACATTGAGAACCGTGCAAGCGCCGATTACATTAATGGTGTCTCCGCTTTTAGAAGAGTTGCAGAGGAAGATATATTGAACAAGGGGGGTGGAATTTATGCCTTGTCCATGCATTGACTACGAGAATCTTAGGATGTTTCCAAACTCAGCGCAGATCGAAGCACACTTGATTCTACGAGGTTTCAAAAGGGGGTATACCTGTTGGGCCAGTCACGGTGAAGAGCAGATTACACAGGGATCAAGTAGTACTACCATCGTCGATGAAGACAACGATACTCTGGATATCGTCAGTGATGTCAACGATACTCCAGATGATATGGATTGTGCTTTCGATGAGGATAGTTTCCACGATGACAATCTGGATCAGATGCTACGGGATGCCGAAGGGAGCCCTGATGAGAGGAAGTATGTAAAATTCCGAGGCTTGATGGATGACTCGGAGAAACCTTTGTTCCCGGGTTGCAAGTCCAAATACACAAGGTTGTCATCTGTGCTGGAACTGCTGAAATTAAAGGCAAGCAACGGTTGGTCCGATAAGAGTTTCACGGCGCTGTTAGGTCTGTTAGCGGATATGCTTTCGGAGGGAAACGAGTTGCCGACAACCACCTACAAAGTTAAAAAGGTTCTCTGTCCCTTGGGAATGGAAGTAGAAAGAATACATGCGTGTCCGAATGACTGTATCCTCTACCATAAAGAGTACACAAGCTTGCATGTATGTCCGGTGTGCAACGCATCTCGGTACAAACGTAAAGATAGATCGGATGATGACGACGAGTGCATGGAGTTGAACAAAGGATCTCCTGCTAAGGTGGCGTGGTATCTGCCTATAATTCCCCGTTTGAAGCGTTTCTTTGCGAACCCAAAAGAGGTAAAATTGCTTCAGTGGTAGTCGGATGAGCGTAAGAACCATGGAATGATTAGGCACCCTGTTGATTCCACACAGTGGAGAAACATCGATAGGAGGTTTGAAGAATTCGCAGCGGATCCGAGGAACATCAGGTTCGGATTGAGCATGGATGGAATAAATCCTTTCGGCAACATGAGCAGCCATCATAGCACTTGGCCAGTGAATCTTTGTGTGTACAACCTTCCTCCTTGGTTGTGTATGAAGCGAAAGTATATATTGATGTCTATAGTCATCCAAGGCCTGAAGCAACCTGAAAACGATATTGATGTGTACCTAGAACCATTGGTGGAAGATCTGAACACGTTGTGGGCTCCTGGGGTGCAAGTATGGGATGCTCACAAACGAGAGAACTTCACTTTGCACTGCATGTTGTTCTGCACCATAAATGATTATCCTGCCCTTGCTAACCTATCGGGGCAGAGTACAAAAGGAGCCAAAGCATGTACTCACTGTTTGGACGATACCGAGAGTGTGTGGCTGAATCACTCGCGCAAAACCGTGTACATGCATCACCGTAGGTTCCTTCGGAGGAATCACCCATACCGCAAGATGAAGAAACAATTCAACGGTATGACTGAAGACGGTTTAGCTCCAACGTCTTTAAGTGGGACATACATTCATGATATGGTTAAGAACTTGGATGTTGCGCTAGAAAAGGGACGTAAATCGAGGACCCATGATAAGAGCATGTGGAAGAAGCGATCAATATTTTGGAATCTACCTTATTGGGATCACCTAGAAGTTTGGCACTACATCGACGTGATGCACGTAGAGAAGAATGTCTGCAATAGCTTGATTGGTCTCTTACTGAATATTAAGGGCAAAACAAAGAATGGTATGAACGCATAGCTTGACTTGGTCGATATGGGCATCAGACCTGAGTTAGCACCGAAGGAGACCGATAAAGGGCGAACATACTGTGAACCTGCTTGTTACACTCTGTCCAAGGCCGAGAGAACCGAACTGTGCCAGTGCTTGCATGGTGTAAAAGTTCCGTCCGGTTACTCGGCCAACTTGAAGAGACTTGTTTCGATGCAAGATTTGAGTTTAACTGGCATGAAGTCCCATGATTGCCATGCGTTTATGACACAGATGCTCCCTGTGGTAATTAGAAGTATTTTACCGACCAAAGTTCGGGAGACAATTACAAGGCTGTGTTATTTCTTTAACACAATTAAGGAAAAAATGGCTCATCCTAGACGGTTGTGGGATTGAACCGTTTGGGATAAATTCATCCCAACCGGTTCAACGCCAGAACCGTCTGGGATGACCATTTTTCCCAGACGGTTCAATTCCAGAACCGTCTGAGATGGCCTTGCCGCACCCTGCTTCCTGCCGCGCGCGCGGCGCTGTGCCCCTTGCCACGCTAAGTCCCAAATTACCTCAGTTTTCAAGTTGAAAACCTAGCTAGCCTCTCCTCACTCGGCGGCGCCCTCCTCCCTCCCCCGTGTCCTCCCCCTCGGCGGTGCCCTCCTCCCTCCCCCGTGCCCTCCCCCTCGGACGCGCCTCCCCCTCAGTGGTGCGGCCTCCTCCCCCCGTTCTGTTCCACTCGGCAGCGCGCTCACCACTTGGCGGCGATTCAACCTGGCTACGCCCTACCCCCCTCGGCGGCCTCCTCCCTCCCCCGTGCCCTCCCTCTCGGCGGCCTCCTCCCTCCCTCGTGCCCTCCCTCTCGACGGCCTCCTCCCTCCCCTGTGCCCTTCCCCTCGGTGGCGCTGGTTGAGGCTCACCTCTACGCTCCCCTGTGCCCTCCTCCCTCCCCCGTGCTGTTCCGATTGTGAGTATATATACTTCACTTTGCTGGCTGTGAGTTTGAGATTGCTCTGTGATGATACTAGGGTATATAATGATATTGACAATTTATTCAGTGAATAAGGCCTTGCACTGATAGACTTACATGCTTTACAAGTCTTGATTCATGCATTGTCTAAAAGTCTGAATATGTTATGCTTATTTGTGATTATTGTCTATAATCTACTAGTCATTTGCTTGTTCGGTTAGCTTGCTGATTGGTTCACTGATTCGGTTGGTATGTCATTCGTATACTAATCTGGATACATGCTGTTCTGAATTTAATTTGTCATTTTGGACTTTAACAACAGTGAATCTTGTTGCCAATTCTTATTGTGCATGTTAAGGTGGTAAGGGTTTAAGGCCTTATTGACTCAATGAATTGTTTAGCTTCTCTTATAATTCATTTAAACTTACCTACTCTTAATTGATAGTTTAGCTTCTCTTAACTTACCTACTCTTAATTGAAATTTGCTTCTCTTAACTTACCTACTCTTAACGTTGCGTTGTACAAGATGGCATCCCCTCAGTCCTCACCACCAAATGGATTTGATGACGCGCCCAACGTGGAAGGAAAGAGGCGCGCTCCAAGAGGGCTTAGTAAAAGGCCTCAGAGCCGATACAACATCACAGCGGTCGATCCGCACGATGGGGCCCCTACTGCGCCTCCAAAGGCTGCGACAGCTTTTCGGACCATGTGCGAGATCGTTGGGTGTGAAAGGGTCCCCATCACCTACCGATCATGGAAGACACTGACAGAGGAGGAGCGTGATAACCTGGTGACTGAAATATTCGCGTCATTTGAGCTTTGACAAGACGCCATGGCTGCACCGCGACGATACGCATTGCTAGTGGCGGGAAAGGAGTGGAAGAACTTCAAGAGCGTCCTCGTTAGTAATTACGTGATTAAGGAAATGACTCCATTCCAAAAGTATGGATTCATCTCAGAAGACGTCTGGGGACAATTTGTTGAGTTAAAGACAACTGAAGAATTCGCACGTGCAAGTGCGACGCACAAGACCTTCCAGTCAAAAAACACCCACCCACACAAACTCGGCTCAACAGAGTATGCGGGCAAGATCGCGCAATGGACGAGGAGGACGACGAGGCAGTCCATAAGGAGGTCGTGTCGCCGTTTGCCTCGATCGTGGACCCATGTGCCCGAAACTGGTAAGAGCGAGGTCACGTCCCACGTCTTCGGGAGCCGTGTCCTTTGCAAACCCCGCTGATGAGGAAGTGTCCCAACGTCTAATATCATTGAGCACGGAATCTTTCTAGGGTTCTTTCACTTCAAATAGAGAGAAAGATATACTCTCCATGGCCTTGGGAAACAAGGAGCACCCGGGTCGCACCCGAGGCCTAGGTGTTTTTGTTCCCTGGAAAATGGGATTCCCATATGACTCCGACACATACCGGAGTAGGAAGAGAAGCAAAGCCGAGCGCGAGGAATGGCTAGTAGCCTTGATTGAGGAAAGGGTTGAGGAAAGGCTCAGAGAGCAGTTCAATAGTCAGCTACGAAGCCTTGAGAAATGGATGGAGCAAAGGGTGGCTGCGGGGAGGCAGGCACGGAACGTGCAAGCCTAAGAAGCACCGGTGTAGTTCAGCCCAACCAACCGTCCGAGCAGCTGCGCGTCTGCCCCTGAGACAGACGTGGATGAAGCCAGATTTCCTCCTGATGACACCCGGGTAAGATGCCTGCAATACTCCTTAGATAGACCTGTTGGACGTGTTGGCTAATTACTTATGTACTCTTATGTAGGTGCACACGCCGTGCAATCTACAAGTAAGGCTTGCCAACGGTTCTGTTCCTATACAGGCTACTTGGGGACAAGCATACTCATCCAGCGTAGGGGCGTTTATTCACGGTCGTTCTTTAGAGCCAGGCTACATGAAAGTCCAAGTCGATGGTGTACATGAAAATTTCAAGACCGTCACGCTGCAGATGCCCCCAAACGATGAGATCGTCACACTAGAGGATGCCATCGACACATTCATCCAGTGGCCCAAGAAGGACATCTTCTTCGACGCCCACCTAGGAGCACCGATGCTACAAGAACTACCGGAGCCACATGATGCGCCAGAGCTACCAGACTACCGGAGCCATGTGATCAACCGAAGGAGCCCGCCAAATCGCTCATCGTGTCCCGTCGGCAGATCGCATCGCAGATTCGTGCCCGATGCGTCTCTGTGAAGAATATATTTGGTAGAAGGGCAGGCGGAGACAAGGGCAAATCGAAAGGTACCAGACCAGCCCGTGACTTTCCGTTTTCCCCGTTGGTGCGGCAATTTGAGCTGGGGCAGCCGTTCGTAACAGATGAGCGCACGAAGACGCTTACATTAGACTACAAACGATTGCAAGATTGGTGCATGCAACAAGCAAACAAGCCGGTGGCACAACGAACATCGAGTATCTCAGTAAGCCTCAAGGAGGAGCATTTGTTACACCGGTTTTTAGATGGCATCTTCGTGTTTGGCTTCTCCGACTTGTTCGATCTGTACAACCTTAGAGCGCTCGACGCCTCACTCATAAGATGCTGGACACTGTAAGTGTGTGCAATCACTGTCTACATTTCTACCTCAATGATAAATATCATATATATATATGTAATCCTTGATTTTCTATATGTAGATATATGATCTTCCAAGCAAAAGCAAGGGAATAACCGGTGGGTTTCGCCGACCCACACATGGTGTCCAAGCAAACCATGGACGAAGATAAACAAGTCGTCCACGAGTACGTGGAAAAACTAATACTGGCTCATTCCGACAAAAAATTCATACTTTTACCCCACAACCCGGGGTAAGTGCTTCGTCCAGATGCTATACTTGTTTATTTGTCTATATATCGCATCTCGAAGTTAGGTTCAGTGACTATGACAACATACCTATATAGGTATCACTGGGTTCTACTCGTAATTATACCAAGACAGAACCGGGTAATTTACCTTGATTCTAAAAAGGCCAGCACCCACAACTTGAAGCCTATCATAGAATTACTCAACACGTCGTTCGGTGTCTACAAATATTGCAGAGGGCCACACAAGAAGAACCCAGCCACTCTAAAGCATACTTTTAACTTTTCGGTATCTGATAGTACGCATTAATCCTTCACACTCCATAATAATACCCTCGGAACTAATTAACCTTTTATGTTTTGGTAGTGCCACCAGCAGGCAAAGGCCACTGACCAATGTGGATTCTACGTTTGCCACAACATGGCACTCCTCGTTGGTTCACAGAAGACCAATGACATACAGGTCTGTCGATCTTGCAACAATTGTTTCCACTTATGAATCTAAATTTATATACACGCAAGACTTTAGTCATCTCATCGAAAGGCTTAGCAATGCGCTGAATCTGCATTGGAACAGGCTGACCTCCTGAGTATTCGAGAAAGCCTCTGTACCTTCTTCATGCGTGAGGTGTTAGATCCAAAGGGCAGATGCCACTCAGGGCTGAACCAATGAGTTGTGAATTTGTTACTTACCATGCATTCAAAATTAATTAATTTGTGAACCTTATGCTGTGAATTTGTCATTTGTAGTTTTGAATCCAAATAGTTAGTATATATGTGAGTTGATTTCTAAAATGGATGCGCTGTACATATGTTATAACGTGCGATCTGAGTTGATTTATGAAATGGATGTGCTGTATGTGGTGTAACATGTGGTTGGAGTTTATTTTTTAAATGTATGTCGTAATAATATGCTGCTTATGCTGTGTACTGCCTTTTGTTTCAGAGGGCATGGCTAGCATTTCCTAAGGCTAGCCAATAAATTAAAATTTAGTAAAAAATAAAAAATTAACGTCACAAACGGTTCGAAGGAAGAACCATCTGTGAAGCTCAACACAGATGGTTCCAAATTTGGAACCGTCAGTGATGTTACTACATCACAGACGATTCCAATTTGAAACCGTCTGTGATGAGGTCACCATCTCAGACGGTTCCATGTTGGAACCGTTTGTGATGATGGGATCTTTACAGACGGTTATTCCTTAGAACCATCTGGGATAATAACCTCATCACAGACGGTTCCAATTAGGAACCGTCTATGATGAGGTCACCATCGCAGACGGTTCCAATATGGAACCGTCTGTGATGATGGGATCTTCACAGACGGTTATTCCTTAGAACTGTCTGTGATAATGCTACATCATAGATGGTTCCAATTTGGAACCGTCTGTGATGAGTTTTTTCACTGATGGTTGCAAAACCATCTGTGATGACTCGTTGTCATCACTGACACTTCGATACAGACGGCTCACAAAACCATATGTGATGTGGTTTGCGAACCATCTATGATGGCCTTTTCTGTAGTAGTGAATACATCCTACTTATGTGAGAAAGTCAGGATTGTATGCGTGCAGTTTCGGGAAATTCTCTTTGTTTACCACGCCGGGGGTTGGGGGTTTCACAAAATTAAGTGATTTGAGTTAACACCGGCGCATGTCTATTTACGTAGAGTTGCTAAACTCAAAAGAAGAATAGCTTTGCACAGTTAGTCAATTTTATAAGTAGACACCACCCGCCCCCCTCCCCACAACCACACCCACATGCACGCGATCGGGCGCACACACACAGAGAGAGAGAGACTTTCAACACCATTGATCAAAGTCCCATTTCAGAACCAAGGAGGAACAACTCCGGTAATATTAATTTCATTCATTGTTGAAAAGAAACCACCACCACCTGTGTAAGGCCCCCATTTTTGATAATAAATATCAATAATGGGTACCATGCGCATACAGTACTAGTCCCATGATCAGTGGCTAGTACGCATAATCACAAATTGATATCACAACCATACATGAACTTTATTAAAACATCGGAAGTAGTATTACATAATATTCTTACAATACCAAAAGTAAAATATTGCAGTGGAGACATATACCTTTAACCCATTATCCCCACAGGCAACTGATAAGGTGAACCCTAGTAAAACTCATCGCTAGCATCCCCGAATCCTGCATCAAAGTATGTATTGTCGGGGTAATCTGTTTCTTCACCTAAAAATTTCAACAAGAGCAAGTTGAGTACTTACGTACTCGCAAGACTTTTGCAAATCCTATAATACATGCAGGCTAATTCAAAGGAAAGGCTTCTATGATTATTTTGCACAAAGCTAAATTGCAATTGTAAATACTAAATAGTAGATTACAAGCGAAATTTAAACAAATCAATTTAATACATAAAATAACAGTACGTAAATATGAATAAGTAAATTTCACGAACTTGGGTATCATTGTTAGAGATAATCTTGACATGCATTAGTTAAAGAGATAAGATTGAGTTTCAGTTTAGAAGATTCAAACTCTGTATGTTTGGATTGAGTTTGTTAGCAGATAGAGTTTGTTAGCTAGTCGGTTATATACTCATATATATATATAGCAATGAAAACTAAAAAAGGCTGAGTAGTTGCGTAGGCCAAATTTTTTTTTCCTGGCTGTTTCAACAATTGGTATCAGAGGCGACCTCAAGGTGATGATGACTGAGGAGGTGATCGGTCGCCTGAAGGCACACGAGGAAGGGATTAAAGGATCTGACGGCGATGGAGAAGAACACCTACTTTTGATGCGCGCCGAGTAGGAGGCCCGATCGTCGAGGCGCGACGACGAGAGATCCTCCGGTGGCTTGAAAGGCGATGGTCGACGAGGTCACAAGAATCAGAGATTTGACAAAGCAAAAGTGAGATGCTATAATTGTAATGATTATGGGCATTTCACTTTAGAGTGTCATAAGCAGAAGGAGGCGAAAAAAGCGCTCCTTGCTGAAGTTCAAAGCGACGACGAACCAGCACTACTTTGACGCAGTCTCAAGTAAGGAAGTTGAGTCCAGGACGTTGAAGAGGTGTGTTCGCCATCCTGTGTCGAATTCATCAAAGTCGACTCCGGGGTGTTGAAGAGGTGTGTTCGCTGTCCAAAGTCAAGTTCGTCAAAGTTGACTCGAGGCGTTGAAGAGGTGTGTTCGCCGTCCAAAGTTAAGTTCATCAAAGATGAGTCTCGAATATTGAGGAGATGTGTTCTCCATCCTGTGTCGAGTTTTGTGTTGGGCAAATCGTAGTTGAGACCGATTACCTCAAAGAATAAGAGCCAGTGTGTCAAGATTAGGGGGGGAAATGTTAGAGATAATCTTGACATGCATTAGTTAAAGAGATAAGATTGAGTTTCAGTTTTAGAAGATTCAAAGTCTGTAAGTTTGGATTGAGTTTTTTAGCTAGTCGGTTATGTACTCATATATATATAGCAATGAAAACTAAAAAGGCTGAGCAGTTGCGTAGGCCAAAAAAAAATCCTGGCTGTTCCAACAATCATGACCATATCAACGAACCAATTTCTACCAACACCCGGTAGAATCCAGTTTTATGAAAATAAAACATCTAACTAGTACTGGCGCACCAAGATTCCTATAACTACGGGAACAACTTTTCGAAAAGTTTTACGCTCTGCAGAGGTGTACATCTTTACCCACAATAAATGATTCTCCCCTTTTGCCTGGCCAGTAACACACTTCCTTTGGTGTGTTGGCAAGGAGATCATAACATAACCGTTGTATTACTTAATCCTGACTTTGCACCAGCCCGATGATGTTGAACCCGTACTATGGTGTAAATATTTGTACAGTCACTGTACAGTAAATGATTAAGCATATCCATAGTATGACGTACATCGTTGTATCAACAAACGTTGTTCCCAACACCTCGGTGTGGGCGCCCCTTCGAGGAATCAGTCACTGAAAGCCCGTACTACTCCAACCTACCAATGTGCAAAGTCAGTTTTAAGTAACTTAATGGGTTAAGGCCATCCCATACCATACTTGTGGTTTTACAGTATTTCTTGGGTTTAACGAACACTGAATTCGGTCTTTAATCCGATCCGGGCGATAATCTCCCCCTACACTACGTACAAGTCCCTTGCACACCCGGTTAATGCCAATAATCGCCCGCGTCTAAACCATATTTTATTTTCATTTTTAATCAAAATACCCACAATAGTAAATAGTCATATCCAACCTTTTTAGTCATGTAGTGACCCCCATTTTCACATAAATGCAAAAATTGAAATCTCATGTGCATACAGTACTAGTCCCATGATTAGTGGCTAGCATGCACATTTACAACAATTGATATCACATCCATACTCTTTATTACAAATGACAATGGTTATTTATACAATAAAATATTACAATACTGAGAAATGCAGCGGAAAGGATCAAAATTCTTGTAGTGTGCCCATCCAACCCTCAGGCAACTGACAAGGTATAATCCCTAGAAAAGCTTCATCGTTAACTTTCTCGAATCCTGCATCAAATAAGTTTCATCCGAATAATCTGATTCTTCACCTAAAAACAACAATTAAGCAAGGGTGAGTACTTTCGTACTCCACAAGACTTTTGCAAAACATATAATATATGCAAGCCATTTCAAAGGAAAGGTTACTACGGTTAATTTGCATAAAGCCAATTTGAAATGTAAATACAAAAAAATAGATTGCAAACGAAATTCTAAGTAAAAGCAATTTCATATGTAGAATAACAATATGTAAATATGAATAAGTGAAATCACGAACCTGGGTATCATGACCATATCGGCGAACCAATTTCTACCAACACCTGGTAGAATTCAGAGTTTTATGAAAATAGAAACAACTAACTATGTGATGACTTTACCAAGTGCCCATAACCGCGGGCGCGGCTAATCGATTAGTTTTACACTCTACAGAGGTGTACATCTTTACCCATAAGTCATGACCTTTTCCTTTTGCCGCATATTTCACGCACCTTTGGCGTAGTGGCCAGAATGTTCATGACGAAAACCTTTACATTACCTAGGTTAACTTTACACCAGCTCCAGGACATTAAACCCATACTATGACAGAAGAACTCAGAGCATAGAAATGATAGAACTCCCCCATAGCATGGTGTGCACCGGTGTATCGGTAAACGTTTGATCCATGATCACCTCGGTGTGGACGTCCCTTCGAGCAATCCATTAAGAAACAACTCGTACTACCAGCCTTCCAAAGTGCAAAGTTAAACTAGACAACTTAATCGGTTTGAGGCTGTCCCATACCAGCACTTGTTGTTGTACGGTAATTCTTGGCCTGAAAACAACCCATAGCTCGGTCCTTAATCCGACACGGGCAATAGTCTGCCCCTACACTACGTGCAACACCTGCACATCCGGCTATTGCCAAATAATTGCCCGTATCTAAACCATAGTTTTATTTTCATTTTCATCCAAAATACCAACCATAAAGAAAGGTCATACCCATTAAATGTCATATCCAACATTTTTAATCATATCAAGGTTTTGTGTTTCTTTAAGCATGACTAAGCATGATACTAAGTGTGAGTAACCCAAATTGACATCAAGTACTGTCTATGTTATTCTAGGGTTATCAAGGTTCACAAACCCATACTTATCAAGGAAGTTCTGTGAAACTACAGGTACAACTACCAATACCCATAATATAGCAGACTTTAATAAAAGTAAGGAATGCAGTAAAATATTTAATGAAAACATTTATAAAACTGGGATCAATATGATCAAAAGGGGTGCTTGCCTTGCTTATTTATTGCTTACGATGAAGTCATGGTTGCAGTTGACGTTGTCGATGATGGAATCAATGACGTCGAGTTTTACATATGGCGAACGAAGAACACAACACAACAAATTCAATAAGGGTAAAAAGAAGTCAGATGAAAAATCAAATAAAGTCAACTATAGAAAATAGACGAGGATTAGGGTTTAAGTTGCATGATTACATGATCTCGCATTTTGGTTGATTGACTATATATTTATACATTCATATTGCTAACGGCATTTAGGTTGAGCAATGCACGGTTTCTTTTATAGACTATCTATTCTTGATTTTCGAATTCTAGATGCTAAAATTATTTGGATTAATGGAATTAACACATTAGATCAATAAGTTGCATGCTATGAATGGATAACACTTAATCCTCAATTGATTTTGCACGAAAAGTAGTTCGAATATATATTAGATCTGTTAAGTTAGGTTATTGGATATATTTGTGGTTTTTAAGAATGATTTGATGATACAAATATCTTAACTACAAATTTCTTCAATACTACTAAGTTTGCTTATTCATATTATGAAGTCTAGAAATCATAACACTTAAGGTTATGTTACTATCAGGATTTATATTCAAAGTATGATGAAATGAGGTTATTTCTTCATAATAGGGTAGTCTATATTTTGGGGAGCATTCCTAAGATAATTTCATAAATTTTAGGGTTTGGACGAGACATTATATTCATTACTGAAATAGCTTATATGGTATTAAGGTTTCTCATGACCATGACACTTAACGGTATTAGGCTAGCAGGATTGAGATGCAAAGCAAGTTGTAATAAGAATATTTTTCTGGATTATGATAGTATATATTTTAAATATCATTACTAGGCTAATCTGGACAATACTTGCATTTAGACGAGATATTTTACAGGCTGCTGAAAAGGCTTAAGTGTTTCTAAAGTTTACGCAATAAGGGTTCAGTTTTAGTTTTTAGTTTGCGACTGCACCTTATAAGATTATTTAACCATTTTTCTAGCATTAGCAGGGGATGACCCTAAGAGTGTTTTAAAGTTAGTTCTATGATATTTTGCTTTTATCCGAGATGTTTTTCATATAAGTAAACATTAAGATCTAATATGCACTTAATTCAAATCTGCACAAACATGAGATATTCTTACATAAACAGGGGTATTATGGTTTTATTAAAGACCTAAGAATCAGTTTACCATTATTTGAATTTTTATGCTTTAAGTTTGTAAGGCCCCCATTTTTGATAGTAGTTACCATACAGTACTAGTCCCATGATCAATAGCTAGTACGCACAATTACAAATTGATATCACAGTCACACATAAGTTTTATTACACAGCGAAAGCAAAGTTACATAATATTCTTACAATACCAAAAGTAAAACTACAGTGGAGACAACTTCTTGTAGTATGTCTTTTTAACCCAGTGTCCTACAGGCAACTGACAAGGTAAAAACCCTAGAAAAATTCATCGTTGAATTCCCCGAATCCTGTATCAACGTATGAGTCGTCGGGACAGTCTGATTCTTCACCTAAAATATCAACATAGGCAAGTTGAGTACTTACGTACTCGCAAGACTTTTGCAAAACCTATAATATATGCAAGCCATTTCAAAGGAAAGGCTACTATGGTTAATTTGCATAAAACCAGTTTGAAACGTAAATACAGAATAGTAGATTGCAAACAGAATTTAAGTAAAAGCAATTTCATATGTAGGATAACAGTATGTAAACACGGATAAGTGAAATCACGAACCTGGGTACCATGACCATATCCACGAACCATTTTTCCACCAACACATGGAAGAAATCACCAACACACGATAGAAACAAGATTTTATGAAAATAAAAACAGCTAACCATGTGATGACTTTACCAAGTGCCCATTACCGTGGGTGTGGCTAATCGATTAGTTTAATTCTCTGCAGAGATATACAGCTTTCCCCACAAGTCATGACTGACTCTTTGTGCAATCGATATTAGCACACTTCCTTTGGTGTGCTGCAGAGAGTCATGATATAACCGTTATATTATTTAACCCTGACTTTGCACCAGCACGGTGACGATAAACCCATTATGTGGTGGAAGGACTCCGAGCATAGAAATGATGGAACTCCCCACAGTATGGCGTACACTGTTATATTGGTAAACATTTATTCCATGATCACCTCGGTGTGGACGTCCCTTCGAGCACTTGTGGTTGTATGATAATTCTTGGCCTGAAAACAACCCATAGTTCGGTCCTTAATCCGACACGGGCAATAGACTCCCCCTACACTACATGCAAAGACATGCACTTTGGCTATTGCCAATAATTGCCCGCATCTAAATCATAGTTTTATTTTCATTTTCATCCAAAATACCAATCATAAAGAAAGGTCATACCCATTAAATATCATATTCAACATTTTTAAGCATGTCAAAGTTTTATGTTGCTTTAAGCATGGCTAAGCATGACACTAAGTGTAAGTAACTCAAATTGACATCAATTAATGTCTATGTTATTCTAGGGTTATCAAGGTTCACAAATCCATACTTATCAAGGAAGTTCTATGTATCTACAAGTACAACCACCAATTCCCATAATATAGTAGACTTTAATAAAATTACGTATGCAGTGAAACATTTAATGAAAATATTTATAAAACTGGGATCAATATGATCAAAGGGGGTGCTTGCCTTATTGATTATCTTCGACGTCGAACTCCTGGTCGTCGATTATATCAGATTCGTCGGGTTCTACACGTCGTTCGGCAATACATAGCAAATAGCAATTTTTAATAGGGCAAAAAGAAATCAGATGGAAGGATTCAAATAAAACAATTTCATAATTCAGTAATAATTGCATGGATTATTTATTCTTATTCTATGATTTAAAGGATTTAATTTATTTGGACTATTATTGAATCACTTCACTATATATTTAACAACTCAAAATTTTCTTATAGAAAACCCTAAGTATTTTTACATATTCAGGTTCCTTAGGTTAAAAGGAGTCTAAAAACATTTATTTTACTAAATTTGGTGGTCATTTGCAAAAATTCTACATATGACATATTTATAGCTCTTTCTTTAAATCTTTAATTTAAAATTTTAAAAAGTTCACTTTTAAAATGTTTTTCCATATTATGAATCTACATGATTTATTATGAATTTAGAAGTTTATTTCATCAAATTTGGATTTGAAATGCGCAAGATATGCACTATTGAATATTCTAGGTTTTGAAAAAAATACTAAAAATAAGAAAATAGCCGAAAATGGAAAGTGCGCTTTCGCAAAGAAAAGGCGCTTTCCATTTTTGGGTTGCGCTGGTTGAGACATTGTGGGCGGGCCCAGCGGTAGCGAGCAGCGCTGCGATCGACGAGCCGTCATGCTGAATCGCTGGTGACTAGTTGGGTCCACAAGTCAGCGACACAGCGACGCACATGCGACTGACGTGCGAGGCCAGCGCGTCAGTGCTTCAAACGTGCTGTGCGACTGGCTAGTGGGTCCCAACTGGCAGCGACCCGAGGCAGGGGAGTCTTTTCCGAAGCTCGCCGACGGCGAACTAGCACCGGGGCGGTGGAATGGGTTCCACGGTGAGCTTCAGGAGGTCCATGCGCACACGTGGGTGGTCGCGCGGTGGCTGGGAAGAGGGTCGCCATCGTGCGGGTGCGGCGGAAGCCATGGCCGACCGGCGGCGAAGCAAAAACAAAGGCTCTCGTCGCTCATTTTCACCTCTAATAGCATCTACAAGACACAAGGACTCCAATTTTGGTGTTAGACAAGGAAGTGAAGCATCGGGCGAGGTTCTCACAGTGCGCGGCGACGGCGGAAGAAGGAGCTCGACGTGGCGGCTCGTCGGGGAAGAAGAGCTCAAACCGAAGGTGTGGACGAGTTCCTGGTGTTATGAAGAAGCTCTGGCTCAGGTGGTTCGAGCTGAGATTGCTTGTAGCGGCGAAATGCGGTTTTTCCCTCTTTTTCTGTTTTTGCCGGAGTTGGAGGAGATGAGGCGATTTTGTGCAAAACGGCGACCGAGAGAGCAATGCGCAACGGAATGGATAACCGAGGGTACTTATAGCTGGCTAAGGTGGTCGGCAATTGAACAGAGGGGCGGTTCGGCGGTCAAGGCGCGGGAGAGATCGCCTCTGCACGAGAGGGCTCGGGAGAAAAGGGGAAGAACAGGAGAGGCTAACATGCGGGGGCGAGCTGGCAGAGAGAAGTCGGCGAATTGGCTGGCTGCCACGTCGGGCCCACATTTCAGAGAGAAGAATGGGAACTCGGGTGAAGGCTATGGATAGACCGAGATTACTCTACCAGTTCAAACCGTCACTTTGACTAAATTATTTCTAAATTTTTTTACCTAAGTCGGTAAGGAAAAGATAAACATCCTGTAAAATTTTCAGGTAAAAAATCCAAGTAAACATTTTATTAAAATTTTGACAATGGAGCTTCTTCAATTTTGCCAATTCTGTTTTATATTTAATTGATGACTGAAATGAGGTTAAGATTTTATGAAACTTTTTATAAATGTTTGAAATAGTATTATACACCTTCTGTAAAACTTTAAGTTTTTTATACTTAATATTTAAATTTTAATAATTCTAACATTACTATTTTCCACTTTATTTCTTTTTTGTTTTAGAATTTTTAAAATTAAAAAATTTAATATTTAATTTTTAGTAGTTTTACCAGAGGTAGGTAATGTTCGGATGTCAGCAAGGTAAAAATTTCAACCCACGATAAATTCTTGGGAATTCTACAAAAATCTATCACAGTCGGCACTGATTTTCCTCTCACATGCTTTTGCTTTGATTTAATTATATTTTAATTATTCCAGGTCTCCAACCGCCATAATCTGGCTCTAGAGAGCTCTAATATTTTACTGTGATTTTTGCAGATTTGTGTTGGCTTGGTATTTTTACCATTTTACTATATCCTTAATTCACATTATTTTATTAGAGAAAAGCCAAAAGAATTTACAATAATTTAAGAAAAGCCATAAATTACAAGAATAATCCACATGAATATTTTGGATATTATATTTCTCATTTATTAATTTTGGGCTGTTACAAAGTTATATTTATTTTAATTTCTATGCATTGGAAAATAATCTATTTTTAAATTTAATTCAAACTAGATTCAATTCTGAATGTTTTTGCATATATAGGTAGATTAGTAACTTTTAAACACACAGAAACTAGTCTGACATGAATTGAATCCTTTTTGCAAAAGATATTCATATTTGAATATTCAATACATTAGAAATAGCTTACTTTAGAAAATGATGTAAATCAAGTCAAAATCTAAATAATTTTGCATATTTAGGTTCCTGAGGATTTAAGGTTTCTAACAAAATTGGTTTCATTCAAATTGGATTTCATTTGTAAAAATATTTTTAGATCCTTTCTTTAAAATTGAATTTAAAATTTAAACATAGTTCATTTTCACAATATTTTTCCAGGTATGAATCTTCATAATTTTATATGAATATAGAAATTTATTTCACTTTATTTGGATTTGAAATGCATAATATATAAGCAAATGAATGTGGTAGGTTTAGGAAAATGCTGAAAATTGAAAATATACCAAAATAGGAAAGTGCGCTTTTGCATCAAAAACACGCTTTTCTTTTTGGGCGTGTGCTGGGCTGAGGCACCGACGGGCTGGGCCCAGATGGCAGCGAGAGGCCGCGTGCAAGCGACCGACGCGCGGGGCCCATGAGCTGCACAGTGCGAGGCTAACTAGCAGGGCCCGCTCGGCAGTGATACTGACCGATTTCTGACTGACACCTTTGGCCAGCTTGACAGAGGCTCGGCATAGCTGAGAGACTGCTCGGTCGGTCCCATTGCGCAGTGGCAGAATACAGGGCGCAAGGCTTTCCGGCGGCGAACCACGACTGAAGAGATGGAATGGGTTCCACCATAAGCTTCAGCACATGATTCCGCACATGAGGGCGGTCTTCTTGGCAGCCGGTGATAAGGAAAAGTAGCGCACCACCATAGACCGCGGCGAAGCACAAACTAAGGTTTTTGCGGGATGTTTTAACCACCACGAGATTCAGTGTATCTAGAGGATTCCATTTTCGGGTTTGGTTAGGAAAATGAGTAATCGAAGGAGGTTCTCACCGTGCGTGTGCAGCGGCGGACGAAGTTGCACGGTGCATCTATTCAACGAAGAAGATGAGCTTCAATCGAGGGTGGAGATGAACTCTAAACACTATGGAGAGGCTTCGGGTCAGGTTAATTGGACTACGGTTCGCAGAGGCTAGCTGATTAAGATTTCCCCCTTTTCTGGCGAGTCTTCTGGCAATGGCGGAGGAAGCAGTGACGCTTTTGATGGAGTTGGTGTTAAGGCGAGTAAGGAGAAGGTGGTGGGAGTTGTAGGAACCTCACCAAGCTTTGCTGGTCTTTTATAGGCCAAAGAGGCGTTGGAGCACAGAGTCTGAACGCAATTTAGATTGGCGGCTAACTGAAAGACAACGGGCTCTCTTGGGCTTTCTACGGTGCTGACAAGGGGCTCGTTGTAACATCCCGAAAAATAAAGTAATATAAAAATAAATATTTTAAATTTGAAAATATTTATTTATGAGTTTTATTGGCTTTATTGGTTCTTATTTGAATTTTCTTGGATTTTTGTATTGTATGGAAATCCAACAAATAGAATCAGTAAGTGGAAAATGGTAAAAAGGTAAATGGTAAGAAGATAAAAGGGTAAAAGTAAAATCTTGAAAAGTCTATATATTTAAAATCATTTTAGCTGGTACAAGAATTTTAATGCATAGCATAGTGAATGAACAAATGAAAAGACATCCCCTTTGACCTCTAAATAGTGCAAGGCAGATTTATTGTAAAACTTTAGTAAGTAATCCGCACCTGAAAAATTTACCATAATGTCCTCAATACATTAGTTACCTCTGGTAAAAACCTTAGAAATTAATAATGTCATTTAGTGCCTTTTTAAAATTCATAAACAGAGGCATTGGAAATATGTAAATCAGCATGTCAGAATTTATATAAATTAACTATAGGGTATTTTAGCCCAAAATTTTACTGGAAGCTAACAACTCCCAGTAGACCTCAGTCAAAAAGTTTCACAATTTTTAAACTTGATTTGATAGCCGTTTTAATGCCAACACCGAGCTGTCCAGAAGAACCCTTCCCCGCTTATCTCTTTGTCCTCCAATGACATGTGGGCCCCGACATGCAGAGACTTGACCGCTGGCCAAGCACCGGCGAAGCCTTCTCTCCCTACCCGGTGGTCTCGGTCCCGCACGTCATGTTAGTGTTATGCCCTTGAGGCAATCATTTAGATGATTGTAACATGACTATGTTTATGAATAATAATATGATTATTGGTCCAATGAATGTATATCATTGTATTGATCAACAAGTATGTGACTTGATTATGAAGCTCTTTACTTAATGATGTAATTCGATAAATATCTCTGATCGGATATCATCGTATAGGACTACGATGAATAGATCAGCACATGTAGTGATCGATGATCATGCTTCATAGATCATGGGATATGGAGATATCATCTCTACATTGTGGACCATGTTGAAGAACATGGGTTAGATAGACCCGCTATGGGACAACTGCGAGAATGTTTCATTCTTATGTGTCATCGTGTATCTCATACCTAGAAGATGTATGATCCTTAGACACGAGATTGTCATATTCCCTACATGTGTAATAGTTTTCCTTGGGGCTATCAAACACTACTTCCTAACCGGATAGTCATAAAGGTAGCTTTCATGTTTACTATGAAACGTGCGAGAGGAAGTGAGCGATCAAGATGGAATTTGCCACTCCAATGAAACAGAGATATATGACAAGGCCACTCGTGTGATATGATTAAGAAAGTGCATGGCCATGCCGTGATTGAGGAGTCAATCACAACTTATTAATATATCACGGATACGAGAGATGGATTGAATCATCAAAGGATGACATGCTTCTCGCCTTGAGATCAATCTTCATATACTTGGCAAAGGGATTATTACATGAGTTCTTTTGATAGGTTACATTCGATTTGATCACAAGTATGTTTGGGAGTTGGCATACTTTGCAAGAAGCCGCTACCAACTATTGGATTGAAAAGGAGTTTTCGAATCCATGTCCAAACGTATGTGAACTGCAGGTCACACACTTAATGGGTGGGACGCATTAATTTGGATTGGATCCGTAATTAATGAACCTCGTGGGCTTAGCATCTTTGGTGGGCCTGGTTTAGGTTTCATCTCGTGGCTATATAAGGAGGGAGGAGGAGGCGCGAGTGTGCTTTCCACGGTTTAGGTTTGATTCACTTGAAACCCTAGCCTCCTCCTCTCGCGCCTCGCCGAGCGACTAGGTGCTTGCACACACGCGCGCGGCGTTCCATCTCTGGGCGTGTGGACTATCTGCGGGTGACGCTGCTGCGATCGGCGTGGGAGGACGATCCACGGCGAGGCGAGGACGATCCACTACATCGACGCAACGATCTGCGGCGAGGACGAACCACTACATCGGCGAAGGATTCGCAAGCGCGCGTCTAGTGGTAATCTTATCTATGATCCTCTTCTTGCGAGTAGCTTTCTGGTTGCGCGGTAGTTTTTTTTTTCGTGCTAGCGTAGCATACCGCGTTTCCCTACACGTCAGCCCCTGTCTTCTTTTCCTCTGCTCTTTCCTTCCAGGCGAAGAGTTCTTCGCTGCTCCTCTCGCGCGGTCGCGCCTTTCCGTCAAGTCGTCGTATCAGCAGCGCCACTCACGCTCGATCGTCACCACGATCGTCCTCGCTTCACTGCCGCCATGCCCTGCGTTCTGTTCCTTCGTGCCATGCCCCTCCGCACTGGCTAACGCTCGCGCCACTCTGATCGCCAAGCACAGATTCGAGCCCAAATTCGTGTGCGCGTGCGAGAGTTGGCAAGACCCATATAAACCGGCTCCGAATACTTGTGTAGCTTCGCAGTAGCCATTCTCCCCTTAGCCATTCGCCAGCTCGAGCTCAAGAACCCGAAACACCGTTCTTCCTCGCCATGGCCGTAGAAACCCGAAAAAGGGGGGAGAGAGCATCCCAAGCTAGTCCGGTGAGTTGCTTCTCAAATTGATCACTCCCGTGGTACTCTAGCCCCCCCTAAGCTCTACCATGCCCCAATTTCAGCTCCCCTTGCCCGTAGCGCCGCCGCACCCCATTTCTTCTTCCTCAGCTCCGGCGCTCGGTGGTGGCCTAGCTCGGCGCTTCTCCGGATGAGCCGACCCCCAAAACGGTACGCCCTAGCCTCACTGATGCTCACATCGCTACCGATTCGGCCGGAGACTTACCCCTTCTTCTTCTCCGGTGAGCTCCACAATTGCCGCCCCCCCTCTCGGTGGCAGCCCCCTCCGGCCCTCACCGGAGGCGATGGAGCCCACCATCGGGTGCGCCTCAGTGCGCTTATGCTCACCATGCCCTCTCCTTCGCCGGAGTTTCGCCGGACCGTCGTCGTCGCCGCCGCGGCCTAGCGCCTCCCCTGCTTTGGCTCACTGGTAGGCGGGCCTGCTCGGTCAGTCCAGTGTGCAGCAGTGGGTGCTCACTGAGGTGAAGGCGCCTCTCAACGCTGAAAGCGTATTTCCAATTTATTCTCAATTTCATAACCGAGTCAACTCCTTATGTGAATAACTTTAGCATTTTTAATCCAATTCAAATGAAACAAAATTTCAAAATCATCTAAAATCTTGTAGTTCCATAATATGCAATTTTTTTTTGAAAAACAGTATTGGATGTATTTGAAATTCAAATTCAAACAAAAGGGCTCAATGTATGCTACATATTAAAATGTTGTAGATAAACTTAGAATTTAATGAAAACAATTTTATTAGAATCTTTATACATCTAGGAGCTCAAATATATAAAAATATTTGTATTTTACCTTTGTTTAAATCATTTCCCAATAAGGGTTATTCTCAATAGAATAAATAATAAAAAATGAATGATTGTATAAAGGAAATTCTAAAATAAACAAAAAGTGATTTATAAACACTTAGATATCAGTAGGATACTTTAATATGTTGAAATAATTAAGTTATGAACTTGATTTAAACTTCTTTATGAATAATAAATGGTTTAATGGAAAAAGGTGTGTATATATATTTATGCATATACTATATATATATATATATATATATATATATATATATATATATATATACATACATGCATATGAAGAGTATTTAATAGCTGTACAAAGTCATGAATTGGTATTAGAATGAGTAATTTGTCACTGTTAAAATGTTTTAATGGAATATCATATATGCACAAGTTTAAATTGCATCAAGAATATAAGCCTTGTATATGTAAAAAAATGTATACATATATAGTTAATGAAGAGCATAGTCATGAAAAGAAATTGGGTTCTAAATACCTAATGTGATCAAACTAAATGATTCAACAAGAATCATTATAATAAAGTTATAAATAACACTTAACCAAATAATTGAATTTCCAATACTTGTATAATTCGAATAGTTATAACTTTCACAAATGAACTTCAAATTTGACAAAATTAAATCCTAGAAACTTGAAAAGTAATATCCTTCTTAGTTATGCAAAGGTACTTCATATTTATACAAATTTGAGCTAAGTACGTATTAGGCCCTAACGATTGTTTATATGGAAAACATTTCGGATAAAAGCCAAATATCACGAAACTAACTTTAAAATGCTCTTATAATCATTCCAGGTTTATGCCTGAGAAATGGATAGATTATCTTATAAGGTGTAATCGCAAACTTAAATCGAAAATTGAACTTTATTGCGTAATCATTGTGACCGCTAAGCCTTTTCAGAAGCTTGTAAAGTATCTCGTCCAAATGAAAAGAATTATGAAAATAGTATAGAAATACTCTATAAAGTGCATACTACTGTATTTTAAAGAAAGTATTTAGTTATACTGGGGTTTGTATATAAAAGAGTCTAGTAACATAACCCTAAATGTTATGTTTTCTAAATAAATGAAACACTTAGCGTTTTCAACAACCCGTAGAATATTTCGTCTAAATGCTAATATTATGAAGATCAGTTTAGAAATGATATTTGGGATATGGACTATCATATTCTGGAAAAATATTTTGTTTATAGCTTGATATTCATCTGAATCCAGCTAATGCAATAACCTTAAGTGATACTTGTTCATTGCATTTCCAATCCAATTCCTTACAACATAAACCTTATTATCATATAAGCTTTTTCAGCAATGAATATAATGTCGCGTTTAAACACTAAAATGTATGAAATCAACTTAGAAATGTTCTTCAAAGTATATACTATCCCGTTCTGAAGAAATAATCTTGTTTTGTCATGTTTTGCATATAAATCCTAGTAGCCAAATAACCCTAAGTTTTATGGTTCATGAACTTCATAATATGAATAAGCCACTTGGCAATAGTGATGAAGTCCATAGTTAATATATATTTGTATCACCAGAACCTTCTTAAAAACCATACATAATTCCAGTAACCTAGCTTAATAGTTCTAGCGTATATGAAACCTTCTCATGCAAATCATTTGTAGTCAAGATCTATTCATGCATATCATGCAGCATATTGTCTAATATCTTAATCCTTTTAATCTAAATAATTTTAGCATCTATAATTCGAAGTTATAAAAGTAAGAATTCATAATTTTAGCCTCTTGAATTCATAATTCAAGAATAGATAAGCTATAAAAGAAGTTGTTTATTGCTCAATGTTAAAAGCTAATAACTATATGGGTATTTAATCAACTAAACACGATATGAAATCATCTAATTCAAACCCTAATATATTCCTGTTTTCTGTAGTGAATCTTTATTTGATTTGCTGTCTGTTTTCTTTTTGCCCTTATTAAAGCTGTTATTTGCTTCATTTCCGTTGAACGACGTGTAGAACCCGATGTCGCCGTTTCGTCGTCGACTTCATCTTTTACGACCTCGTCTTCACCGTAAGCAATGATTAAGCAAGGCAAGCGCCCCTTTGACCATATTGATCCCAGTATTTTATATTCCTTTTGTTCATCAAATTGTTTCATGCATGCGTTTACTTTCTGTAATTCGCTATTTTGTGGTACTGGTAGATATACCTGTTGTCTCATGAAACTCCTTGATAATTATGCACATGTGAACCTTGATAACCATAGGATAGGGCTAGACATTACTTAATGCCAAATGGGATATATGCGATCATGTTATCCATGCTTGGCCATGCTTTAGCTTTCTGTGGGGCAGATGATCATGATTAAAATTGTTTCCTGAAATGTTTTATCTGGAACCTAAATGGTCCTTTTTGGGAAAATAGTTGCTAGTAGTTTGCTAAAAACCCCAAAATAAAACTATGGTTTAACGCGGGCGATTATTGGCAATAGCTGGATGTGCAGAGGGATTTGCACGTAGTATAGGGTGGAGTATCGCTCGTGTCGGATTATGGACCGAGCAAATGGGATGTTGTAGATCCATGTTTTTCGTGCAACCACGAGGGCTTGTATGGGCGGGTCTTAGCCTATTAAGTTGTTTAGATGTGGCTTTGCATCTAAGGAAGGCGGGAGATTGCACAGGCATTCCGGTCAGGTCTGTCTGTAGGGGTTTCTACTTATCAATGCAACGGTGTACGCCTTGCCCTGGACAGAGACGTGGTGTTGTGTGTGATAAATGTGGATCCACGACTTGGGTGAGTGTCTCTGTTTTTAGGGCAAGGGCCAACGTCCCGGGCTGGTGTAAAGCCACGTCTAGATAATGTAACGGCTCTGTATGATCTCCTTGCCGACACACCAAAGGAAGTGTGTTAATTGATCTGGCGAAAAGGTTGATCATTCCTTGTGGGTAAAGTGTACACCTCTGCAGAGTGTAAGATCTAATCGATTAGCCGCGCCCGCGGTTATGGGCACTTGGGGAAAATCCTCCCAATGTTAGAATCTTTGGTAATTTTCTAAAATGGGTTTGGTTTGAGCTTGTTTTTAGCAACTATTGCTTTATGTCGAAGGGCTGACATTGATGGACCTTATGGTTTGGTTTATTCAAACTCACGTCATGGAGGACTGTGAGTATTACTTACTGTTGTATCTATTTTATGATCAATCAACTTGCTCTTATAAATTCCGTTTGCAAATGATAACTTGTTTTACAATTAAATCTTGCTTTATGCAAATTAACTGTATTAGTCTTTCCTTTGAAATGGCCTGCATATATTTTAGGTTTTACTCAAGTCTTGCTGAGTACGTAAAGTACTCACCCTTGCTTAATTATTATTTTAGGTGGATGAGTTAGCGAGGCTTCGAGTCTCTTTTCGTCGCAGGTTGCGGGATCTTCTTCATCGTGTTCTATCTGAAGTTTATGCCTTGTTAGTTGCCTGCGGGTCGGATGGGCAAACTACAAGATATTGCTTCTTTTGCTGCTATCATCTGTTTTGTAAGCTTCTCTTTGTATATTAGTTTCCGTTGTAATTATTTGTGTGTGGTTGTGATTCCAATTGTTGTAAACATATGAGTGCTAGCTACTGATCCAGGGAATAGCACAGTAATCACATAGAGGTTCCTGTTCATCAGAACGGGGTCTCACACTCGTCGACTGGGTTGCAGCAATGCTAGGAGGAGCTGGCTAAGACATGAGCTTGGCTTCGGGCTGCGGATTGCGGCGCAGAAGAGACAAGAAAGAGAGGCGGCAAGGCTGAGGGGTGCGGCTCTGCTGCTTGCGCGAGAGAGAGAGTGAGGAGAGGGGAGAAGAAGCTTGGGGAAGGATGAACATAATGGTTGACGTGTGGAGGCAAATGGTAGGGAGAGAGAAAGGAAACCAGCTGGTCAGCAGTCCGCACATGGGTTGGGCCCTCCAGTAAGTCTCACGGGAAAACATAGGTTTATAGTTTCTGGACAGTCTGGGTTAGATCCAATGTTTATAGGCATCAAACTGACATACTTATTTTCTAAAATTTTTATCTAGGTCGGCAAGGCAAATACGAGCATTCAGTAAAATTTTCAGGTAACAAATCTTGGTAAAACTTTTATTAAAATTCTGACAATGAGACTTTTGAATTTCTGTCTGTTCTAATTTTTATTTAATTAAGGATAAAAATAAGGTTAATATTTTATGAAACTTTTTAGAAGATCTTCAATGTCATTATTTATCTTCTGTAAATTTTTTAGATTTTTTTAGTTAATATATAAATTATAAAAATTCTGACATTTCTATTTTTAGAGTTATTTACTTTCTATTTTTAAATTTTTAAAATTACAAAATTTAATATTTTATATTTTTACAAAAGGTAGATAATGATCTTATGTCAGCATGATAAAAATATCAGATCAAGATAGGATCTCTAGATTTTTACATAAATTCGACACTATCTGAATTGATCTCAAATCTTCATGATTCCAATATCTTATCCTCATTAAATGTGTTCAGATTATCTTTGGCAGTAAGACAAGGCCTATGACTGTTTCTAATATTTTAATATTATTTTTGTAGATTTTTATTGCTATTGTGTTTTTACCTTTTTACTTTTACCATTTTATCATTTCAATATATATTACTTTTCTTTTAGAGCAAAACTCAAGAAGGACCAATAATTCAGAAAACTCGGGAAATTAAAATTCAAATTAAAGATCACATCTCAAATTCATTTTTATAGTTTGTTTGTTTTGAAAGAAATAGTTTTAATATTGTTATCCCTCTTTTCTTAAGATTAAAATGCAAGAAAAGAGGAAAAGATATTGTTTTAAATCAAAATCTTGATTCCAATTGAAATTTTTATTCAATTGCATTTTTAAATTTCAAACTTATCATTTTTCATATTTTTGAATTTTATGGGATGTTACAAGTCATATCCAACATTTTTAAATTGTAAAGAACTTTGAGTCTTTATTAAGCATGGCCAAGCATGACATCTAAGTATGAGTAAACCCATGTTGACATTAGGTACTGTATACCTTATTCTAGGGTTATCAAGGTTCACAATCCATACTTATCAAGGAAGTTCCATGAGTCTACAGGTATTACTACCGATACCCACAAAGTAGCAATGTTTAATAACATAGCGCATGCAATAAAAACATTTAATAAAACATTTGTGAAACTGGGATCAATATGGTCAAAGGAGGTGCTTGACTTATTGATTATCGTCGTAGTCGAGCTTGGGGTCGTCGACGACTAATTCAAGTACGTCAGATTCTATACATCGTTCAATAGTATCATAGCAAATAGTAATAAACTTTAATAAGGCAAAAAGAAATCAGATAGAAAAACCAAATAAAGCAATTACATAAAGCAAGTATGGTTTTAGGGTTAGGTTGTTTTATGATTTTATGTGTTCACTTGCTTATTTACATATATGCATACGTGTTACTTGCAGTTCTTGACCGAGCATGGACACAATTTTGTCTTATGATTTATTTTTATCTATTTTATGAACTGAGAGGCAACATCTATGTATTCATTTATTTATATTAACAAATTCAATAAGCAAAATTATTTGAATTAATATTGAACTATTAATCACCACATGACACATAACTTAAATATTTTCCATAGTGAACCCTAACCACATGACATAACCGTGGACCTGCGGCGAACCGGGGAAGCTGCGAAGCTAGGGCTTCCCGAGCTTCATTTCCACCAGTAACGACGCCTACAAGACACAAGGACTCCATTTTTGTGGTCAGTCAAGAAAATGAAGCATCGGGTGAGGCTCTCACCGAGCGAGTGCGGCGGCTCGCCGGGGAAGAAGGGCTCTGAATGGGGGAGGAGACGAGTTCCAGGTGTTACAAGGGAGCTCTGTGCTAATTGGTTTAGGTTGGGTTTCTCTGTAGAAGCTAATTGGGGTTCTCCCCTTTCACTGGGTTTTGCCGGATTTGGAGGGGATGAAGAGGAACGGAACAATGTCTTGGCAACTTGGTGAGCTGGTGAAAGTATGAGATACTAGCTGAGGCTTGCAGCGCTTATATAGACGATTAAGTCGGTTTGGCGCAGGCACAGAGCTGGTTCTCTGCGCGGGAGAGAGAGCAGAGAGGAAGAGGGAGGAAGGAAGAAGAAGACAGTAGAAATTGGATGAGCCAGCTGACAGATGGGGTATAGTTGGCAGTGAAGGAAGTCGGCAGGGGCCAGTTGGGCAACTGGGTCCACCTGTAAGCCGAACAGGGTTATTCAGTCTCCACTGTTTTCTGGACAGATCTAACTTGGTCCGCAAGTTTAAGCCACCATTTCAATTTACTTATTTTTGAAATTTTTTAACTATGTCGGAAAGATAAATATAATTACCCAGTAAAATTTTCAGATTAAAACTATTAGTAGAAAATTTTAATTAATTCTGACAATGCATGCTGCCAGATTTTCCATTCTCATATTTTTTATTTAATTTAAGATCAAAATGAGGTCTATATTTTATATAGATTTTTGTGCAGGTTTTAAATCATAATATTTATCTTCTTTAAAATTTTAAGATTTTATATTTGATATTTAAATTCTAAAAATTCTGACATTGCTATTTTTAGTTTTATTTACTGTTTGTTTTTGAGTTTTTTTAAAGGCTTCAAACATAAGTTTTAATTTTTTTATATTTTTACTAGAGATAGATAATGATCTGATGTCAGCATGGTAAAAATCTTGGCTTCAGATAAGCCCTGGAGAATTCTACACAAATCTGACACAATCTGGATCAGATATCTTATCCCATGATTATCATATCTTTTACTTTATTTTAATGATTCATAATGTCTTAAATGTCATGATTAGGGTTCTAGATGGCTCTAACATTTAAATATGATTTTTTTCAGAATTTTATTGATTTTGTGTTTTTACCTTTTTACTTTTACGATCTTACCATATCAATTAATTGAACTTCTTTTAATAACAAAAAGACAAAAGAAATTATAACAACTCAGGAAAAACCATAAAATGCAGAAATAAATCATGCAAGAGTTTTTGAATTCCCATTTCTTATTTTATAAATTTGGGCTGTTACAACCTGTCTTTCAGCACATTAGGCATTAGGGGAACAGCCTCCCTGGCCCTTACTTAATTAGTTAATTACATCGAACATCCAGTTTTCTTTTTAGCAAAAACGCTGAAGTCTCAGCTTAAACATCCCACCCTTATCTTTGCTAGTTGAAGGCTCCTCTAGGAGCTCTCATGTTGATTCTAAGAGGTAAAAATTACAACATTAATAAGGAAAAAAGGAAAAAAAAGCTCCTCTAGGAGCTCTCACGTTAATTCTAGGAGGTAAAAATACTAGAAATTAATATATCAACCATAAAAAGATAAAGATACCGCATTAATCAGAAAAAAGAAACAATAGCTTGAAATTCCCACAATAATATGAAAAAGAAAATATCTTGTCCATCTAATTTTCATATTGATCTAATATAGGCCTGTGTTAAGTATCATATGTTACTTCAAACATGCTACATAAAATAGAGAGTTCGAATATAACACGTTGATGTATAGAGCTAGAGCGCCCATATCGGATAGGGAAAAAGTATTGCATGCCAGCCGGCTGATGTGTGAAGGCTGAATAGTTGCGCGCTAAGTGCACTGAATTTTCACTGTACTAAGCTACACTCGCAAAATCATCAGCATGGGAGCCATCTTCCCAAAAATATACCGTCAGAATTTTTAACTGTACGACACAAATAACTGCCACATCTGGTTCGGCTGTTATTTCCCCTCATTAGTGCATGCATACGTGTGCGAATTACGAAAACGACTGAGCTCTCGTTAGTGCATTCATGCATGTTCATATAACTCGCACGCCGCTTGAACGAGTGAAAATAAAATTTTCGGCCGAACAAAACAAAATTGCTTGTTGTTTGCTATTCTTGCAATTTGGTCGCGAGACCGGCTATTTTCGAAAAAAAAGTCGGCTGAAACACAAGGGCAAAAAAGGTAAAAAAAAATTATGCTGGCGATTCCAGCAGTCTACTCTTCTGGACATCAGCCGAATCTAGCGATAGTAGACTGCTGGAAATTTTCTTGTCTCGCGTTCAAAGAAAATTAAAATATTCAGTGCAGTCCCGGGAAAAAATAATATAAAACTTTTCAGCTCTCCTATAGCGCTAGAAATGGGAAAACAAAATTCAGCTGGCTCCGCCCGCTGGAAATTAAAGAATAATTTCCCCTTGACGGGAAATATAAATAATTTCTCAGCGGTTTCGGTCCGCAGGAAATAAATTAAAAAAAATTTCCAGTGTTTTTCTACCGCTGAACTTGGGCGCAGGGGGCTAATTCTGCAATTTCGTCGTGAGCGTGCCTATTTTTCGAAAAAAATTACCCAGAGAGCTAGAACAGTAAAAATTTCCTGTAAAACTTCATTTGTGCACATTCCAATCGGTAAATAACCAACCATCTATCTAATATTTCCATGAATGAGCTGTGGATTCAAAGAAAACATGCATATCCTTTAGCATAAAAAAAGTGTTCTCAAACTATATATAAGTCTATTCTATCATCCCAGCATATATACCGTTTTGAGTATAAGGTTAGACTAGACCTAATATAATACTTTAATACATACAAGAATCTAGAGTGCACAAGCCATGCTGGTTTGTTGTTTTTGCAGAACAACAAACATAATACATCATTTATGAGGAACGCCTCCAGAAACTAGCAACCAGAACTGATCTACATCAATAAATCTAGTTTGTTGTTTTTGAAGAACGATGGCAGAGCTCTGCCTAATCAAATCAATTGAGAGAGAAAAGGTATCTTTTATCACGGTGATAGCTCGGTCATCTACAAGGTGCAGCAATGTACTGTAGTAAAATCGACAAAACACAGTGATTCACTTGAGCGAGAGCAACCAAGCTAGGTGATTCTATCTGAAGCCAGTGTTCCTTGGCTACATGATGTCTTTGTCGGAAACTTAGACTAATAGCTACTCATACCATCTCGGAGGTTGATTCACCGTCCGATAATACGTACTACGGCACATTGATCATATATACTGCATTCCAGAGTCCAAACATTAATTATTCAAAGATAAATAAATGATAATTTCAAAGTTTACCCGAACAGCTCAAACAGAATTTCGCAACAGCAAATTAAAGGAACAAGTTGTACGGCACATCTTCGCCGCGGACATTCAGAGGATGTAGTCCTCGACGTCGTCGTTCTCGTGCAATATTCCTGCCTCTTCCATGAGAGTAGGGAACTGGTTGCTGCGCAGTGTCAGCGACGGGAGAAAGATGGTGCGGTTGCCGAGATACAGCAGCTGGGTAAGCCTCCTCTCGGCAACATTCACCCCAAACAAATCAAAGGCATCGAAGCCCAAGTCGCTGTCAACGAAGCTGCGCACCAGCAGCATCCCGTCGTTGTCGTCGGCGTCGACGTCAAGGGACGGGACGAGGTAGGACCTCATGCTGAAGCCGCTCCATTTTTCGTTCTGCCTGGCCACGTAAGCCAGGCGAGGCTGCGGCTGGAGCTCCACAGCGAGGACGTCCCCGGAGCGCGTCGGGACGTAGAAGCGACCCCGAACGGCAAGTCCTCCCATGAACGCCGGCAGCTCGCCTTCGCCGTCGTCGACGCAGCCAACATCGACTGCCGCCCACAGGATGTCGCGGGGCTTGGCGTAGAACATCGCCGAGTGCTGCCCCGCCGTGACGCAGAGCACCATGGTCGGCTGGCCCTGTCCCTTTCCCTCCTCGTCGACGACTACACCGGCAGCAGTAATGTCCTCGGCGCCGAAAATGATCGGGCCGGGGATCGCGGACGTGGTGGGGAGATCAGCGAACTCCATCGTCAGAGGGTTCAGGAGGCATACCGTGTCCGTGAGCGTGTGGTAGAGCACCAGCAGGCCCTCCGCACTGCCGTGGTGGCTGTACTCGTAGGGCGTCGGTAGGTGGATCTGGAGGTCGGCGCCGGTGAGCACGTTCACGAAGCGTTGCGGCTCGCCGTTCTCCTCGATATCCCCGAGCATCAGCCAGTTCCGTGGGAAGAATTGCGGCTGAAGGAGGCTCGGGTCGGCGGTCGCACCTCTCCACGGCTTGCAAACGGATCTCAGGCGGATGTACTCCGCCACGTCCGAGAGCAGCAGGCCGTCAGCGACCTTGGAGAGGAGTTCCGGGAGGAGCCTCGCCCAGTCCCTCTGGTCAGCGCTGAAGCATCGAGCAAAAAGATCAATCGGATGGCAAACAAATCATGAGAAAACGAAGATCTGGAACAATCAGATGAAGATCAAACAGGAAATTGGGAGAGCGAAGAACAAGACCAACCCGTACCTTTGGGCCTCGGCGCCGGTGCCGTCGAGGGACGGCACGCGATTCACCGCTGAAGAAGTTGCAGCGGCCGCAGCGAGCCTCGGATGCTTGCAAGTGCGTGCCATGGCGTTGCGGCTAGGGTTTGGGAGCGCTCGGAGAGGGGATAAATCGATTTAGACAATTGAAATGGAAGCTTGTGCGAAAGCCAGCAGAAGCAAAAAAAGGAAGGATGGTATAGAAGCGGGATTTTACAGCATATCGCAGGATGCCATGTTGTTCCGGTCGGTACTCTTGGGGCGTTGGACCGAGCCTAGAATGGTCTGAATCAGGAGTTGTGCATGGGGGTGGGAAGATTTGAATTTTCTCAAGAGATATTCAAAGGGCATCGATTTCTCATCAGCTTCCCTGTCCACCTTTTTGTTTTAACTAGTCCAGTGCCCGTGTGATGCAATGGAAACACATATTTTGAACTAAATATACCCTCTCCGATCACAAATAGTTGTCATTTTGGACATCGATATGATATCTAAAACACAGTTGTGACCATTAATTTCTATTATAATATATTTATAAAACCCAATAAAATTATAATATTATGAAAATATTTTTTAGACAAATCTTCACATATGATTTTCATATATCCAATTTAAATATTTAAAAAGATATTGACAATCAAAATTTCAAAAGTTTGACTACACCTATATCTAAAACGATAACTATCTGCGACCGGAGCGAGTAATTTCTATATTGTGTGTGAAGCGAACAACAAGTTTGTACTATGGAGAAGCTCCAAATAAATTTTTTTCAATAGAGTCAGGGTTGCAAAAGAGCTAAGCATTGCATTCAATGGTTCAAATTTTGAACGAAATCTCAAACTGTTGTTCAAAACAAGCTAAAAAGGAAATATATATATATTAGAAAATTTGAGCACACATTTGAATTTTGAATTCAGTCCCGATAGTTCTTTTAGGTGAACTTATGCACACATTTGCAGTCAGAACCAATGATGTTTGTAAGTTAAACCAACAGCCGACGATTGTCCATGCAATACTATTCCTAAACAACGTGTGCAATCAATTATATGTACCCATGCCATGTAAAATCATGCCAATCCTATAAAGTTATATATATGTACAATCTTTATGTGTGCAAGAACTTTTATACGGTATTACACAACATGATACATACTTCTTTTTTGCTTTAGCTTCGTAATATGATAATTAATCAGGAATTGAACTTAATTGCTTAATAAGAAAACATGTTGATCGTCAGCTTAATTTGCCATTCCGAATATGTTTTCCCAAAATAAATACTAACAACCTGGTTCCACAAAAGATTTTCAGTTCATGAATCATGGTTATATATATATACATCATTAAAAAAGAGAGATGCAACCAAATCTGATTATGGTAATATATGAGATATCAGACCAATTGATGTGCAGCATGGAGCAAAGAAATCTACTTTCACTATTCCTTTTAGCCTTGGAGGCAGCTCTTTCAGTATGCGTACACCATCTCTCCAGTAATCGGCCTAGAAAGTAGTCCGCATAAAACATATCTTGAAACTGTACTGTAACGAATTAAAGCACCGCGATATTGAGGTTAAAACTGAGGTAAGTGCATAAAAAGTCTCACCTAGGACCAGCCTGAAATTTATCACCCTGGCCCGACAAGAGTGATATTCAAGTAGTACTGAAAAAAAAAAGAGTGATCGATCTTTTGTGTGAGGCCCTCTTTTTTTGGTTTGGAATATCATGGAAGGTTCTATGAGCATACAGTACTATCCCATGATCAGTGACTAGCTAGTACGTACATTTACAACATTGATAGTACATCCATACGCAATATTATATATATGATAACTAAAGGTAATTATACAATAATTAAGGTTTTGCAAGCCAAAATAAACACTACTACAGAAAGACCTATATTGGAGGCCTCGTCACAAACGGTTTTGAAAAATCGTCTGTGTTAAAGCTAATCACAGACGGTTTTGCTAGCATGATCGTCTAAGTCATTGGAAATGCTAAGAGCCATTTGTTGTAAGCTTTTATTACAGATAGTTTGTCCCACGAATTATCTGTGAAGTATTACAGACGGTTCGTAGTAAAAGCCGTCTGTAATACTAAAATATCACAAATGGTTTTTACAATGAACCGTCTATGATTTCTCATTGGGGTACTATAAGTAGTGTTTGTTTTCCCTGGAGCGTCCACTCGCCCTCGCCCTCTCTGCTTCTCTTCCTGATCCACTCAAATACCAAAAGCCAAGGCGGCACCAAACTCATAGAAAAGGCATCGTCGGTGATGAGGTCCTCCTCTTCCAACAGTGGCAAGAAGCCAGCAACCGCGGTGGCTCTGCCATCTGCACCCTCGCCGACCTCAACCGTCGCCTCTCCGTTCCTGGCTTCCTTGGCGTGGGCAGCGACCCTCACGAGACCCAAGAGTACTACGCCGACGGCGAGAAGAGGTATCTCCCTGTCTCCAGAGCTATGTATATTGCCGGCATCGCCACGAGATTAGATCGGTAGCGTTGTTTTCAACCAGGATTGAGTTTTGATTTCCCCGTGAAGTTCGTTAGGGTTTGTTGGTTGATCAGTTCGTGGATAGGAGCTTTGTGCTGAGTAGGATTGATCTGATTCAATACTTGTCTGCTACTATATTTAGTCATGCTCGAATTGATTTGCTACTAAGATTCACCGTTATATGACGTTATGTTGGTTGTTCAGTTCATGGATAGGAGTACCTGCAAAGGTGGAACCTGATAAGCAAATATTGCTTTCAGTGTGTACATGATTTTTTGTCTGCATAATGGCAAAGCTAGGAAATTTTTTGATAGAAGGTTGAGAACTTCATGTACCTTTATTATGTGCTTTCTCATATGCCCGAATGTGAATTTGTATGTACTGTGAGCAAAAGTAAGACCCATTTTAATATGTACTGTCTTAGTGTTCATGCACCCTTATTATGTGCTGTCTCAGTGTACTTGCATAATAAGACTCATTTTAATATTTGGTTGTGTGAAGAGGATCATACCCTATAGGCCCATACTTCTTGTTAATTTAAGTGGCAAACCTCTTCATTCTACATGGCATATGCTTTCTCCCATACTGTTTAATAGCCAGACTTATTTCATTTTATTCCTCTCATCGTCAGTATGCTACTGTGAAAACAATTTGCAAATCGGAGCTATCAATAAAAAGATATATGGCTAAAACAAAGAGAAAACAGATTCATGTACAAACTACAAAATGCATTAACTAGTCGGTTTGACCACCTAACTGATTCCCTAGTAAATTCATCAGTTGTTTTAGAGTAAAATGTATTCGTGATTTACTATCGGGTTACATTTCTCAGTATGGTGTTGTTTGCATGCGCTTCTCAGTACATTTCGATCAGCGTGTGGAATAGCCTAATCTGCGCATAAGCGCAGATTAGCGCTACCGTGTATGTATATATGTATACATATATACATATATATGTACATATATGTATGTATGTATGTGTGTGTGTGTTTATATATATATGTGTGTGTATATGTGTGTATATATGTGTATGTATATGTTTGTGTGTGTATATATATATATATAATTTCCTACTACGGTACCATGATCCAAAACGAGCATTTCCCCTATGTATCTCATGCGAATTTTTTGAAATTTTTAGGATACTGAGCTTAACCAGTTTACTAACTAGTTCAAACAAGTTTGAACAAAAATTCAAACTAGTTTTCTTTTTATGATAGTTTGATTGTAGGTATGTGATAATTTATATATACATCTGCATAGCATGTGATCTAAATTCGTTCAAAATTTTTGAATTCGAGTATATTTTTTCAAAGGCATGTGTTTTATTTGAATTGTTATAGATGGGTATATACCCTAAAACTGAAATTTCAAAAAATATTCAAGCCAAATTCGGGTATGTATTCATTTTTAGAACAGCATGTTTTTTCTAATGATAATGCCAATAATTTTCAAAAGTTAATTTCACACGCTTACAGAAAGGAAACTGTATTGTTCAACAGCAAATTAAAGGCACCGATCAATTTTTACTTCAACCTAATTAACATCCATCGATCTAATAATCCACACTACTACAGAAATGTACATCACAATCAGTTCATTTTTGTCATCACTATCGGTTATGGTGGCAATACAAAGTTATTAGACAGTGATAAGGCGGCGCTATCATAGTCAATTTTCGTCCGATTGTGATAAATGCATCATCACAATTGGTTCTTGCTTAGAACCGATAGTGATGAGCGGTGTGCTATTTTCTATTTATGCACATTCCCAAAAACATCACATATTACACACATTATGCACATATCACATTCACATAGCACAGATTATACAAAGTATGCACATATCACATTCACATAACACAAATACTTTATTACAACACGCATATCACATTCGTTCACAATATAGAACACAAATATGCTTAATAGTTAATACACATGCATATCGCATTCACATATATAATATTTTTTACATATGGACTAGTAGGAGCCTTCAGGATCTCTAAACCTACCGTACTCTGATATAACTTCTATCCAGTATTACTGGTATAAGTGGTCTCGTAATTTGTTGAGTTATTTGCTTTGTAAGCTTTTCTGGGGGATATCAATCTTTTGCAAAATAGAAATGAGTGCACTAATTTAAGTTTTAAAAATTTTATATATAATTTATATAAGAATTGATAGTGATGTGCGTGGCACATCTTAGAACCGATTGAGATGTGCCAGTGCTATATAAATTTTACATATAAATTTTAAAACCCTCATTTCTATTGATTCTAACCAAAGAACTGGCTGTGATTATTATTAACACCCTCTCCTAAGTCATCTATCACAATCGAATTTTCCAAAAAACTTAAGAACCGATCCAGATGAAGCGATAGTGATGTACCATTCTGTAGTAGTGCCATAACAACCTGCATAGATCGTACCTGTGATCCGTCAATCATGATCATTCATTTGGGATGCCAGGGATGGATCGGATTTCTATCATGAAGTTAAAATTTGATCATGAATTACTGGATCAGAAAAGCTTATGTGACTAGAATAAGCTCGACAGAAGAACAATGCCATATCACCAAACAGTCAGCCGATGACATGACTTATCAATAGAAGGACGTTTTCGACTGTCAGGAAACATAGGCGTCCTAGTAGGGATCATTCGATGCAATTGGTACCAATAGAACTAATGAACTTACATTCGCTTGATTACATTCGAAGCATAAGGTATTTCTGAAAATAGCTTACTAATAAACATACCATTTGTACTTAAAAGGCTTTGTATCTGGTTGCTCCTACTACAATTTTTAATTAAACCAGAAAGCAAAAGATGCCCCCAATTTCAATGTCATTGAAATCAACAGTCTCAACAGTCTTACAGGTTCAGATAGAAACGAGACAACAACAATCAGCTCGCAGCAGATCAACCAATCTTATCAGAAACATTAACATAGAGAGACATTCAGCATGCAAAGCTCTTGATAGTCGATATATACTTGATACTCGAGATCTACACTCCTCCATCAATTTCTTGAAGTTCAAGCTGCAAGTTAAGCATCCCTTTCAAGTGGATCACAATCATTTCCATATAATAATTTTCTCAGCTCCTCCACACCGTACACGCCTCCCTCCATAGAAGGGAACACTCTGCTGCGGAGCGTCACACACGGTAGAAAGACGGCACGGTCACCGATGTTCCGCAACCGGAGGAAGGTAAGTCTCCGGTTGGCGACATCCACAACAAACAACAAGCAGGTCTCGCCGTCTGCGGTGGTGCGCACCATCAGCATCCCATCGTCCTTGTCGTCGATGGACGGGACGAGGAAGGAGTATGAGCACACGCGGAAGATGCCACACGTGTACAGGCTAGCGTCCTGCCTGGCTACGTAAGCCAGGTGAGGCTGCGGCCGGAGCTCCACCGCGAGCACGTCCCCGGAGCGCGTCGCAACGTAGAAGCGACCCCGCACCGACAGACCGCCGATGAACGCCGGAATCTCACCCTCGTAGTCCTCGATGCAGCTCAAATCGACGGTCCCCCATGCCTTGTCGCCGGGCTTGGCGTGGAATAGCGCCGTGTGCTGCTCCTTCCTCACGCTGAGCACCACGGTGGGTTTGGACTGTGTCGCCTCGTCGACGACGATACCGGCAGCAGTAATGTGGTCGACCTTGAAACGGATCGTGTCGGGCATCATGGCCGCGGTAGGGAGATCAGTGCACTCCTGTGTCAGCGGATTGAGCAGGCATACCGTGTCGGTGAGCGTGTGGTGGAGCACCATAAGGCCCTCCGCGTAGCAGTGATGGCTGAACTCGTACGGCGTCGGCAGGTGGATATGGAGAGAGGCGCCGGTGAGTACGTTCACGAAGTGCCGCGGCTCCCTGTCGTCGTCGTCGATATCCCCGAGCATCAACCAGTTGCGCGGGAAGAAGCGCGGCTGCAGGAGGCTCGGGTCAGCAGTGGCACCTCTCCACGGCTTGCAGACAGCTCTCAGGCGGATGTACTCCGTCACGTCCGAGAGCAGCAGGTCGTCGGCGACCCTGGAGACGAGCTTCGTGGGGAGCCTGGCCCAATCCTTCAGCTGGTCCATTCTGAATCAGACGATTGGATGGAGCAAATCGTGAGACAAAGATCTGTGGATCGAGAAAAAAATAAATCAAGGCAAGCTTCCAGAGAAGCTGCAAACCTGTGGACGTCGACGCCGTTGACGGAAAGGACAAACTCCGGGTTGGGTGCTGATGCTGCTGCGGCGGCGGTGGAAGAGAGCCGTGGCTGCTTTCCAGACCGATCCATCTCTCAGCTAAGGTTTCGAAATGGATCAATCGATCGAGCAGAAAGAAATCTGAAAAATCGAGAATAAGGTTGCTCGGTATCTTGCTAACCTTGACGGCGACGCTGGAGTGGTAAGAGTCGAGGCAGTAGGGGAGATCGCGGCTGCTTCTGCGGCGGCGGCGGCGTTGTTCTGCGGTTTCTTGGGAACTCTTGAAGATAGGGTTTGGAAAAGGAGCTTTGTGTTGCCATATATATAGGGACGGAAGAGTGCAGCGGGACAAATGTGATTTTGGGGAAAACCGGATTCCCTATGGCCGTAGGTGTGTGACGGTCTTTGTGGTTAGTTTTCGGAATTTTCAGAAAATTCCGTTCGAAACTTTAGAATTCAAATTTGATTTTTTTTTTGAAAAAAAATCCTCGAACCATGTACATCTCTACTTTCAAAGCACTCTTATTTATAAACACCATGCCAAACAAAACTTGACGTTTTTTTATCAATCATTCCATCACTAGTAGAATCGATCGCGAATTTTCCTTAGTGCTGCGTACGTACAATCCTACCCTAGCTTGCACAAACCATGAAGTGATTTCCTTTTTCTTAATGTTTATATATATATATATATATATATATATGTGTGTGTGAAAAATACATTCTACTCCCGGGAGTAGTTACTATCACATCTGAAATACTACCTAAACGAATTTGAAATACTCCTTTATCACTTTGGGTATTCTCATACACAAATTACAAGATACTCCAATATAAACCACATGAAAAATTGCAAAGGAGTCTATAGTTTTTAGTATATTTTGCAAATACCTTCATATATGCACATAAAAAGGAGTATGTCCGAAAAAATACTACCTATATAGTCTTATATACTTGTATACTATATATATATACCCTTGGTTTCGTGAGATACTCCCTACGGAGTAGAAAAAAGGCTTATATGATATTTGTGTCTGTGAATTTTAAAATTTGCGATTTAATATTTCCTTTTGTATTTTTAAATTAGTTACTTCCTCCATTTTTTAAGTGGCACAATAGAATTTGTGCCGTTAAACTTTCTAAAGTTTGACCATTAATATGGTTAAAATTATCTGGATTGACTACATGAAAACTATATCTTTAGATTGTTATTAAAAATACTTTTATAATATTATTATTTTATTAGCATATAATAAGATAAAGTAACAAAAAGTAATGGTCAAAGTTGCATCTCAAAGACGGTGAAAAATCAAAAACTAAAAAAGAGCTAAGGATGTACGTTTTAGGTTGGCAAATGAATATGTTTTGTTTATTTATTTAAGCAATTATAGGACGGTCCTCAAAGAATTGGTTATACGTGACAAGTTAATGTCAATATCAAGTGTAACTCATACTTAGGGTGCAATCGATGCAACCCAGTTGGTTGGAGCACAGCACCAAATATCAACATGAAAAGTTCCCACGAAGAATTGATTATATAGTCATGGGCTGCTGCAGCAAGTTACACGAAAAGTACTGCGGCTCAAGGAGGCTTGGGTTGGCGGTGGCACTTCTTCGATGCATGCTTTGTGAAAACATCCCCTAAATTTGAACCTCCAGCATCGGAGTCGTTGTCTAAAGCCGTTAACGAATATTTAGGATCCTCATCAAGACATCATGAGCTGCACTCATAAGCGCATGTGTTTTGAACGAGTACGGTAGCAATCGACGATTCCGGATCTTAAGTTCGGTAATCATATATATGCCTGAGCATATAGAAGCATCATTTCATTGAACCACTAGGTCGAGTGCATGTCCATAAGCAAATAAACATTCGCAAACTTAAATACTTCAAAGGCCAGCATCAGATCGACATAAGTTATCACAAATTCATAATTACATCTTAAATGAGATAATAACAAAAAAAATCACACAATTATCCCAGTTCAGATGTCATACTGAAATTTTTTACATATCAGTCCCTAGTCTATATCACATAATAATGGCCAGCTATCAACTAGGCAACTAGCAATTGGCCAGCTGCTAGCTCACGGAGCTGCTACCTTTTGGCTGGTAAATTGGCAGGCAACCGTGGACAGTATAGGTGGCTCACATACGACCTTCTCCCAACAAGTGTCGATCATGCAAATTAGCCGTCCATTATAATGATCCCTATTTTCACATAAATACAAAAATAGAAATCTCATGTGCATACAGTATTAGTCCCATAATCAGTGGCTAGCACGCATATTTACAACAATTGATATCACATGCATCCATACTCTTTATTACAAATGATAATGGTAATTTATACAATAAGGACTTAAAATACAGAGAAATACAGCGGAGAGATTCAAGAGTCTTGTAGTGTATCCATCCAACCCTCAAGCAACTGATAAGGCATAATCCCTAGAAAAGCTCATCGTTAATATCTCGAATCCTGCGAAAAATTAATATGTTTCATCGGGCTAATCTGATTCTTAACCTAGAAACAACAATTAAGCAAGGGTGAGTACATTACGTACTCCGTAAGACTTTTGCAAAACCTATAATATATATAAGCCATTTCAAAGGAAAGGCTACTACGGTTAATTTGCATAAAGCCAATTTGGAATGTAAATACAGAATAGTAGATAAACAGAATTTTAAGTAAAAGCAATTTTATATGTAGAATAATAGTATGTAAATACAAATAAGTGAAATCACGAACCTGGATATCATGACCACAATGACGAACCAATTTCTACCAACACCTGGTAGAATCCAGAGTTTTATGAAAATAAAAACAGCTAACTATGTGATAACTTTACCAAGTACCCATGATCGCGGGCGCGGCTAATCGATTAGTTTTACACTCTGCAGAGGTGTACGTCTTTACCCACAAGTCATGACCTTTTCTTTTTGCCGCATATTTTACGCACCTTTGGCGTAGTCGCCAGAATGTTCATGACGAAAACCTTTATATTACCTAAGTTAACTTTGCACCAGCCCGGAACGCTAAACTCATACTATGGCAGAAGAACTCAGAGCATAGAAATGATGGAACTCCTCCATAGCATGACGTACACCGGTGTATCGGTAAACGTTTGATCAATGATCACCTCGGTGTGGACGTCCCTTTGAGAAATCCATTAAGAAACAGCTCATACTACTCCAGCCTTCCAAAGTGCAAAGTTAAACTAGATAATCGGTTTAAGGCTGTCCCATACCAACACTTGTGGTTGTACATGTTTCTTGGCCTGAAAACAACCCATAGTTCGGTCCTTAATCCGACACAGGCAATAATCTCCCCCTACACTATGTGCAAAGACATGCACTTCCGGCTATTGCTAATAATTGCCCGCATCTAAACTATAGTTTTATTTTCATTTTCATCCAAAATACCAATCATAAAGAAAGGTCATACCCATTAAATGTCATATCCAACATTTTTAACCATATTAAAATTTTAAAGTTATTTAAGCATGGCTAGGCATGACTGCTAAGTGTGAGTAACCCAAATTGACATCAAGTACTGTCTATGTTATTCTAGGGTTATCAAGGTTCATAAATCCATACTTATCAAGGAAGTTCTATGAAACTACAGGTACAACTACCAATACCCATAATATAGCAAACTTTAATAAAAGTAACGTATGCAGTAAAACTTTTAATGAAAATATTTATAAAACTGGGATCAATATGATCAAAGGGGGTGCTTGCCTTGCTTATTTATTGCTTACGATGAAGTCAAGGTCACAGTCGACGTTGTCGATGATGGAATCAACGACGTCGGGTTCTACACGTGGCGAACAAAGAACACAACACAACAAATAACAAGTTCAATAAGGGCAAAAAGAAGTCAGATGAAAAATCAAATAAAATCAACTATATAAAACATGTGTGACTTAGGGTTTGTGTTGAATGATTACATGGTCTCGCATTTGGATTGATTGACTATATATATACATTCATATCGCTAACAGCTTTTTAGTTGAGCAATGCATGGTTTATTTTATAGACTATCTATTCTTGATTTTTGAATTCTAGATGCTAAAATTATTTGAATTAATAGAATTAACACATTAGATCATTAGGTTGCCTACTGTGAATAATAGAACTTAATCCTTAATTGATTTTTCATGAGAAGTAGTTTCGAATATACTAGATCTGTTAAGTTAGGTTACTGGTTATATATTTGTTGTTTTTAGGAAGGATTTGATGATATAAATATCTTAACTATAGATTTCTTCAATACTACTAAGTTTGCTTATTAATATTATGAAGTCTAGAAATCATAACACTTAAGGTTATGTTACTATCAGGATTTATATGCAAAGTATGATGAAATGAGATTATTTCTTCATAACAGGGTAGTCTATACTTTGGGGAGAATTCCTAAGCTAATTTTATAAATTTTAGGGTTTGGACGGGACATTATATTCATTGCTGAAATAGCTTATATGGCATTAAGGTTTCTGATGACCGTAACACTTAAGGGTATTGGGCTAGCAGGATTCAGATGCAAAGCAAGTTGTATTAAGAATATTTTTCTGGATTATGGTAGTATATATTTTAAATATCATTAATAGGCTAATTTTCTTAATAATTGTATTTAGACGAGATGTTTTACAGGCTGTTGAAAAGGCTTAAGTGTTTCTAACTTTTATGCGACAAAGGTTCAGTTTTAGTTTTTAGTTTGCGATTGCACCTTATAAGATTATTTATCCATTTTTCTGGCATTAGCATGGGATGCCTCTGAGAGTGTTTTACAGTTGGTTTCGCAATATTTTGCTTTTATCCGAGATATTTTCCATATAAGTAAACATTAAGATCTAATATGCACTTAATCCAAATTTGCACAAACATGAGCTTTTATTGCATAAACAGGGGTATTATGGTTTTATTAAATACCTAAGAATCATTTTTCCATTATTTGAATTTATATGCTTTAAGTTATATTTATTTTAATTTCTATGCATTGGAAAATAATCTATTTTCAAGTATAATTCAGACTAGATTCAATTCTAAATGTTTTTGAATATCTAGGCAGATTACTAACTTTTAAGCACATAGAAACTGGTTTGACATGAATTGGATTCTTTTTGCAAAAGATATTCATATTTGAATATTCAATACATTGGAAACAATTTACTTTAGAAAATGATGTAAATCAAGTCAAAATATAAATACTTTTGCATATTTAGGTTCTTGAGGAGTTAAGGTTTCTAAAAATATTTGTTTCATTCAAATTGGAGTTTATTTGCAAAATTTCCATATATGACATATTTTTGATCCCTTTCTTTAAAATTAAATTTAAAATTTAACCATAGTTCATTTTCACAATATTTTTGTATATTATGAATCTACATGATTTATCATGAATTTATAAATTTATTTCAGTTCATTTGGTCTTGTGGTTCAAAAGTTTTACTCATTTGAATGCACTACAGTTTGGAAAATACAGAAAATTAGAAATATTGCCAAAAAGGGAAAGTGCGTTTTCGGATCTCAAATGCGCTTTCCTTTTTGGTCATGCTGGGCCGAGGAACTGACAGCCGGGCCCATATGGCAGTGAGAGGTCGTCCGCATGAGACCGACGTGCGGGCCGGATCTCAAGAGGCTGATCGACCGGTCCCGTCGCACAACGTCAGAGAATAGGGGAGGTGGAGCTCTGGCTTGCCGCCGGCGAAGGAGCATCGAAAGTGGTGAATCGGTAGCATGGTGAGTACCAGCTTGCTCTTACGCACACGTGGGTGCCCTTTACAGTCGACGTCGATAGGCGAAACTATGTCGCCACCGCAAGGGGGCAGCGGCCACCATGGACGACCGGCGGTGGTGCGGATTTAGGGGCTCCCGAGCTTGAACATCACAGGTTCCCGTGGTTCCATTTTGCTACTTCACTAAGAAAAAGAGTATGCGGGAGAGGGGTCTCACTGTGCACGGGCGGCTGCGGCGGAAGAACACGGTGTGGTGGATCACTGAAGAAGAAGAGCTCCGAACGGGGGTGGAGATGAGTTCTATGGGCTACAAGGAGGTTCTGTGTTGGATTAATTTGGGTGAGGTTCACTAGAACAGCATAATCAAAATTTTTCCCTTTTGCTAGGTTCCGTTGGAGTCGGGGAAGAAAGTGGAGGCCGAGCAGTGTTTTGGTTGTGGAGGAGGCTGAGAGGAGTATGGTATGCCAAGTGAAGCTTGTGGCACTTTATATAGACGATGAGGTCGGTTCGGCACAGTGTTTGCACGCAAGGAATAGGATGGCAGCTCGGCCTGAATGGCGCGCGAGTAATCTTGGCTGAGACAGAGAGCTCTTGGGAGGATTGATGGCTCGGGGCGGTTAGGACAGGTCGGCGCTCAGGACTGCGTGCTATTGCGGCGAGACGCGACAAATTGGAGAGGCGGTTCGGCTAAGGCGGTGGCGATGGTTGCCTGCGCGAGAGAGAGCAGAGAGGAAGAAGGGAGAAGGATGGAGAAGAGAAACCGGATGGCTGATAGGTGGGGTAATCCTAGCGGTGAAGGAAGTCGGCAGTGAACAGCTGGGATCGCTGGGCCCACAAGTCAGTGAAAGCACAAGGGCAATATTGCCGAAGACTCTGGACAGCATGTGATCATCCACTGGATTAGGCTAGGAAACCAACTCAACATTTTATGAAGATTTTTATGTAGTTCGGTAAGGTAAACTTAATCATCTAGTAAAATTTTCAGATAAAAACCCTTGGTAAAACTTTTATTAAAATTCTGACAATGAGACTTTTGAATTTCTGTCTGTTCAGATTTTTATTTAATTAAGGATCAAAATAAGGTTAATGTTTTATGAAACTTTTTATGAGGATCTTAAATGGTATTATTTATCTTCTGTAAAATTTTCATATTTGATATTTGATATTTAAATTTTAAAAATTCTGACATTACTATTTTTCGAATTATTTACTTTCTATTTTTGAATTATTAAAAGCTTTAAATATAAGTTTTAATTTTTTATATTTTTACCAGAGGTATATAAGGATCTTATGTCATCATGATAAAAATATCAGATCAAGATAGGGTATCTAGATTTTTACATAAATCTGACACTATCTGAATTGATCTCAAATCTTCATGACTCCAATATCTTATCCTCATTAAATGTGTTCAGATTATCTTTGGTAGTAAGACAAGGGCTTTGGCAGTTTCTAATATTTTAATATCATTTTTGCAGATTTTTATTGCTATTGTGTTTTTATCTTTTTACTTTTACCATTTTACCATTTTAATATATATGACTTTTCTTTTAGAGCAAAACTCAAGAAGAACCAATAATTCAGAGAACTCAGAAAATTCAAATTAAAGATCACATCTCAAATTCATTTTTATAGTTTTTTTATTTTAGAAGAAATAGTTGTAATAATGAAATCTTTCTTTTCTTAAGATTAGAATGCAAGAAAGGAGGAAAAGATATTGTTTAAAATCAAATCTTGATTCCAATTGAAATTTTTATTCAATTCCATTTTTAAATTTCAAACTTTTCATTTTTCATATTTTTTGAATTTTATGGGATGTTACAAATCCCTAGAAAGATCGTTTCATTCCCGTATCCTACGACGAAAAGTAATCTTCGGAGCCTCGCTTTCTTATCCACCTAAAACAACATAATAAGCAAGGTTGAGTACTTCGTACTCAACAAGACTTAAGGTGGTATTTGCAAATGTAGTAATGCAGGTTAAATCAAGGTGGCTTTTACGGTTAATTTGCATAACGCGATATTGAATTTGTAAATCAAGTTGTCCTTTGCAAACGGAATTTTTAAGAGCAAGTTTGTGTAATATCCCGAAAAATTCAAAAATATGAAAAATGAAGAGTTTGAAATTTAAAAATGAAATTAAATAAAAAGTTCAATTGGAATCAAGATTTTGATTTTAAACAATATCTTTTCTTCTTTTCTTGCATTTTAATCTTAAGAAAAGAGGAATAGCAATATTAAAACTATTTCTTCCAAAATAAACAAACTATAAAAATGAATTTATGATGTGATATTTAATTTGGATTTTAATTTCTTGAGTTTTCTAAATTATTGGTTTACCTTGAGTTTTTGTTCTAAAAGAAAAGTTATATATATTGAACCGGTAAATGGTAAAAGTAAAAAGGATAAAAATCCAAAACCAATAAAATTTGTAAAAATCTTATATAAATCCCAGATCCATCCAGGATCTTGATTATGCAACTTGCACTGATCTGGATCAACAAAATAAATTAAAAAGACAAAAATAACCCTGTCTAGATACTCTGAACCGACCTTGTAAGAATTCTTCAGAAGTCACTCGACCTTAACCAGAGTTAAAATTTTAACCATGCCGACATCTTAATCTTACCCATTCCTGTTAAAAATATCAAGAATTAAATCCTATATTTAGTATTTTTAGATATTCAAAAACAGACAATCTGAAAAGTTGAAAATTGAAATTTCAGAATCATTAAAATTAAAATATAAAATATAAAAATCTGAAAATTGTATATCATGTAAATAATGCCTTTTTAGATCTTCATAAAAAGTTTAATGAAATAATAATCTTATCTTGAACCCAAATTAAATAAAAATCAAAATAAGCAGAAAATGAAAATCATACATTGTCAGATTTATATAAATATTTTTATAAAGAATTTTTTATCTAAACATTTTATTGGACCCTTATCTATTCTTTGCTGACCTCTGCAAAAATCCTCTTAAAACATTGAGACGGTTTCATGGCCTAATCCAATGAATTCATCTCGTTCTGTCCAGAAGCTGCAGCTGAGTTATTCTTTTGCTATCGCTGACATGTGGGCCCGGTCAGCATTTCTCTTTCGTGCCGACGACTTCTCTGTCTTTTGGCCCCACGCGGCAGCCTCTCTTTCCCTCTTTTCTTCTCCATCTTTCTTCTCTGTCTCGCCCCTCTCTCTCGCACGCGAACTCAGCCACCGCCTCTCTTCTCTGTCCTTTTTGCCACCGTAATTTGCAAACCGAGGCCGACCGCTCGTCATCTCTTCTGTCAAGGCATCAAGACCACCGAATTTGCTTTGTCTCTTCGAGGTTTCGCGCAAAGACTCGTTGCCTCTTGCTCAGCCTCCGCAAACCAACACAGCCAAACCAAATTGCACCGCCTCATCTGCCTATTTAAGCATCGCAAAACCTTGTCCAGCACTCCACTTTGCTTGCCCCAAAGCCGAATCACCATTCGGGCTACTCATCCCCTCCAAGCCCAGCGGCAACCAGAGAAAGGGAAAAACCTCAGTTAGCCAATTACGTGAACCTCGGCTCAAATCATTCGATCTGAAGCTACTTCATAGCCTCTAAGACGCATCCCTCTTCCCAGTTGAAACTCATCTTCATCGAAGATCCGCTGCACCGCGCATCTCCTTCCACTACCGCCCATGCACGGTGAGAGCTCAACCCGTCTACTCTTTCTATCGAAGAATTAGCAAAACAGGATCCTGTGATGCCCTGATGCTCACACATGTGATGTCCAAGCCTAGGAACTCTAAAATCCGAGCTTTGCTCGCCAGCCATGTCCGCCGCCGCCCCCCAACAGTGGCGCACCAACTCCGGCCACCTCTGGTTGAAACATCACCACCCTCGTGTGCGCGTGGATGCCCTGGTACTCACCGTGCTACCCATTCGCCGTCTCCGGCCTTCCTTCGCCGGTGGCGAGCTTCGGTCGCGTTTGCTCTGTTTCGGGTCACCGACATGTAGGGACCACTTGGCAGTCGCACGAGCTCCCTGTTTCCCTGCTGCGTGGACCCACTGGTCGATCTCGCAAAGATTGGTTTCGTTGGCCAGCAGCGTCGGCCGGCCGCACGCAGCCCCTCGCTGCCAGATGGACCCGATTTGTCAGTGCCTCATGTTAGTGTTATGCCCTTGAGGCAATCATTTATATGATTGTAACATGACTATGTTTATGAATAATAATATGATTATTGGTCCAATGAATGTATATCATTGTATTGATTAACAAGTATGTGACTTGCTTATGAAGCTCTTTACTTATTGATGTAATTCGATAAATATCTCTGATCGGATATCATTGTATAGGACAACGATGAATAGATCAGCACATGTAGTGATCGATGATCATGCTTCATAGATCATGGGATATGGAGATATCATCTATACATTGTGGACGCATGTTGAAGAACATGAGTTAGATAGACCCGCAATGGGACACTGCGAGAATGTTTCATTCTTATGTGTCATCAGTGTATCTCATACATAGTAGATGTATGATCCTTAGACCTGAGATTGTCATATTCCCTACATGTGTAATAGTTTTCCTTGGGGCTATCAAACACTACTTCCTAACCGGATAGTTATAAAGGTAGCTTTCATGTTTACTATAAAACGTGTAGAGGGAAGTGAGCAGTCAAGATGGAATTTGCCACTCTAATGAAACGGAGATATATGATAAGGCCATTGTAAGTTCAAGCTCCATTGGTTTTGATGATTGGTTTAATATTAATGTTTAATCATTGTTTAATGACAAATCTAATCATTATGAGACTAACATGTTCTATTGAGCCTTATTCTTATTAGTCTCATATTTGGATGGAAAATGAAAAACCTAAGGTATGCACTTGTATTCAATTCAATTATCTATATGCATACTTAGAATTCAAGTTAAAGTATGAACTCTTCCGTTGCTTTAGTCCAAATATGTGCATTATGTTCCTAATTCATATATACATGAATGCACACATCTAGGGGGAGTTGATAATTTAACTTAATGTTTCAATTGTATTGATCCATGTCCTCTTGTCATATAATATAAAGGATCAAGACCTTGAAACAATCTTTTGAGTATATATAACTTGTGTAGTTGTAATATACTCATGCTAATATAGGATAAACTCATATGCAATCTAAGTTTGATTATGTGCATATTGATTCAATGATCAATTTGTTATATGCACATACTTAATAGAGTTTATTCTATAGTTGATGGTCTCAAAAGTATCGATCCCTTCCTTCCATCACTCCAACATATATGGATCATTACTAACCATCACATTGAGTATATGAAACTTGTGTAGTTATATATACTCATGATAATTTAAATTAAATTTAAATTGAGTTCGGTTGTCTTTTAATCAAATCAAAAAATATTTCATCATGTGTTGATGGTGTCTCTTTGTTGATTAAGGACAAGCAAAAAGTTCTTGAGTATAATGAAGCATTAGTTGCATCGAAGTACTCAAGACACAATTAATCATTCAACTTAATTGGGGTTGTGCTCAATCGATCTTAGAGGCATCTGTTATGTGTTAATGGAGTGCAAGTGATGATTGAGACAACCGTGTTTGTTGGACTAACATCTTCCATGAGTTGTGAAGTAGGTTGAGTCCAAGATAATGAAGGATCGGGAAGAAGAAGAAGTCATCATGTGTTGATGAGCTTCAAGAGGTGATCCCGAAGTGAAGAGAAGAGCTAGAAAAGGTTCATCATGTGTTGATGAACAAGATGAAGAAGATGTGATCCTAGAGAGAAGATGATTGGAAATCATAAAAGCTCCAAGTGTATCGCAAGAGGCAAAGGTATAACTAGCTGGGGATAAGGATGTGTTCCTAGTCTTTTGCCGGTCTCGGCGTTTGGTTGGGAGACCGGATTGCTAGTTAGGTTGCCTTACTATTAAGAGGGGTTGAGTCTTTTAGCTTGAGCTTCATCATGTGTTGATGAACTCAATCCGGTTCACTCTAGCTCACTCTCTTGTTTGGTGTTTGCATGAAGCTAACCATTTGGCATGTGTTGCAAATGGGTGAAGCTTGTGCATTGGATTTTGTATGAGCTAAGTATTTGCATGTGTTGCAAATAAGGGTGCTCATACTTGCATCTTAATTGAATCTTATTTGATTTGGTTATTGCTTGGAGCTAAGTTGTGCATGTGTTGCAAAAAGGAGAGAGCTCAAGCAATTTGGTTTAAAGTGGTTGCATGGAGCTAGAGATTTGCATGTGTTGCAAATAGAGAGCTCATGCTTTGGTGTTTTAGCTTGTGATTGGATCATGTGTTGATCATCACAAGGCTAAGCTTGGTTTGGTTGCAAAATGTGTTTTTGCAAAGTGTTGGCTTGTTATTTGCAAATGAGTTTTGCAAATAAGCTGGAAGTTATGAGGTTCGATCCTAGAGTATGTGTTGGCATTTGCAAATGTGTTTTGCAAAGTGTCGGGATCATGTGTTGATCCTTACATGGCTAAGAGGATTGATCTTATAGGTTCGTGGTTTATTTGCGAATGTGTTTTGCAAATAAGTTGGAGTTGTTATTTGCAAATGTGTTTTGCAAATGAACTTGAGATTATGGGTTTCGATCCTAGAGCATGTGAATAGGGTTTGCAAATTGACTTGATCATGTGTTGATCATCACATGGCTAAGAGGATTGATCTCATAAGTTCTTGGTTTATTGGCAAATGTGTTTTGCAAATAAGCTGTGCTTAATGAGATTCTTTGGAGTATGTGATTAACATGTGCAAATGTGTTTTGCATAGTGTTGTGATCATGTGTTGATCCTCACATAGCTCAAAGAATAAATCTTTTAATGGTTTGGAGAAAAGTTTTTGTGAAAAACAGTGTTTTCTCCCTGAGGCCGGTCGTACCGCCCTTGTAAGGTCGGTAGCACCGGGGTTCGGTGCTACCGCAATTTGGCCGGTAGCACCGGGAGGCCGGTGCTACCGTCTCTCTGGCCAGTGTGAAAAATCCAGAGATAGGTGTTTTTGAGTTCGGCTCGGGTCCGGTGCTACCGGGGTGAAGGCCGGTGCTACCGCCCGAGCGGTAGCACCGCTCCGAGTTGGCCGGTGCTACCAGATTTCCTGCAACGGCTAGTTTTGTAGCCGTTGGCGAGGAGGCCGGTGCTACCGTTCCCAGTTGGGCGGTAGCACCGGGAATTCTTGTTTTGTCCAGAAATTCCCCCCCAACGGCTAGTTTTGGCTTAAAGGCTATAAAAGGAGGCCTTGGGGGGCAAGGGCAAGGTGAGGAAAAAGGTTGGCTATTGTGAGACCCAGTTCTGATGAACAGGAACCTCCATGTGATTACTGTGCTATTCCCTGGATCAGTAGCTAGCACTCACATGTTTACAACAATTGGAATCACAACCATACCTCACATAGATTAAAGCGGAAACTATTATATAAAGGAAAAGCAACAACTCAGAGAATAAAGCAGCAAAAGAAGCAATATCTTGTAGTTTGCCCATCCGACCAGAGTAAAGCGACAAGGCACAAACTCGGATAGAACACGGCGAAGAAGATCCGCAACTGCGACGAAAAGAGACTCAAGCCTCGCTAACTTCCACCTAAAATAATAATTAAGCAAGGGTGAGTACTTTACGTACTCAGCAAGACTTGAGCAAAACCTATAATATATGCAGGCCATTTCAAAGGAAAGGCTAATACAGTTAATTTGCATAAAGCGAAATTGAATTGTAAAACAAGTTATCATTTGCAAACGGAATTTATAAAAGCAAGTTGATTGATAAGAATATATACAACAGTAAGTAATACTCACAGTCCTCCATGACGTGAGTTCGAAATAATCCAAACCATAAGGTCCATCAATGTCAGCCCTTCGATATAAAGCAACAGTTGCTAAAACAAGTTCAGACCAAACCCATTTTAGAAAATTACCGAAGACTCTAGCATGGAATAACGTCACCAAGTGTCCTTGACCGTGGACGCGGCTAATCGATTAGATTTACACTCTGCAGAGGTGTACACTTTACCCACAAGGAATGATCAACCTTTTCGCCAGAACAATTAACACACTTCCTTTGGTGTGTCGGCAAGGAGATCATACAGAGCCGTTACATTATCTAGACGTGGCTTTACACCAGCCCGAGACGTTGGCCCTCGCCCTGAAAACAGAGACACTCACCCAAGCCGTGGATCCACATTTATCACACACAACACCACGTCTCTGTCCAAGGCAAGGCGTACACCGTTGCATTGGTATGTAGAAACCCCTACAAGCGCACGGAAAGGAATACCTGTGCAATCTCCCGCCTTCCATAGATGCAAAGCCACATCTAAATAACTTAATAGACTAAGACTGTCCCATACCAGCCCTCGTGGTTGCACGAAATCTTGGATCTACCGTCCCATTGCTCGGTCCTTAATCCGACACGGGCGATACTCCACCCTACACTACGTGCAAACCCGTCTGCACATCCGGCTATTGCCAATAATCGCCCGCATCAAACCATAGTTTTATTTTGGGTTTTTAATCAAACTACCAGCAACCATTTTCCCACAAAGGACCATTTAGGTTCCATATAAAACATTTCAGGAAACAATTTTAATCATGATCATCTGACTCCTTGCTAAACAAGCATGGCTAAGCATGATTAATATGATCGCATATACCCAAAATGACATTAAGTAATGTCTAGCTCTATTCTATGGTTATCAAGGTTCACATTTCCATAATTATCAAGGAGTTTCAGGTGACAACAGGTATATCTACCAATACCACAAAATAGCGAATTTACAGAAAGTAAACGCATGCATGAAACATTTTAATAAACACAATGCAAATTAAATACTGGGATCAAGATGGTCAAAGGGGCGCTTGCCTTGCTTAATCATTTCTTACGGTGAAGACGAGGTCGCAAAAGATGAAGTCGATGACGGAAACGGCGACATCGGGTTCTACACGTTGTTCAACAGAAATAAAGCAAATAACAAGCTTTAATAAGGGCAAAAAGAAAACAGATAGAATACCAATTAAAGATTCATTGCAAAAAATAGGAATGCTTTAGGGTTGAATTAGATGATTTCATATCGTTAAATTGATTAAATATCCATATTGTTATTAGCTTTTAACATTAAGCATTAAACAGCTTCTTTTATAGCTTATCCATTCTTGAATTACGAATTTAAGAGGCTAAAATTATGAATTCTTGTATTTATAACTTCGAATTATAGATGCTAAAATTATTTGGATTAATAGAATTAAGACATTAGTTAAAGGATTATGCAAATAGCATTTAAATACCTAATTGACTTTGCATAAGAAGAAGTCTTGAATATGTTTGATCTGTTAAGCTAGGTTACTGGATTTATTTATGGTTTTCAAGAAGGTTCTGGTGATACAAATATATTAATTACAGATTTCTTCATTGCTACCGATTCATATTAATAAGCTTAGAAAACATAATACTTAGCGTTATTTAACTAACATGATTTATATGGAAAGCATGATGAAATATGGTTATTTCATCATAATAATATAGTATATACTTTGGATAACAATTCTAAATAAAATTTATGAATTATAATGTTTAGTTGAAGACCTAAATGCATTGCTGAAAAGCTATCATGACACTAAAGTTTACGTTGAACGAAATCGGTCAAAAAGGGCTACATCTATCCTTATCATATTAGGGTTTTGCATAAGCAAAAACTATATGAACCATAAGATATAAATAAAATATTTTCTCGAACATTGTAGTACATATCCTAAACATCGTTTCGATTTATTCTACAGGATTCATATTAGGATGAGGTATTCTATAGATTGATGAAAAGGCTTAAGTGTTTCATTTATTTAGAAAACATAACATTTAGGGTTATGTTACTAGACTCTTATATATACAAATCTTAACGAAATAATATTCTTTCTTCAGAACATAGTATCACGTACTTTATAGAGCATTTCTACACCATTTTCATAATTCTTTTCATTTGGATGAGATACTTTACAAGCTCTGAAAATGCTTAAGTGATCACAATGTTAATGCGAGAAGGTTCAGTTTTCGATTTAAGTTTGCGATTACACCTTATAAGATAATCTATCCAGTTTTCAGGCATAACCAAGGAACAACTCTAAGAGTATTTTAAAACTAATTCCGTGATATTTGGCTTCTATTCAAGACGGTTTCCATATAAGTGATCATTAGGGTCTAACAAGGACTAAATTCAGATCAGCACAATCATAAGATATTTTTGCATAATCAGCAATGGCATTATTTTTCAAGGTTATAGGATTTGGTTTTGTCAAACTTGAAGCTAGTTTGAAGAAGTTATGACTATTTGGATTATACAAGCATTGAAACTTCGACTACTAAACATTAACTGTTTTTCATGGTAAACCTTAAATATTTTTACACATCTGGGATCCTTGTGATGTCAGGAGTACAAAAAAACTGATTTGGTGATTAATAGAATTCATTTGACCCATATTTTAACTATTTGATTCTCTATGCAAGGGAAGCTTCTTTTGCTTACTTTTTAATACAAACTGAGTTCAATATTGAATACTTTTGCAGAAATGGGACATTTACAGTCTCAGGGACATGTGAGAACAACTTCATGATTTTAGGAGATATAGTTCGCATAGCTACTATATGTTACATAAAAGGGACTTCAAACAAACTTGTTTGAAATAATTTGAGTTGTAGTGATCATCTAAGTTTTGTTACATATTCCAAATCCTTATGGCTTAATTCAAATTTAGAAACTTATTTCATCTTATTTTGGATTTCTTTTATATAAGTTATGTATATTTGAGTTTTAATGTATTGAATGAATCCTTTAATAGAAAGTAGCTCAAACATAAATGAAATCTAAATATTTATATATATTTGAACTCCTGGAGGCTTAAGGATTTCACTAAAATTGGTTTCATTCATTTCTATGTTTATTTGCAGAAATTTTATATAAAGCACATCTTTAGCCCCTTTCATTCAAATTTGAATTTCAATTTCACCCAATGAACATTTCAAAATATTATTGCATATTCTGAAATTTCTTGATTTTACATGAATATAGAAATTTATTTCAATCAATTTGGATCTATGGTTCAAAAGTTATAGCTAATTGAATTTAATTCGGGTCTTGAAAATGAAACGGAAATTCAGAAAATACGCTTTCTCAGTATCGAAAGCGCCTTACCGGTTTGAACTGGAGCGAGTTTGCACGGCTGACAGGTTGGGTCCGCCGATCAGTGAGCCAAAACAGGGGCGGCGCTAGGGCAGCTCGCCGGTGAGGCTACGGCGACGGAGGAGCTCGGCCGATGGCACCTAGAGCACCAGCTCGACGACGCGCACTCGATGGCGGGGTTGGTTTTTACCGGAGATGTCTGGAGTGAGCTGCCACCGAGAGGGGGGCGGCGGCAATGGTGGAGCTCGCCGGAGAAGAAGAAGGGGTAAGTCTCCGGCCGAATCGGTCACATGATGAGCATCAGTGAGGCTAGGGAGTACCATTTTGGGGGTCGGCTCATCCGGAGAAGTGACGAGTTGGGCTGCCACCGTGAGCCTGGGCCGAGGAAGCAGAAATGGGGCGCGGCGATGCTACAGGTAAGAAGAGCTGAAATCGATGAGCGAGATGAGTTTAGTGATGCTCGAGACGCCACGGTTGCGAGGAATTTGAGAGTGACTCACCGATTTTGCTTGATCGGCTTTCTCCCTTTCTTCTTGCTTGCGCGCAGCGGCAGGAAGAGTGAACTTCAAAGACCGAGGAGATGATCAGGCTACGAGGTTCCTGGAAGGCGCGAACAGGGACGTGCGACGGCTGTGATCTTCAATTGTTCCACCGAAGAAATTGGCTTGGGGACTGCTTGACCTCCTAGCTCTTCTTCACTGAAATGAAGCTCATGCAATGGAGATGAAGGCTGAGCTTTGCTAGGACCGGGAGCTTCTTGGCTTTGTGTTTTGGCGTGAGGATGCTCAGGACTTGGCGTTGGCTTGGTGCTGGTTTTGGCGTGTGAATGACTGGCTTAAAAGGCTTGAGGCTTGCTGCATCAATGGAAGGCTCTAGACTTGATGAGGTGTCTCCAAGGAATAGCAGACAAGATGGCTTCAGTTCTGGACATCAAAATGGCTATCAACCGAATTGAAAAATTTCGAAACTTTTTGACCATGGTATACTGGGAGTGCTTAGCTTCCAGTAAAATTTTGAGACAAAAATACCTCATTGTTAATTAATTAAAATTCTGACACAGTGCACTGCTTAGAATTTTGATTTTGGATTTTAATTTAATTAAGGTCCACATTGTATTATTTATTTTTTAAAATTTTATGTAGAGTTATATTTAGATCAAGGATTCTCTCATAAAAATTTCAAGTTAAAATATTATATATTTATTTTATATAAATTCTGACATGCTAATTTACAGATTTCCAATGCCTGTGTTTATGAATTTTAAAAGGCACTAAATAACATTATTAATTTCTAATATTTTTTCCAGAGGTTACTAATGTCTTGAGGACATTATGGTAAATTTTCCAGGTGCAGATAACGTTCTAAATGTTTATAATAAATCTGTCCTTGCACTATTTGGAGGTCAAAGGGATGTCCTTTCAACTATTTAATACTTTCTTATGTATTAAAATTTATTTGCTGGATAAACTCATCCACTGCATGCTTAGAGTTACCATGGTAAAATTTTCTAACTTTTACTTTTACCATTTTACCATTTCCCATTTACTAATTCTAATTGTTGGATTTCCATACAATACAAAAATCCAAAGAAATTCAAATAAGAACCAATAAAGGCAATAAAACTTATAAATAAATATTTTCAAATTTAAAATATTTTTTTTATATTACTTTATTTTTGGGATGTTACAAATCTACCCCCCTTACAGAAATCTCGTCCCCGAGATTTGCAAGGACTAGGTAGGCCATGGAACTTCTTCTCAGAAGTAAATTTATCGTTTCATTGTATTCTTATCTTTAGTGTAGTTGCTTTACTGGAGTTTCTCCTTGCAATTCCGAATTAATGTGGTGAGAATAGAGAAGGCTTCTATTTGGGTCCTGTGTAAGTAGATAAGGGATATTATTATATATCTCTTTTGATTGAAAATCTAGGATTGTTAATAAAGATGATCAAATTTAGAGAATAGCACTTAGTATGCTTAGGATACTTGAAGTAAAAGAATAGATGTATTGTCATTAAATTCATTTGGGAAGAATTGAATGTTATCATCAAGAAATGATATTTGAATACAACGGTTGATCTGTATAGTCAACATCAGTTGACGAGATTGGTTAAGAATGAATGCCATTCAAAGTTGTGTTTAGATTGAAAATAAGGTAAAGATAATTCAAGGATTTGGGTTAAGGCAAGAGGGTTATAAGATGATCCTGTTGATTTAATTCGTTTGACCACCTTAGTAGATAGAGGGTTTTGGATTTCCCTTGCATTTGGCAACTATGGAGGAATGGAATGTACAAAATCAAAAAGATTGTTTGCAGGAATTGAATACACAAGGGATGTACTCAATATTACATTAAGTGTTGGGTGCAATTAGATAAGGAAGATCTTTACATTCAAAGGCTGACGTCTAGGCAGGGGTTGTTTTGGGTGCTTGACGTTTCCTAGGTCCTCAAGATAGCTTGGAAATCACCGACATTCTCCTTGACGAGATGAAGAACTCTACTTGGCCAGATGTTGGCGAAGTGTTCAAGTTCTTCTTGGTTAATGTAGATGACGTTATCCATCTTATTCAAAACAATAGCAAGTTTGTTTATTAATGTTATAAAACAAATGATCAGGAGGCGACTAGGGTCAAAGGGTTGACCTTGGAATTAAATTTGAATTCTAGCAGGGTTCAAATATATATATATAAGCATCGTATCTAATACTGCATCTGGTAGATCATAAGTTTCTTTCGTGAATAAGTGCTGTGGGTAACTGGGATTGATGAGGTTAGTTGCGAATAAATTTGGTTTGAGCTGACTTTTAGAAGCATAAGTAGGAGACAGCTAAATCTGAGGTGTTAATTTTTCATTGATTACAGAACAGATGGAGGACTTATCGAGTAACGGTTAAAGACAAAAATGAAATGATAGTACTTGACCTTTTACCGGCCATTTGGATAGACTAAGTTAAGACATATTTTGATGAGAGTTCAGTAAGATTTAATAGGCAACATTTCGCTTATCAAATCATTACTTTAAGAATAGTTCCTATATGAACTTTTGGTTGACTTTAAGTAGATCTAAAGAGACAAGATGATTTCTACTTAATCTAAGTTCTGGCAGAAATTGTATTTACGAGAGATGTACCTGGCATTGTGTCAGGTATGCCATGATTGACGTCTTAAGTTGGTGTAGATGCAGACCTTGGTGCGTGTTGGCCTTCAAATTCATGAGGTCAATTTTAAGGTTGTTATATATCTTCTCGGAGCTGATAACGAAATAGATTTTGTTTCTTCTTTAGGCAACTGTTGGGATATTGCCCACGTTTACTACATCAAAAGTAAGAAATTTTGGCTTTTTGGTTTTGAGTAACTGACAGATGTTCATTGGTGTTGTTGGAGGGATGACAAATGACGATTGAAATTCAACATGGAGTTGAGTAGAATCCTTTTAGAACAAGTATCTTTGTTCAAGCATTATTTCTTTAATTGATTTTTCGAGTAAACTGCTTCGGATTTTATTTCTTTTACTCTTGGAGTCATAATTTTGACCGAGTCTTCTATGAGACATGGTCATGTTTCAAAGCTTGATGAAGATCCAAAAGAACAAGATATGTTTCAAAGCTTGATGAAGATCCAAAAGAACAAGATATTCGTTTTTGCATCGAACATGCGGCATGACATAGTTTGAAAGGAATCGTCACTCGAAGATGACAAGCTGTCTTTAAAGGAAGAACAGGCTAGGACAACAACTAGTTTCAAGTTCATCTGACAGCTAGTTTTTCATCTTACATGCAGATTTGTGGAGAACGTTTTCTGCAAGATGCACGACAGGGAAAGCGCTAAAACGTTTGAGATCATTGTAAAAACAATGGCTGGCTGAGCACGATCCTTGCCAATACAGAGAAGTTTGTGGCGTTTGTAGAAAAGAAGCGGGGTAAACCAAGAGAATCATGGTTAGGTATTTAAAAAAAAGGAATGAAAATGTTTCCACAAAATGTGAACGGATGCGAGTAAAGGCAACCAAGTTGCAACGGGTCTGTGCAACAAGTGTTGTTTCCACTTTTTGATTGACCAAAGAAACAGGGAAAGCTTAATGGTGCACGTATGCGCGTGATGGTAATTGGCAGGGTTGAATTAGGCGCACATGAGCAGAGATGTGGTAACGGAGAGTGATACAGTCTCCTGATTGAGACGTAAAGTGACCTATATAGGCACTTAAGGCAGCACAAACAGGGTTTGAACGATGACGGTTTTGGTAGTCGGTCAAGCGATGACATTGGGAATTTAATGGCGTAGGACATAACTGAGACAGAGATAAGAGTATAGTGCCTGTCTCATTATCATTACTGGCATTGGTGAGTCGGGCATTGTTTTGACCTACCACAGTGGAGTGAGGGAGACGGTGCGCCCTACTGTGGTGATCATCAGGTAGTGGGAGCAAGCCATCGAAGTCGGCGCCAAATGTGAACGCAAAGAAAAATTGCTCTCCACTCTGTACCGGGTTTGTTCGAAAGAAAGATAAAGGAGATGAGAAGAAAAAGACTAGGTGAACAGATAAAGGAGATGCAGTGTCGAATTGATCCCTTTTGTCATGTGTGCAGTGAAGCTACGTGTTCGGTGCAATAAATTGCACTAGATGTTTGGTTTTAACAAAAAGCTGGCTGCTTGCTGTCGTGGAGAAGAAAAGTATGTGTCTAGTGATTTTGTTTGATTATGGCGAGCACTTGTGCTAAGGTTGGAGATTCTAGCATTCGTTTTTCTTGGTTGGGTTTCACGAAGTAGATGAGGATTGTTAGCAATTTATACCTAGAATCTTTAGCAAAATTTAAGCTAACTTAAGGAGAGGTACTCAGTTTGTTAGGTTTGAGATGACTGAAAGGATACGTCTCAACTAGAGTTATTTGGGAAGAGCCGAAGGTCGATTATAATGGTTGAAATTTTTATAATTCATTACATTTAGTGGATGTATTAATGGATTGTGTCGTAGGCATCCTGCAATGATATTTATTAGGACAAGATTATTTAAATGGAATTCTGTTGGGTCACAAGGCAACTTTTCGTTCCTTAAAATATCATTTTGAGAATAGCCTATATACGGGTTAGGTAATTACTGGCTAGTTTATAAGACAATATCTCATTCATTAAAACATCGTTTCAAGGTTGGTTATTAGGTAGTTATTAGTTCATAAGGCAACTTTTCGTTCCTTAAAACTTTCTTAATTAGATTTTCTTATTAAATGAGGGTTGGCACATCGTAAATTTCAACCTAATGGTTTAACATTTACGAGAGTAACCCGTAAAACAATACAAAAGGTTTACAACAAAATTTCAATAGTACCATAGAATTATATACGCATTCAACTTAGTATATGAGGGGTACCTAAGGTTTTTTTCTTCCATTAGCCTAATTGTACGTATTTATGTCCAAGAGGTTTACTTAGAATAATATGTACTTTAGATAATACTTTCTTTTATAGTAGGCTATTCGGTGACGAGTTTCTTTTAACATTTGCTCCATTTGCTGATGTCAATATTCTAGGACTTCTATGAAGTCGGTGAAGTTATGATTCTTTGCTACTTCCATCTTCTTAAAGTTGTTACGCGAACGTCATGATGTTGTTGACTTACTACCAGAATTACTTTCAAAAAGATTTGTCGGTAGTTTTTATTAAGCATAAGGAGAGAATTCCTTCTAGAAAGAATAACTAGAAGCGAAGAAAGAAAGCTCTACAAAGAAGAAATGGGTATATGAAATATCCAATAAAAGGGAAGAGCACACAGATAAGGAAACTAAATCTCACAAATGGGAATAGAGTATATCTACAACTAATGCTGCTCTTTTTATATTCCTATTAGAAAATAGGATTTTCAATTATTATTCTTTTTCCAGACTTCCTTTTGACAACCATTTCAAGGTTTCTATTTAGAAAACAAGACTTTCAATTTTTCTAGTTCCATTTTAGTGACCATTCTAAGGTTTCCATTCAGAAGTATATAACTTCTCGGGCTCTAGTTCATTTTCATGGTATATAATCTAAACAAGGCAATAAGGTGAGTTTTTAAGGCACGATGAGGAGCTGTTATTGGAAAAATTAGATTTTTGCTAGCATAGAGTGACTTAGGTAAACTAGTGGTTACTGACATGGTGAAATATTGGTGTTAGTTTATATATGGACGGTGTGGTCTCTAGTAGAGTTTAGAAGCGGAAATGGTGACTATACTACTAACCTTGATTAGGCTTGATTTTGAGAAAAGTTAATGACCAAAAGATTATACAGATGAGAAGTTCTACTAAGAAAAGGGATAAGCAATTTTATAATTTCCTATTTATCCTATGAGTTGAGTTTTCATATTCATACATAAGGACAATTTATTATGAAACTTTAACCTAGTGGTTAAGTTCACACATAAATCACCCGAGCAAACAAAATAAAAACCTATTCACAATAGCAAGAGACAGACACCACATAAAAATGCTTTATATAACTCGAGTGGAATAACATGCCACGTATAAGGGTTCCTTTCCTAACGAAGAACCTAATATACTCTAATCTTCTGCATTTCACTGTTGGGCGATGTTGTCCCTTCATGTAGTAGGATCTTTGTACTCTACTTCTACTTCGACGAAGGTAGTGAAGCGTTGTCTACTTCTTGAGATTGTTGGCGTAGGCATTGCGGTCTTCATCGGCTAGCATGAAGAATGGTAGCGACATGCCCCAACATCTTCAAAAACCAATAGCGAAAACAAACTATTTTTGAGGAAAGAGGAGTTTATTTATAAACCAAAATGAAAGTGTAGGTAAGAGTAGGATCTTAAGGAGGAGGTAAGAATAGCAAAGTCTACCTTCTGCAAATACAGTAGCTTTTGGAAATAAGATTTTGAACTTACTTATTCCAACACTAATGACCATTCTATCTAGGTTTATCCTACAGTCAGCATAGCTCTGATACCACTGCTGTGAGACCCCGTTCTGATGAACAGGAACCTCCATGTGATTACTGTGCTATTCCCTAGATCAGTAGCTAGCACTCACATGTTTACAACAATTGGAATCACAACCATACCTCACATAGATTAAAGCGGAAACTATTATATAAAGGAAAAGCAACAACTCAGAGAATAAAGCAGTAAAAGAAGCAATATCTTGTAGTTTGCCCATCCGACCCGCAGGCAACTGACAAGGCATAAACTCCAGATAGAACACGACGAAGAAGATCCCGCAACCTGCGACGAAAAGAGACTCGAAGCCTCGCTAACTTCCACCTAAAATAATAATTAAGCAAGGGTGAGTACTTTACGTACTCAGCAAGACTTGAGCAAAACCTATAATATATGCAGGCCATTTCAAAGGAAAGGCTAATACAGTTAATTTGCATAAAGCGAAATTGAATTGTAAAACAAGTTATCATTTGCAAACGGAATTTATAAAAGCAAGTTGATTGATAAGAATATATACAACAGTAAGTAATACTCACAATCCTCCATGACGTGAGTTGAAATAATCAAACCATAAGGTCCATCAATGTCACCCTTCGATATAAAGCAACAGTTGCTAAAACAAGTTCAGACCAAACCCATTTTAGAAAATTACCGAAGACTCTAGCATGGAATAACGTCACCAAGTGTCCTTGACCGTGGACGCGGCTAATCGATTAGATTTACACTCTGCAGAGGTGTACACTTTACCCACAAGGAATGATCAACCTTTTCGCCAGAACAATTAACACACTTCCTTTGGTGTGTCGGCAAGGAGATCATACAGAGCCGTTACATTATCTAGACGTGGCTTTACACCAGCCCGGGACGTTGGCCCTCGCCCTGAAAACAGAGACACTCACCCAAGCCGTGGATCCACATTTATCACACACAACACCACGTCTCTGTCCAAGGCAAGGCGTACACCGTTGCATTGGTATGTAGAAACCCCTACAAGCAGACCTGGAAAGGAATACCTGTGCAATCTCCCGCCTTCCATAGATGCAAAGCCACATCTAAATAACTTAATAGACTAAGACTGTCCCATACCAGCCCTCGTGGTTGCACGAAATCTTGGATCTACCATCCCATTGCTCGGTCCTTAATCCGACACGGGCGATACTCCACCCTACACTACGTGCAAACCCGTCTGCACATCCGGCTATTGCCAATAATCGCCCGCATCAAACCATAGTTTTATTTTGGGTTTTTAATCAAACTACCAGCAACCATTTTCCCACAAAGGACCATTTAGGTTCCATATAAAACATTTCAGGAAACAATTTTAATCATGATCATCTGACTCCTTGCTAAACAAGCATGGCTAAGCATGATTAATATGATCGCATATACCCAAAATGACATTAAGTAATGTCTAGCTCTATTCTATGGTTATCAAGGTTCACATTTCCATAATTATCAAGGAGTTTCAGGTGACAACAGGTATATCTACCAATACCACAAAATAGCGAATTTACAGAAAGTAAACGCATGCATGAAACATTTTAATAAACACAATGCAAATTAAATCTGGGATCAAGATGGTCAAAGGGCGCTTGCCTTGCTTAATCATTTCTTACGGTGAAGACGAGGTCATAAAAGATGAAGTCGATGACGAAACGGCGACATCGAGTTCTACACGTTGTTCAACAGAAATAAAGCAAATAACAAGCTTTAATAAGGGCAAAAAGAAAACAGATAGAATACCAATTAAAGATTCATTGCAGAAAATAGGAATGCTTTAGGGTTGAATTAGATGATTTCATATCGTTAAATTGATTAAATATCCATATTGTTATTAGCTTTTAACATTAAGCATTAAATGACTTCTTTTATAGCTTATCCATTCTTGAATTACGAATTTAAGAGGCTAAAATTATGAATTCTTGTATTTATAACTTCGAATTATAGATGCTAAAATTATTTGGATTAATAGAATTAAGACATTAGTTAAAGGATTATGCAAATAGCATTTAAATACCTAATTGACTTTGCATAAGAAGAAGTCTTGAATATGTTTGATCTGTTAAGCTAGGTTACTGGATTTATTTATGGTTTTCAAGAAGGTTCTGGTGATACAAATATATTAATTACAGATTTCTTCATTGCTACCGATTCATATTAATAAGCTTAGAAAACATAATACTTAGCGTTATTTAACTAACATGGTTTATATGGAAAGCATGATGAAATATGGTTATTTCATCATAATAATATAGTATATACTTTGGATAACAATTCTAAATAAAATTTATGAATTATAATGTTTAGTTGAAGACCTAAATGCATTGCTGAAAAGCTATCATGACACTAAAGTTTACGTTGAACGAAATCGGTCAAAAAGGGCTACATCTATCCTTATCATATTAGGGTTTTGCATAAGCAAAACTATATGAACCATAAGTTATAAATAAAATATTTTCTCGAACATTGTAGTACATATCCTAAACATCGTTTCGATTTATTCTACAGGATTCATATTAGGACGAGGTATTCTATAGATTGATGAAAAGGCTTAAGTGTTTCATTTATTTAGAAAACATAACATTTAGGGTTATGTTACTAGACTCTTATATATACAAATCTTAACGAAATAATATTCTTTCTTGAACATAGTATCACGTACTTTATAGAGCATTTCTACACCATTTTCATAATTCTTTTCATTTGGATGAGATACTTTACAAGCTCTGAAAATGCTTAAGTGATCACAATGTTAATGCGATGAAGGTTCGATTTTGATTTAAGTTTGCGATTACACCTTATAAGATAATCTATCCGGTTTCAGCATAACCAAGGAACAACTCTAAGAGTGTTTTAAAACTAATTCCGTGATATTTGGCTTCTATTCAAGACGGTTTCCATATAAGTGATCATTAGGGTCTAACAAGGACTAAATTCAGATCAGCACAATCATAAGATATTTTTGCATAATCAGCAATGGCATTATTTTTCAAGGTTATAGGATTTGGTTTTGTCAAACTTGAAGCTAGTTTGAAGAAGTTATGACTATTTGGATTATACAAGCATTGAAACTTCGACTACTAAACATTAACTGTTTTCATGGTAAACCTTAAATATTTTTACACATCTGGGATCCTTGTGATGTCGAGTACAAAAAACTGATTTGGTGATTAATCAATTCATTTGACCCATATTTTAACTATTTGATTCTCTATGCAAGGAAGCTTCTTTTGCTTACTTTTTAATACAAACTGAGTTCAATATTGAATACTTTTGCAGATATGGGACATTTACAGTCTCAGGGACATGTGAGAACAACTTCATGATTTTAGGAGCTATAGTTCGCATAGCTACTATATGTTACATAAAAGGGACTTCAAACAAACTTGTTTGAAATAATTTGAATTGTAGTGATCATCTAAGTTTTGTTACATATTCCAAATCCTTATGGATTAATTCAAATTTAGAAACTTATTTCATCTTATTTTGGATTTCTTTTATATAAGTTATGTATATTTGAGTTTTAATGTATTGAATGAATCCTTTAATAGAAAGTAGCTCAAACATAAATGAAATCTAAATATTTATATATATTTGAACTCCTGGAGGCTTAAGGATTTCACTAAAATTGGTTTCATTCATTTCTATGTTTATTTGCAGAAATTTTATATAAAGCACATCTTTAGCCCCTTTCATTCAAATTTGAATTTCAATTTCACCCAATGAAAATTTTCAAAATATTATTGCATATTCTGAAAGTGCTTGATTTTACATGAATATAGAAATTTATTTCATTCAATTTGGATCTATGGTTCAAAAGTTATAGCTAATTGAATTTAATTCGGGTCTTGAAAATGAAACGGAAATTCAGAAAATACGCTTTCTCAGTATCGAAAGCGCCTTACCGGTTTGAACTGGAGGGAGTTTGCACGGCTGACAGGTTGGGTCCGTCGATCAGTGAGCCAAAACAGGGGCGGCGCTAGGGCAGCTCGCCGGCGAGGCTACGGCGACGGAGGAGCTCGGCCGATGGCACCTAGAGCACCAGCTCGACGACGCGCACTCGATGGCGGGGTTGGTTTTTACCGGAGATGGCTGGAGTGAGCTATCACCGAGAGGGGGGCGGCGGCAATGGTGGAGCTCGCCGGAGAAGAAGAAGGGGTAAGTCTCCGGCCGAATCGGTAACATGATGAGCATCAGTGAGGCTAGGGAGTACCATTTTGGGGGTCGGCTCATCCGGAGAAGTGACGAGTTGGGCTGCCACCGTGAGCCTGTGCCGAGTAAGCAGAAATGGGGCGTGGCGATGCTACAGGTAAGAAGAGCTGAAATCGATGAGCGAGATGAGTTTAGTGATGCTCAGAGACGCCACGGTTGCGAGGAATTTGAGAGTGACTCACCGAGTTTGCTTGATCGGCTTTCTCCCCTTTCTTCTTGCTTGCGGGCAGCGCGGGAAGAGTGAACTCGGCGTGAGGAGATGATCAGTGCGAGGTTCCTGGAAGGCGCGAACAGGGACGTGCGACGGCTGTGATCTCAATTGTTCCACCGAAGAAATTGGCTTGGGGACTGCTTTACCTCCTAGCTCTTCTTCACTTAAATGAAGCTGATGCAATGGAGATGAAGGCCTGAGCTTTGCTAGGACTGGGAGCTTGCTGGCTTTGTGTTTTGGCGTGAGGATGCTCAGGACTTGGCGTTGGCTTGGTGCTGGTTTTGGCGTGTGAATGACTGGCTTAAAAGGCTTGAGGCTTGCTGCATCAATGGAAGGCTCTAGACTTGATGAGGTGTCTCCAAGGAATAGCAGACAAGATGGCTTCAGTTCTGGACATCAAAATGGCTATCAACCGAATTGAAAAATTTCGAAACTTTTTGACCATGGTATACTGGGAGTGCTTAGCTTCCAGTAAAATTTTGAGACAAAAATACCTCATTGTTAATTAATTAAAATTCTGACACAGTGCACTGCTTAGAATTTTGATTTTGGATTTTAATTTAATTAAGGTCCACATTGTATTATTTATTTTTTAAAATTTTATGTAGAGTTATATTTAGATCAAGGATTCTCTCATAAAAATTTCAAGTTAAAATATTATATATTTATTTTATATAAATTCTGACATGCTAATTTACAGATTTCCAATGCCTGTGTTTATGAATTTTAAAAGGCACTAAATAACATTATTAATTTCTAATATTTTTTCCAGAGGTTACTAATGTCTTGAGGACATTATGGTAAATTTTCCAGGTGCAGATAACGTTCTAAATGTTTATAATAAATCTGTCCTTGCACTATTTGGAGGTCAAAGGATGTCCTTTCAACTATTTAATACTTTCTTATGTATTAAAATTTATTTGCTGGATAAACTCATCCACTGCATGCTTAGAGTTACCATGGTAAAATTTTCTAACTTTTACTTTTACCATTTTACCATTTCCCATTTACTAATTCTAATTGTTGGATTTCCATACAATACAAAAATCCAAAGAAATTCAAATAAGAACCAACAAAGGCAATAAAACTTATAAATAAATATTTTCAAATTTAAAATATTTATTTTTATATTACTTTATTTCTCCGGATGTTACAAATCTACCCCCCTTACAGAAATCTCGTCCCCGAGATTTGCAAGGACTAGGTAGGCCATGGAACTTCTTCTCGAAGTAAATTTATCGTTTCATTGTATTCTTATCTTTAGTGTAGTTGCTTTCTGGAGTTTCTCCTTGCAATTCGAATTAATGTGGTGAGAATAGAGAAGGCTTCTATTTGGGTCCTGTGTAAGTAGATAAGGGATATTATTATATATCTCTTTTGATTGAAAATCTAGGATTGTTAATAAAGATGATCAAATTTAGAGAATAGCACTTAGTATGCTTAGGATACTTGAAGTAAAAGAATAGATGTATTGTCATTAAATTCATTTGGGAAGAATTGAATGTTATCATCAAGAAATGATATTTGAATACAACGGTTGATCTGTATAGTCAACATCAGTTGACGAGATTGGTTAAGAATGAATGCCATTCAAAGTTGTGTTTAGATTGAAAATAAGGTAAAGATAATTCAAGGATTTGGGTTAAGGCAAGAGGGTTATAAGATGATCCTGTTGATTTAATTCGTTTGACCACCTTAGTAGATAGAGGGTTTTGGATTTCCCTTGCATTTGGCATCTATGGAGGAATGGAATGTACAAAATCAAAAGATTGTTTGCAGAATTGAATACACAAGGGATGTACTCAATATTACATTAAGTGTTGGGTGCAATTAGATAAGGAAGATCTTTACATTCAAAGGCTGACGTCTAGGCAGGGGTTGTTTTGGGTGCTTGACGTTTCCTAGGTCCTCGAGATAGCTTGGAAATCACCGACATTCTCCTTGACGAGATGAAGAACTCTACTTGGCCAGATGTTGGCGAAGTGTTCAAGTTCTTCTTGGTTAATGTAGATGACGTTATCCATCTTATTCAAAACAATAGCAAGTTTGTTTATTAATGTTATAAAACAAATGATCAGGAGGCGACTAGGGTCAAAGGGTTGACCTTGGAATTAAATTTGAATTCTAGCAGGGTTCAAATATATATATATAAGCATCGTATCTAATCACGCATCCGTAGATCATAAGTTTCTTTCGTGAATAAGTGCTGTGGGTAACTGGGATTGATGAGGTTAGTTGCGAATAAATTTGGTTTGAGCTGACTTTTAGAAGCATAAGTAGGAGATAGCTAAATCTGAGGTGTTAATTTTTCATTGATTACAGAACAGATGGAGGACTTATCGAGTAACGGTTAAAGACAAAATGAAATGATAGTACTTGACCTTTTACCGGCCATTTGGATAGACTAAGTTAAGACATATTTTGATGAGAGTTCAGTAAGATTTAATAGGCAACATTTCGCTTATCAAATCATTACTTTAAGAATAGTTCCTATATGAACTTTTGGTTGACTTTAAGTAGATCTAAAGAGACAAGATGATTTCTACTTAATCTAAGTTCTGGCAGAAATTGTATTTACGAGAGATGTACCTGGCATTGTGTCAGGTATGCCATGATTGACGTCTTAAGTTGGTGTAGATGCAGACCTTGGTGCGTGTTGGCCTTCAAATTCATGAGGTCAATTTTAAGGTTGTTATATATCTTCTCGGAGCTGATAACGAAATAGATTTTGTTTCTTCTTTAGGCAACTGTTGGGATATTGCCCACGTTTACTACATCAAAAGTAAGAAATTTTGGCTTTTTGGTTTTGAGTAACAGACAGATGTTCATTGGTGTTGTTGGAGGGATGACAAATGACGATTGAAATTCAACATGGAGTTGAGTAGAATTCTTTTTAGAACAAGTATCTTTGTTCAAGCATTATTTCTTTAATTGATTTTTCGAGTAAACTGCTTCGGATTTTATTTCTTTTACTCTTGGAGTCATAATTTTGACCGAGTCTTCTATGAGACATGGTCATGTTTCAAAGCTTGATGAAGATCCAAAAGAACAAGATATGTTTCAAAGCTTGATGAAGATCCAAAAGAACAAGATATTCGTTTTTGCATCGAACATGCGGCATGACATAGTTTGAAAGGAATCGTCACTCGAAGATGACAAGCTGTCTTTAAAGGAAGAACAGGCTAGGACAACAACTAGTTTCAAGTTCATCTGACAGCTAGTTTTTCATCTTACATGCAGATTTGTGGAGAACATTTTCTGCAAGATGCACGACAGGGAAAGCGCTAAAACGTTTTAGATCATTGTAAAAGCAATGGCTGGCTGAGCACGATCCTTGCCAATACAGAGAAGTTTGTGGCGTTTGTAGAAAAGAAGCGGGGTAAACCAAGAGAATCATGGTTAGGTATTTAAAAAAAAAGGAATGAAAATGTTTCCACAAAATGTGAACGGATGCGAGTAAAGGCAACCAAGTTGCAACGGGTCTGTGCAACAAGTGTTGTTTCCACTTTTTGATTGACCAAAGAAACAGGGAAAGCTTAATGGTGCACGTATGCGCGGTGATGGTAATTGGCAGGGTTGAATTAGGCGCACATGAGCAGAGATGTGGTAGCGAGAGTGATCTGATCTCCGATTGAGGCGTAAAGTGACCTATATAGGCACTTAAGGCAGCACAAACAGGTTTGAACGATGACGGTTTTGGTAGTCGGTCAAGCGATGACATTGGGAATTTAATGGCGTAGGACATAACTGAGACAGAGATAAGAGTATAGTGCCTGTCTCATTATCATTACTGGCATTGGTGAGTCGGGCATTGTTTTGACCTACCACAGTGGAGTGAGGGAGGCGGTGCGCCTCTCGTGGTGATCATCGGTAGTGGGAGCAAGCCATCGAAGTCGGCGCCAAATGTGAACGCAAAGAAAAATTGCTCTCCACTCTGTACCGGGTTTGTTCGAAAGAAAGATAAAGGAGATGAGAAGAAAAAGACTAGGTGAACAGATAAAGGAGATGCAGTGTCGAATTGATCCCTTTTGTCATGTGTGCAGTGAAGCTACATGTTCGGTGCAATAAATTGCACTAGATGTTTGGTTTTAACAAAAAGCTGGCTGCTTGCTGTCGTGGAGAAGAAAAGTATGTGTCTAGTGATTTTGTTTGATTATGGTGAGCACTTGTGCTAAGGTTGGAGATTCTGGCATTCGTTTTTCTTGGTTGGGTTTCACGAAGTAGATGAGGATTGTTAGCAATTTATACGAAGTAGATGAGCTCGCCTACCCGGGAGGGAAAAGGAGCTACCACTAGTGGATTCGAGGTGGGTGCTCAATTCGTGGAGCCGGTCCATTTACTGAAATTTAGTTTGATATAATTAATTGTAGATGGACCGAAGGTAGATGTATGACATGGACCGTTGCGGCCTAGAGTTCTTTAATGGTGTGACTTGTTTTCTGAACGCGACTGCGGCGCACAAGTCGAAGAAGCTGGCGGACTATATGTACTGTCCATGCATTGATTGCAAAAATGAGAAACTGTTTTCTACCATAGAGTCGATACGTGCACACACTTGCTTCGAAGGATTTCAAGAATGGCTATACCTGTTGGACCGAGCACGGTGAAAATGAGATTGTACATTAAGGGCAACACATTGATTAAGATGACGGAGACAACGATATGACGGCGGTCGAAGATACGTTCGTTGATAGCCACGGAGATGATCTAGATCAAATGTTGCGTGATGGGGAGGGGGACTTCACGAGTAAAAGAGAGTTTTGAAAGTTCCAACATATGGTAGAGGACTCTACAACACCATTGTACCCGGGGTGCAAGGAGGAGCACAAAAAATTGCATACCGTGCTTACACTACTGCAGTTGAAGGGAAGCAATGGTTGGTCCGATAAGAGCTTCACTGAGTTGTTATGTCTCTTATGGGACTTGCTTACAGAGGGTAACGTGTTGCCTGCAACTATGTACCAGGCCAAGCAGGTTGTGTGCTAGTTGGGACTAGAAGTACAAAGAATACACGCATGTCCAAACGATTGCATATTGTATCACAATGAGTTTGCAGACTTGGATGCCTATGTTGTTTGCAAAGCAAAGCGGTATAAGGGCACCGATGATGACATCAATAACGATGATGTCGGGGTGAAGCGTAAGAAGAAGAGATCCCCTGAAAGGTGGTGTGGTATTTCCCTATAATCCCCCGTCTGAAGCGATTGTTTGCGAACAAAAGGCATGCCCAATTGCTACGATGGCACACCGAAGAGCGTAAGAAGGATGGAATACTCAGACACCCTGCTGATTATGTGCAATGAACATCGACATAAAATATAAGAAGCACTTTGCATATGATGTGAGGAATACAAGGTTCAGGTTGAGTACGGATGGGATGAATCCTTTAGACAACGTGAGTAGTCGTCATAGCACTTGGCCAGTGACTCTATGTATCTACAACCTTCCTCCTTGGCTTTGTATGAAGCAGAAGTACATTATGATGCCACTACTGATCCAACGGCCTAGGCAACCTGGCAATGATATCGATGTGTACCTCAAACCATTGGTTGAAGATCTTCTAATATTGTGGAACGATGGAGTATGAGTATGGGATGAGTATAAAAGAGAGAACTTTATCCTACACGCATTATTGTTTGTAACCACCAATGATTACCCTACCCTTGGTAACCTGTCGGGCCAGACGACAAAAGGCTTCAACGGATGCGTCTAGTGCTGTAACATCCCGAAAAATTCAAAAATATGAAAAATGAAAAGTTTGAAATTTAAAAATGAAATTGAATAAAAATTTCAATTGGAATCAAGATTTTGATTTTAAACAATATCTTTTCCTTCTTTCTTGCATTCTAATCTTAAAGAAAAGAGATATTCCAATATTAAAACTAATTCTTCCAAAACAAAGAAACTATAAAAATGAATTTGAGATGTGATCTTTAAATTGAATTTTAATTTCATGAGTTTTCTGAATTATTGATTTTTCTTGAGTTTTTGTCCTAAAAGAAAAGTCATATATATATTGAAATAGTAAAATGGTAAAAGTAAAAAGTTAAAACACAATAGTAATAAAAATCTGCAAAAATAATATTAAAATATTATAAAGCGTCATAGCCCTTGTCATGCTGTCAAAGATAATCTGAATACATGAAATAAAAGATTAGATATTGTAATCATGAGAAATGATATCAATCAAAGAGCATGTCAGATTTTTGTAGAAATCTTTGGAGCTTATCTGAAGCCAAGATTTTTGCCATGCTGACATAAACACTATCCTTACCCCTGGTAAAAATATCAGAAATTAAAAGTTATGTTTGAATCCTTTAAAAATTAAAAAATAGAAAGGAAATAATTCTAAAAATAGTAATGTCAGAATTATTAAAATTTAAAATATACAATATAAAAATATGAAAATTTTATATATTGTAAATAATGCAATTTCAGATATTCATAAAAAGTTTCATAAAATAATAAACTCATTTTGATCTTCAATTAAATATAAAATAGAATAAGCAGAAAATGACAGTTATGCATTGTCAGATGTTTATCAATATTTTGATCAGGAATTTTTATCTGAACATTTTACTGGACTCTCATCTTACCTTGCCGACCTACAAAAAAATCATCATAAAATATTGAGTCATTTTGGTAGCTTAATCCAGTGGAAGATCGCGTGTTGTCCAGAAGTCTGCAGAAACTTTGCCCTGCCGACTTCTTCTCTGCTGTTTGACCCCACCAGTCAGGTCGGCCAGCTCTCTCTCCCAGCCTTCTTCCCCACAGCTCCAAACCACCATTGCTCACTCTCCTGAAGTCGGTCAAAAGATCAAAACCGAGTTAATGCGCCAAAACTAAGATCATGTGCAGCCACAGCTGATCCTCCCTGTCCTAGCACCCGAAAAATCTCATGCCACCACCTTACTGTTGAGATAACGGTGCCGCAGCCTGGAACATGGAGTTCACATGAGCACCGCCTGAATCCCTGTCATTTAAGCAGCCCCAAGTGCTCCCATAGCTTCCCTATGCTCTTTGGTAGCTCCTCCACCGAAGATAAACTCCAATTTCACTCGAACCATCTCCAATTCCTCCATGGCCGAAATCCCCAATCTAAACCTAGTTCCTCAATTAGCAAGCCATTAACCAATTGCTTGCGCATGAGGCATCACCAAGCACCCCTAAATATTTCCTCCAACTTAATTTTGGTCTTCCCTTGCTGTGAAGCTCCACCAGCCGCACCACCGTCGCGGGCAATCACCGCCATGGTCGCACTGTTTTCCAATCAAACCCGCGAGGAGCTTCTCCATCCTCTATTGATCAAAATCCCTAGTTCAATTGAAGTCATCCGTTGTCGGTGAGTTGCCGACACAGCACCCTGCTTCCGCCGCCGCTCCACCATGACCGGCCAACGGTGGCATATCAATCCATCTGCTTTCCATCGCCATTAACCCGAAAAATGGACCACCCTGAGCTCTTTGGTATTCAAGCTGCCCTTGCTTAAGCTTATCTTGCCTTTCTTCTACCTCGCGGCCATTCGGCCATGTCCGTCTCCATGCGAGCACGATGGCACCCATCTTCTGGCCACCATAGGCAGCCGCCGAGCCTACACCTATGTTCGTCGTGACACTCTTCAGCTCATCGCACCGCCTGGCGTCGATCTCCGGCCGCATCTTACCGCCGGCGAAGTCCCCTTCACATTGCTCTGCTCCGAGTCTCTGTCCTGCGGGTCCTCCTCGTCAGCCAACGCGCATCTGAGATGCTTCAAAGTGGTGAGGGCGCCTCTCAATCCAGAAAGCGTATTTTGTATTTTTCTATTACATTTTCTAACCGGTTGGAATTCAAACATTTATATCCTCTGTATATTAAATCCAATTTCCGTGAAACAAAATTATAAATTCATGATAAATTATGTATATTCAGAATATACAAAAATATTGTGAAAATGAACTCTGTTTAAACTTTAAATTTAATTTTAAAAAAGGGATAAAAAATATGCCATATGTAGAATTTCTGCAAATAAACTCCAATTTGAATAAAATCAATTTTGTTAGAAACCTTAACTCCTCAGGAACCTAAATATGTAAAATTATTTATATTTTGATTTAATTTACATCATTTTTTAAAGTAAGTTGTTTCCAAATGTTCAAATATGAATATCTTTTGCAAAAAGGATTCAATTCATGTCAAACCAGTTCCTAGTTGTTTAAAAGTTAGTAATCTACCTAGATGTGCAAAAACATTTAGAATTTAATCTAGTTTGAATTAATTTGAAAATAGATTACTTTCCAATGCATAGAAATCAAAATAAATATAAATTAAAGCATACAAATTCAAATAATAGTAAAATGATTCTTAGGTCTTTAATAACACCATAATACCAATGTTATGCAAGAATATCTCATGTTTGTGCATATTTGAATTAAGTACATATTAGATCTTAATGTTTACTTATATAGAAAACATCTCGGATAAAAGCAAAATATTGCAAAACCAACATTAAAACACTCTTAGGGTCCTCCTCTGATAATGCTAGAAAAATGGTTAAATAATCTTATAAAGTGCAGTCGCAAACTAAGAACTAAAACTGAACCTTTGTCACATAAAAGTTTGAAACACTTAAGCCTTTTCAGTAGCCTGTAAAATATCTCGTCTTAATACAAATTTTATGAAGCTCAGTTTAGAAATAATATTTAGGATATGTACTACCATAATCTAGAAAAATATTCTTATTACAACTTGCTTTGCATCTGAATCCGGCTAGCCCAATACCCTTATGTATTATGGTCATCGTAACCCTTAATATCATATAAGCTATTTCGGCAATGAATATAATGTCTTGTCTAAACACTAAAATGTATGAAATCAACTTAAGAATGTTCTTCAAAGTAAATACTATCCTATTCTGAAGAAATAATCTGATTTCATCATGTTTTGCATATAAAACATATTAGCCAAATAACCTTAAGTATTATGATTTCTAGACTTCATAATATGAATAAGCAAACTTGGCAGTATTGAAGAAATCGGTAGTTAAGATATTTGTATCATAAAATCCTTCTTAAAAACCATAAATATATAACCAGTAACCTAATTTAACAGATCTAATATATTCGAGCTACTTCTCGTGCAAAATCAACTAAAGATTAAATACTAATCATTCATGGCATGCAACCCGTTGATCAAATGTGTTAATTCTATTAATCCAAATAATTTTAGCATCTAGAATTTGAAAATCAAGAATAAATAATCTATAAAAGAATGTATATTCGACTATAAAGCTGTCAACGATATGAATGTATATTCGACTATAATGCAAGAACGTGAAATCATTCAACACAAACCCTAAGTCACACCTATTTTCTATAGTTGATTTTATTTGATTTTTCATCTGACTTCTTTTTGCCTTATTGAACTTGTTATTTCTTGTGTTGTGTTCTTCGTTTGACACGTGTAGAACCCAACGTCATTGATTCCATCACCGACAACGTCAACTGCGACCATGACTTCGTCGTAAGCAATAAATAAGCAAGGCAAGCACCCCTTTTGATCATATTGATCCCAGTTTTATGAATGTTTTCATTAAATGTTTTACTGCATACGTTACTTTTATTAAAGTCTGCTATTTTGTGGGTATTGATAGTTGTACCTGTAGTTTCATAGAACTTCCTTGATAAGTATGGATCTGTCAACCTTGATAACCCTAGAATAGCATAGACAATACTTAATGTCAATTTGGGTTACTCACACTTAGTGTCATGCTTAGCCATGCTTAATAAAGACAAGTTCATTACAATTTAAAAATGTTGGGTATGACCATTCTTTATGGTTGGTATTTTGGATGAAAATGAAAATAAAACTATGATTTAGATGCGGGAAATTATTGGCAATAGCCGCATGTACAAGGGACTTGTACGTAGTATAGGGGGAGACTATTGCCCGTGTCGAATTAAGGACCGAACTATGGGTTGTTTTTAGGCTAAGAAACTCGTACAACCACAAGTACTGGTATGGGACAGTCTTAACCTATTAAGTTACTTAAAACTAAGTTTACACATTGGTAGGCTGAAGCGGTGTGTACGCCATGCTATGGAGAGAAGTGGGACAATTTGATGTGTGTCATCATTTGTCGTACTAGTCACCTATCTTCTACGCCGTAGGTAAAAGTGGGACAATTTGGTGTCTGTCATCACTTGTCATACTAGTCACACATCTTCTACTGCCATAGTATGGGTTCATCACCGGGTTGGTGTAAAGTTAGGATTAAGTAATGTAATGGTTATGTTATGATCTCCTTGCCGACACACCAAAGGAAGTGTGTTACTGGCCTGGCAAAAGAGGTTGATTATTTCTTGTGGGTAAAGCTGTACATCTCTGCAGAGAATAAAACTAATCAATTAGACGCGCCCGCGGTAATGGGCACTTGGTAAAGTCATCACATAGTTAGCTGTTTTTATTTTAATAAAATCTGGTTTCTGCCGTGTGTCGGTAATTTCTACTGTGTGTCAGTGGGAAAATGGTTCGTTGATATGGTCATGATACCCAGGTTCGTGATTTCACTTATTCGTATTTACATACTGTTATTTTACATATGAAATTGCTTTTACTTAAAATTCCGTTTGCAATCTACCATTCTGTATTTACATTCCAAATTGGCTTTATGCAAATTAACCGTAGTAGCCTTTCCTTTGAAATGGCCTACATATATTATAGGTTTTGCAAAAGTCTTGCGGAGTACAAAAGTACTTACCCTTGCTTAATTGTTGTTTTAGGTGAAGAATCAGATTAGCCCGATGAAACAAATTTGTCGCAGGATTCGGGATATTAACGATGAGCTTTTCTAGGGATTATGCCTTGTCAATTGCTTGAGGGTTGGATGGGCACACTACAAGAATTTTGATCCTTTTCGCTGTATTTCTCTGTATTGTAAGACCTTATTGTATAAATTACCATTATCATTTGTAATAAAGAGTATGGATGTGATATCAATTGTTGTAAATGTGCGTGCTAGCCACTGATCATGGGACTAGTACTGTATGCACATGAGATTTCCATTTTTTAGCATTTATGTGAAAATGGGGGTCATTACAAGTGCTTGGATGATACAGCTAGCCGGTGGCTGAAGAACTACCAGAAAAAGGCTTACATGCGACATCGTAGGTTCCTCTGCAAGGATCACCCATACCACAATAATAAGTGAGCTTTTGACGGGATAAAGGAGACTACCTTAGCTCTGAAGAATCACACTGGGAAACAAATATTTGTGACTGTAAAGGATCTTAAAATTATTCATGGAAAGGGAGCCGTCAGTACATCTATCCCGAGTTCCCGTGATAAGGCTCCTTTGTGGAAAAAGAGATCAATATTTTGGATCCTACCTTATTGGCAGCACTGGAAGTTCGATACGCAATCGACGTCATGCACATAGAGAAGAACGTTTGTGACAGCTTGCTTAGTATCTTATTGGATATTCTTGGTAAAATAAAAGATACCCTCCAAGTACGGATGGACCTCAAGATATGAAACTTAAGAAGGAGCTGCATCACGAAGATATGGATACAGGCAAAAAGTACCTTTTCACAGCCTGCTACACTCTGAGCAAGAAAGAAAAATTAGCGTGTGCGAATGCTTGCACGGAGTCAAAGTTCCGTCTGGTTACTCTGCCAACATAAAGAGACTAGTCTCAATGAAAAACTTAAAATTAATTGGCATGAAGTCTCACGATTGCCACGTGATGATGACACAGATGCTTCCAATTGCAATTAGGAGTGTTCTGCCAGAGAAAGTCTAAGACTCAATTATAAAGTTGTGTTCATTCTTCAACGCAATTTCACAGAAGGCCATCGATCTGTTAAAACTAGATAAGCTGTAGGAAGATATGTTCCACACTCTGTGCAGGTTTGAGATGTGTTTCCCTTCATCGTTTTTTGATATTATGGTCCATCTCATTGTTCACATTGTGAAAGAGATACGGATTCTTGGTCCCGTGTTTTTACATCAGATGTACCCATTCGAGAGGTTCATGGGGGTTATAAAGAAATATGTTTGTAACCGACATCGGCCGGAAGGCTGCATTGCCGATGGTTGGGGAACTGAGGTAGTCATTGAGTTCTGCGTCGATTATATGGATCTCAAACCGATTGGTTTGCCTTTATCTCGACATGAGGGGAGGTTGCAGGGGAAAGTGACACTAGTCGAGAAATCACTCCGTACAAGCAACTAGCGTCATTCACACAAGCACATTTCGCAGTTTTGGGACAATCAGTTGTGGTGGCCCCGTATGTCAACATGCACAAGAGCATGCTATCCAGAACAAACCTAGAGAAGTCAAAGGTTTATATCGCAAGAGAGCATAGAGATAATTTCAGCGATTGGTTGCGTAGACACATGATGCATACGGAGACAGAGTACGCTAAGTTGAAAATGTTGGCTCAGGGACCGTCAACTACAATTCGGACTTTCCAAGGATACGACATAAATGGTTTTACATTTTATACAAGAGCACAAGATAAAAAGAGCACCAACCAAAATAGTGATATCCGTATAGATGCCTATGACCACAATGGAAATAGGCAAACTTACTATGGATTCATAGAAGAGATTTGGGAGGTTGACTATGGACTTTTGAAGGTCCCTCTCTTTCGGTGCCAATGGGTTAGACTTCCAGGGGGCGTGAACATCGACAAGTACGGTATCACTACCATGGACCTCAAACTCGTCGGATAGAGAGAAGAACCATTTGTACTTGCTAATTCTGTTACACAAATCTTCTTTGTAACTGACCCGGCTAACAAGGAGCGCCACGTGGTTATTAAGGAAAAAGAAGGATTGTCAGAGTTGAGAATGTTGTCGACGAGGAAGAGTACAACCAATTAGATGAGCTTCCTCCTTTCGGAGAGGACGTTGACCTAAGTCTCATGGAAGAGAGTGAGGAAGGTATGTACATACACCGTGATCATAACGAAGGTCGATTAGTAGCTTAGTTGTACTAATGAAAAATATGCTTTCTTTTGTACGAACGACATGTTTATTTTCTCATATGTAACAATTAATGTATTATATGGAGTAATGGAAATTGAGGTTATGCTCGGAACTGGTTCTCTCTGTTCTTTGGCAGCTTGAAGAAAAGCGAGATCCAAGATTTTAGTGCAAATCTTTAATTGCCTTTGAATTTGTGTCAATTTGACTCCATTTGTGTGAATTTTTAAAGCAATGGTTGGTCTACTGCACTTGTGTGAATTTTTGAAGCATTATTTGATTTTCAACATATTAAAACTATTAAAATAGTTAGCAATCTGGATTTTTAGAATTTTAGAACTTGATCAAAATTAGGGGAAAATATTTATATAAAATAGTAGATATCCTGCAGTATGGCTCCAAAAATTTTCGGAAAATTTGGATCAAATTTGATAGGATTTCAAAAATCTCAAAGCACTCAGCCTTTGAAATGAAATAAATTGAAAGTTTCACTTAATTGACTGGAGACCATGATAGCATCTAGGCCCCCTCAATTTTATTATTGTGTTTTATTATAGTTTTGGTATTGATGACTAAGTTAATAATACTAAAAAGCTTTGAAGAACATATGCTGGAATCAATGATGGAGCAAGTTGGACGAACAAGATTAAGGTGCTTAGTTTCTAGTTTGTGACTTGGGAGATGATTCAAGTCAAATAGCTAGGATTGTTTTTCTTTTTGGTTGTCTAAAGAGGGACTTTGCACAAACTAGTGAATTGGATCATAAGGCAAAGACAAAACAAGATTTCTCGAGGCAAAAGACACTTTGACATTGACCTTTTAATCATATTTTTAGTATACAACAGACCAAATTTCAGCTATCCATTTCTTTAGTCAGTTGCATACACAGCATATTCCTTTGAAGTCAAAAAGATTCTTTGGTCCAATCTTGAAACTCTTTTGCGTCAAAATTCCCATCAGAATACCTGCTCATAGAACCAAAACTCTTGTTTTCATATTCCTTCGTCCTTGGTAAAAACCTCCTTGAAAATCATCTGATAGCCAAGGGATTGCCTATGTATGACAGACCAAATAATTTGGTCCGGCATACATGTTATAGTCACTTCTCTGTGACGGATCAAAATGTTCTCCGTTTTCCATTTACAGCGGACCAAATATTTTGGTCCGGCACTCATTCAGTTCATAAGCCTTTGGTCGGACCAAACTTTGAAGTCCTATTTATTGAAACCTTAAATGGATATTCTTTATCATTCAAAAAGATTTTACTTTGACAACGGACCAAACATTCTTGCTTAAAATTTTAGTCCGTTGCTAAAGTAAATCGCTTGGATAAAACTTATCTCTGTTGAAAAAGGGTCTTTGGCTACTAATCTTTAAGTCTCCATGTATAACAGACCAAAACATTTGGTCCGACGTACATGTGTCTCTACGCCAGATCAAACTCTTTGAAAAGCCCATGTACAACGGACCAAATTTTTGGTCCGACGTACATGTATCTTTCTCAGTTGTGCGTCGGACCAAACTCTATGTAAAGCCTATGTACTACGGACCAAATTTTTTGGTCCGTCGTAAATATTCAAATTTGGTCCATCATACACATGTCCAGTATCGCTAGGCACTGTTACTCAGTCCGTTGTATGTGTACTTTTCTGATATTTCTGACACCTAACACGTCCAACGGCTACTGTAGCAGGTGTAATGACTATATTCATTCCAAATGGCTATATAAGCATTTCCTGAGCCATCTACCAGAAGCTAGATGAACTCCTTTACATTTTAGCATTGAAAATAGCTCTCATTCTTAAAAGGAGTCTGTGCTTCACCTTCAAACCAAAAATTCTCAAACATCTTTAAGTGTTTTAGCTTCAAGCCAAAGTCTAGCTGTGTGAGTTGCGAAGTGAACCAAGAGACAGAACTTGTGCAAAGTTTATTACTCTTGGGTCTTAGTGATCCTAGACAGCTTGGAGAAAGTGAACAGTGCGACCTGTCCAAAGGTGATTGTGGAAGGCCACTGTGATTGTGAGAGGTTTGGAACTCACCTCACTGGAGTAGTGAAAGAGTTATCTGAGTAATCACCGGAGCTACTGCGACTAGCTTTGAAGAAGCAATATTTCAAAAGAAGTGCTTCAATGTGGATTAGGAGAGCGGCTCTGAACCACGGGATAAATCTCTGTCTCTTTTGTGCTCTATTTCTCTTTATTGCTTTCACTGTAATCATTGTTTGTTTTTACTTCTGTTATGTGCTTTTCTCTCATAAAGAATTGTGAATTGTTTTGAAGAAGTTAAAACTAGTAAAAGTTGCCTATTCACCCCCCCTCTACGCCAACTAGATCCTTCAGACCAGCTTATCACTGCCGGTTGCATCATAAAATCGGTAGTGATGTGGATTATTACTACCGGTTTGTAGTCTCAATCGACAGTGATAAGCCATATCACTATCGGGTTTAATTCAACCCGGCAGTGATACTATATTATTACTGCCAGTTTGTGGAGTGGGCCGACAGTGATAAGGACACTATCGCTGCCGGCTCTCTTTCTGGCCCAGCAGTGATATACTATCACTACCGGTTGTTGTGGCGAGCCGGCAGTGATAGTCCACCCCTATAAATTTTAAAGGCCACGCCCCCTCCTCTCAGTTACACTCTAACCTAACGCCGTTCCTCTCCACCGTCACCTCCTCGCGTACCTACTCTCCATCGCTTTGGACTGCTGTCGCCTTGGACCTCCCCGCCGTCACCTCGGATATAGGTAGATAATGACACTTCAGAAATATCCATATTTCACATTTTAAAACTATATATGAAATCGAGTGAGTATTTTGAGACTAAAATTCATATATTATGAATGATGGTCTTGGATTTTAAATCTTCTATTACTATATATGCTCACAAATATGCATAAGTTGAAAATTGTTCCTCTGTTGGTCGCACTCCTTTTAGTTGCAAGTTTGCCCTAAGTAAGGTGCAAATATTAATCTCCATGTTTTAAGCAAAAGAATCCATGCTAGCTTATATTAAAACTTAAAGCAAACAAGCCATACGTATATGAATGATCATTTAAAAAAAACTAAGTGATGTATGTGAATGATCATTTAAAAAATCTTGTTCCACAGGGGTTTGGTCATTCTTATTGAGAAAAATAAATATAGTATAGCTATATCTGAAATGTGTGAAGCAATTTGCTAATTTAGTTGAATTCTAACTGATTTTGCAATTATTACTGTAGTTTCCTAGGTTAAGATTTGTGATCTATGTTGTTTTGGTTTTTTTTAATGGTTTGGTCTCAAATATCGAGTTTTGGTTTTGGCAGGTTTTTTAGTTGCTGGCTGGAATTAAGTCCAGTTAAAATTAAAATGCCAAATGGACTGACATCCTTTCAAGGAACTGGAGGAATACTTATCTATCACATTCTAAATGTTGAGTGGAAGTATGGTACAGAAAGCTTTGTTGGAAAGTGGAGTTTTGTTTCCTTTCGAAGTGTCAGGTTCCTTTGTAAGGGTTGGCAATGGTAACATGCATAAAAAAGAACATAGTAAAGTACTAAAAGGCTTGGGGTAGTGTGGCAGCTATAGAATAATAAGTGGTTGTCTGATTGAGAAACTTCCTTTTGGGTTTTGGAACATTATGGAATTTCTTTGAATAATGAGTTAGATTTTATTAATAATGGAAAGAAACCATGTGGAGCAAGGTAAAGAAGTGACGAAAGAGGAAGGCGAACCTGACAATGAGTGAATTAGATCGGAAATTATGGGGATTGAGTTGAATTTTAAATGTCTCTATTAAATTGGGTGTGTGCTGATATAATATCATCTTTTTGACTGCTTAGTCTTTTGTATGTTATGCATCATGCCTTCTGTTTTGCATGTGTATTCATGAGCCCTAAGTTGCTTCCTTGTTTCACCTGCTTACAAGCCATACGTATACATGAATGGGTTGCTAATGATTCATACCATGGAGGCTATATATGGTATCGCGTCTTGAAACTATACATTGTAGCTTACTTGTTTGTGATCATTATTTTTCATAAGCATAGTGAGCTCTTTACAATGTTTCTTATTGCTACCAGCTCTTCTGCCACTCAAAGTAATGTGTGATCTACCCTCTCTCTCTACTGGATATGTCAGATAAGATTTATTGACAACACCGATCCAGCTGGAATCGATCACCAAATTGCACAGTTAGGACTAGAACTTGCATCAACTCTTGTAATTGTAATCTCCTGTGTATGTGTATATATCGTGTATATGTGTATGTGTATATTTGTGTTCATGGTCAAGTAATAACCTGGGACTACTCAAGTAATACAATATATTGTAATCTGTTTTAGGAATTCGAGTGAATTTCCATTAATGTGTATAAAGTTAAAAAAAGATGTATATGTGTATATGTTCTTGAAAGATGTATACATGTCTTTCAAATATTTGTATGTGTCCTTGAAAGATGTATGTGTATAAAGATCAAAAACAAATATTTGTGTATATGTTCTTTAAAGATGTGTATGTGTCTTTCAAATATGTGTATTAATTTTATTTCTTTGAATTGATAAGTTCGGCATCACAAGAAGAAGAATAGTACAGCCAGCAATGCGGCTATACTTAGGCTCATATGCTTTTACGTCTATGTTCATTCGTTACGTCTATCTTCATTTTCTCATTATGTCTTTATTCGTTAATTTGAAATTTCCGATAAACTTGCTAGGAATGGCCTTTGACCAGGGACAAGTGACGGAGGGAGTTGGGCTCTTAAATATGGATGAAGGAGGAACGCGTAGCCCAAACCATAGCCTAACGTACTACTTGAACTTACAACATCCTGACATGGAGCAACCTAGTGCCACAGCCATGGACCAACCTGATGTCACTAACGTAGGCGAGGTAAAGTATTAGTAGATTGTGGTTCCCAAAACATTGTAGGGTTAGACGACAAATAAGCAGATCAAATTGTAGGCTCAAACGTCTGATGAACGGAGGCAGCGCGTAGGTCGTTGTCCGAGCAAAATGCCCAAAGGACTTTTTAACATAGTGGAGCTCTCGACAGTCGGGGAACCTGTTATACCCGAGTCATCGTTGGGGCCGTACAGGACAGCATGCGGGGTTCTTGCTAGGGATGATGTGCCCATTAGCTACGGATCATGGACTGGCCGTCGAGGTGACCAGTGGGTGGTTCCCAATGACCTAAAAAACTCGCTGTGGGACAAGCTAAAAGAAGTGTTCCAGTTCCCCCAAGGGACTGAGCTAGTTGCAAAGAAACGTGCACTATGCATCATGTGCACAACGTGGAAGAATTGGAAGATGACATTGAATGAGAAATATGTGAAGAAGAATGAAACGCCAAATTTTGACATGTACCCAAAGTTAAGGGAGTTTTGGGAGGACTTTATGGCATACAAGAGGTCTGAAGAATCCAAGATGGTAAGTCAGAAGAACAAGGCAAACGCGGATAAGAATATTTACCCCCACACACTAGGCACATGTGGGAACGTGAAGAAAATACCAGCATGGGATAGGTCTGAAGAAGAACTAACCCTCAGCGGCGTCATTCCTGCGACGGCCGAGTTGAGCGAACGATCGAAGCACTGGTTGCTTGGGAGGGGTGCTTCTATCTTGGATGATGGCAGCTTAAGATTCAGAAGCGATAGAGACCAGGAAGTGTCGCGCAAAATCACAGATGCTCACGTGCAGTCTTCCCAAGGCTCTTTTAGGCAACGAAGGGAGAATGACGAGTTAACTGTTGCCCTGGATAACAAGGAGCACCTTGGTCGCACCCGAGGAGTTGGTTTGGTGCCGTGGAAAGAAGGCTTCCAAGCTGACGCATGGTTGTATAGGCGTCCGAAGAGAATAAGAGAAGATCAACTGGACCATCAAATAAAAGTTGTTGTGGCGAGAGCGTTAGAGGAACAGAGAGCGGAACTAGATAAGGTTGTGGAGAAAGCAGTACAGAAAGCTCTCAGCTCACACCGCCACCCGATGATGACCCTCACTCATCGGGCCGGTGCTCAGAAGAGTGCGCGCCCACGAGGATTCTCAAGAGCATGGACTCCATTTTCCTATGGATAACATCATAGAACTGACACCGTGCAAGCTACATTTGTCCGCACATGGCATTACTATCAAGGTGACTGACGGCAGGGCTTGGCCATCCAAGGAGTCGCATGTTTTGCACTGTCGCCCGATACCGCTGAGATTCGCCAGGGTCAAAGTGGACAATGTAGTCCGCTAATACCGTAAAATGGAGGTAGAGATCCCTGGCGAGGACAGAAACAACAAACTAGGAGAAAACGTGCATGGCTTCCTCGCGTGGTGCAAGAGCTTGATTAAGTTTGGCTCGGACGATGAGGATGACGAAGATGATGATTAGCCGCACTCTCCACACAGAGACCTCCCGCCCTTGTCGCCACCACACAGAAAAAGTCCAACACCTCCGACGGCACCACCCAGGAAAAGTCCAACTCCTCCACCGACACCACCCAGAAAAAGTCCAACTCCTCAGCCGGCACCACCTAGAAAAGGTCCAACTCCTCCGCCGACATCTAAAAAGAATCGAACACCAGCATTATCTCGGAAGTTGGCACCGTCGTCTAAGAAATCTCAGTCATTTGTGTCGTCAGCACAACCTCAGAAGAAATTACCAACTGAGATGACTGAAGAAGAACAAAAAAAGCAAATAAGCGCTAGCGTAACATCTCACTTCAAAAAGGTTCTATCACCTGAGAAGACTAAAGTTGATGCTAATGCGCAGAAGTTTTTCTTTAGTATGGGAAAAGTGAAAAAGACGGGGCGGGCTTCTGAACTTTGCGAAATATCATACTACGAGTGCATCTCCAGAAAACAATACTTGAAGTCGACTAGTGCCGACGCGTTGAGGTCGGAAGCTCAAGGAGATGTTGCTCAACAAGATAGTGCTCACGAGCAAGGCCTAAGGTAGAAGTTCTTTATGGGGAAACTGCTGGTTGAACTAGCTCATTTAGACCACCTAACAACACAACTACGGCGTGTCCATTGGAGCCGACAATGATGTACTGTTCTGTAGTAGTAAAGTCTCCCATAGCCGCGGGCACGGCTAATTGATTAGAGTTTCACTCTGCAGAGGTGTACAGCTTTATGCACAAGACATGACTGACTCTTTGTGCAAATAATTATCACACTTCCTTTGGTGTGCCGCAAAGAGTCATGACATAATCATTACATTACATAGAAATAACTTTGCACCAGCTAAGTGACGAAAAACCCTTGCCATAGTTCCGGTCCTCCCCCCATGGAAAGGTGAGCACCGTTGTATTGGAATGCCTCGGTGAAGGGAGCACCTACGAGCAACACCGTTACGGGTGTGCCCTTACTACTTCGGCCTACCAAAGTGCAAAGCTAAATCTACATAACTTAACAGGTTAAGGCTGTCCCATACTAGCACTTGTGGTTGTACGTATTTCCCTTGGATCATACAACACTACGTTCGGTCATTAATCCGACACGGGCGTTAATCTCCCCCTACACTACGTGCAATTCCATCTGCACAACTGGCTATTGCCAATAATCACCTGCGTCAAAACCATAGTTTTATTTTGGGTTTTTAATCCAAAATACCAGTAACCATCAGTGTCATATCCAGCCTTTTTAAATTCTCATGAAACAATTCTAATTTGATCATCTGCATCGTTGCTAATAAAGCATGGCTAAGCATGGTTAAAATGTAATCGTATATACCCATGTTGACATCATGTATTGTCTAGCCCTATTATATGGTTATCAAGGTTCACATGTCAATACTTATTAAGGAAGTTCCATGAGATAATAGGTATACCTACCAGTACCACAAAATAGCAAATTTACAAAAAATAATCGCATGCATGAAACAATTAGATAAACAAAAGGAAAATTAAATACTGGGATCAACATGATCAAAGGGGTGCTTGCCTTGCTTAATCGTTGTTTACGATGAAGTTGTGGTCGCAGCTGACGTTGTTGATGACGGAGTTATTGATGTCGCGGGTTCTACACGTCGTTCAATGGAAATATAGCAAATAATGATCTTTAATAAAGGCAAAAAGAAATCAGATAGAAAACCAATAAAAGACTCGCAACATAAAATTGGTGTGGTTTCCGGTTAAGGTTGTACGATTTTATGTACTTGTGTCTTAGTTGATTATTTATATATACATATTTATACATTGTTAGCAGCTTTTAGGTTAAGCGACGATACGGTTCCTTATATAGATTATCTATTCTTATTTTATGAATTCAAGAGGCTAAAATTATACATTCCTGTATTATAACTTCGAATTGAAGAGGCTAAAATTATTTGGATTAATGGAATTAAACATTAGTCATTACATAGAACGTTATGCATGAATACTATTCGACCTTAAATGATTTGCATGAGAAGTAGTTTCGCATATGTTAGGTTTGTTAGATTTTAGGCCACAAGTTTTATTTTCATGGTTTTTGAGAAGGTTCTGGTGATACAAATATCTTAATTATTGACTTCTTAAATATTGTCAAGTTAATTTATCCGTATTATGGATTTCAGAGATCATAATACTTAGGGTTATTTTGCTAACAAGATTTATGTGTAAAGCACAATGAAATGAGATTATTTCTTCATAATAGGGTAATCTTTACTTTGAAGAGTATTTCTGAGCCAATTTTATAAATTTTAGTATTTAGATGAGATGTTTTATTCATTGCTGAAAGAGTTTATGTGGTATTTAGATTTACGTTATAAGGAATCAGATTTGTAAGGTTTAGCGTATGACTAATACTTAGCCTTATGTATTTTGCATGCAAGGTGGTTTATACATGTTGGGGTCTACAAAATAAGGCTATTGGCTGCATCTACATGGTTATACAATGATTCTTGCGACACCAGTACTTTAGCTAAAGGTTTCTTAAGCTCAACTATTCATATAATAGGTTGTAGGCGACCATAACACTTAGGGTTCTTGCATTAGCAGGATTCAGATGCAAAGCAAGTTGTAAATAAAATATTTTTCTAGAATATGGTAGCCCATATCTTAAAAGGTGTTTCAAGACTGATCTTAATGAAATTTACATTTAGACGTGATATTTTGAGGGCCGCCAAAAAGGCTTAAGCGTTACTAAAGTCTACGCGATAAAGGTTCATTTTTCGTTTTTAGTTTGCGACTGCACCTTATAAGATTATTTAACTATTTTTTAGGCATTAGTAGGGGATTCCTCTAAGAGTGTTTTAAAGTTGGTTCCGTGATATTTTGCTTTTATCCGAGATGTTTTTCATTTAAGTGATCATTAAGGCTTAATGGGGACTTAATTTGGCATTGCATAAACATTAGTTATTTTTGTATAACAAGGAAGGGTATCACTTTTTAAGGTCCTAGGAATTGGTTTTATCAAATTTGAAGTTCATTTGCGAAAGTTACGACTATTCGGATTATACAAGTATTGAAAATTCGACCATTTAACATTTGATGCTCACTATGGTAAAACTTAAATATTTAACTCCTTGTGACGTCAGGAGTGTAACAAAATTGGTTTGGCAAAGATTTGAGTTCATATGATCCATATTTTAACTATTCGAATTTCTATGCAAGAGAGGCTTTCTATGTTTAATTTTTAATTCAAACTGAGTTCAATTGTAAATGTTTTTGCAAAAATGGAACATTTATGACCTTAGGAATATGTGGGAATTATTTCTTGATTTTTGTAGCTATGGTTTTTAAAATTGCTACAAGGCACATAAAAGGGGCTTTAAACAAACTTGATTCCTTCACGCGTACCTGTCGTCTGGTGAACAAGGGACTAACCAACCGAGTTTGCTCACTTGTGACAATTGGGAATGCAAAAATATTTGTAACATCCCAAAAATTCTAATAAAGTAAAAATATATATATTTGGAATTTGAGTATGACTATTTCTGAGTTTTATTGGCATCGTTGGTTATTATTTGGATTTCTTTGAAATTATGCTTTGTATGAAAAATCCAACAAATAGAATTAATGAATGGATAATGGTAAAAAGATAAAAAGGTAAAAGTAAAATTTTGAAAAATTTATATTAGAAATCTTCAGAACTCAGGTAAACCATTTCAGCTAGTACATAAATTTTAATGCATAGCATAGTGAATAAATAATTGAAAAGACATCCCTTTGACCTCTAAACAGTGCAAGGACAGATTTACTATAAAACTTTCGAACATTATCTGCATATGTAGAAATTACCATAATGTCCTCAATACATTATTTACCTCTGGCAAAAATATCAGAAATTAATAATGTCATTTAAGGCCTGTTAAAATTCAAAAAATAGAAACTTTAAAAATCTCAAAATTGGAATGTCAGAATTTTTATAAAATAAATATGCAATATTTTAAATTGAAATTTTTATTTAAGCATAATTAACCCAATTAAAAATTTGACAAAAAGTTTCAAAAATAAATAATACAATTTATGCCCTTAAATAAATCAAAACCCGAAACGACAATTCTGGGCAGTGCACAGTGTCAGAGTTTTTATAAATTAACTATAGGATATTTTGGTTCCAAAGTTTTCCTGGAGGCTAACAACTACCAGTAGACTTCGGTCAAAAAGATTGAGAAAAGTTGGGTGGTGATTGATAGCCAAATTAATGCAAGTACTGACCTGTCTCGCACGGCCTTATCACCTAATCCCAGCTCTTCTCGCTACCATGTGGGCCCAGGTGCTGTGTTGACCCCTTTCGCTGGCGAGTGACGGGAAAGCCTTTCTCTCACTGCCCGGTGGTCCCTGGTCCCATTGTCAGTCACTGGCTCTACTTCTCCTCTTCTCTTCCTCTCTCCCGGCCGAGACGTGCCCGCTCTCTCTTTCGAGCCTTCGCCGCCCTGTGCTGCCGCAACCACTCCACCGCCCGTGCAATCCCCAGTGTCCATGTAGTGCCTCAGCTCTCCTGCACCTGGCCTTGACTGTCTCCCGTCACCCTGTGTTGGAAAGGTAGCCGCGCCAACTCGCTCGATGCACAGAAGCACCGCAACTCTTAACCCTTCATCCAAACCCTGTTGAACATCACCTGGACTAGCTATAGATACCGAGATAGAGTCGCAGAAAGGCCCTCTTCACTTTCTTCTACTCATTTCCTAAACCGAGTCACTGGATTGAGCTCTCTTCTTCGCTCTCACCGCGAAAAAATTTGAAATAGGGGAAGAACCGCAATTGAGTGAATTCGATAGTAACCTCTCAAATTGGTTCAATCCAGAGCTTCATTAGGCATCCTAGTTTACTGATCAAACTCTATTTTCGCTCCTCTTTGCCTGCGGCACCCTTACACCACCGCTTTTCTTCCTCGAGGCTGGCGCTCGGTGGTAGCACTTTCTGATCGCTCTCCAACTTCATCTTCAAGTAAAATAGGATCTTCCCGCTCCATTGATGCTCACCCAAAGCCTTTCCCTTGAAAATGTAGTCGCCTGCGAAGCTTCCACCGAACCGATCATGGCACTGCCGCACCTCCGCGATGGTGACCACCCTCCCGACTGCCTCAAGCCGAAAGGGTACTGTCCCTGGGTGCGCACTATCGTGCTGGTGCTCGAGGCGCTACCCGTTCCGCCACGCCGGAGCTAGTTCACGGCCGCGCAGCAAAACCCGCAAGCCCCGCTTTTGTGTCATTTGAAGGCGGGCCAGATACCACCGCCACCGCTAACTCGTGCGCTGGGCAATCGGTCTCGTGGCCGATTCAATTGAGCCAGCATGCGTGGTGAAAGCCGTTTTCCAAAAGTGAAAGCGTATTTCGATTTTTAGATTATTTTCAGAAACCGAGTTAAATCAAATGGATGTAACTTTTGAACCATAGATCCAAATTGAATGAAATAAATTTCTATCTTCATATAAAATCAAGTACCTTCAGAATATGCAATAATATTTTGAAAATGATCTCTGGGTGAATTTGAAATTTAAACTTAAAGAAAAGACACAAAGAAAGACTAAACATAAAAATTTTAGAAACAAACTTGAAATTGAATGAAACCAATTTTAATGGAATCCTTATGCTCCCAGGAACTTAAATATATAAAAATATATAAGTTTCAACTTTATTTGAACCACTTTATGTTAAAAATTAATTTTAATACATTAAATATTCAAAAATGCATAATCTGTGAAAAAGGAATCTAAAATAAATAAAACTGATTTCTAGATACTAATATGTCAGTAGGGCTTCTAAATATGTTAAAATGTTTAAATAACGATCTTGATTTGAATTGCTTCATGAATAAGAATGAGACCCTAGTGTAGAAGATACATATGTATATGCATGTTGTAAGGCCCCCATTTTTGATAATAAATACCAAAAATGGATACCATGTGCATACAGTACTAGTCCCATGATCAGTAGCTAGTACGCACAAATACAAATTGATATCACAGTCATACACAAACTTTATTACACAGCGGAAGTAAGATTACATATTATTTTTACAATACCAAAAGTAAAACTGCAGTGGAGACAATTTCCTGTAGTATGCCTTTTAACCCATTGTTCCACAGGCAACTGACAAGGGAAAAATCCTTACATAAATTCATCGTTAATTTCCCTGTATCTTGCATCAACGTACGAATCATCGGGGAAATCTGATTCTTCACCTAAAAACATCAACATGGGCAAGTTGAGTACTTACGTACTCGCAAGACTTATGCAGATCCTAAAATACATGCAGGTCATTCCAATGGAAGGTTATTAAGGTTGTTTTTGCATAAAGCCAGTTTGAATGGCAAATACAGAATAATAGATTGCAAAACAGAAATTTAGTAAATGCAATTTAGTATTGAAAGCGATAGAATGTAAACATAAATAACTCACAAAAGCTTGAGTATAACGACCATATTCAAAACCAATTTCCACCGACACACAATGGAAATTTCTAACACATGGTAGAAACCATATTTTATGAAAATAAGCAAAACTGCTAACTATGTGATGACTTTACCAAGTGTCCAAGACCGCGGACGCGGCTAATCGATTAGTTTTACACTCTGCAGAGGTATACAGTTTTCCCCACAAGACATCACTGACTCTTTGAGCAATCGATATTTGCACACTTCCTTTGGTGTGCCGCAGAGAGTCATGTTATAACTGTTACATTATTTAACCCTAACTTTGCACCAGCACGGTGACGATAAACCCATTCTGTGGCGTAAGAACTCAGAGCATAGAAATGATGGAACTACCCACAGTATGGCGTACACCGTTATATTGGTAGACGTTTAATCCATGATCACCTCGGTGTGGACGTCCTGTCGAGCAATTCATTAAGAAACAGCTCGTACTACTCCGGCCTTCCAAGTGCAAAGCTAGTTTTAAACAACTTAATAAGTTAGAGCTGTCCCATACCAGCACTTGTGGTTGTATGATTATTCTTGCCCTGAAAACAACCCATAGTTCGGTCCTTAACTCGACACGAGCAATAATCTCCACCCTACACTACATGCAAAAACATGCACAACCGACTATTGCCAATAATTGCCCGCATCTAAACCATAGTTTTATTTCATTTTCCAACCAAAATACCAACCACAAAAATGGTCATACTCATTTAAATGTCATAACCAAAATCTTTGATCATGTCACAGTTTTACGTTCATTTAAGCTTGGCTAAGCATGTTACTAAATGTGAGTAACCCAGATTGACATTAAATATTGTCTAAGCTATTCTAGGGTTTTCAAGGTTCACAATTTTCTACTTATCAAGGAAGTTCCATAATTCTACTGGTACAACTACCATTACCCGAAAGATAGCAGACTTTAATAACATTTATAAAACTGGGATCAATATGATCAATGGGGTTTGCTTGCCTTGTTGACTATCCTCGACTTCAAACTCCTGGTCATCGAATGTACCGGATTCGTCGGGTTCTACACGTCGTACGACAACATATAACAAATACCAAATTTCAATAGAGACAAAAAGAAATCAGATGGAAATATTCAAATAAAATAACTTCACAAATTCAGAAATGGTTGTAAGCATTATTTGTTCTCATTTGCAATTTAAAGATTTAATCCATTTAAACCATTATTGCAGTATTTACTACCCATTTAATAACTTAAAATTTTCTTATAACAAACCAAAAGTATTTTTACAGATTCTGGTTTCTGAGGTTACAAGGATTCTAACAAAATTTATTTTACTAAATTTGAAGGTTATTTACAAAATTTTCATGTATGACATATTGCTAACTTTTTCATTGAATTTAAATTAGAAATTCAAATAAAATTCAATTCTGAGATATCTTTGCATGTTCTGAATCTACTTGATTTTATATGAATTTAGAAATTTATTTTATCAAATTTGGCAAAGTGATTCAAAAGTTATAGCTATTTTAATATCTAGGTTTTGAATAAATGCAGAAAATCAGAAAACAGCGAAAAATGGAAAGTGCGCTTTTGCAGAGAAAATGCGCTTTCCTTTTCGAGCTAGGGTGTCTTGAGACAATGATGGCCGGGCCATTGTCGATGTGGCGACGAAGCGATCTGTGCCGACGCTGAACTGCATGCAGGCTGCGCGCGGCGACAAACAAGTGGGACCGGTTGGCAGCGACACAGCTTTGCGCAAGAGGCTGACCACCCGGGCCCAGATGGCAGTGACGCAACACAGAGCTGGGTGCGAGCGGCTGACAACTCGGACCCGCTTGGCGGTGACCCAGAGCAGGGGCGCCGCAAGGCAAGCTCGCCGGCGGTGATCTGGTGCCGGAGTGGCGGAATGGATTCCGCTCCGAGCATCAGCGCACTCGCACGAACTCAGGGATAGTCGCGCGGCAGTCTGAGTTGGCCGGGAAGGGGGTTTCCACCGGCGCGGTGCGGCGGTGGCTCTGGTGGAGCTCGCCGACGGCGGAGGAGGCCCTCTGGGGTGGAATGGGTTCCACCCAGAGGTTCAGGGCACCCGTGCGCACACGTTGGTGGCGGCGCGGTGACCTAAGGGGCTCTGCAGTGGCACGCCACCGTGCGAGGGTGGCGGCGGCCATGGCCGAGCGGCGACGACGCAAAACTAGAGCAACCCGAGCCTCGCTTGGATCCACTTGAGCATCTGCGCGACTCAAGGAACAAATTCCATCAAACGCTTTGAAAGATGAGAGAAGGAGAAGAGCTCTCACCTAGCACGGTGACGGCGGAAGGAAAACACGGCGAGGAAGCGCGCCGGGGAAGAAAGGGCTTCAAGCAAGGCTCGGGATGAACTCCTGGAGGCACTAGGAAGCTTTGGGTGAAGTGGTTCGGGGCGAAATGGTTCTGGGTGGAAGAATTGACGTTTTCCTCTTTCTGCGGTTTTTGCCGGAATTGGGGAAGATGACCAAAGCAACGGCAGAATGGTTGCACAGGGCGGTGGCTAGGTCAGCTGCGACGAGAGGGACGCCTTTTATATGGGCTTCAAGGCGGTTGGGCGAGAGCTGTGCTCGAAGAACCGAGACGCTCGTCTCTGCGCGGGAGAGAGCAGGGAGAGGGGAAGAAGAAGGCGTGGCTGGGTCGCTGACGCGTGGGGGCGAGCTGGCAGCGAGTGCCGACAGGTTTGTCTCACTGACAGACCGGGCCCACACGTCAGTGAGAGCAAGAAAAGAAGTCGGGTGAAGTCTCTGGACAGAACGGGATGATCACAGCGTTTTCGATGGTCAAACCGATACAAAATTTTATAAAATTTTTACCATAGGTCGGCAACACAATTATCAGACTCATGTAAAATTTTCACCATTTTATGATCCATGAAGAGTTTTAGAAAATTCTGCCAACACAGCTGTTGCTGCTCTGCCTATTCGGTTTTTCGTTTAATTTATGACTGAAATAAATTTCATATTTTATGAAACTTTTTGTGAGAGTCAAAAATGTTATTATACACCTTATGTAAAAATTTCATATTTTATTTATTAATTTTTATATTTTATTAATTCTGACATTACTGTTTTCCAATTTATTTCTTCACAGTTTCTGAATTTTTAAAATTACAAAATTAATTATTAAATTCTTTATATTTTTACTGGAGGTTGACACTGTGTTGATGTCGGCAAGGTAAAAATCTTGGGTCAGGATAACTTACACAGCTTTTTACCAAATTCTTTTACCATTTTTACCCTGATTTCCTTGCACATGATTTGCTTTAAATAAATATTTTATTAGTTATCCCAGCTCTTCCACCGACTTAAACAAGCTGTGGAGAGCACTCAGATTTTTATTGTGACTTTGGTAAATTTTTATTAACTTGGTATTTTTACTTTTTACCTTTTTCCATTTATTATATTCTTTGTTTCACTTTCTTGTATTAAGAAAAAGCCAAAAGAATATTCAGTAAAACTAGAAAATTCAGAGATTTCAGAAATAACACACAAAAGATTTTTAATTCAATTTTCTTTATTTTATAATTTTTGAGGCTGTTACAAATCTACCCCTCTTACAAAAATCTCGTCCCCGAGATTTGGAGATGACTAAAAGAAATCGGGGAACTCTTGTCGAAGATGATCTTCTCTTTCCCAGGTGGCTTCGTCTTCGGTATGATTGCTCCATTGGATTTTTAACATCTGGATGGTCTTGTTCCTCGTCTGGCGCTCTGCTTCTTCCAGAATACGAATTGGATGCTCCCGATAAGATAGGTCTGGTTGAAGATCTATACCTTCCAAATTGGCGAGGTCAGAGGGAACACGAAAGCACTTTTTAAGCTGAGATACATGGAAGACGTTATGAACGTCAGATAGTTGAGGTGGCAATTCTAGCTAATATGCCATCTCACCCATCTTTCCAATGATCTGAAATGGTCCAATGAATCGAGCAGCCAACTTCCCACGGATTTGAAATCGACGAACTCCACGGAGAAGCGAGACTTTAAGATAGACATAATCACCAACTTCGAAACTGAGTTCACGACGACGATTATCGACGTAACTCTTCAGACGAGACTGAGCTTCTTTGAGTCGGCTTCTGATCATATCCACTTGCTCTTGAGCCTCCTGGATAAGATCTGGGCCGAAGAATTTCCTTTCTCCAACTTCAGACCAGAAAAGAGGGGTTCGACATTTCCTTCCATACAGCGCTTCAAAAGGCGACATTTGAAGACTAGATTGGAAACTATTATTATAAGAGAATTCAGCAAAAGCCAAACTTTTCTCCCAATCAGAGCCATAGGATAGCACACAGGCTCTTAACATGTCTTCCAAAATTTGACTGGTCCTTTCCGTTTGACCATCTGTCTGAGGATGATAAGTCATGCTGAAATTCAGCTTAGTACCCAGAAGACGGTGCAAACTTTCCCAGAAACGAGAAGTAAACTGGGAACCTCGGTCAGAAACAATCGTCTTCGGGACGCCATGAAGACGGACAATATTTTCCATATATAACTCGGCAAGCTTATCTCCAGAGTGAGTAGTCTTGACCGGAATAAAGTGAGCCACCTTAGTTAAACGGTCAACGATTACCCATATGGAATCATGCCCTTTCCTGGTTCTCCGCAAACCAGTAATAAAATCCATGCTGACATCATCCCATTTCCACTCTGGAATCTTCAAAGGTTGGAGAAGTCCAGCGGGTCGTTGATGCTCGGCTTTGACACGCTGACATACATCACAGATTGCGACATATGCAGCAACATCTCTTTTCAAACCGGGCCACCAATAATCCCGTCGGAGGTCTTGATACATCTTTGTACTTCCAGGGTGAATCGAGAGGGGAGACTCATGGGCTTCTTTAAGGATCAATTCTTTCAATTCCGGATCATCAGGAACATATATTCGATTCTCGAACATAAGCACTTCATCTGAACTTTCATGAAATTTAGATTCCTTTCCTTGCTTTAACTCTTCATGGATTTTGATAATGGCTTCGTCTTTGAGCTGAGCGGCTTTAATTTGGGACTTAAGGGTTGGTTGCACCTCTAGTGCGGCCAAATAACCTTTTTCGACAGCTCCCATATTAAGCCTTTGGAATTCTTTCACAAGATCAGATTGATCGATCAAAGATGAAACGGAAAGACAATGAAGTTTTCGACTCAAAGCATAAGCTACGACATTGGCTTTACCAGGATGGTATTGAATACTAATGTCGTAATCTTTTATCAACTCTAGCCATCTTCGTTGTCTTAGATTTAGATCAGGCTGGGTAAAGAAATATTTCAGACTCTTATGATCTGTGAATACACTGCATTTGTTTCCAATCAGGTAATGTCGCCAAATTTTCAGAGCGTGCACCACCGCAGCTAATTCCAAATCATGAGTCGGATAATTGAGCTCATGGGGTCGCAACTGACGGGAGGCGTAAGCTACGACTTTTCCTTCTTGCATAAGCACACACCCAAGCCCATTCTTGGAAGCATCACAATAGACATCAAAGCTTTTGTGGACATCGGGTAACACCAGCACAGGTGCTGTTGTTAACCTTTTCTTTAACTCCTGAAAGCTTTCTTCACATTCAGGTGTCCACTCAAATTTCTTTTCTTTCTTGAGAAGCTGGGTCAAGGGACGAGCGATTTTAGAAAAGTTCTCGATAAAGCGGCGATAATATCCCGCTAGACCGAGAAAACTTCGAATTTTCGGAACAGACTGAGGGGCTTCCCAGTCTAGAACAGCTTTGACTTTACTGGGATCAACGAAAATACCACCTTTGGAAAGGATATGACCAAGGAAAGCAATTTCTTTTAACCAAAATTCACATTTCTCAAATTTGGCATAAAGCTTATGCTCTCGAAGCTTCTCGAGTACCATGCGCAAATGATGCGCATGATCTTCTTCAGATTTGGAATAGACGAGAATATCATCAATGAATACCACCAAGAACTTATCTAAATACTCCATGAAGACTTTATTCATGAGGCACATAAAATTAGCAGGAGCATTTGTAAGTCCGAAAGACATTACGGTATATTCATATAAATCGTAACGAGTGGTAAAAGCGGTCTTAGGAATATCTTCTGGTCTGATCTTCAATTGATAGTACCCATGTCTTAAATCAATTTTTGAAAAGATTTGAGCACCGGTCAATTGGTCGAACAGATCATTGATACGAGGCAAGGGATATTTGTTCTTAATTGTGACATCATTCAAGGCGCGATAGTCCACGCACATGCGTATTCCACCATCCTTTTTAGGCACAAAAAGAACTGGACTACCCCAAGGAGAAGAGCTAGGTCGAATAAAGCCTTTTCTCAACTGCTCTTGAATTTGATTCTTTAGTTCGACTAACTCATCAGGGGGCATACGATAAGGACGCTTGGATATTGGTGCTGTTCCAGGAACAAGGTTTATGACAAACTCTATATCCCTATCTGGAGGCAGGCCTGGCAATTCTTCTGGAAAAACATCAGGGAACTCGGAGACAATTGGAATCTGGCTTAAATCTTTTACTATGGCTGAACAAAGAGAAACTTGAGAATTTGAAGAACTTTGAATGGAAGAGAAATGAACTGGAATTCCTTCTGGGCTCAACAAAGAAATGGATCGATTGGCACAGTCTATGCATCCTTTGAACTTAGACAACCAATCCATACCAAGGATTACTTCTAACCCTGAGGTTTCTATAAGGATAAGGTCAGCATGAAACATGATTCCATTAATTTCAATGCTAACCCTAGGACAAAACTTAATTGAATTCATGACTGAACCAGGGGAATAGATTATCATTTTGGCAGAAAGGAGATCAATTTCTAAGTTATTCTGATCGGCGAATTTCTTAGAAATAAATGAGTGCGATGCTCCAGAATCAAACAATACCAAAGTAGGTACTAAGTGCACAGGAAACATACCCAGTACCACATCTGGCGCTTCGCTTGCTTCTTCAACGGTCACATGATGAAGACGACCGCTACTCGCACTGCGATTAAGAGCTGCAGCAGGCTTGGAAACTTGAGAATTCCCAGCTCCTGAGGGTCGACCTTGGGGTCTCTGGGCTCCCTGCGACGACTGCTGCCCTAACGCTTGACCTCTTTTAGGGCAGGCATTTGCATAATGCCCACGCTCTTTACAATGATAACAGGTCACACCAGCTGCTTGATTCTGAACTCCAGAAGTCCTCCCTTCATTGCTGCTCGAGGGACGAACAGAGGGTTGCTGGGGCCGAGGAACCTGAACTTGACGCCTCTGCTACTGCTGACGAGGCGGAGGAGGTCGAACATTGGTCGGCTGACCAATGCGCGGCCTCGACAAACTCGGACTGGCGGCCTTCCGCGCCATCCACTTCCTCTTACGACTCTCCATCATGTCCCGTGAACTATGCTCAGCTATTATAGCTTTGTCCACGAGCGTTTGAAAGTCATGAAAGTCGTGAATGGCCAAAAGATGCTTTACTTCATTGTTCAGATTGTCCCGGAAATGCTCGATTCTTCGGGCTTCTGAACTAACTTCTGACGATGCATAACGAGCAAGGTAATTAAAACGGTGAAGATACTCCGTCACATACATATTTCCTTGACGCAGATCAAGGAATTCCTGTCTTTTTTAATTCACCAGGCTCGAAGGAATATGCGCCTTCCTGAAGGCTTCTTTGAAAACATCCCAAGAAATTTCTTGACCTTGGGGCCTTGCCGCTTGAAAATTTTCCCACCAAACTGCAGCGGCTCCCTGGAGTTGGTACGATGCATATAGAACCTTCTCATGATCATTGCATTGAGCAATGGTCAGCTTGCTCCCAATAGATCGTAGCCAATCATCAGCGTCCAGGGGATCTGATGAAGAAGAAAAGGTTGGAGGCCGGGTCTTCAGGAATTCTCCCAACTTAGACTGATGGGATGATTCGCCAAACCCCGGCCTAGCACTTGCGGCACCAAGGTTGGTCGTGTTCTGGACCAACTGTTGGAGCAACAGGGTATTCGTCTGGCGACCCAGTTCTATCATCGCAAGCACCTGAGCCATGGTCGGCGGACCTGGCAACTGCCCCTCCGGAACTTCTTCTTCTTCTTGGACTTGCGGGGGCGGAGAATCTCGACGGCTTGAACGACGCGACGAAGATCCTCGGATTGCCATCGGATGGACTGGATTAGGCTGGGCTGGAGTGGCCGAAGTCACTCGCCGCGGGTGAGTTTCCGGGGTTTCCTCACTCCCCAGAATCTCATCCAAGGATCGGGTGGCAGGCATCTGGAACAAGATTATTAATGAATTAACAAATAAGATCTGATAAATTTTAATCTCAGTTGTTACCATTTGTTTTAGAAGCATGTTTCAACATTATTCATGAGTTGATTATTATTATTGAGGATCACAACATCGTAAAAATATTAACTGAAAGTTAAATATTTACGAGTAGGAACCAAAAGCACACAAAACAATATTAACAAGAACTTTATTTCAACTTTATAATATTCACAACAAAACGTAACATTTATTTTTGACGCTACTACATAAAAAAGGGCAAAATAAAAACTTTCTTTAGCCCTACTCATTTTCTACCCATCACCTAATCTACTCATGGACTATTACTATCCCTACGACTAGAACTCTCGGCGTCGGGAGGAAAAGGGATCTCCTGAAGCGATGCTCCTGCGGCCTCTGAGGACGCCGCGGAGGAAAACTATGGGGGTCTACCTGGATGCTCGGCAATCTAGGGCGACTCCCTATCACTGACATCCTCGCCTGGCGACACCTGGGTGGTACTTGGGTGTCGTAGGGCGCGGGCGTCTGAGGGACTTGTCCTAAAACTAAGCGAGGGACAATACCTCTGGCAACACAGGGGGCAATGGGATTCTCTAGGAATGCTATGCGACGACGCGCCTCCCTGTATTGAGTTACTGCCTAACGGCAATACTGATCAGAGGCATTTATGAATTCCACTAGGTTACGTAGAGTTGGATTTTGTAAACCAGTGGCATCCTATAGCTATTCTCCCCACCTGGTGGCCGGAATGGAATCCTCCTATATGCAACTGCCAGTTCAGGTAGAATGTGGCGTAAACTGACAATAGCCATATAGGCGGCTTCATTTATGGCCATCATGAGGGAAGAACCGGGACCCTCAAAAGACAAAAACTCTTCACTGTCCTCATCTCGGGTAGGGATGTCCACCCTAGCTATGTATTCTACGGAGACAGAACTAACTGCCGAGTGAAATACTATATATCGTGGATTTTCGGGAAAATGGGCGAACTCTAGCAAACGAGCAAGAAATCCCGCCATGCCAGAATCCTCCCTATTAGTGGAAGTATAACATGAAGTGTATCCGCCCATCTGCACATTTAATAAGGAATTAGCATTCCTGATTAAATGCAAGACAGTAAAGCAATTTTTGGAAGAAAAGATTCTAGCAGAAATTTAAAAACAGAAAAGAGTTATTAACAGGTATATGCATAATCAAAAGAGAAGTTTCATGCATATAAAGAATAGATAGGTAAGATGTCCTAATTCAATATTTTAGTTTGTTTGGGTCCTAATGTCAAATTTTAGGTTTTTATTATTCCCAAACTACCTAAGGTTTCCTACAGTCAGCATGGCTCTGATACCAACTTGTAAGGCATCCATTTTTGATAATAAATACCAAAAATGGATACCATGTGCATACAGTACTAGTCCCATGATCAGTAGCTAGTACGCACAAATACAAATTGATATCACAGTCATACACAAACTTTATTACACAATGAAGTAAGATTACAAATTATTTTTACAATACCAAAAGTAAAAGCTGCGGTGGAGACAATTTCTTGTAGTATGCCTTTTAACCCATTGTTCCACAGCAATCGACAAGGAAAAATCCTTAGATAAATTCATCGTTAATTTCAGATATCTGCATCAACGCATTTAATCATCGGGAAATCTGATTCTTCACCTAAAAACATCAACATGGGCAAGTTGAGTACTTACGTACTCGAAAGACATGCAAATCCTAAAATACATGCAGATCATTCCAATGGAAGGCTATTAAGGTTGTTTTTGCATTAAGCCAGTTTGAATGGCAAATACAGAATAATAGATTGCAAAACAGAAATTTAGTAAAAGCAATTTAGTATTGAAAGCGATAGAATGTAAACATAAATAATTCACAAAAGCTTGAGTATAACGACCATATTCAAAACCAATTTCCAACGACACAACATGGAAATTTCTAACACATGGTAGAAACCATATTTTATGAAAATAAGCAAAACTGCTAACTATGTGATGACTTTACCAAGTGTCCATGACCGTGGACGCGGCTAATCGATTAGTTTTACACTCTGCAGAGGTATACAGCTTTTCCCACAAGACATGACTGACTCTTTGAGCAATCGATATTTGCACACTTCCTTTGGTGTGCCGCGGAGAGTCATGTTATAACTGTTACATTATTTAACCCTAACTTTGCACCAGCACGGTGACGATAAACCCATTCTGTGGCGTAAGAACTCAGAGCATAGAAATGATGGAACTACCCACAGTATGGCGTACACCGTTATATTGGTAGACGTTTAATCCATGATCACCTCGGTGTGGACGTCCCGTCGAGCAATTCATTAAGAAACAGCTCGTACTACTCCAGCATTCCAAGTGCAAAGCTAGTTTTAAACAACTTAATAAGTTAGAGCTGTCCCATACCAGCACTTGTGGTTGTATGATTATTCTTGGCCTGAAAACAACCCATAGTTCGGTCCTTAACTCGACACGAGCAATAATCTCCACCATACACTACGTGCAAAAACATGCACAACCGGCTATTGCCAATAATTGCCCGCATCTAAACCATAGTTTTATTTTCATTTTCCAAACAAAATACCAACCACAAAAATGGTCAAACTCATTTAAATGTCATAACCAAAATCTTTGATCATGTCACAGTTTTACGTTCATTTAAGCTTGGCTAAGCATGTTACTAAATGTGAGTAACCCAGATTGACATTAAATATTGTCTAAGCTATTCTAGGGTTTTCAAGGTTCACAATTTTCTACTTATCAAGGAAGTTCCATAATTCTACTGGTACAACTACCATTACCCGAAAGATAGCAGACTTTAATAAAATAAAGTATGCAATAAAACATTTAATGAAAACATTTATAAAACTGGGATCAATATGATCAATGGGGTTTGCTTGCCTTGTTGACTATCCTCGACTTCAAACTCTTGGTCGTCGAATGTACCGGATTCGTCGGGTTCTACACGTCGTACGGCAACATATAACAAATACCAAATTTCAATAGAGACAAAAAGAAATCAGATGGAAATATTCAAATAAAACAACTTCACAAATTCAGAAATGGTTGTAAGCATTATTTTTTCTCATTTGCAATTTAAAGATTTAATCCATTTAAACCATTATTGCATTATTTACTACCCATTTAATAACTTAAAATTTTCTTATAAGAAACCCTAAGTATTTTTACAGATTCTGGTTTCTGAGGTTACAAGGATTCTAACAAAATTTATTTTACTAAATTTGAAGGTTATTTGCAAAATTTTCATGTATGACATATTGCTAACTTTTTCTTTGAATTTAAATTCAAAATTCAAATAAAATTCAATTCTGAGATATCTTTGCATGTTCTGAATCTACTTGATTTTATATGAATTTAGAGATTTATTTCATCAAATTTGGCCAAGTGATTCAAAAGTTATAGCTATTTTAATATCTAGGTTTTGAATAAATGCAGAAAATCAGAAAACTGCCGAAAATAGAAAGTGCGCTTTCGCAGAGAAAATGCGCTTTCCCTTTTCGGGCTAGGTTCTATTGAGACAACGATAGGTCGGGCCACTATCACGATCTGGCGCGCGGTTGACGACTGCAGGCGGCATTGCTGCGTGCGCGGCCAAACAAGTGGGACCGGTTGGCAGCGACACAGCTTTGCGCAAGAGACTGACCACCCGGGCCCAGATGGCAGTGACGCAACACAGAGCTGGGTGCAAACGGCTGACAGCTCGGACCCGCTTGGCGATGACCCAGAGCAGGGGCGCGGCAAGGCGAGTTCGACGGCGGCAATCTGGTGCCGGAGCGGCGGAATGGATTCCGCTCCGAGCATCAGCGCACTCACGCGAACTTAGGGACGATTGTGCGACGGTCTGAGGTGGTCGGGATGGGGGTTTCCACCGGTGGGGTGCGGCGGTGGCTCTGGTGGAGCTCGCCGACGGCGGAGGAGGCCCTCCGGGGTGGAATGGGTTCCACTGAGAGGTTAGAGGCACCGTGCGCTGCGTTGGTGGCGTCCACGGTGACCTGAGGGGCTCTGCAGCGGCACACCACCGTGCCAGGGCGGCGGCGGCCATGGTCGAGCGGCGACGACACAAAACTAGAGCCAACCGAGCCTCGCTTGGATCCAGTTGAGCATCTGCGCGACTCAAGGAACAAATTCCATCAAACGCTTTGAAAGATGAGAGAAGGAGAAGAGCTCTCACCTAGCGCGGCGACGGCGGAAGGAAAACACGGCGAGGAAGCTCGCCGGGGAAGAAAGGGCTTCAAGCAAGGCTCGGGATGAACTCCTGGAGGCACTAGGAAGCTTTGGGTGAAGTGGTTCGGGGCGAAATGGTTCGGGGTGGAAGAATTGACGTTTTCCTCTTTCTGCGGTTTTTAGGAATTGGGGAAGATGACCAAAGCAATGGCGGAATGGTTGCAGGCGGTGGCTAGGTCGGCTGCGACGAGAGGGACGCCTTTTATATGGGCTTCAAGGCGGTTGGGCGAGAGCTGTGCTCGAAGAACCGAGACGCTCGACTCTGCGCGGGAGAGAGCTGGGAGAGAGGAAGAAGAAGGCGCGGCTGGGTCGCTGACGCGTGGGGGCGAGCTGGCAGCGAGTGCCGACAGGATTGTCTCACTGACATACCGGGCCCACACGTCAGTGAGAGCAAGAAAAGAAGTCGGGTGAAGTCTCTGGACAGAACAGGATGATCACAGCGTTTTCGAAAGGTCAAACCGATACTAAATTTTATAAAAAATTTACCATAGTTCGGCAACACAATTATCAGACTCATGTAAAATTTTCACCATTTTATGATGCATGAAGAGTTTTAGAAAATTCTGACAACACAGCTGTTGCTGCTCTGCCTATTCGGTTTTTCGTTTAATTTATGACTGAAATTAATTTCATATTTTATGAAACTTTTTGTGAGAGTCGTAAATGTTATTATACACCTTATTTAAAAATTTCAGATTTTATTTATTAATTTTTAAATTTTAATAATTCTGACATTTCTGTTTTCCAATTTATTTCTTCACTATTTCTGAATTTTTAAAATTGTAAAATTAATTATTAAATTCTTTATATTTTTATTGGAGATTGAAACTGTGTTGATGTCGGCAAGGTAAAAATCTTGGGTCAGGATAACTTACACAGATTTTTACCAAATTCTTTTACCATTTTTACCCTGATTTCCTTGCACATGATTTGCTTTAAATAAATATTTTTTTAGTTATCCCAGCTCTTCCACCGACTTAAACAAGCTGTGGAGAGCACTCAGATTTTTATTGTGACTTTGGTAAATTTTTATTAACTTGGTATTTTTACTTTTTATCCTTTTCCATTTATTATATTCTTTGTTTCACTTTCTTGTATTAAGAAAAAGCCAAAAGAATATTCAGTAAAACCAGAAAATTCAGAGATTTCAGAAATAACACAAAAAAGATTTTTAATTCATTTTTCTTTATTTTATAATTTTTGAGGCTGTTACACATGTAACTAGCAGTTAAATCTATATACATGTATATATGCAGAATGGACCATGAAACTGAGTTACTTTATAGAAACAAAATGTTTAATAAACATGAGTTGAATAAGTCTTATAATTAGAGTATAACCCAAATGTAAAATATGTATGTAAAATACATATATATATATGTGAACATGTATAATAATTAATAGTAGTATAGATATGTGCATGACCATAGTGTCCATAATAGGCTTTATACCAATTTAAATTCACATAATTCAAACTAAGGTCCAAAATTAAATATTTTTGCATATTCTGAAATTTTATGATTTTAAATAAATTTATAACTTTGTTTTTGTATTTTAGCGGGTTTGCATTTGCTCGGTTTTAAGAAAATGCCAAAATTAGAAAATACGCTTTCCAGTTTTGAAAGCGACTTTCCTTTTTTCGGATGGCTTTTGAATTAACGCACGTGGCTGACATGAAGGGCCCACAGGCAGAGGCTGTGGCTTGGCTATGAGAGGACTAAGGTTCATAAGTGGGGCTCGACTGTTAGGGAGCCAAAACAGGGGAGTAGATAGGGCACATCGCCGATGAAGCTACGACCATAGGGATGCTCAGCCGAAGGCACAGCTGGCTCGAGGATGTAACAGCCTCAAAAATCATAAAATAAAGAAAAATGAAATAAAAATATTTTGTGCATTATTTTCGAAATTTCTGAAATTCCTGGATTTTCTGAATATTCTTTTGGCTTTTCTTTAATGCAAAAATGTGAAATGAAGAATATAGTAAATAGAAAATGGTAAAAAGTAAAAATGTTAATTCAACAAAAATTTACCAAAGTTTCTAAAAATATCTGAGGGCTCTCCTCAGCTTGCTTAAGTCGGTGGGTAAGCTGAATTTATAAAAATATTAATTAATCAAAGATAATCATGAGTAAATATCTCAGGGTAAAATGGTAAAACAATTTGGTAAAAATATCTGTAGATCATCCTGACCCAAAATTTTTATCTTGCCGACATAAAAACAGTATCAATCTTCAGTAAAAATATCAATAATTTATTAATTCATTTTATAATTTTAAAAATTCAAAAACAGTGAATAAATAATCTGGAAAACAGTAATGTCAGAATTTATAAAATTTAAATATTAATAATTAAAATCTGTAATTTTTACAGAAGGTGTAGAATGACAATTCAAACCATTATAAAAGTTTTGTAAAATAATAACTTCATTTAAATCGCAAATTAAAATAAAAACAGAATGGGCAATGTAGCAACTGTTGCAATGTCAGAATTTTATAAAAATAATCATGCATCATAAAATGGCGAAAATTTTTCAGGAGGCTGGTAATATCCTTGCCGACCTATGGTAAAAATTTCAAAAATTTTCGTGCCCGTTTGAACGTTGAAATTTCCGTTGAAATCCCGTTCGGTCGTGAGGCTTCTCCAGAGTTCTTTTCTCGCTGTCGCTGACATGTGGGCCCGGGCTGTCAGTGAGCCAGCTCGGCCGACAGTCGCTGCAACCTCGCCCCCACGCGTCAGCGACTCAGCGGCGTCTTCTTCTCCTCTCTCCCGCTCGCTCTCTCGCGCAGAGACGCCGCTCTCGGTCTTTCTCGCGCCAGCTCGCTCCAACCGCCTCTTAGCCCTTATAAAAGCCCCTCCTCTCTTCGCCGCCGACCCAGCTAGCTCCCAGTGCAAGCCATTCCGCCGTTGCTTTGGTCATCGTCTCCAATTCCGGCGAAAACCCGAAAGAGGGCAAAACCCCAAATCTTCGCGCCGAAGCCATTTCGTCCCAATTCCTTCTACCAAGCATCCTAGAGCCTCCTGAAGTCCATCCCGAGCCCCTACGAAACCCATTCTTCCCGGCGAGCTCCTCGCGCGTTTTCTTCGCACACACGCGCTGCGGTGAGACCTCTATTCCGCGCTCATTCTTTGAACTAAACCCATAAATGGGATCCTTGAAGTCCACCGATTCTTTTGGTAGTGATCTTCAAGCTCGGGAAGGTCTCGTTTTGCGAGAACGCCGGTGAGCCGTGAGCTCCGCCGCCTCTCCGGTGGCGAGCCGCCCCGCCATCTCCTACCAAGCGCCACCACCCAAAGATGCGCACAAGTGTCTTTGAGCATGAATCGGAACCCATTCCGTGATTCGTGCCAGCCGCCGGCGAGCTCGTCTTGTTGCGGATCCGCTCGGGTCACCGCTGCAGGCCACTGTCGGCCCGCGTCTTGTTGAAGTCATGCCACGACATGCGACCTTTGTCACCAGCCAGCATGAGCGCGATCCATGTGAAGCCAGCGCGGCCGCCAGTAATACGCAGATCGGTCATTGACCGATGGGCCCGGCTTGTCAGCGCCTCAAGCGCGGTTCAGCCCGAAATGGAAAGCGCGTTTTCCGAGCGAAAGCGTACTTTCCATTTTCGGCAATTTTCTGATTTTTAGTATTTAATCAAAACCTAGATATTCATTTAGCCATATCTTTCAAATCATTTAACCAAATTTGATGAAATAAAATTCTAAATTCATCTAAAATCCAGTAGATTCAGAATATGCAAAAATATTTCAGAATTGAATTTTATTTGAAATTCGAATTTAAATTCAAAGTAAAGGTTAGAAATATGCCATTCATGGAAATTTTGCAAATAACCTCCAAATTTAGTAAAATAAATTTTATTAGAATCCTTGTAATCTCAGGAACCAGAATCTATAAAAATACTTAGGTGTGTTGTAAGAAAAATCTAAGTTACAAAATGAGTAGAAAATAATGCAATAATGGTTTAAATAGATCAAATCTTTAAATTGCAAAGAAAACAAATAACTCATGTAACCATTCCTGAAATTATGAAATCATTTTATTTGAATATTTCCATCTGATTTCTTTTGGCCTTGTTGAAATTTGGTATTTATTCTATGTCGCCTACGGCGTGTAGAACCCGATTTAACCCTGTACATTCGACGACCAGAGTTCAAGTCGAGGAAAATCAAGAAGGCAAGCAAAACCCCTTTGATCATATTGATCCCAGTTTTATAAATGTTTTCATTAAGTGTTTTACTGCATACTTATTTTTTTTATTAAAGTCTGCTATATTTCGGGTAATGGTAATTGTACCAGTAGACTTATAGAACTTCCTTGATAAGTAGGAAATTGAGAACCTTGAAAACCCTAGATTAGCTTAGACAATATTTAATGTCAATCTGGGTTACTCACATTTTGTAGGGACCCGAATCCACTGATTCGAACCCACTGTGTTTACTGCACTATTCCCAGGATCAACGCTAGTGCACACAGCTTAACATTGGTACATATCACATCATACACAACGATAATAGAATAATAGTTCATTTATTGATATAGCTAAATGTATGATCTTATGACCAACTTACATTATTAAGCCACGCAGGGCAAGACGGAGAATATAAGCTAATAATTAAGCAGCGGAAAGTAGAAACGTAGATAGCTCATCAGTTCACCACAGCAACCGACAAGGCTCGGACCCTAATGACTCGTGTCTTCATGGACTTCATCTTCCAACACAGTGTAGATTCTTCAACTGTTGATTATTGTTGTTTGGCAAGGGTGAGTACTTAAAGCACTCAACAAGTTGTGCATGTAATGCGATTCTATTTATCTATATGTAAGGCTTATTCCAAAGGATAGGCTATCATGGCTATTTTGCAATAAGCAAGATTTATGAACAAATACAATGAATAGATTGTAAAGAATGTAAAACAAATAGCAATAATAAATAAATTCAAGATTTCTCAAGTAAACCAAGTTTCCAATCCTAAATCAAGTTCCAATCTTCCATATGGCCATCCTGCCATCCCAACCAAGTTGTCCAATTTATTAATCTAACCCTTAACTGTAATTCCCGAGCATTGCTCAATACCGCGAGCACGGCTATCCGAATAGTTTCACACTCTGCAGAGGTTATGCACTTTACCCACGTGATACAACCAAACACCACAAAGGCGAAAGATTATAACAAAGCCTTTACAATGCTCTATCTTAATCCGATACTACCCGCTAAGGTTTCAACACTGGCGGGTCTGTAAACCACATCCAGGGCCCCCCTCTTGCGCCATGTGAATTACACCCTGACCCGGGAACTCACACCGACCACGATAGTATCAACATTAAGACTTTGCAAATTACTCAGCTAGGCTGGCCCATACCAGACATGTGGTTGCATGATTGACTCAGGTCAAAGGCTTGCAAGGTTAAGTCCTTAGTGTGATCAAGGCAAGACTTCCACATACCATCTGCCCATCGGGCCCACCTTGGCCTCCTCGCCCCTGCCACTTGCCCCAATCTAAGTGATTATCACCCAGTTGATTACCAAGCACCACGTGCCATCAACAATTCAACATCGTTGCGTGACATGACTCGCCACAACAACTCAATCTCCTCGTGTGATCCCACATGACACACAAGTTCATAATATTGTTCCATATTCCATTAATCAAGATTAATTATCAATGATTCTGACACATGTGATGACGTGGCATGGCTAAGCAACTAATACGAACTAAACCTCCAATGTTGATTATAATTATTAACCAACTATATTAAACCAATCTAAGGTGACAATGGATCATGGCATACAATGACAAGGTAGGGTATAGATCAATCGGTATTTTAGCTAAGCCCAAACTAATTTGAAACATTGTATATTTGAAATATATGCAATAGCGTAAATCAAACATAGCAATTTTATAAACATGGGTTCAACATGATCAAAGCACAACTTGCCTTGGAATAGGTCCTGATCTGGATCTGAAGTTTGCTCTTGAGTTGCTTGATCTTCCTCGGCGTCGCACAATTCAACGTCTCACGCTGCATCAAGAAGAAAAGCAAATAAATACCAAAACAGAGAGCAATTGAACTCCAAAAATCAAATAAAATTCACCATTAAATATATCTCAATTTTACAAATTTTTAGAAACTGGAATCACTCAAATCCGAGTTACGATGCAAAAGATATAGCCTTTTGAAGTTTGAAATAAATATCAAATCGTAAAATCGTAAATTCGAAATTAACAGATTTATTTTTATACTGAAAAAGATGATTTATGACGTCAGCGTGACCTCATGATGACGTCATCTTCACCGAATTTCCAATCGGATTATTTTTCCAATTGAAAATATGATTATGACGCAAGCATGACGTCAGCGTGACGTCAGCGATGAACTGAGCCAATCGGGTGGCGACACGTCGCTCGGCGTATGGACTGGGTCCATGAGGCAGCGCAAGTCTACGGTGCACCCGGTCCACAGCGCTTCGATCTTCGTGCGCCACGCGGCATCATCTGGTTGGCGCAACCCACGGTGCGATCCAGGCCTTCCATCACCGATCCGACGGCTCACGTTTAGCGACGACGTGGCTTACCGACACGTATTCCACGCGGCAAGAACTGACGTGTTCGATCCCAGATCCAACGGCTGCAAATGCTTACGAGATTCGACGACGAGCTCGGCGGCGCGTTCACCGGAGACCGAGACGAAGACGAGCCCGACGGCGTTTCGGCGAACAAAAGGCGGCGAAGACACCTGGAACCGAAGCGTCTCCTCGCGGCGATCCCAGATCTACCCTCCACAGCGGCGGAAGAACACCGGTCGGCCACGAAAACGAAGAAACGACGGCGGCGGTTGTCCACGGGGTCCGGCGAGTCCGTGCGAGCTCCACGCAGCGCTTTAGCAGCCGAAAGCTAGGGGAAAACGTGCGGCGAAGGCAGGTGATCCTCGGGGTTCGATCGGGTCCGCCTTTTAAGGGCCTTGAGTCCGTGGCGGGCACGAACGCCCGCCGCCGCGTCGAAATCGGCGCGGATTCGAATCGGACACGGCGGCGCTGTCGCCCATCGCGACCGCCCACGTGGCGCGATCCGACGGCGCCACCCGCTAGGGTTTCCACCGACGCGACGCCTCTACCGTCCGATCCTCGATCAACGGCCACGATCGAGCCTCTAGAATCGGGCGAAGGTTATGCGCGCGGGCGGACGAAAACAAAGAATGGGCTTGGCCCAACACTGTTCAACTTCTTTTTAAAAGGATTTTCTATTTAAAACAATTCCAGAAATTCATTTTATTTGTTTTAGGCAATAAAATAATCAGGAAAAATCCAAGAAAAATCTCAAAATTACTTTGAGACATTCTGGACTCAATTAAAATATTTTTGCCAAAACTTTATTTTAACTTTGCATAGATTTAAATACTTTTGGATAAAAAGCAATAAACTTGACATAAGATTTAATTCAAATAAATCCAGAAAAATCCAAATAAATTCCAGAAAATCACAAATGCACATTTAAGCAAATAAAACTTAATTAAGCTGAATTTTGGGATGTTACAAACCTCCCCTTAATGTAATCTCGGCCGAGATTCGTGGCTAACTATAGAGTAGGTTTGGAATTCGACTTTAAATCTTCTTCTCGCTCCCAAGTGGCTTCACTTTGGAATGATTGCTCCATTGAACTCGCAAAGCGAATAGACTTGTTTCGGTCTTGCGCTCCATAACATCCAAAATTCGATCGGTTGCTCTTTATAAGTCAAATCTTCTTGCACTCTATTGCATCCAACGGGTTTGCTCTGCTTGGCACTCGAGACACTTCTTAAGGCTGCGATACATGGAATACATCATGCACTCGCCAAAGATCGAGGCAACTCTAATCGATAAGCCACCTCTCCTCGACGGCTCGTAATCTTGAACGGACCGACATATCTTGGTGCAAGCTTCCTTTAACGTGGAATCTCTTAACGCCTTAAGAGGGGTAACCCGAGATACACATGATCTTCGGTTCAAACTCAAATCTCGACGACGATTATCTGCGTAGCTTTTCTCGCCTTGATCGTGCTATCTTTAACCTCTCTCGATCATTGCGACTTGACTTTGGCTTCCTCGAGAATGTCCGCCCAAAACCAATCGCTCTCTGTTTCATTCCAATTCAATGGAGTACGACAAGCACGCCCATACAACGCCTCGAATGGTGACATCTGTAGGCTAGCTTGATAACTATTATTATAATCGAATTCGCGTATGGCAAACATTTATCCCAAGAGGTAGCATAAGCTAAAGCACAAGCTCTCAACATATCCTCTAAAATCGATTTACTCTCTCGACCGACCATCATGCTGCGGGTGATATGTCAGACTAAAATTCAAACGGGTCCCCATTGCTTCGTGCAACTTATTCCAAAACCTTGAGGTAAATTGGGTACCTCATCGACACAATCTTCTTGGGCACTCCATGCAAACATACAATCCTCGACATGTACAATTACGCCAAACGATCTCGGCAGTAGGTGGTCTTTCTTTGGGATGAAATGAGCGACCTTGGTTAGACGATCCACTATAACCCAAATGGAATCGTAACCTTTCGAGTCTTAGGTAGACCGTGATAAAATCCATTCCGATTTCTTCCCACTTCCATTCCGAATTTTTAACTACCGCAATGCATCAATGGTCTTTGGTGCATAGCCTTTACTCTCGACATACGTCGCATAATGCAACATGCTCACCACTTCACGCTTCATATTCGCCACCGTAATCTCTCCTTCAAATCTGGTACATCTTGGCACTTCTGGATGAATTGAGTACTTAGAATCGTGAGCCTCCTCAAGAATCAATTGCTTTAGCTCCTTTTATCCGACGCAAATTCGCTTTTCAAGAACATGGTTCCTTGCTCATCCAGAGTGAAATCTAAGGCTAGGCCTTCTTCCTTTTTAGCCTTGATTTTTGAAATTTTATCGTCATCTTGTTGACCTTCTCTAATCTGATCCTCTAGTGTTGGCTTCACTTCTAGCGCAGCTATCATTCCTTGCGGAACGACTTCCAATCTTAGCTTCTGAAATTCCTTGCATAGTTCGGTTGATCCTCCATTGACATCTGATTTGCGCTATGGCTCTTTCGACTCGAGCATCCGCCACCACATTGGCTTTTCCAGGTGATAATGGATTCCCATATTATAATCCTTAATTAGCTCCACCATCTTCATTTGCCTCATATTCAGTCACTTGAGTGAATATGTATTTTAGACTCTTATGGTCCGTATATATCTCACATCTATTTCCTATGAGATAATGACGCCATATCTTTAAAGCATGCACTACGGCAGCTAACTCCAAATCATGCGTTGGGTAATTCACTTCATGCGGTCTTAATTGTCTCGACGCATAAGCAACGACTTTGCCTTCTTGCATTAACACGCATCCCAAGCCTTGCTTCAAGCATCACAAGAAATATCAAATCCATTACGCACATCCGCAATACTAATACGGGGCTGTTGTTAAACGCTTTAATTCCATGAAACTTTTCTCGCACTCAAGCGCCCATGCAAACTTCTTTTCTTTCTTCAACAATCTGCGTCGGGGTTTAGCAATTGTCGAGAATCCTTCTATGAATCGACGGTAATATCCCGCCATTCCCGTAAAACTACGGATCTGGTAATGACTTCGGTGGCTCCATTGCAACATGCGTCCACTTTGTCGGGTCGATGCGACTCCTTTGGTAGTCATTACATGACCCAAGAATTCGACTTTCTCCTTCCGTAATTCACACTTGCTAAACTTTGCATATAGTCGATGCTCTCACTGCCTAAAACCATCCTTAGATGTTCTCGCATGCTCTTCTTGGTCTTTGAGTAAACCAAAATATCGCCTATGAAGACCACAATGAACTTATCCAAGTAATCCATGAAAACCTTATTCATCATGTTCATGAAATACGCCGGGCATTAGTCAATCCAAATGACATGACCGTGAACTCATAATGTCCATATCGCGTAGAAAACGCGGTCTTAGGTACATCCTCCGCTCGGATCTTCAATCGATGGTATCCTCGAACGAAGATCTATCTTGAGAAAACTCAGCTCCTCTTAATCGATCAAATAAGTCATCGATCCGGGCAACGGATACTTATTCTTGATCGTTACTTCATTAAGTGCACGATAGTCGATGCACATTCTAAGACTTCCATCCTTCTTGCGAACAAACAAAACCGGGGCTCCCCACGGTGATGAACTTGGTCTAATGAAACCCTTCTCTTGCAGTTCCTCAATCTGCTTCTTCATTTCCACTAACTCGTCGGTAGGCATCCGATATGGTCTCTTTGATATCGGTGCTGTACCTGGCGCTAACTCGATAACGAACTCGATATCACGGTCCGTGGCAATCCCGCAAATCTTCCGAAACACATCCGGTATTCCTCGCCATCGCACATCTTCCATCTCGATGGCTTTCACGCCGTTGACCATTAATCGCCCATCTCGAATCTGCGGTCGCTTGAAACTCCACTTTCTTGCCACTAGGGCCTTCCAAAGTTACAATCCTTCGCCACAATCCAAAATACTTTATGCTTTGACGGCCAATCCATTCCAAGGATGACGTTTAGGATTGCGATCTATCAAGATAAGATTCGCTAGAAATTTATCCCATCCATAAGCAACTTAGCTCCCAAACACCCAAGGCTAGATCTAAGCTCGGATCCCGGGCTTGGACTAAGAGCACACACTTAAGATTCACCACTTTAAATCCATTCTTGGTTGCAAAACTTTGAGAAACGAACGAACGCGAAGCCCGTAATCAAACAAAGCAGTAGGTAATCGAGTTGACCAAGAACTTACCCAAGACGACGCTGTTGCCTCTTGAGCTCCATCCGCGGTGATGTGGTTGATCCTTCCACGCACGGTTGATTGCGGGTTGCTCCGCTTGGCTTGGTGCACGATTTCCTCCCGATGTTGGTGCTTTAGCGGTGTTGTTCCTGTGTTGAAACGAATCGGCGTGATGCCTCCCTACGTGGACACCTATTAGAAAAGTGCCTGGCTCATTGCAAGTATAGCATCTCTTCACCGCGATCCGATTTCCTCCTGGTGCGTTGTTGCCCTGTGCTGGAGTTTGAAAATTCTGATTGGCATGGCGAGGTGTAGGAGTTGATGTCTTATTTGCAGCTGGTGGTTGGAATCTAGCAAATTGCTGTGGTGACATCCTCAAACGTAGATGATTTGGACGTCCACCCTGATTGTTCATCAAGCGCTTACGGTTTTCACCTAGCTCTTTGCGCTTATCCTCTAGGATCAAAGCCTTATTGACTAGCTCCTGGAAATCTGGAAAATTGTGGGTAATCAGTCCCACCTGTAGTCCTGAGTTCAGTCCCTTCATGAAACGAGACTGTCTGGCTTTATCTGTCGCTACGTCTTCAGGGGCATAGCGAGCTAACTGAGTAAATTTGTTCAAGTATTCGCCACCCACTGGTTGGCCTCCTTGCTTCAAAGCTCAACTCCTCCTTCTTAAGATCCATCATTCCTCCGGGACATGATATGGCGGAAAGCATTAGTAAACTCCTCCTGTGTTATCTCTGTGGGGCTCCATGAGCGGCACAAGAGTTCTCCCACCACTGCGGCGGTCCTTCCAGGTTGATGAGAGGCGTAAAGCACCTTCTCATTTCCTTCACACTTGTGTGATGTGCGACTTCTTCTCAATTGTCCTAAGCCGCCATCGGCTTCCAAAGGATTCACATTTCCGAAAAAGTTGGTGGTCTAGTCCTCATGAAATCGATAGCTTGGAAATAGGTCGAGGTCCACCATGATTGTTTCGAGCTACAGGATTGTTGTTGCTTGTCTTTGCGTTGGTCATCTCACGCATCTGTTGCATCATTGTTCGCATCGCTTGAGTCTCACGCGTAAATGCTCCTAGATTCTCGCATGTCACTGTCGGTGGTTGAGGGTCGCCTCCATCATTGGGGTTGTCATTCGACGCTGATCCACTTCTCAAGCACCGTTGTTTCCTCGAGTATTCACCATCCAAGATTGCCTCTTAGGTTAGGAAAGGTAGATGTAGCATAGATAAGAAGTAAGAATTTCTAAAGCGGGAGATATGTTATACCCAAACTGAACAATTCTTTATTTAACTTGGTATGGTGCTTATTTAAGCCTACAAGCTTTGCAACACATACTTTGCACACTCAAGATTACAAAGAAGCAAACTAAACACGAAACCTTAACGTCAACTAGAAAGGTAAAGACTAACTTAAAGACGCGACTCACACTCGAGTCTCAACACGGCTCCAAGGTCGACACTCACTCATCCACCACCACGGCCGAGGTCGATCCGCGATACACCGTGGATGAGCGGGCATCGGAGCGAACCTATCCCGTGACCTACTACTAGATCCTCTCGCAACAACGGGTCACTGACCCCTCCGCTCCCTCTCGCTCCTCTCGATCCTCCTCGGACTCCTCGGTGGCTCTCGAACTCCCCGAGTCACGCGCTCCAGCTCGTCCTCAATCGCCTGTGGCCTCTCCCGGCTCGGTGATCATCCCGATGGTCAAGCACGGTCACCTCGAGCTCTGCGCCGCCACTCTAAGTGCCTCGTACACAGTCTCCAGCTCCTGGGTAGTATCTCTCATGTGATCCTCCTGGGCAAGGGCGAACTCTGCAAGGTGCGTCGCAGTAGCACACTCGCTCCCCTCGATCCGTCGTCTTCGGCACGCTTGAACGTCTGGGTGCAGTCGGAACACTGAATCGTGAAGCTCGTCGGCGTAGTCGCGGCAGACACGGCGAAGAGCAAGGCGAGCGACCTCCTGGATTGCAACCTCGTACGAGAACCTTCTGGCGGAGATGTTGATTGGCCTGCTAGCTTCCTCGTTCTCCCGAGCGTAGATGATCAACTTGCAAATGAACCCTCGGTGAACACCATTCACTGTCCAGCTGCCTCCTCGGTAAAGTGGACGATAGAAGCCTCAAGCGTCAAGTACTCTCCACAGCTCCATGGCGAGCCGCCACCGACTCCTCAAAGGTCGAACGATCGGCATCCGCTCCACAAGAACTTTGAAATAAGTTCTCCACCAAACGGCAAGTAAGGCAGTAAATTTAGCAAAGGCAAGACGAGAGAATGAGATGAGTCAAGAGTGTTCTATTAGTCAAGTTTGGATTTTCTTTTAGAAAATAGTTTTGGACTCTCACAAGACACCTCCATACTATCTAGGCCAAGACCTACGGTCGGTATGCTCGATACCACCTCTCAGAGGGACCGAATCCATCGATTCGAACCCACCGTGTTTATCGCACTATTCCTGTGATCAACGCTAGTGCACACAACTTAACATTGGTACATATCACATCATACACAACGATAATAGAATAATAGTTCATTTATTGATATAGCTAAATGTATGATCTTATGACCAACTTACATTATTAAGCCACGCAGGCAAGACGGAGAATATAAGCTAATAATTAAGCGCGGAAAGTAGAAACGTAGATAGCTCATCGGTTCACCACGTGCAACCGACAAGGCTCGGACCCTAATGACTCGTGTCTTCATGGACTTCATCTTCCAACACAGTGTAGATTCTTCAACTGTTGATTATTGTTGTTTGGCAAGGGTGAGTACTTAAAGCACTCAACAAGTTGTGCATGAATGCGATTCTATTTATCTATATGTAAGGCTTATTCCAAAGGATAGGCTATCATGGCTATTTTGCAATAAGCGGCATTTATGAACAAATACAATGAATAGATTGTAAAGAATGTAAAACAAATAGCAATAATAAATAAATTGATATTTCTCAAGTAAACCAAGTTTCCAATCCTAAATCAAGTTCCAATCTTCCATATGGCCATCCCGCCATCCCAACCAAGTTGTCCAATTTATTAATCTAACCCTTAATCAGTAATTCCGAGCATTGCTCAATACCGCGAGCACGGCTATCCGAATAGTTTCACACTCTGCAGAGGTTATGCACTTTACCCACGTGATACAACCAAACACCACAAAGGCGAAAGATTATAACAAAGCCTTTACAATGCTCTATCTTAATCCGATACTACCCGCTAAGGTTTCAACATCATGGTCTCAGAAACCACATCCGTGGCCCCTCTTGCGCCATGTGAATTACACCACGACCGGGAACTCACACCGACCACGATAGTATCAACATTAAGACTTTGCAAATTACTCAGCTAGGCTGGCCCATACCAGACATGTGGTTGCATGATTGACTCAGGTCAAAGGCTTGCAAGGTTAAGTCCTTAGTGTGATCAAGGCAAGACTTCCACATACCATCTGCCCATCGGGCCCACCTTGGCCTCCTCGCCCCTTGCCACTTGCCCCAATCTAAGTGATTATCACCCGTTGATTACCAAGCACCACGTGCCATCAACAATTCAACATCGCTATGTGACATGACTCGCCACAACAACTCAATCTCTCGTGTGATCCCACATGACACACAAGTTCATAATATTGTTCCATATTCCATTAATCAAGATTAATTATCAATGATTCTGACACATGTGATGACGTGGCATGGCTAAGCAACTAATACGAACTAAACCTCCAATGTTGATTATAATTATTAACCAACTATATTAAACCAATCTAAGGTGACAATGGATCATGGCATACAATGACAAGGTAGGGTATAGATCAATCTGGTATTTTAGCTAAGCCCAAACTAATTTGAAACAGTTGTATATTTGAAATATATGCAATAGCGTAAATCAAACATAGCAATTTTATAAACATGGGTTCAACATGATCAAAGCACAACTTGCCTTGGAATAGGTCCTGATCTGGATCTGAAGTTTGCTCTTGAGTTGCTTGATCTTCCTCCGAAGCGTCGCACAATTCAACGTCTCACTGCATCAAGAAGAAAAGCAAATAAATACCAAAACAGAGAGCAATTGAACTCCAAAATCAAATAAAATTCACCATTAAATATATCTCAATTTTACAAATTTTTAGAAACTGGAATCACTCAAATCCGAGTTACGATGCAAAAGATATAGCCTTTTGAAGTTTGAAATAAATCAAATCGAGAAAATCGTAAATTCGAAATTAACAGATTTATTTTTATCTGAAAAGATGATTTATGACGTCAGCGTGACCTCATGATGACGTCATCTTCACCGAATTTCCAATCGGATTATTTTTCCAATTGAAAATATGATTATGACGCAAGCATGACGCGTCGCGACGTCGGCGATGAATCGAGCCAATCGGGTGGCGACACGTCGCTCGGCGTATGGATCGGGTCCATGACGCAGCGCAAGTCTACGTGCACCCGGTCCCACGCGCCGATCTTCGTGCGCCACGCGGCATCATCCGGTTGGCGCAACCCACGGTGCGATCCAGCCTTCCATCACCGATCCGACGGCCACGTTTAGCGACGACGTGGCTTACCGACACGTATTCCACGCGGCAAGAATCGGCGTGTTCGATCCCGCATCCAACGGCCGCAAATGCTTACGAGATTCGACGACGAGCTCGGCGGCGCGTTCACCGAGACCGAGACGAAGACGAGCCCGACGGCGTTCGGCGAACAAAAGCGGCGAAGACACTGAACCGGCGTCTCCTCGCGGCGATCCTGGATCTACCCTCCACGCGGCGGAAGAACACCGGCCGGCCACGAAAGCGAAGAAACGACGGCGGCGGTTGTCCACGGGTCCGGCGAGTCCGCGGCGAGCTCCACGCGGCGCTTTAGCACCAAAGCTAGGGAAAGCGTCGCGGCGGCGGGTGATCCTCGGGGTTCGACGGTCCGCCTTTTAAGGGCCTTGAGTCGTCGCGGGCACGAACGCCGGCCGCGTCGGAAATCGGCGCGGATTCGACCGGACACGGCGGCGCTGTCGCCCCATCGCGATCGGCCCACGTGGCCGCATCCGACGGCGCCCACCCGCTAGGGTTTCCACCCGACGCGACGCCTCGGCCGTCCGATCCTCAGATCAACGGTCACGATCGAGCCTCTAGAATCTGGGCCGAAAGGTTATGCGCACGGGCCGGCACGAAAACAGTAATGGGCTTGGCCCAACACTGTTCAACTTCTTTTTAAAAGGATTTTCTATTTAAAACAATTCCAGAAATTCATTTTATTTGTTTTAGGCAATAAAATAATCAGGAAAAATCCAAGAAAAATCTCAAAATTACTTTGAGACATTCTGGACTCAATTAAAATATTTTTGCCAAAACTTTATTTTAACTTTGCATAGATTTAAATACTTTTGGATAAAAAGCAATAAACTTGACATAAGATTTAATTCAAATAAATCCAGAAAAATCCAAATAAATTCCAGAAAATCACAAATGCACATTTAAGCAAATAAAACTTAATTAAGCTGAATTTTGGGATGTTACACATTTAGTGAAATGCTTAGCCAAAGCTAAATGAGTTAAAACTGTGAAATGATTAAAGACCTTGGTTATGACATTTAAATGGGTATGACCATTTTTGTGGTTGGTATTTGGTTGGAAAATGAAAATAAAACTATGGTTTAGATGCGGGCAATTATTGGCAATAGCCGTATGTGCATGTTTTGCACGTAGAATAGGGTGGAGATTATTGCCCGTGTCGGATTAAGGACCGAACTATGAGTTGTTTTCAGGCCAAGAATATTCATACAACCACAAGTGCTGGTATGGGACAGCTCTAACTTATTAAGTTATTTAAAACTAGCTTTGCACTTGGAAGGCCGGAGTAGTACGAGCTGTTTCTTAATGAATTGCTCGACGGGACGTCCACACCGAGGTGATCATGGATTAAACGTCTACCAATATAACGATGTACGCCATATTGTGGGTAGTTCCATCATTTCTATGCTCTGAGTTCTTACTCCACAAAATGGGTTTGTCGTCATCGTGCTGGTGCAAAGTTAGGTTTAAATAATGTAACAGTTATAACATGACTCTCTGCGGCACACCAAAGGAAGTGTGCAAATATCGATTGCTCAAAGAGTCAGTCATGTCTTGTGGGAAAGTCAGATACCTCATGAGAGTGTAAACTAATCGATTAGCGCGTCATGGTCATGGACACTTGTAAAGTCATCACATAGTTAGCTGTTTTGCTTATTTTCCTAAAAGTGGTTTCTACCACGTGTTGGTCATTTTCATTGTGTGCGGAAAGAAATGATTTTAAGTATGATCAAGATACCCAAACATTCGTAATTTATTGATGCTTACATTCTATCACTTTTAATATTAAATTGCTTTTATTTAAATTTCATTTTGCAATCTATTATTCTGTATTTACATTTCAAACCGACTTTATGCAAATTAACCTTAATAGCCTTTCTTTGAAATGGCTGCATGTATTTTAGGTTTTGCATAAGTCTTGCAGTACGTAAGTACTCAACTTGCCATCGTTGATATTTTTAGGTGAAGAAATGACTTCCCGATTTAATCTTACGTTGATGCAGGATACGGGAATTTAACGATGACTATTTCTAAGGATTTTCCTTGTCGATTTACTGTGGGACAATGGGTTAAAAGGCACACTACAGGATGTTGTCTCCATCGCAGTTTTACTTTTGGTATTGTAAAATAATATGTAATCTTACTTCATTTGTGTAATAAAGTTTGTGTATGACTGTGATAATAATTTGTATTTGTGCGCATTTAGCTATCGATCATGGGACTAGTCTTGTATGCACATGGTATCCATTTTGGTATTAATTTATCAAAAATGGGGCCTTACAAGTTGGTATCGAGCCATCCGATCAGAGGAAACCTAGGGTAGTCTGGGAGTAATAAAGACCTAAAACTTGACATTAGGTTGCAACCAAACTAAAATTTTGAATTAGGGCATCTTACCTGTCTATTCTTTATATGCATGAAACTCCTCTTTTGGTTATGCGTATACTTGTTAATAACTCTTTCCTATTTTTAATTTCTGCTAGAATCTTTTCTTCCAAAAATTACTTTACTGTCTTACATTTAATCAGGAATACTAATTCCTTGTTAAATGTGCAGATGGGCGGATATACCCCATGTTACACTTCCACTAATAGGGAGAATTCTGGCATGGCGGGAATTCTTACTCGTTTGCTAGAATTCGCCCATTTTCCCGAAAATCCACGATATATAGTATTCCACGCTGCAGTTAGTTCTGTCTCTGTGGAATACATAGCTAGGGTGGATATTCCTACCCGAGATGAGGACAGTGAAGAGTTTTTGTCTTTTGAGGGTCCTGGATCTTCTCTCATGATGGCCATGAGTGAAGCCGCCTATATGGCCGTTGTCAGTTTGCGCCACATTTTACCTGAACTGGCAGTGGTATATAGGAGGATTCCATCTAGGCCACCAGGTGGGGAGAATAGCTATATGGATGCCACTGGGTTACAAAATCCCACTTTACGTAACCTAGTGGAATTCATAAATGCCTCGACCGATGATTGCCGTCAGCAATAATCGAATCTGAGGAGGCGGCGTCGTAGTGTAGCATTCCTAGAGAATGCCATCGCGCCTGTGTTGCGGAGGTATTGTCCTCGCTCGATTCGGGCAATTCCTCAGACACTGCTACCGACGACACCCCAAGACCACCTAGGTGTCGCCAGCGAGGATGTCGATGATAGGAGTCGCCCTAGATTACCGAGCATCCGTAGACCCCATAGTTTTCCTCCGCGGCATCCTCGATACCGCAGAGCATCATTGTCAGGAGACCCCTTATCCTCCTGATGCCGAGAGTTCTAGTCGTAGGGATAGTAGCGGTCCGTGAGTTGCTAGATAATGAGTAGTATTAGAGGAAGTTTTTGGTTGTGCCCCTTTTATGTAGTAACGTCAAAAATAAATGCTATGTTTTGGTTGTGAATATTATGAAGTGAAATAAAGTTCTTGCTTTATATTGTTTTGGGTGCTTTTGGTTCCTACTCGTAAATATTTAACTTTCAGTTAATATTTTTACGACGTTGTGATCCGTAATAATAGTAATCAAGTTGTGCTTTTAAAACATTTGGTAACAACTGAGATTAAAATTAAAGTAGATCTTAATTCATTAATAATCCTGCTCGGATGCTCGCAACCCGGTCCTTGGATGAGATTTCGGGAGTGAGGAAACCCGAAACTCACCCTCGGCGAGTGACTTCGCCACTCCAGCCCAAATTTAATCCGATCCATCCGTCGGCAATCCGAGGATCTTCGTCGCGTCGTCAAGCCGTCGAGATTCGCCGCCTCCTCAAGTTCAAGATGAAGAAGTTCCAGAGGGACAGTTGCCAGGGCCGCCAACCATGGCTCAAGTGCTTGCGATGATAGAACAGGGTCGCCAGACGAATACCCTGTTGCTTCAGCAGTTGGTGCAAGGTGTGAATAACCTTGGTGCTTCAAGTTCTAGGCCCGGTTTTGGTGAAAACCCTCATCACCCAAGTTGGGAGAATTCTTGAAGACTCGGCCTCCAACCTTTTCTTCTTCATCAGATCCCCTGGACGCTGATGATTGGTTACGAGCTATTGGAAGCAAGTTGACCATTGCCCAATGCAATGATCATGAGAAGGTCCTTTATGCATCGTACCAACTGTGGAGCCGCTGCGCACCGGTGGGAAAATTTCCAGCGGCAAGGCCCCAAGGTCAAGAAGTTACTTGGGATGTTTTCCGAGAAGCTTTCAGAAGACGATATTCCTTCGAGCTTGGTAAATTTAAAAGACGGAATTTCTTGACCTCGTCAAGGAAATATGTCCGTAATGGAGTATCTTCACCGCTTTAATTACCTTGCTCGCTATGCGCCATCGAAGTCATTCGAAGTTCAAGAATCGAGCACTTCCGGACAATCAATAATGAAGTTAAGCATCTTCTCGCCATTCATGACTTCCACGACTTCCAAACACTCGTGGACAAGGCTATAATCGCCGAGCATAGTTCGTGTGATGTTATGGAAAGTCGAAGAGGAAGTGGATGGCGCGAAAGTCGCCACCAATTTGCCAAGGCGCGCGTTGGTCACCGACCAATGTTCGACCTCCTCGCCTCGTCGCCAGCAGCAGACAAAGGCGTCAAGGTCAGCACCCGCCCCAAAGAGCCTTCCGTTCGTCCCTCGAGCGGCAACGAAGGGAGGACTTCTGGAGTTCAGAATCAGGCAGCCGGTGTGACCTGCTATCATTGCAAAGAGCGTGGGCATTATGCAAATGCCTGCCCTAAAAGAGGTCAAGCGTCAGTCGTGATCGTCGCGCAGGAGTTCAGAGACCCCCAGGTCGACCTTCAGGAGCTGGGAATTCTCAGGTTGTCAAGCCTGCTGCAGCTCTTAATCGCAGTGCGAGTAGCGGTCGCCTTCATCATGTGACCGCTGAAGAAGCAAGTGAAGCGCCAGATGTGGTACTGGGTATGTTTCCTGTGCACTCAGTACCTACTTTGGTATTATTTGATTCTGGAGCATCGCACTCGTTTATTTCTAAGAAATTTGCTGACCAGAATAACTTAGAAGTTGATCTCCTCTCTGCCAAAATGATAATCTATTCCCCTGGTTCAGTCATGAATTCAATTAAGTTTTGTCCTAAGGTTAGCATTGAAATTAATGGAGTTATGTTTCATGCTGACCTTATCCTTATAGAAACCTCAGGGTTAGAAGTAATCCTTGGTATGGATTGGTTGTCTAAGTTTAAAGGATGCATAGACTGTGCCAATCGATCTATTTCCTTGGTTAGCCCTGAAGGAATTCCAGTTCATTTCTCTTCCATCCAAAGTTCTTCGAACTCTCAAGCTTCCCTTTGTTCAGCCATAGTAAAAGATCTTAGCCAGATTCCAATTGTTTCGAATTTCTGATGTTTTTCCGGATGAGTTGCGTGCCCGCCTCCGGATAGGGACCTAGAATTTGTCATAAATCTTGTCCTCGGGACAGCGCCTATATCCAAGCGCCTTATCGAATGCCCCGGATGAGTTAGTTGAATTAAAGAATCAAATTCAAGAGCGATTAAGAAAAGGCTTTATTCGACCTAGCTCTTCTCCTTGGGGTAGTCCATTTTTTGTGCCTAAAAGGATGGTGGAATACGCATGTGCGTGGACTATCGTGCATTGAATGATGTCACAATTAAGAATAAATATCCTTTGCCTCGTATCGATGATCTGCTCGATCAATTGACCGGTGCCCAAATCTTTTCAAAAATTGATTTAAGACATGGGTACTATCATTGAAGATCGCACGTAAGATATTCCTAAACCGCTTTCACCACTCGTTATGGTTTATATGAATATATCTTGTGATGTCTTTCGGACTTACAAATGCTCCCGCTAATTTCATGTGTCTCATGAATAAAGTCTTCATGGAGTATTTAGATAAGTTCGTAGTAGTGTTTATTGACGATATCCTTGTCTATTCGAAACCAAGAAGATCATGCGCATCATTTGCGTAAGGTTCTTGAAAAGCTTCGAGAGCATAAGCTTTATGCCAAGTTTGAAAATGTGAATTTTGGCTAAAAGAAGTTGCTTTCCTTGGTCATATTCTTTCTAAAGGTGGTATTTCATTGATCCCAGAAAGTCAAGGCTGTTTTAGACTAGGAAGCTCCTCAATCCGTTCAGAAAATTCAAGTTTTCTCGATGCAGCGGGATATTATCGCCGCTTTATCGAGAACTTCTAAAATCGCCGTCCTTTGACCCACTTCTCAAGAAAGAAAAAGTTTGAGTGGACACCGAATGCGAAGGAAGTTTTCAGAATTAAAGAAAAGGCTAACAACAGCCCTCGTGCTAGTGTTACCCGATGTCCATAAAAGCTTTGATGTTTATTGTGATGCTTCAAAGAATGGGCTTGGGTGTGTGCTTATGCAAGAAGGAAAAGTCGTAGCTTACGCTTTCGTCGATGGCGACCTCATGAGCTCAATTATCCGACTCATGATCCGAATTAGCTGCGGTAGTGCACGCTTTAAAAATTTGGCGCCATTACGATTGGAAACAAATGCGGTGTATTCACAGATCATAAGAGTCTCAAATATTTCTTCACCCACTGATCTAAATTTAAGACAAATAAGGTGGCTAGAGTTGATAAAAGATTACGACCTTAGCATTCAATACCATCTGGTAAAGCCAATGTCGTAGGTGATGCTCGAATAAAACTTCATTGCCTTCTGTTTCATCTTTGACCGATCAATCCGATCTGGTAAACGATTTCCAAAAGCTTAATTTGGGAGTTGTCGAAAAAGGTTATTTGGCCGCCCTAGTGGTGCAACCAACCCTTAAATCCCAGATTAAATCTGCTCAGCTCAAAGATGAAGCAATTATCAAAATCCGTGAAGAGTTGAAGCAAGGAAAGGAATTCAAATTCCATGAAAGTTCAGATGAAGTGCTTATGTTCGAAAATCGAATATATGTTCCTGATGATCCGGAGTTAAAAGAGTTAATTCTCAAAGAAGCCCATGAGTCTCCCCTCTCAATTCACCCTGGAAGTACAAAGATGTATCAAGACCTCCGTCAGGAATATTGGTGGCCCGGTTTGAAAAAGGATATCGCTGCATATGTCGCAATCTGTGATGTATGCCAGCGTGTCAAAGCCGAGCATCAACGTCCCGCAGGATTGTTGCAGCCTTTGAAGGTACCAGAGTGGAAATGGGAAGATATCAGCATGGATTTTATTACTGGTTTGCCAAGAACCAGGAAAGGGCATGATTCCATTTGGGTAATCGTTGACCGTCTGACTAAAGTAGCTCACTTTATTCCGGTCAAGACTACTCATTCTGGAGATAAGCTTGCCGAGTTGTATCTGGAGAATATTGTCCGCCTTCATGGCGCCCCAAAGACAATTGTTTTCACCGAGGTTCCCGGTTTACTTTCGTTTCGGGAAAGTTTGCACCGTCTTCGGGTACTAAGTGAATTTCAAGATGCGACTTATCATCCTCGGACAGATGGACAAACGGAAAGGACCAATCAGATTTTGGAAGACATGTTAAGAGCCTGTGTGCTGTCATACGGCTCTAATTGGGAGAAAAGTTTGGCCTTCGCCGAATTCTCTTATAATAACAGTTTCCAATCTAGTCTGCAAGTGTCGCCTTTTGAAGCGCTGTATGGAAGGAAATGTCGAACCCCTCTTTTCGTCCGGTTGAGAAAGAAAATTCTTCGCCCAGATCTTATTCAAGAAGCTCAAGAGCAAGTGGACATGATCAAAAGCCAATCAAAGAAGCTCAATCTCGTCAGAAGAGTTACGCCGACAATCGTCGTCGTGAACTCAGTTTTGTAGTTGGTGACCATGTTTATCTCAAAGTCTCGCCTCTTCGTGGAATTCGTCGATTTCAAATTCGTGGGAAGTTGGCTCCTCGATTCATTGGACCGTTTCAGATCATTGGAAAGATGGGTGAGATGGCATATCAATTAGAATTGCCACCTCAACTATCGACGCTCATAACGCCTTCCATGTATCTCACTTAAGAAATGCCTTCGTGTTCCTCCGACCTACTGATTTGGAAGGGATAGATCTTCAGCCAGATTTATCTTATCGGGAGCATCCAGTTCGTATTTTGGAAGAAGCCGAACGCCAAACAAGAAACAAGACCATCAAGATGTTGAAGGTGCAATGGAGCAATCATATCAAGACGGCTACATGGGAAAGAGAAGATCACCTTCGCAAGAGTTCCCGATTTCTTCTAGTCATCTCCAAATCTCTGGGACGAGATTTGTAAGGAGGGTAGATCCAGAATAGCCTCAAAAATCATAAAATAAAGAAAAATGAAATAAAAATATTTTGTGCATTATTTTCGAAATTTCTGAAATTCCTGGATTTTCTGAATATTCTTTGGCTTTTCTTTAATGCAAAATGTGAAATGAAGAATATAGTAAATAGAAAATGGTAAAAGTAAAAATGTTAATTCAACAAAAATTTACCAAAGTTTCTAAAAATATCTGAGGGCTCTCCTCAGCTTGCTTAAGTTGGTGGGTAAGCTGAATTTATAAAAATATTAATTAATCAAAGATAATCATGAGTAAATATCTCAGGGTAAAATGGTAAAACAATTTGGTAAAAATATCTGTAGATCATCCTGACCCAAAATTTTTATCTTGCCGACATAAAAACAGTATCAATCTTCAGTAAAAATATCAATAATTTATTAATTCATTTTATAATTTTAAAATTCAAAACAGTGAATAAATAATCTGGAAAACAGTAATGTCAGAATTTATAAAATTTAAATATTAATAATTAAAATCTGTAATTTTACAGAAGGTGTAGAATGACAATTCAAACCATTATAAAAGTTTTGTAAAATAATAACTTCATTTAAATCGCAAATTAAAATAAAAACAGAATGGGCAATGTAGCAACTGTTGCAATGTCAGAATTTTATAAAAATAATCATGCATCATAAAATGGCGAAAATTTTTCAGGAGGCTGGTAATATCCTTGCCGACCTATGGTAAAAATTTCATAAATTTTCGTGCCCGTTTGAACGTTGAAATTTCCGTTGAAATCCCGTTCGGTCGTGAGGCTTCTCCGAGTTCTTTTCTCATTCGCCGACATGTGGGCCCGGCTGTCGGTGAGCCAGCTCGGCCGACAGTCGCTGCCACCTCGCCCCACGCGTCAGCGACTCAGCGGCGTCTTCTTCTCCTCTCTCCTTTCGCTCTCTCGCAGAGACGCCGCCTCGGTCTTTTCTCGCCACCGCTCCAACCGCCTCTTAGCCCTTATAAAGCCCTCCTCTCTTCGCACGACCCAGCTAGCTCGGTGCAAGCCATTCCGCCGTTGCTTTGGTCATCGTCTCCAATTCCGCGAAAACCGAAAGAGGGCAAAACCCCAAATCTTCGCGCGCAAGCCATTTCGTCCCAATTCCTTCTACCAAGCATCCTAGAGCCTCCCAAGTCCATCCCGAGCCCCTACGAAACCCATTCTTCCCCATGAGCTCCTCCGCGCGTTTTCTTCCGCCGCCACGCGCGGTGAGACCTCTATTCCGCCGCTCATTCTTTGAACTAAACCCATAAATGGGATCCTGAAGTCCACCGATGCTTTTGGTAGTGATCTTCAAGCTCGGGAAGGTCTCGCTTTGCGAGAACGCCGGTGAGCCGTGAGCTCGCCGCCTCTCTCCGTGGCGAGCCGCCTCCCGCCATCTCCTACCAAGCGCCACCACCCAAAGATGCGCACAAGTGTCTTTGAGCATGAATCCGAACCCATTCCGTGATTCCGCCAGTGCCGCCGGCGAGCTCGTCTTGCCGCGTGATCTGCTCTGGTCACCGCCAGCGGGCCCACTGTCACCGCAGGCGCTGGTCAAGGCCACGACATGCGGACCAGCGCATCACCAGAAGCAGGCGCAGCAATGATCCCATGGCGCAGCGTCCACAGCGCTGGCCACAGATCGGTCACGACCGATGGGCCCGGCTTGTCGGCGCCTCAAGCGCGATTCCGCCGAAATGGAAAGCGTTTTCGCGCGAAAGCGCACTTTCCATTTTCGCAATTTTCGATTTTAGTATTTAATCAAAACCTAGATATTCATTTAGCCATATCTTTCAAATCATTTAACCAAATTTGATGAAATAAAATTCTAAATTCATCTAAAATCCAGTAGATTCAGAATATGCAAAATATTTCAGAATTGAATTTTATTTGAAATTGAATTTAAATTCAAAGTAAAGGTTAGAAATATGCCATTCATGGAAATTTTGCAAATAACCTCCAAATTTAGTAAAATAAATTTTATTAGAATCCTTGTAATCTCAGGAACCAGAATCTGTAAAAATACTTAGGGTGTGTTGTAAGAAAAATCTAAGTTACAAAATGAGTAGAAAATAATGCAATAATGGTTTAAATAGATCAAATCTTTAAATTGCAAAAGAAAACAAATAACTCATGTAACCATTCCTGAAATTATGAAATCATTTTATTTGAATATTTCCATCTGATTTCTTTTGGCCTTGTTGAAATTTGGTATTTATTCTATGTCGCCTTACGACGTGTAGAACCCGATTTAACCGGTACATTCGACGACCGGGAGTTCAAGTCGAGGAAAATCAGCAAGGCAAGCAAAACCCCTTTGATCATATTGATCCCAGTTTTATAAATGTTTTCATTAAGTGTTTTACTGCATACTTATTTTTTTTATTAAAGTCCGCTATATTTGGGTAATGGTAATTGTATCAGTAGACTTATAGAACTTCCTTGATAAGTAGGAAATTGAGAACCTTGAAAACCCTAGATTAGCTTAGACAATATTTAATGTCAATCTGGGTTACTCACATTTAGTGAAATGCTTAGCCAAAGCTAAATGAGTTAAAACTGTGAAATGATTAAAGACCTTGGTTATGACATTTAAATGGGTATGACCATTTTTGTGGTTGGTATTTGGTTGGAAAATGAAAATAAAACTATGGTTTAGATGCGGGCAATTATTGGCAATAGCCGTATGTGCATGTTTTGCACGTAGAATAGGGTGGAGATTATTGCCCGTGTCGGATTAAGGACCGAACTATGAGTTGTTTTCAGGCCAAGAATATTCATACAACCACAAGTGCTGGTATGGGACAGCTCTAACTTATTAAGTTATTTAAAACTAGCTTTGCACTTGGAAGGCCGGAGTAGTACGAGCTGTTTCTTAATGAATTGCTCGACGGACGCCCACACCGAGGTGATCATGGATTAAACGTCTACCAATATAACGATGTACGCCATATTGTGGGTAGTTCCATCATTTCTATGCTCGAGTTCTTACTCCACAAAATGGGTTTGTCGTCATCGTCTTTGGTGCAAAGTTAGGTTTAAATAATGTAACAGCTTATAACATGACTCTGCGGCACACCAAAGGAAGTGTGCAAATATCGATTGCTCAAAGAGTCAGTCATGTCTTGTGGGAAAGTCAGATACCTCTGCAGTGTAAAACTAATCGATTAGCGCGTCATGATCATGGACACTTGGTAAAGTCATCACATAGTTAGCTGCTTTGCTTATTTTCCTAAAAGTGGTTTCTACCACGTGTTGGTCATTTCATTGTGTGCGGAAAGAAATGATTTTAAGTATGATCAAGATACCCAAACATTCGTAATTTATTGATGCTTACATTCTATCACTTTTAATATTAAATTGCTTTTATTTAAATTTCATTTTGCAATCTATTATTCTCAGTATTTACATTTCAAACCGACTTTATGCAAATTAACCTTAATAGCCTTTCTTTGAAATGGCTCGCATGTATTTTAGGTTTTGCATAAGTCTTATGAGTACGTAAGTACTCAACTTGCCATGTTGATATTTTTAGGTGAAGAAATGACTTCCCCACTAATCTTACGTTGATGCAGATACGGGAATTTAACGATGACTATTTCTAAGGATTTTCCTTGTCGGTTATTCGTGGGACAATGGGTTAAAAGGCACACTACAGGATGTTGTCTCCACCGCAGTTTTACTTTTGGTATTGTAAAAATAATATGTAATCTTACTTCACTGTGTAATAAAGTTTGTGTATGACTGTGATAACAATTTGTATTTGTGCGCATTTAGCTATCGATCATGGGATTAGTATCAGATGTACATGGTATCCATTTTTGGTATTAATTTATCAAAAATGGGGGCCTTACAGAGGACGTCAAGGCGCATCTATTGGTGGGCTTATTCATGATCGGTGATGACCGAAAGGTTCTCACCACCGAGCTCGAAGTCGACTAGGGTTTGATCGTGTATGGACAAGGGTTGGACAAGCACTAGTGGACCTTAAGTGCTCTATTTTACCAGTTAATGAAGACTGTGGTTGGCTGTGGCGGGCTACCACTGTGTGAAAGGTGCCGAGGAAGATGACCAAATGGGGGCGGTGTTGCTTCTGACGTGAACTGAAAATGAGGTGCATTGTAAGGTCATGGAGGCATAAGGATGCTCTAAGCCCAATGAAATTAGAGAGTTGCTTACCGAGTTGCCTTAATCGGGCTTTGCACAAGTTTTTCCCCTTTGGCGGCAATGGTGACCGTGAGATGCAATTGGGTGAGTTCTTTGGCAGTGGAGCCGCAGGGGTGGTGTGGGGAGCTTGTGAGCGCTTAGGAGGTTTATATAGGTAAAGAAGGTGGTGTAGCGAAGCTCGTTTGCCGTGGAAACTCAATGGCGAACTGTAGCGGGTTTTCTAACGCTAGAACAGGGCAATCTTAGCCGTGGCAGCGCAAGTTGCAGGGAATGGTTGTCGTGACAGAGGCGTGGCACTAGTGCAATGATGTAGCGGTGCCATGGTAGCATTTGGTTGGATGATCTCCTGTCACAGTAGAGAAGGGGAGATGCATCGCACGGCTGAGCGGGGAAGGAGGAGGCGAGCTAGATGGGGATTTTGGGTGGCAGAGCATAAAGATAAGGTCTCCATGGCAGAGCTTGGACAACAACTTGGCTACGTACAGCTGGGTCGAGTTGGTGCCAAATTTTGCTTTGCCGTGGTAGTGTTTTCGCCAGCTCTTGGTTGTCGTGGCAGCATAGCAGAGAGGGAAGGGTTGTGCTTCACTAGGGAAGAGGCTACCTGGTGGGGTTGTGCTACAGGGAGGCTCCACATGTAAGTGAAGGTGAGAGAGAAATAATGTTCATCCCTTCTTGGGCCCACTCGTCAGTTCTCTGTACCTCGCTAACCCCCTTGGCCCACCTGGCAGCTTCGGCTGACCCCCATTCCGCTGTCTTCTTTGGCCCACCGGTCAGCCAGTGTCTCCCTTCCCCTCTTCTTCTCCCTCGCACTTGCCTGAGTCACTTGCCAGATTGCTGCAGTGGTAGCCATTCTAGCTACATTCCTCTACCCTAGCAGCACTAGTGACCAGCCTTTTGGCATAGTCGCGTCACCTCCCAGGGACTCGACCAATCCTACCTATATGTTGATGTTCCTCCATGCCATGCTGGCGGAGCGTTGAAATCATGTTCCATCCCTTCTGCTCCGCTGCTCCCAAGTCTCGAGTGCACACCTATGCAAAAATCCTATCCCATCAAAAAATATTTAATTTTTAACCTCTGTTATGAATTTTGAACTTAAAATTTGAATGGAACATAGGACATGTACTATTAAATTTTTTTGCAGCCTAACTCAAAATTTTTTGAAGCAAACTTCTAAAAACTCTAGAGACCATAAGGGCTTCATTTCTGCAAAAAATATTTGAATTTGGACCTAGTTTGAACTAAACTTTAAATAGGGTTAACATTCAATGCATGCATTATTCAAAATTGAATGACTTTTCCAAACAAATTCAAAAATTGGTAAAACTAGTGCCTAAAACTCCCAAAAATCATGAGCCTATGTCTCTGTACAAATAAGTGAAAACAGAAGTTGTTTGCACCTATTGCTTAATAAGTATGATTCTTACTCTAATTTAAAAATTAATTAAAACCTAACTTATTTAAATAAACGTCAAAAATTGTGAACCCACAATGTAAAAATCAGTATAAAACCAGAGATCTCTATTTCTAAAATTTTATTTGGAATTGATGCTATTTGAATTCTTTTGCCTTTTATTATTGCTCTACGTCGAATTGCGTATAGACACCCACCGATGTCCCCAACACTGCTACCGTCAACTCTGACTTTGCCATTAAATCCAACGAGCAAGGCAAGAACCTCCTTTGATTATTTTGATCCCAATATTTCAATTAATTTATATTGTTTTTTCAAATTTATTATGCATACGTGTAATTTCATTAAATTGCTATATTGCGGGTACTAGTACATATAACCTAGCATTTCATGGAACTTCCTTAATAAATATTGTCATATCAACCTTGACAAACCTAAGTTAGGGTTAGACATTATAGAAATATCAAATGGGTATATTCGATTATATGTGCAATTGCTTAGCCATGTTTTAGAATTTGGATGACGAATGGTCGGGTATAATGTTCGTTTATTGTTTAAAATATTGAACATGTTGAGTATAGTAATTGCTATTATTTGGTATTAAAGTCAAAATAAAAACTATGGTTTGACACGGGCGAGATATGGCAGTTAGCCGGATGTGCATGAGACTTGCATGTAGTGTAGAAGTATTCTCGCTCAAGTCGGTTAAGGACTAAACTATTGTGTAGTTTTCAAGCCAAGAAACCAGTGCAAACACGAAAGCTAGTATGTGATAGCCTTAACCTATTAAGTTATTTAAGTCTAACTTTGCATGTTGGAAGGCTGGAATAGTATGGGCTTTCTTGGATGGATTGCTCGAAGGGGTTCCCACACCAAGGTGATGGGAACAACGCTTGCCGATACAACGGTGTACGCCTTACTATGGGGAGAAGTGGGACAATGGGGTGTATAACTATTAGTCGTACAATGATTGTACAATATCTTCTGCCACCTTAGTAAGGGTTTGTCGTTACCGGGCTGGTGCAAAGTTAGGTCTAGGAATGTAACGGTTATGTCATGACTCTCTGTGGCACACCAAAGGACGTGTGATAATGATCTGCAAAAAGGGTCTGTCATGACTTGTGGGTAAAGATGTACGCCTCTGTAGAGTGTAAAACTTTTTGAAAAGCCACGCCTGCGGTCATGGCACTTGGTAAAGTCATAACATAATTAGAAATTTTAACACTTTACAAAACAGGGATTAATATGACAATATTTGTCGGAAATTCTATATTTAAGGTGTTATGCCAGGGATTGACAAAAGATTGATGCGATACTTACAATTATGGAGGACTGTAAGTTATTATGTAATGTTTACTTGTTATTTATATATTTGTTAAACTTGCTCTTGCAAAATTCTACTTGCAAATTACTACTTGGTATTCATGATCAATTTTGCTTACTGCAAAATAACCTTAGCAGCCTTTCTATTGATATAGCCTGCATTTTAATGTATATGCATTTGTGATACACTACAAGTCTTACTGAGTACGAAAGTACTCAACCTTACTTAATTTGTTGGTTTAGTGGACGAAGAAAGCGACGTTCCCGAAGATATTTATTTCACCACAAATCACTGGGATTATATCGACGAGCTTTTCTAAGGTTTACTCCTTATCAGTTGCCTGTGGTATTTTGGGCAAAGGCATACTACTAGATTTTGTATCTTTCGTTGTATTTTAATTTGGCCATTAGGCCATGTTGTAAGAACTATGTTCTATTAATGTATTATGGACTTGTGTATGGATGTGATAACAATGTTGTGAATGTGAGTACTAGCTACTGATCATGGGACTAGTACATTATGCACATGAGACCTTCTTGGTATTCCACACCAAAAATGAGGGTCTCGACACTCCTAAAATAGTAAAATAAATTTTAAATTTTTTTGATATCTTAATAATCCCATTTATGCAAAAACAATTGGAATTGAACTTAGTTTTCATTAGATTCCCATTTAAGTTTGTTTCTAGTTTATTAGAAATACAAGCAATAGTAACTGTAATGCATAGTCTCTAGAAAATATGAAATAAATTTCTAAAAATCAATGGAACCACAAACACCTCAGATCTACAATAAAGTTCAATATTTGAATAAGTTTGAATCAAGTATATAAATGACTTTGTTTTCTATATACATAAGAATAGAATATGAATTAGATATCACAAATAAATGCAAATGCAAATAAAACCAGTTTATAAATGCTCCATAGGTCAACATCACATAATGCTGCAAAAATAATTGATTTAAACATGTTTTGTACTTAATTCCTATTAGAAGCCTAACCTTTTATAATATAAACTTTAAAGTTTTTAACACAAACAAACAAATCCAAATAATAAGAAAATAGAACTTCAAATCTTTTCATCACCAGAACCTTCTATTTTGATACATATTTAAATTTAGTATTATTTAACTTCCTTTTGCCTCTTATTGTTGTTACTTTACGTTAATAACGTGTAGCTACCGATGTTTCCGAGGATACTACTATCGACCTCGACCTTGAGTCAATACAAGAAATCACTGAGCAAGGCAAGAACCCCCTTTGACCATGTTGATCCCAGTATTTCAATTAAGTTATGTTTTTTTATCAAATCTATTACGAATGCGTGTATTTTCAGTAAATTCGCTATATTATGGTACTGGTAGATACACCATTTATTTCATAGAACTTCCTTAATAAATATTGGCATGTCAACCTTGATAACCCTTTGATAAGGTTAGACAATACATAATGTTACTTGGGTATACACGATTACATAATGGTCATGCTTAGCCATGCTTTAGTAATGGAAAAATAGAACGAACAGGTCATGATGTTCTTTATAATTTAAAAAAGTTGGATATGATTAAAGGTTACTGATATTTTGGTAAAAATAAAAATAAAACTATGATTTGCATGGGACTTGGACGTAGATAAGGGGAGATTTCTCGCTCAGGTTGATTAAGAATCAAAATATTGTATTGTTATCAGGCCAAGAAATCAATACAATCACAAGTGCTAGTATGAGATGGTCTTAACCTATTAAGTTACTAATGTTTAACTTTGCACATTGGAAGGCTAGAATAGTACAGGCTTTCTGGGACGGATTGCTCGAAGGGGTGCCCTCAACAAGGTGTTGGGAATAACGCATGCCGATACAACGATGTATGCCATATTGTGGGGAGAAGTGAGACAATGGGGTGTATAACCATTCGTTGTACAATGATTGTACAAATATCTTATGCCTCCATATTATGGGTTTGTTGTCACTGGGCCGGTGCAATATTAAGTCTAGGTAATGTAACAGTTATGTCATGATCTCTTGGCCACATGCCAAAGGAAGCGTGAAAACAGCGATAAAAAGAGATCGGTCATGTCTTGTGGATAAAATTGTACACCTCTGCAGAGTATAAAACTTTTCAAAAAGCCGCGCCCACGGTCATGGACACTTGGTAAAGTAATCACATAGTTAGAATTTTGAGTTTTTATAAAAATGATCACATCGAGAATATTTATTGGAAAGTTTTTATTTCAGAATTTATGCCAAGGATTGGCAAAGGAAAGTCTTTATTTGATGCTAGGGATTGAAGGAAATGATTCGATTCTCACAATCATGGAGGACTGTGAGTTATTACAATTATGTTATGTTTACTTGTTATTTACATATCTGTCAAACTTGCTCTTACAAATTTTGTTTGCAAATTACTACTTGATATTCATGTTAAATATTGCTTTATGCAAGATAACCTGCATAGTCTTTCCATTGATATAGCATGCATATATTATATATTTATGATATACTACAAGTCTTGCTGAGTACACAAGTACTCATCCTTACTTAATTTGTTGGTTCAGTAGGTGAAGAAGGCGAATTCCTATAAGACGCATATTTTGATGCAGGATACAGGAATTTAATAATGAACTTTTCTAGGGTTTATACCTCATAAGTTGCCTGAGGGTTGAATGGGTATAGTACGAGACTTTTGAATTTTTCTGTTGCAATATATTCCGTCTTGTAAGACTTTATTATATAATTAATTACCATTATCATATGTATGATATTGTGCATGAATGTGTTACCAATGTTAAAAATATTTATACTAGCCATTGATCATGGGACTAATATTATATGCACATGAGACCTTTTGTAAAAAGGAGGGTTGTCACACAAAGAATGGTCTCAACTTTGCCTCCTACAATGTAATTACTGAATCTGCGTACACTGATGCAACTCCTGTTAATAGAATTATTGCAGAGGACTAAGCATATGATAGAACAGTTTTGGTGTGAGTCTACTTAATTCCATTTGTGCAAGACTGAATAGTGAACTACGGGCATTGTTTGACAAAGTTATATCATGTGTTGTTCAACACTAACCTAGTTTCTTCTTTGTAGCCAGCTATGGTGATGCTGGAAAAACATTCCTCTAGAACGCTATTATAGCTACATTAAGAGATAAATTGAAAACCATTATTACTGTGGCGTCATATGGAGTTACTGCCCTTTTGCTACCAAGTGGTCGGACAACTTATTCTCGTTTTAAGATATATACCTCTTCACATTAATGAAAGAAGTATATGCACTATTGCTCGTGGAACATTTCTTGCTGAACTTCTAAGCAAAGCTTGTTTAATTCTTTGGGACGAAGCACCCACAACACACAGGACTGTTTGGTATGGTTCCAGCTCCAAATTTTTCTGCTCCAGATCCCGCTTTTCACTTAGATCTACTCCACTGAGAACCTAGAGCTATCAGAGAAAGTATTTGGCTACAAGGTTGGCTCCATATCTAAGAATGAGATAATTATGTGCAAAAAGACTAGACTACCCTTGGATGTAACTACTGAAAATCTGTGATTAATAAATTTGGATTTTTGCTGAATTTTTCATTCAAATGATCTAAACCGACGTCTGAACTACTCACCGGCACCGGCCGTATGTGTTCGCTAGTGATCAGGTTAATAGGTTAATTCTTCTTGCCGATAACAACATTGAACAAAAACGCGCAGAAGTTAACGCAAAGACAATGGACAAGAACAACAACAAAAAAGGAATGCAGCAATAGCAATTATTGTCTTCCATCAATGAGTTGTTTCGAAGTATAATTCTTCAGCCATAACAGACTATCGGCTAGCACATGTCATTAACAAGAACAAACTAATCGATGAACTAATTAATTTGTTTAATTTAACGATGTTCACAACATAAATGTTCATCACATTAGACACATAAATTGAATGGTGTGATAGTATCTCACATTTGCCACATTGAAAATGTCACTACTTTGATATCTTGATGCATCATAAAAACTATCCATCGACTGATCATTCGGTTGTGATGTTGAGCCATTGGATGCTTGTTGAGAAATTGCACTACTTTGATATCTTGATGGAATGGTAGGCACATAATATGGATCACGGTCGCACCTACAGAAATGCCAATCTCCGCTAGTTGGTTTTGTACCTCTATGAAACTTACTGCCTTTGTCTTAGTCCACTAATTATTATCCATCTTGATGGTACCTTTATCATTGTCCCAACTAGCCCCAGTCTCCCTCATAAGTAATCTATTCCAAGTGGTCCATTCATTCTTCAATTTTTCCTATTTGTTCTTAAATTACCTCTTGTTGTAGTCGAAGCTGGTCTTCTCCTTAAACCTCTTTTGTACTTGAGCATAGCCTACATTGTTTACATGGGTATTTGGCAAACAATTCACAAACTATTTTAGTATTATCATTGTTCCACTCGACAACACCTGTACACTTTGGGGAAATGAAAATCAACATACAAAAGTTACAAAAATTATATCCACAAGCTTCGATCTTAACAGAAATTTTAGAAAGTGCTAAATCTACATGTTTAATTACAAGCATCCACAGCTGAGAACTGAGCTTAGCTCAATTAGCTGAGCGCCAGGTGAGTGTCTCAGCCCGCTGCGGTTCGAGCTCGGCTCAACGCGTGTTCTAGCGAGGGCTAGGTATAGGCGTGTGGGTGCGTGTGTGTGGGTGTGTGCGCGCGTTTGTAGCCCGGCTGTTGTTCTCCTTTTTTTAATGAATGTCAGAGCTCCTCGCCAATTTTTCTTTTTTTAAAAAAAACAAGCATCCACAGCTAGCCAATGTCATCTGGAACCATGCACATTGACCAAAAGAACAGTACCAAATGAAAACACGTCTCTTATTTCCCTGACACTAATTTTCCTTTGAGTGCGTATATAAGAGACTCCAGTAATATTTTCAACAAATGGTGCGTACAGAATTTAACAGTAAAATACTGAATTTCATTAGATGTGCAAATCAATACTGTTAGCCTTGGCTAAGACTCCTGGTTGTTCCAATCTAGTGAGTTTTATATTAGATCAACCCTGATCTAGTGAGTTTGTAGTTCAGACCTTGAGGGTGCCTATTTGATTAGTACTGTAAGCTACCGAAAAAATGATGCAGCTTGAGACCCCAATGACTGAGAGACAGGAATAGTACACCCTCACAGTGAATATAATCTTCATTTTTCATATACTATAAAACAGCACAGTTCACTGTATAATTCAGGGCAACATTGTCGTTGTTGTTGATTTCAACAAGGAAAGATGGAAATGCTTGTAAGCTTTTTAAAAGTATCTAACCATGGACACATATAAACAGCAGATGAGATGGTTTACAATACAAGCTCATTTCCAGCGATTGACATAAGAAATGGTGACAATCCATGCGTATTTTGCATCTCATCTAATCCAGATATGAGCTAATTATTTGGTTGTTAAGATTAGGGATGAAAATGGAACATAAATGGTTTCCGTTTCCGTTTCCACATTTTTTACCTGTAACGGAAACGAAATCGAAAACCCCGAAAACGGATAATAATGGAAACGGATGCGGAACGGAGCAGAGCGGATACGGAAACAAAACTGGAAAATTCCATCCAGGTATGTTCCTAGTTATAACACCATAAAAATTTGCAATTTCTTTAATTGAGCATTTAATTCGTATTTTATGATTTTTTTTATTTTCAGCATTTAATTAATGATTTTTATTATTTTCAGATTAATTTAAATACTTTAATTGAGAAAAATAAAACCAAAATCTTTCTGGAAATAATTTTTACAAGTTCAAAATGTTATAAAATATTTTTGAGAATTTTTGTAGAATTTTTTAACTCTATTTGATATTTTCATAAAGCAATATATATTTTTGGTATTATTTAAATTAGTCAGAACTGGCTCTCCCGTTTTCGTTTTCATACCGTTATTTTCCATTTTTGTTTTCAAAAAAAGTCTTTCGTTTCTGTTTTTCTCCAGAACGGTCGGAAATTCCATTTCCGTTTTTATCCCTAGTGAAGATTTGTACCTGAATCAAATCATTTGTGCAGTAGCGGCAGACTCTTTGATCTTTTTTATTCTTTGTTTCTAGGTTTTTTTGTCTCTATTCTGTTGTTCATCACTAATCAAAGCTATCCATTGACTCAATGTGCTTATGCCACTAATATAGCACAAGGTGAAAGCATCTCTTGTCCTTATTCCTGTTTGACACTAGAAATTCCACAAGTCTCCATCACAGATCAAACTAGTTAATTTCTATTAGTCCATGCACATCCATCCACGGTATAGGGCTGAACAGATTAATCAAGAAAATAAACAGGACTAGTTGAACACAAATCCATCCATCTCTGTTACATCCATCTTGGGGAGGATAATCCATGCATCAGTACACAAGCATCTTCATGCATACATTGAAACAATTGAAAAAGTCCTCATCTAGACCGAAACATGCCACGGCAGCTCTACAGAATAAACGTCGTACATTCGAAAATTTTCACAATGGCAGCGAAACCTAAATAAGTAACAATCTTTTAGAACTAGATGTTGATGATTTTTGTACGAGATCCAATCATCCTCCATTCAACTCAATACTCCATAAGAACCTTACAGAATAGAGAACCGAGTAGGTTGCATACCTTCAGATTAGGGAGGATTTGGTCATCGGGTGGCGGGTGTGAACGAGGAGGAGGGTCGCGGTGGCTTGTGGGAGCTGGAGTAGGACTCAGCGGCTGGGGGGATGGCTTCGGTTGCGGACACTAGGGGGATGCGCGCCGCCCTAGGCCAAGGTCGCGCTAGGATTTGGGAATTAGGGTGATGGCGCCACGTGTGTACAGGAGGCGAAACAAAGAAGTGCTGGTGCGACTGTGCGAGGAACCCAAGCGCTTTTGGTGAGGGTATTTTGCGGGTAATTTTAACCCAACTCCAAGGGTAGTCTCATAATAGGATCGTAGCTCCGTGTGGGGAGCAGCCTCTCCCCTGCTCCACAAAAATAAACTATAGCCTACTCCAGATTCGCCTGACTCCGGATTCGGTTTTTTTGGGAGTTGGACTATTTGGCATAGCTCCACCTGCTCCAGACGAGAATCTAGGAGCTAGAGCCATGCCAAATAGTGCTTATGTCTACTGAAGATTTTGCGTTTATGAGTATATCTTTTGGTGAAAAGGTTGTTCTTGTTGGAGATTTCCGACAGATTCTCCCTTTTATTGAGGGTGGTGCTAAAACAGAAATCATAGATGCTTCGCTCATTCGATCACCTCTTTAGTAGCACATCGAAATTCTGAGATTATCCATCAATATGAGGCTTCATATCAAACCCTCCCAATTGCTCAACAGCAGGCCCTTTTCACATTTGCTCAGTGGTACTTGATGTTTGGGATGGTCTCTAGCAAAAAAAAAACAGAAGAACCCAATACAACTTGGATAAATTTCTCTAATGATCTTTTATTGATGCCAATTGAGAATAACATAGATACAATAATTGATGCTGTCTACGATTCATTCCATATGAAATACCATGATGGAGAATACTTAGCATGCTGTGCAATTATCTGCCCAACAAATACTATTTTCGAAAAAATCCATGGTCATTTCAGAGAGTATCTCAGTTCAGACTCTACATCACAGTCAGATGTCCACACTGCTGATGCTAATCTCCTATACCCACCTAAGTTCTTAAATTCTTTTACCATCAACAATTTCCCCATCGTAGTATCTGCCTCAAGATAGGTGTCCCAATCATGTTGTTAAGAAATATAGATCAATCTACAACCTTTGCAATGGTACGTGCCTGATTATCACAAGGCTTGGTGATTGAGTTCTTGAAGGATGTATTATCACTGGAACCAATGTAGGACAATCGGCTTGCGTCCCTAGAATTATCCTAAATGCAACAAGTCTTCGGTGGCCTTTTACCTTACAGCGTCAACAATTTCCAATTAGATTATCATATGATATGACTATTAACAAGAGCCAAGGTCAAACTCTAACCACAGTTGGGATTTACCTACGAAATCCAGTATTCTCATATGGTCAGCTATACGTTGTGGTTTCACATGTCACATCATGTACAAACCTAAAAATATTGATTGAAGATGAGCATAGAGCTACTTGTACCTAAACAAAAAATATAGTATACCAAGATTGTAACATCCCAAAATTAAAATAAAGTAAGAAATTAATTTTTATAATTTTGTTATATTTATTAATGCTTTTTCTGGCTTTTCTAAATTTTCTGGATTTTCCTTGATTTTTTGCTCTAATGGAAAATCTTTATAAGTAATAGATGAATAAAAATAATAAAAAATTACATAAATAAAATTCATAAAAATCCCTGCCTAGTCATGAGAGATCTCTAGAGTCCTACTTCTGAATTTTAAAATCCAAGTAATCATATTGTGCAATAAAAGCCTAATTAATGTTTCTTGACTAGCAACAGTAAACTTGTCAGATTTAAATAAAAATAATACTGCATTAATTCGCTATGTATTTTTATATTATCTTCATTCTGGATCAGCCCATATACAGTAAAAATAATAAAAATAAATAATCAGTTTTAGGATATTTAAAAATTCAAAAACAGAATTCCTGAAAATCTGAGAATCTTAATGTCAGAATTTTTATAAATTAAATACAAAATATATTACATTGTAATTTTTACTGAAGGCTTATGTAGTAAATATAATCTCGTATAAAAGTTTCAAAAAAATTTGGTAAGATATATGTCCTCTGATAAATTAAAAATAGAAAACCCAATTCTGAGCACAGTAGCTTGTCAGAATTTTTATAAATTATACGCATAATATCTCAAGCTGAAAATTTTACAAGGTAATCTTACTTATCTCTAGTATACTCAGTAAATTCTTAATTAATTTTGCGATAAGATAGGTAACTGATTCATTTAATCCAACCCTCTTCTGTTCTTAGTTAAGACCCGATTTTGCTTGCTCCACCATTTTCCTTCGCTGCCATGTGGGCCCGAAGCCCTGTTGGGCCCATTTGCCAGCCACCGGACTGCTCTTCTTCTTCCTTCACTCGTTGGCACCCCGAAGCAAAGCTCAGACCCCTCTGTAGCTCGTGTCACTTCCTGTAGCTCGCGTCACCCGCAATCTCAGCACAACGGTCTTGGCCACGCGGCCGCCTTCTCAACAATTCATGCTGCGCAAGTTTATCATCGCCCTGTTCTCATGCCAGCAGAGCCACGCCAAACTCATCCGGTCGAGTTCATCCCCAGGGCAGGGCTTACCTTCCCCATCCGCGGCTATAAATAGTACTCCACATTCGCAAGAAGCCGTGCATCACTTCTCCTCTGCTAGTTCCAACCGAGAGGCCTCTGAGCCACTTCAGTTCCGCCATGACCGAGAGCTTTGAAGCTCCGAGCCGAAATCAATTTGAGTAATTAAGCAACTCATTTCCAAATTGCTTCAAGCCTTAGCATCGTCATCATCTAACAATCAAAAGCCCTCAAAAACATTTGGAGTTCTTCATGCGAAAATCGGTTGCCACCGTGGCCCTTCTTCTCCGCGGTCGGCCAACGTGGACAAGGTAATTCGGTGAGTCTCTAAGCCAATTAATTGCAAAAATGGAAACTTTAGTATCTCTTGATGGTTAGTTTGCTACCGATTCAAACTGAAATGCCCTTGATCATCTTCTCTGACGAATCACCTCTTCGGCTACCGCCTGCCGCCTCCTCTCGGTGTCGCACCAACTCCGGCGCCACCGGTAGCCCTAAGACCTTCCCTAGGTGTGCACTGACCCACTAGTCCCTGCCGTGCCACCGCTTCGGCGTCTCCAGCGTCGTTCCGCCGCCGGCAGCCGTGGAAGCCGCTTCCCCTGTTCTAGGGTCTATGACCTGCAGGTCCCCCATGTCAACCTCTTCGCCTCTCAGCCTCGCCCTCTCACTGAACGGTCGGCCCCACTGGTCAGTCATCGAGTTTAAAGAAATCCACGAAAATGGAAAACCGCTTTCAGTATAAGGAAGGCGTATTCTCTATTTTCTTTGGATTTCCCAAACCGAACCAACTTCAAACTTGAATATCTTTTGCATCTTTAATCCAAATTGACTGAAACAAATTTCTATATTCATTTAAAATCATGTACTCTCAGAATATACAAAAATATTTTTGATAAGAGCTATGGAAAAATTTGAAATTCAAATTTAAATAAAAGGCTAAAAGGTAGGTTATACATAAAAATGTTACAAACTCAGAATTAAATGAAACTAATTTTGCTGATATCCTTATACTTACAGCAACCCAAATATTTAAAAATATTTAAATATCATATTTTTTTGAATCATTTTCTATTTAAGGTTAATTTCAATATTCTAAGTATTCAAACAGGTATAACTTATGCAAGTGAAATCTAAAAAGAGTGGAATTGATTTCTAAGCACTAATATGTCAGTAGGTTAATTGAATATGCTAAAATACTTAAGAAATAATCTTGACTTGAATTGTTTCATGAATAAGAATGAGACCCTAGTGCAAAAGTTATGTACATACACATATTCCAGAATGGTCATTGATGCTATTTCAGCAGCAAATAAAATGTCCCGTCTAAACACTAAAATTTATCAAATCAGTGTAGAAATACTCTTCAAAGTACATACTATCATATTCTGAAGAAAAAATCTCATTTAATCATGCTTTGCATACATATCTTGATAGCAAAATAACCTTAAGTATTATGTTTTCAAAAACGCTTAAGCATTTTCAACAACTCATAAAACTACTCGCCTAAATGCAAATTTTATAAAGAATAGCCCAAAAATGATCCATGAGATATGATCTACCATAAGATGGAAAAATATTCTTTTTACAATTTGTTTTGCATCTAAATCTTGCTAGCTCAATACCCTTAAGTGTTATGGCCACCGGAAACCTTAATACCATTTAAGCTATTTCGGCAATGAATAAAACATCTCGTCTAAATCCTAAAATTTATGAAATCAGCTTAGGATTGCTCCCCAAAGTATAGACTACCTTTTTATGAAGAAATAATCTTGTTTCCTCACGTTTTGCATATAAATTCTATCACCCAAATGACCCTATGTTTTATGATATTAGAAATCCGTTCTACAAGTAAACAAACTTGGTAATAATAGAAAGATTAATCCTTAAGATATTTATTTCACCAAAACCTTCTTAAAAACCAGAATATGTAACCAATAGCCCAACCTAACAGATCTAGTCAAAACAAATTCTTATGCAAAATCAGTTAAGGATTAAGTGCTATTCATACATAACATATAACATAATAACTAATGTCCTAATTCTATTAATCCAAATAATTTTAGCATCTATAATTTGTAAAACAGGAATAAATAATCTATAAAAGAATATGCATCTGTTTCTTATAGCAAGTCTTTATTTGATTTATTGTCTGTCTTCTTTTTGCCCTTATTGAAATTTGTTGTTCGCTATATTTTCATTGAACGGCATGTAGAACCCGATGTCCCAGATACGATCACTGACGACTTTGAGATCAACTTTGACAACAGTTAACAAGGCAAGCACCCCCTTTGATCATATTGATCCTAGTATTTAATTTTCACTTTGTTTATCCAATTGTTTCATGCATACGCTTATTTTTGTAAATTTGCTATTTTGTGGTACTGGTAGATATACCTGTTGTCTCATGAAACTTCCTTGATAAGTATTGATATGTGAACTTTGATAACCCTAGAATAAGGTTAGACCATACATGATGTCATCATGGGTATATACGATTTAATAATCATGCTTAGCCATGCTTTAGATTTGGGATGAATAAATTAGATAAACTGATCATTGGAATTTATTGAGACATGATGATGGTTAATGGGATGGTAATTTCTTAAAAACCCAAAAATAAAACTATGGCTTTGATGCGGGTGATTATTGGCAATAGCCGGTTGTGCAGATGGAAATGCACGTAGTGTAGGGTGAAGTATCGCCCGTGTCGGATTAAGGACCGAACATAGTGTTGCATGATCCAAGAAAAATCCGTACAACCCCAAGTGCTGAGATGGGGCAACCTTAAATCAATTAAGTTATCTAGTTTAATTTTGCACATTGGTAGGCCGAAGTGGTGTGTACGCCATGCTATGGGGGAGAAGTGGGACAATTTGGTGTACCACCAGTTGTCGTATTAATACAAATATCTTATGATGTCGTCATGAATTTGTCATATTAATACACATATCTTCTGCTGCCGTCATGGGGAGAAGTGGGACAATGGTGTGTCACCCTTTTTTCATACTAGGTACACACATCTTCTGCTGCATAGTATGAGTTTTACATCACCGTGCTGGTGCAAAAGTTAGCCTAGGTAATGTAAAGGTTTTCGTCATGAACATTCTGGCCACACGCCGATAGTGCATGCGGCAAAAATAAAAGGTCATGACTTGTGGGTAAAGTTGTACACCTCTACAGAGTGTAAATCTAATCGATTAGCCGTCCCCTCGGTCATGGGAAACTTGGTGAACTCGCACTAGTTAAGTGTTTTGCTATTTTCAAAAGGGCTTGGTTTCATTTGTTTTGCCACGTGTTGGCAAGGAATGATGATGGCACGATTGATTTATTAGATGAATGGTTATGTGTTAGCAAAGGAATGGTTATTAGATCATTGAATTAATTCAATGCTCGCGAAGGGCTGTGAGTATTACTTATGCTTTACTTTTTCTTATCAGTCAAATTTGCCCTTACAAATTCCGTTTGCAAATGATAACTTGATTTACAAATTCAATATCGCTTTATGCAAATTAACTGTTGCAGCCTTTCTTTTGATTCAAGCCTGCATATATTATAGGTTTTGAATAAGTCTTGCGGGTACGTAAAGTACTCAACTTGCCATTGTTGTTATTTTTAGGAGAAGAATCAGAATACCTTGGCGATATTTATTTCAACACAGGATTCGGGAATGACGATGAATTTTTCTAGGGTTGTACCTTGTCAGTTGCCTATGGAAGTATTGGGCAAACTATAAGTCTTTTGGTTTTTTCGTTGCAATAATTATGTATTTTTGGTTTGTAAGCCAGAGTTTACTTAATAAAATATATGTACATTATGTATGGATGTAACATCAATATTGTAAATGTGCGTACTAGCCACTGATCATGGGACTAGTACAGATTGCACATGAGATTTTCATTTTTACATGTATGCGAAAATAGGGGTCATTACAAAGATGTGCTTGCTTCTGTATGACATTCTTTGCAGCTATCATAAATGGTTCTTATAATGTAGTCCCATGATCTTAAAGACTACTGCTAGCATTTGCTATTTTCACATGGTAAATTCCTTACACACTTTTTACATTATTGCTCTTTCGCTGATGAATCTTGTAACACCCCAAAAATTTCAATTTGATTTGTTTTATTTATTTTATTCAATTTGGAATTTATTTGGAATGTTGCGGATTTTATTAAAACTCTTTTCGCAACTCTCTGTTTTACAAAATGATTTTTTGCAGAAAATTTAAAAGCTTAAAAATTCCTCAAATAAATTTATTAGGTTACGAATATTCTAAAGTATTTTTGACAATTTTTCCGTAATTTTTGAAACTTTTTACTATTTTCCCAAACCTATTTAATTTTTAGCATTTAAAAATTAATTATTGTGCTATAAATAGTAATTTTATATTATTTAATAATATTTATTCAGGCTTTTATTTCTGAAACCGGTATCTCTTAAAATTCCCATATTTAATAAAAAAAATTTACTAATTTTCGGATTTAATATGAATTATCAGTGGAAAATTAATTGTTTTCGGAATTAATAATTTTGGGTACGGTTCATTATGACCGGATCCGCTTCTCCTTCCCCGTCAGCTAAAGTGCACCCGTGCGCTACAGTAACCGGCGGACCCAACCCGCATTTAATTCGCACCCGTTTCAATCATTTACGCCGGCGAGCCCGTTCTATTCCGGCCATAACTTTGGCGAGCGTTTTCTGACGATCCACTAGTCCGATCACCCTATTAGCTTTCCCCTATCATCCTTTACATCCTCAGCTTTGCGTTAGTCCAATCTATCCACCGGATCTCCCTGCGCAAGCCATTCTTTTCAAACTCCGACGAACTTTCGACGAGCTCTCCCGGCTGCTCCCAACCTCCATTCGGCCTCAAATTTTTACTGGAGCTTCCTCTCATTGTCATCTACATCTGGTAAAATCAGATTTCGAAAATTCTGACCGGAGCTCTGTCGGCAATTATTTCTTCTCCAAGTCCGGCGAGAGGTCAATTTTTGGATTCAAAAGGTCCGATCTCCTTCATCTTAAGTCCGATTGACCTCATTTTTCTTCCTAAATTCATGTAAAATTGGAATCTATCTATTTGTACTGGTTTTGTATTTTATTTGAATTTATTTGGATTTTATTTGAATTTGGATGCTTTTCACGTATAGTTTCCGGAGAGCCAAAAGGAGTTGCTACTGACGATCTTGATCACCTACCCTTCGATCCAGGCAAGTCTTCCTTGAACATGTTGAACCCAAATTTACAAAATGCTTATGTTGTTTTAAATTATGCATGCTTACTTTTACGCAATGTACTTTAAATGTAGTTTTAAGGATTAGTTAAAGTCCAGATTTGTTATACCCTCATTGGTATTGATCATGTCAAACCATTGTCACCCTAGATGATACTAGCTAATTTATCTGATGATAACCAATAGTGTAGTATGGGACGGTAGAATTGCTTAGTCCGGCTTAAACGCTTTGTATTATGTTATTATGGAAATCATTTCAAACATTGTTTAAACTTATTTGTGAAGATGCAGTAATCGGTGTTGCTGTTGTTATTTAAATAAAATAAAATGAAAAATATGATTTAGACCAGGGCGGATGGATGTTTGGTGGGTGCAGATGCACAAGACCTTGAAAGTGAATGTTTCGCCCTAGTCAATTAAGGACCGAAGCATGTGTTATCATGGACCGAGCACTACCGTACAACCACAAGTCTATATGGGTATGACCTGGCTAATTAATTTGTGCGTCTCGATATTGACTTCGCCAGTCGGTGGAATGTGGGTGTCGGATGGAGACAGGTTTTCCCCACATGGCGCAAGAGGGGGCTTCTGATTGGGTGGATGTAACCCTTCAGCGGTGAAACCTTAGCGGGCGAGGTTAATAGCGGTTCTGTACATTGTAAAGGCCTTGTCATGATCTCTCTGCCGACACTCCAAAGTAAGTGTGTTAATTGCATGGCAAAAAGAGTTATCACGTCTTGTTGGTAAAGCTGTACACACTCTGCAGAGTTAAAACTACTTAAGTAGCCGAGTCCACTGTCAAGGGCAGGCGAGGTACGCTTGCACATTGTAGATTTTATGGTTTTTGTTTTAAATGAAAATGGCGGTTTGGGAATCTGTGAGTGGATGGAACTCTCGGGTTGTAGTTTGGCGGCCGGAGCCAGTCAGGCGGTTGGAACCTAATTAGCTGTTATTTTAAATTCAATTTATATTCAATTACATTTTGATCAAGTGATACTTTGTGAAATTATATTGGTATTTAAAGTTAATATTGTTTTATGCCAAAAGAGCCATATTATGCCTTCAATTGTTCAACCATGCATATAGTTATCATGCATTATGTTTAAGACTTGCGGAGTATATTCTGTGCTCACCCTTGCAACACCCCCACTTTCCACAGAAGAGTGTGCAGAAGCTGAAGGTGACTACAATTTCTACGCTTGTGGTTACGATGAAGGTGATCCGGATTGCTAGGACGCGAACCTCAGTTGATTGCCTGTGGGCAAATGGATGGGTTAATTCCGCTGCAGTTATTTCGTTTCCGCTGTTGCTACTTATTGAACTAAAGCCAAGAGGCTGTTTACTTGTAATATTTGGCCATAGGGCTGATACCTCTTTTGTTTAATTAATAATATTTGAATCGTTATATGGATATGTTGTCATCACTGTTTTTACTGTGTGCTAGCTTTTCCTGGACTAGCACAATTTATACATAGAGGGTTCGGATTTGGAAATCTGGTCCCGACAAATCTGTATTCTTACAGAATTCTGTTGCCCTTTTTCCATACGTAATTTCCATTTTGTAGTTACTACAACAAAATAAATGAAAAGAATATGTTCTACAACAGTGAGATCTCAACGAATTTACTTACTGATATAAAACTACAAAATGAATATCTTCTGCTGCTATTTCCATTATATTCTTCTACACCTGTTTACAATTTTCTTTTATCATTCCTGTTTTTAGTTCCTACAAACACCCTGTATACATTACTCCTGCACAGATTTGTCTAACATATTCTCTTTTTGTGCCTATTCAGGCCTTGCTTTCGACTGCCATAGCATCTTTTTTCCCCCGTTCTGGCAAGTAATACCTCCTTCACAGTTTATACAGGCAAAAACAACAAAAAAATACTACTGCACGAAGTAAGGAACTTCTTTTCCAAAATTATTGTTACTGCTCTCCTATTTTATTAGCTTAATTTTACTTGAAGCTAATTTTACTGATTACACCATCGAATACCCTTTTTTCGGTACTTTTCAGACTGCGACTGCTTACCGTCTTGTTCCCATATTAGCAAAGACGTACTGTCTACAGCACCTGTAAGTCTGTAACTGTTTCCACGTATAACTACCTTAGTACCACTGTTATTCCACTTTTTTGCGCCTCCATTCCAGATGCTACGTGACTGTTCATAGAACTCTGTAAATTATCTAGGATTATGCGTTTTTTTCCATTCAGAATATATGAAGAGGAAGCCTCTTCAATGTAAAGTACTTAGAATATATGAAGATGAAGCCTCTGCAGACTGCAATGTAGAGCAGTGTTTGCTAATTTTCACCCACTGTCACTACGTGTCTGCATCTGCTTCAATTGGTCGCCCTAAAAAAACTTAAACAAAAAACATAGTCACCCAACAATTTGATATAACTGCATAGACCTATACCCTATTCAGAACGAATTGCACAACAAATGGAATATATATGCAGCATAAATATATCCCCACACATTTTTTGTCTGACATTACGCATACGACTTCATTCTCAGACTTACGTCAGTAGCACAAACTAGATTTACCATTATGTTGTCCAACTATACTTATCCTTACTCCTACTTATTACTTGCTTCCTTTCATACTTCGCAGTCATATATCTAAACAGCAACAAATTGAATTTGCAAGTTCCAACTTTTCTACATTGACACAAGAAATACTTCATTCGTGTTCTGTTCGAGATTCTCCTCATTTAAGTGGCTGTTATCGTTGTTTTTACAGGCTACAGTCGAATCACTTATTGGCCAATTCTCTTTCTTTCACAGATATTAATGCGAATTCTCTTTCTTTCACAGATATTAATGCGCTGTTTCTTCTATTTCGTCTATACACGCTCTGCGACTATAACAGGGAAATTATCTGTATTTCCCGTCTTGCAGTGCTTCAGCGAAACGTTAATGGACCACAACATCCGACTAACCTACAATATATACTACATAGTACATAGACATCTTATAGTGAAATATTACAGTGCTGTATTAAAATAAGAAAGAAGAATTCTTACTTCATTTCTGGCTTTTATCCTATCTTACATGTACAGAATGTTCTTCTAAATACAAACATTTACCCCCGTCACCTTTTTGCCATACCAAATAACTTATTTTTACTGCTCTTCGACAAGATCGCATTGTTAAAATATCAGCTGTAGCGACTACAAAATTGAAGGTCCGGAAAGAGCGATCAGAGTGGAGTGAATAATGACAAATCAAATTCTACCTTCTAAAGAACCAAGCCAAAGCCTCACTAGGTCAAATATGCGTGGAAGAACAAATTTTTAAACACAATCAGCTCTGGGGCGGCACTACTGGTGTTAAATGGGCGGTAATGCCGGAATAAACGGTACCAATGGAACTATCATGCTACAGTCCCAGGTAGTGCCGATGAACAGTAAGCAGTCATATGAACAGTAAAATCGCACGACTTCAAAAACGCAAATTAGTGTATCTTTTGATCGGCTGATCGAAAACTAGCAAAACTTTGTATGCACCTTCCTATGGGTGTCAAGAACCTATTCCAACCTTCAATCGCAAGGATTGACATCAAACTTCTGAATTTTTTCTAATTTCCCCAAGGTTGCAACCAAACTAGGTCAAATACAAAAACTTTGCCTTGAGCTTACTCGTGAGGATTTGATGATCAAGATGGACCTAACTGGTCTCCCACATGTCATAGCAAGCAAGAACTACAAAGAGATTACCCCCAAACGTGAAAGATCACGATCTACCTCAAATCCTTCCTTCTCAAGCAAAAACCCGGTTTCTTGGTAAATCTCTTGATGATCATGAGAGAGCTTGTCTAGATGATTGGGTGATGATCTCTAGAGGATACATCCATCAATAACTCATCCTCCCCCTACATCTCTTTATATAGTGATGGAAACTCTAACCCTAAACCTGGACACTAGAGTGGATACCATCCACTTCTTACATAGGCTAACCTAAAACACAACACTTTTAACTGGTTTTTCACTCACACAATCACGCTTCTCAAAGCGGCCGTTACATTGAGGCCAAATCTGCCCCACGAGCCCGAATTTGCGTCAAAACCCACTTTGGCGTGACCTAAACCACTTAGGCTACCGCCGTGGTTTTCAAACTGCCTCAGCTGTCGGTATTAGACAAATTACTAATTTGACCCAATGACCGGTCTTCCTTCTCCTTGAAGCATCGCCCATGCTTCGATGCTTTCCACGTGGCCCCAATGACTTCCCGCCGAACCTCTCACGTGTCCGGACTCCCCCAAACTGACATCGCTTGCAAACGGACCCAAGTCATTTAACGTACCACGTGTCCTCGTTTACTTCATCATGGTGGCAACGGCTTCCTTGACCGTTCTGGACCTCGACTTCTCCCTAAACCTAGTCCCGATTCATGTCCATTACTAGTGCTTCATGCTCGGGCTCCTTGTCTTCCCGGTTTGCAACCACTTCCCGGCCTCAATCTTCTTTTGGCATCCCTTGACCGTTCTAGACCTCAGTTCTCCTAGCTTAGTCCCGGTCTCGCTTTCGCCTCACCATGACCTAGCCTCGGAGCCCTGCAACCAACACAGACAAGCAAACCATCACATAGCACTGTTCACAATATATCATTTATCACCACATAATGCAAATCATTAAGCACAAATTCGCAATAAAGTCAGCGCTACCACCACCCAGGGCCGGTAGTACCGCACCCTTGGTACTACTGCTCCTAATTAGCTAGTATTACCACTCCCACTAAAAATCCTGGAGAGAACCCTCTCTGGAAAATAACTACCGCTCCTAGATGGCCGGTAGTGCTGCCTGAGTCTAACCCCAGAGAAAACACATCTCTGTAAAAAGACTACTGCTCCCAAGGCCGGTAGCTCTGCAGGGCCGGCACTACGGCCAACCCAAGCCGGTAGTTTCGCCTAGCCAGCACTACCACTCCTACATGGCCGGTAGTGCCACCCTTGACCTGACAGCACATCAAATTGCTTCAAATTCAAAATAGAATTCAAAATAAACTCAAACTTGAGCACCACATACTCAAATATTGTCAATAACTCATCACAAATATGTATAAACCCCCACATGATCTTTCAATCTCCCACTTGATGAGTATATTGACAAACACTACAAAAGTCACAAATTTGAGTTTACTTAATAAAATATATGTACATTATGTATGGATGTAACATCAATATTGTAAATGTGCGCATTTAGCCACACGATCATGGGACTAGTACAGATTGCACATGAGATTTTCATTTTTACATGTATGCGAAAATAGGGGTCATTACAAAGATGTGCTTGCTTCTGTATGACATTCTTTGCAGCTATCATAAATGGTTCTTATAATGTAGTCCCATGATCTTAAAGACTACTGCTAGCATTTGCTATTTTCACATGGTAAATTCCTTACACACTTTTTACATTATTGCTCTTTCGCTGATGAATCTTGTAACACCCCAAAAATTTCAATTTGATTTGTTTTATTTATTTTATTCAATTTGGAATTTATTTGGAATGTTGCGGATTTTATTAAAACTCTTTTCGCAACTCTCTGTTTTACAAAATGATTTTTTGCAGAAAATTTAAAAGCTTAAAAATTCCTCAAATAAATTTATTAGGTTACGAATATTCTAAAGTATTTTTGACAATTTTTCCGTAATTTTTGAAACTTTTTTACTATTTTCCCAAACCTATTTAATTTTTAGCATTTAAAAATTAATTATTGTGCTATAAATAGTAATTTTATATTATTTAATAATATTTATTCAGGCTTTTATTTCTGAAACCGGTATCTCTTAAAATTCCCATATTTAATAAAAAAAATTTACTAATTTTCGGATTTAATATGAATTATCAGTGGAAAATTAATTGTTTTCGGAATTAATAATTTTGGGTACGGTTCATTATGACCGGATCCGCTTCTCCTTCCCCGTCAGCTAAAGTGCACCCGTGCGCTACAGTAACCGGCGGACCCAACCCGCATTTAATTCGCACCCGTTTCAATCATTTACGCCGCGAGCCCGCTCTATTCCGCCATAACTTTGGCGAAGCGTTTTCGACAATCCACTAGTCCGATCACCCTATTAGCTTTCCCTATCATCCTTTACATCCTCGCTTTGCGTTAGTCCAATCTATCCACCGGATCTCCTCAGCAAGCCATTCTTTTCAAACTCCGACGAACTTTCGACGAGCTCTCCGGCTGCTCCCAACCTCCATTCGGCCTCAAATTTTTACTGGAGCTTCCTCTCATTGTCATCTACATCTGGTAAAATCAGATTTCAAAAATTCTGACCGGAGCTCTGTCGGCAATTATTTCTTCTCCAAGTCCGGCGAGAGGTCAATTTTTGGATTCAAAAGGTCCGATCTCCTTCATCTTAAGTCCGATTGACCTCATTTTTCTTCCTAAATTCATGTAAAATTGGAATCTATCTATTTGTATTGGTTTTGTATTTTATTTGAATTTATTTGGATTTTATTTGAATTTGGATGCTTTTCACGTATAGTTTCCGGAGAGCCAAAAGGAGTTGCTACTGACGATCTTGATCACCTACCCTTCGATCCAGGCAAGTCTTCCTTGAACATGTTGAACCCAAATTTACAAAATGCTTATGTTGTTTTAAATTATGCATGCTTACTTTTACGCAATGTACTTTAAATGTAGTTTTAAGGATTAGTTAAAGTCCAGATTTGTTATACCCTCATTGGTATTGATCATGTCAAACCATTGTCACCCTAGATGATACTAGCTAATTTATCTGATGATAACCAATAGTGTAGTATGGGACGGTAGAATTGCTTAGTCTGGCTTAAACGTTTCGGTATTATGTTATTATGGAAATCATTTCAAACATTGTTTAAACTTATTTGTGAAGATGCAGTAATCGGTGTTGCTGTTGTTATTTAAATAAAATAAAATGAAAAATATGATTTAGACCAGGGCGGATGGATGTTTGGTGGGTGCAGATGCACAAGACCTTGAAAGTGAATGTTTCGCCCTAGTCAATTAAGGACCGAAGCATGTGTTATCATGGACCGAGCACTACCGTACAACCACAAGTCTATATGGGTATGACCTGGCTAATTAATTTGTGCGTCTCGATATTGACTTCGCCAATGGTGGAATGTGGGTGTTTGATGGAGACAGTTTTTCCACATGGCGCAAGAGGGGGCTTCTGATTGGGTGGATGTAACCCTTCAGCGGTGAAACCTTAGCGGGCGAGGTTAATAGCGGTTCTGTACATTGTAAAGGCCTTGTCATGATCTCTCTGCCGACACTCCAAAGTAAGTGTGTTAATTGCATGGCAAAAAGAGTTATCACGTCTTGTTGGTAAAGCTGTACACACTCTGCAGAGTTAAAACTACTTAAGTAGCCGAGCCCACTGTCAAGGGCAGGCGAGGTACGCTTGCACATTGTAGATTTTATGGTTTTTGTTTTAAATGAAAATGGCGGTTTGGGAATCTGTGAGTGGATGGAACTCTCGGGTTGTAGTTTGGCGGCCGGAGCCAGTCAGGCGGTTGGAACCTAATTAGCTGTTATTTTAAATTCAATTTATATTCAATTACATTTTGATCAAGTGATACTTTGTGAAATTATATTGGTATTTAAAGTTAATATTGTTTTATGCCAAAAGAGCCATATTATGCCTTCAATTGTTCAACCATGCATATAGTTATCATGCATTATGTTTAAGACTTGCGGAGTATATTCTGTGCTCACCCTTGCAACACCCCCACTTTCCACAGAAGAGTGTGCAGAAGCTGAAGGTGACTACAATTTCTACGCTTGTGGTTACGATGAAGGTGATCCGGATTGCTAGGACGCGAACCTCAGTTGATTGCCTGTGGGCAAATGGATGGGTTAATTCACGCAGCTTATTTCGCTTCATTGTTGCTACTTATTGAACTAAAGCCAAGAGGTCTGTTTACTTGTAATATTTGGCCATAGGGCTGATACCTCTTTTGTTTAATTAATAATATTTGAATCGTTATATGGATATGTTGTCATCATCTGTTTTATCGTGGTGCTAGCTTTTCCTAAACTAGCACAATTTATACATAGAGGGTTCGGATTTGGAAATCGTCCCGACAAATCAGTATTCTTACTGCATTCTGTTGCCCTTTTCCATACGTAATTTCCATTTTGTAGTTACTACAACAAAATAAATGAAAAGAATATGTTCTACAACAGTGAGATCTCAACGAATTTACTTACTGATATAAAACTACAAAATGAATATCTTCTGCTGCTATTTCCATTATATTCTTCTACACCTGTTTACAATTTTCTTTTATCATTCCTGTTTTTAGTTCCTACAAACACCCTGTATACATTACTCCTGCACAGATTTGTCTAACATATTCTCTTTTGTGCCTATTCAGGCCTTGCTTTCGACTGCCATAGCATCTTTTTTCCCCCGTTCTGGCAAGTAATACCTCCTTCACAGTTTATACAGGCAAAAACAACAAAAAAATACTACTGCACGAAGTAAGGAACTTCTTTTCCAAAATTATTGTTACTGCTCTCCTATTTTATTAGCTTAATTTTACTTGAAGCTAATTTTACTGATTACACCATCGAATACCCTTTTTTCGGTACTTTTCAGACTGCGACTGCTTACCGTCTTGTTCCCATATTAGCAAAGACGTACTGTCTACAGCACCTGTAAGTCTGTAACTGTTTCCACGTATAACTACCTTAGTACCACTGTTATTCCACTTTTTTGCGCCTCCATTCCAGATGCTACGTGACTGTTCATAGAACTCTGTAAATTATCTAGGATTATGCGTTTTTTTTTTCCATTCAGAATATATGAAGAGGAAGCCTCTTCAATGTAAAGTACTTAGAATATATGAAGATGAAGCCTCTGCAGACTGCAATGTAGAGCAGTGTTTGCTAATTTTCACCCACTGTCACTACGTGTCTGCATCTGCTTCAATTGGTCGCCCTAAAAAAACTTAAACAAAAAACATAGTCACCCAACAATTTGATATAACTGCATAGACCTATACCCTATTCAGAACGAATTGCACAACAAATGGAATATATATGCAGCATAAATATATCCCCACACATTTTTTGTCTGACATTACGCATACGACTTCATTCTCAGACTTACGTCAGTAGCACAAACTAGATTTACCATTATGTTGTCCAACTATACTTATCCTTACTCCTACTTATTACTTGCTTCCTTTCATACTTCGCAGTCATATATCTAAACAGCAACAAATTGAATTTGCAAGTTCCAACTTTTTCTACATTGACACAAGAAATACTTCATTCGTGTTCTGTTCGAGATTCTCCTCATTTAAGTGGCTGTTATCGTTGTTTTTACAGGCTACAGTCGAATCACTTATTGGCCAATTCTCTTTCTTTCACAGATATTAATGCGAATTCTCTTTCTTTCACAGATATTAATGCGCTGTTTCTTCTATTTCGTCTATACACGCTCTGCGACTATAACAGGGAAATTATCTGTATTTCTCGTCTTGCAGTGCTTCAGCGAAACGTTAATGGACCACAACATCCGACTAACCTACAATATATACTACATAGTACATAGACATCTTATAGTGAAATATTATAGTGCTGTATTAAAATAAGAAAGAAGAATTCTTACTTCATTTCTGGCTTTTATCCTATCTTACATGTACAGAATGTTCTTCTAAATACAAACATTTACCCCCGTCACCTTTTTGCCATACCAAATAACTTATTTTTACTGCTCTTCGACAAGATCGCATTGTTAAAATATCAGCTGTAGCGACTACAAAACTGAAGGTCCGGAAAGAGCGATCAGAGTGGAGTGAATAATGACAAATCAAATTCTACCTTCTAAAGAACCAAGCCAAAGCCTCACTAGGTCAAATATGCGTGGAAGAACAAATTTTTAGACACAATCAGCTCTGGGGCGGCACTACTGGTGTTAAATGGGCGGTAATGCCGGAATAAACGGTACCAATGGAACTACCATGCTACAGTCCCAGGTAGTGCCGATGAACAGTAAGCAGTCATATGAACAGTAAAATCGCACGACTTCAAAAACGCAAATTAGTGTATCTTTTGATCGGCTGATCGAAAACCAAAGAAAACTTTGTATGCACCTTCCTATGGGTGTCAAGAACCTATTCCAACCTTCAATCGCAAGGATTGACATCAAACTTCTGAATTTTTCTAATTTCCCAAGGTTGCAACCAAACTAGGTCAAATACAAAAACTTTGCCTTGAGCTTACTCGTGAGGATTTGATGATCAAGATGGACCTAATCGGTCTCCCACATGTCATAGCAAGCAAGAACTACAAAGAGATTACCCCCAAGCGTGAAAGATCACGATCTACCTCAAATCCTTCCTTCTCAAGCAAAACCCGGTTTCTTGATAAATCTCTTGATGATCATGAGAGAGCTTGTCAGATGATTGGGTGATGATCTCTAGAGGATACATCCATCAATAACTCATCCTCCCCTACATCTCTTTATATAGTGATGGAAACTCTAACCCTAAACTCGACACTAGAGTGGATACCATCCACTTCTTACATAGGCTAACCTAAAACACAACACTTTTAATCGGTTTTTCACTCACACAATCACGCTTCTCAAAGCGCCGTTACATTGAGGCCAAATCGCCCCACGAGCCCGAATTTGCGTCAAAACCCACTTTGGCGTGACCTAAACCACTTAGGCTACCGCCGTGGTTTTCAAATCGCTCGCCACCGCTTCAGATAGACAAATTACTAATTTGACCCAATGACCGGTCTTCCTTCTCCTTGAAGCATCGCCCATGCTTCGATGCTTTCCACGTGGCCCAATGACTTCCCCACCAACCTCTCACGTGTCCGACTTCAAACCGACATCGCTGCAAACGGACCCAAGTCATTTAACGTACCACGTGTCCTCGCTACTTCATCATGGTGGCAACGGCTTCCTTGACCGCTCGACCTCGACTTCTCCCTAAACCTAGTCCCGATTCATGTCCATTACTAGTGCTTCATGCTCGGGCTCCTTGTCTTCCCGGTTTGCAACCACTTCCCGGCCTCAATCTTCTTTTGGCATCCCTTGACCGTTCTAGACCTCAGTTCTCCTAGCTTAGTCCCGGTCTCGCTTTCGCCTCACCATGACCTAGCCTCGGAGCCCTGCAACCAACACAGACAAGCAAACCATCACATAGCACTGTTCACAATATATCATTTATCACCACATAATGCAAATCATTAAGCACAAATTCGCAATAAAGTCTGGCTACACCACCCTGTGGCCTAGTAGTACGCACCCTTGGTACTACTGCTCCTAATTAGCTAGTATTACCACTCCCACTAAAAATCCTGGAGAGAACCCTCTCTGGAAAATAACTACCGCTCCTAGATGGCCGGTAGTGCTGCCTGAGTCTAACCCCAGAGAAAACACATCTCTGTAAAAAGACTACTGCTCCCAAGGCCGCAGAGCTCACAGGTCAAGACTACGCCAACCCAAGCCAGAGTTTCGCTTAGCCAAAGACTACCACTCCTACATGGCCGGTAGTGCCACCCTTGACCTGACAGCACATCAAATTGCTTCAAATTCAAAATAGAATTCAAAATAAACTCAAACTTGAGCACCACATACTCAAATATTGTCAATAACTCATCACAAATATGTATAAACCCCCACATGATCTTTCAATCTCCCACTTGATGAGTATATTGACAAACACTACAAAAGTCACAAATTTGAGTTTGAAAGCAAAAGAAAAAGCAATTTGATTGCAAAGCCTAACTTGGTCCACAACAAGAGGAAAAAAAGATCATGACCAAGTTGGCAAGAATAATTTTAGAGCAAGCTAGGAGAATGAACAAGTTTTCCAAAAAGCTCTAAAAATTCAAGAAATGTCACAAAAAGCTCAAAAGCACTTATAATCCTAAGAAAGAACAATTTTTCACAACCATGATGCATTCACATTTCTTACCTTTGAAGATAGGGATGGCAATTTTACCCATGGGTTTGGGTACCCTTCAGTACTCGACCCGATAAGGGTGGGCACGGGTAGTACTTCAGACCCATGGGTTTTCGGGTTTGGGTACCCGATAAGGACACAGGATAAGGTGCATATTAATTTGTACCCATGGGTACCCAATGGGTATCCTTTGACATGCGGGCCCCACTTTTTATAAGATATATATTAGAAAATTGAAACCCTAACTCACTAACTTAGTCTACACAGGGCCTCCACCGCCGCAATCTCCTCGCCTCCTCTGGAATCCCCCGAGACCCCACCGCAATCCCTTGCACGCCCCTCCCTCTCGGCTCTCCCACACGCCGCCCTCCGCCTCCCGCCACCGCCTCCGCCTCCCCCTCCGACCCCATCCGCCTCCATGCTGGGCTCCACGTGGACGCGCTTCGTGCCGAGCTGCCCGACACGCTCAAGTGCTGCATCGATCCGGTTAGGTTCGTGATGGACGCTGTCTCCGAGGTGTTCCCCGTGGACAAGCGAGCGGTGAGGTCTCTCACCGACCTAGCGTGGGCGTGCGTTCTGATACTGGAGGCGGTGGTGCCAGCTCTTGCTGATCCGAACCAGGAGATCGGGGCGACACACCAAATGGTGACGTAGGCAGCACGTGAAAGGGCGCGCTGGATGGCGGCGGACTGGAAGGAGGCAGCCGAGTGAAAGGGTGGGGTGGAGGGCGCCAAGCCGCCGGATGCGCACGTGTTCCTGCAGCATGTCGTGACCTTCGCGGTGGTAGAGAAGGACGACAGGGAGCTGTACAGGAGGATTGTTATGAGCTTCTCTTGGCGTAGGCAGATGCCACGCCTCACTCTCATGCTTCGCCTCAAGGATGAGATGGATGGTAATGTCTTAATTTGTGCTCATTTCTCTCTAGTTGTTGTTACATGTTATCTAAATCAAAAAGTACTAAAATGATGAATCGATCTAGCTGTTGGTAGATGCAAAACATACAATCGTTGGAGTTAGCTCAAATCTAGAGTCCAGTAGTCACTATGAAGCTATCGTTTGTACAGGGAATTGCTGATAAGGGCAATAGCACACTATTTTCCCTCGCTTCTGCAACCCAACAATTAGTCTCTAGTTTATCCTGTAATTTGTTTGCTCTACTGCTATGAGATTATCATCTTATTGGGTTCAGTTGATAGTTTTCAGCATAGCCTGCTACCCATGGGTACCCATTGGGTACCGGGTACCCATCGGATTTGGGTATGGGCACAAATCTGTGCCTAAAAAGTCTAGCGGGTTCGGGTGGGCAGCACGGTTTTGGGTTTCGGGTTCAGGTGGGCAACAGTCATACCCGGAGGTACCCACCCGATTGCCATCCCTATTTAAAGATGCCTTTTCTATCTTTTGTGTATTTTCTCCCCCTTTTGGCAATGTAGGCATCAAGATGGCATTTTTCCCTATCAAAACGTATGTATGAAATAAATCCTAAAGATCTTTGAAGATTATCCAAGTGTGAAAGACCATATGGAGGTCTACCCATGCTTTGTGATGAGTATTTGACTAAATTGGAGCTTGGTATGCTCTGGTTTGAGTTAGATTTGAATTGGATTTTCAAATTGAAGCAATTTGAATTGTGTCTGTCTCGAGCGGCTCTACTGGCTTCGAGTATCGCCCTACCGACTTATGGTCGAACGATTCGAGAAGTTTGGTAGTAGCTAAAGTATCGAGTAGAAATATTGCTGGGTCGAGCGCCCTGCAGTCAACTCAACTCGAGTCCTTAGTTTAACCAATTGTTACTCGATATCGTTTTATCGACTTGGTGCCGTGATCGATCGAGTTGGACCAGTGGTCGATAGATTAGGTATCGAGTTGAGATCGATAGACTTGGCATCGAGTTGAACTTGTGGTCGATCACTCGATGCGGTTGAAACGGTGGTCAAATTTCTACTCGAGTGAGGATCCTACTCGATGGTGGCAACTCGATGAAGTTGATACAATGGTCGATAGTGCTGACTTGTTGAACGATGCAATTGGGTGATGATTGCATATCTTTGTTGGACTTTGCTATGTGTTGGGTTTTCCTTGCTTTTGATGGTTGCAGGACGACGGTGCTATATAATGGTGAGGCGGAGGATGACCGGGACTAGGCGAGGTGCGCCGGAGGTCCAAACGGTCGAGGACCGCCAGAAGATGATCGAAGACGGAGTCGCTGCAAACCTAGAAGATAAGGAATGGTTGAGATACTAACTAGGAGCTACTCGGATCAAGGAAGACCGTCGGATCGCAGTCTAGGTGATAGAGTAGCTGGTCTAGTTAGTATGGCTGTGTATGGGGGTCATTCCTAACCTTTGATGGTGATCCTTAGGGTAGCAGAAACTCATCCAAGGGTGGAGGGTGACTCAAGAGTAGTATAAATAGACGGGGAGGCGTAGCCTTTCTCTTTTTAAAAGTTTTAGAGATTTTGGCTCCTTTGAGCTTTTTGCCCACTTTGTTGTGAGGTTTTGTAAACCTCCCTTCCAGAAATCCAAATCATTTTCTCTTATGTTTGAATTTACTTTACGCATTTAAATTCAACAATTAAATTTCGCAATTTACATTCTTGCAATTTGCTTCTTGCACATTTGGATTTGCCTCCCCTCCTTCTAAATGCTGGTGGATCTTGTGTTGAGGATGTATGATTGATGGATGAGTCTTCTTCAGACCATATCCCAATCATCTAGGTAAATCTTGTGTTCTTTCTTGCAAGAAACCGATCTTGTATGCTTAAGTGAATCATTCTTCTAGATCGTGTTTGAGGGGTTTTGGACTTGTGTTCTTGCTTGCTGTGATGTGTGGGAGGTTATCCAAGATCATCTTGATTATCAAAACCCCACGAGCAAGTCCAATGTCAAGTTCTCAAGTTTTGCTCAAACTTGGTGTGTTCTTCCTACAAAATGAAAAAAATCTGAACTTTGACATCAATCCTTGCGATTGAAGGTTGGAATAAGTTCCTGACATCCTTAGGATCACATCTACCGAGTTTTGTGAGTTTTTGTCCAGCCGATCAAAAGATTTCTTAAATTAGCTTTTGAGTTCGTGTTGTTCTTAGCTCTATTCTTCTTACTGTTCTTGAACCTGGTCATACCACCTTTTGTGCGGTCATACCGGATTCCGGTGCTACCAGGTTCAACCCGGTCATACCGAACTTGCAGAAAAAACTTCCTCCATTTCATTTGCTCCTTTTGATTGAATTGTTTGTGGGCTTAGTTGAATCATTTTGAGTGGGGGAATTTTTTATTTGGGATCATTCAGCCCCCTCTAATCGCCATTTCGGTCCTCCAAAGTGACCATATAGACGAAGTATGATGCTAAGTTACTCAAGTTCAGATTATACTACACTAAGGTATGTAAGTGCAAATTGTAAAATCCTTGCTATCAAGCACAAAAATATAACTATGCCATTTTTTTCATGATTTCAACATGAGCAACACTTAGCATAATCTCCAAACTAGAAGCAAAGCCATGCAATGGATCAAATAGAAGACCTAGAGTTCAACCTAGTAAACACTTTGGGGAAGCTACAAGTGCATAAAAGATCCTTCGTGCTCAATCATCTTTAATGCAAAATTTTTGGTTTAAAACTTTAACGCACATAGTGGGTGCAAATGTTTAAAATTATTTGCATTCTTTACCCACTTTTCCTCCTTTTTCTATTTGCATTTTTTAAGTGTGATTGACTCAAGCCATCGTCGACCATCTCAAAAAGAACACTTAAAAGAATGGTCTTGGTCATACACAATACATCCCAAGTGCAATGGGAAGCAGTCTCGCGAATGTAAAGTGTTGAGTTCAATTTACACATAAAAGTCAATATTTGTTCCTTTTTAGCACTTAGATTCATGAGCATGTGAAGGACTCTACTATGGATCAATCTAGCTTCACCCAAACTGCTATAGGGACTCTAGTAGAAATTCAAGATTTCACAAATCATGGCATATACACCTAGTGAGGAAACATAGCAAGAAAAAGTTACAAGTTTCATCAAGTTTTCATTAAAGCTCAATTTTTTTAGCAAGCTTAGTATGATGAAGCAAAATAAACTTAGACATGACTAAGGTAGCAATGATCTTCAAAAAAGTAGCACGATGCATAACATGAATTATAGTTCATTTGCATAATAGACAAAGCTCATTAAAACAGAAAATGAAGTCTATATGCAATGCATGAAATAACTTCTCAAACTCCCCCACAACAAGTGAATCAAATTTAGGCTTGAAATTCTGGTTTAAATTGAGTTATTAGCATAATTAAGTTTAAAAAACTTCCAAATGAACTCAACAGAAACTAGAAACACAGAATGAGAAGAGGAAGTCAAGAAACTGCAAGCTGGGTGGCTATAGAGCATAGAAAAGATAATAGAGAACACTATAGCTCAGACTCGTTCTCATCTTCCCCAATGACTAACATAGGAAAGCTGACTATAAAATCCAAGCTAGGGAATACACACAGACCCTATCTACCTATGGGCCCAACACCTGCTAGATCTATAAAACTGTGTGGGAACTCAACCTAGAGAGAAAAGAGAACAACTAATTGTGCATGATAGTAACCTGTAGCATAAGATGAGAGATCCATACAAAGTATGCCAAAAGTCTAAGTGAAGTGAACTTACAACTCTAGAACCAAAGCCCAAAAACACCTAGAAGATGCAACATAAAGGAAATGGTGGGAGTAAATATATATAGTACATAGGAATAATTGATAATTTTCTCTCATTTACTTGTGCCATTGATCATTTTCCCCATGATATCTCACTGACATACAAGCCCTAGGGCCACATGTCAATGAGACAAACGGGGTAAATGATCAGTTGTACCAACTAAAATGGGAAAAATGATCAATTCTCCCTAATACATAATATACAAAACTAGCACCCTCATAAGAAATACGTAAGGCCACACAACTCCAAGCTCTCCCCTCAAGGCTACGAACCTAGAGCTATCCAAAGGCTCGGTAAGGATATCGGCAAGCTGATGGTCACTCTCCACAAACTGGAGTATTATATTTCCCTTCTCCACATGGTCTCTAAGGAAGTGATATCTAATGTCTATATGCTTGGTCCTTGAGTGTTGCACTAGGTTTTGGCAATGCAAATAGCAGAAGTGTTGTCACAGAAAAGTGGAATAATATCTATGTCTAACCCAAAGTCCCGTAAGGTTGATCTTATCCAAAGCACCTGACTACTGCAACTAGCGACTGCAATGTACTCGGCATCAACAGTGAACTGTGCAACTCCGGACTGCTTCCTAGATGACCAAGAAACAAGAGAAGTGCTAATAAATTGGCAAGTACTAGAAGTATTTTTCATATCTATCCTACAGCCAGTAAAGTTGGCATCTCAAAAGACACTAAGGGACAAACAAGAAGGGGAAGAGTACCAAATATCATAGCCAATGGTAGCTCGAAGGTACCTAAAGATGCGCTTCACTGCTTAACGGTGAGAGGCGTAAGGGGAAGCCTAAAATCGAGCATACAGACACACAGCAAAGTATATGTCTAGCATCGAAGCAATGAGGTACAAGAGGGAGCCGATCATGCTCCTGAACTACTTCTAATTAACTGGCTCACCATCCTCATCAGGCTCGAGGACAATAGTGGTGGCCATAGGAGTCATCATCAGCTTCCCATTCGACATGTCGAAGTGTCTCAGGAGGTCTCGAGTGTACTTGCTTTAATGCAAGAAAATACCCTCCCGAGTCTACTTGATCTGGAAGCTGAGGAAGTAGCTCAACTTGTCCATCATGCTCATCTCAAACTACGTGCTTATCATATCTGAAAACTGAGAGACAAGAGAGTGTGAAGCGCCACCAAAGATAATATCGTCTACATTAATCCGAACAAGCAGAAAGTCAGGATCCTGCTGTCCAATGAACAGAGTCTTATCTACTTTACCCATATCAAAGCCATGACTAAGAAGATAGGATTTAAGCCTCTCATATCAACCTCTAGGGGCATGTTTAAGTCCATTCAAAGCTTTGAAAAGATTGAAGACACGGTTTTGGTACTTGGGGTTCTCAAATCCTAGGGACTACCTCACATAAACCTCTTACTCAATATACCCATTGAGGAATGCACTCTCGACATCCATTTGATATAGCTTGAAGTCCTTGGATGTCGAAAATGCAAGCAGGATCCTAATGGTCTCTAGTCTAACTACAAGGGCAAATGCCTAATCAAAGTCAAGACCCTTAACCTGAGTAAAGCCCTGTGCAACTAGCCTAGCATTGTTCCTGATGACAACCCCATCCCCACTTTACTTATTTTTGAACACCTACTTGATCCCAATGACATTATGAGTAGATGGGTGCTTAATAAGCTGCAAAACATTGTTCCTCTCAAAACTCTCAAGTTTCTCATGCATAGCATTGACCCAAGATTCATATGTCAATGCATGAGAAATATTCTTCGCCTCAATAGTAGCAACGAAGGCAGAGTGAAGATAGAAGAGAGAAATGCCTAACTTTGAGCACTTGACACGCTGAAATAGATCACTAATCATCTGATCAAGTGGATGACACCGCTGAATGTGGCGGAGAGGTCCAGAAGCAGAAGTGGCCTCTACCTCATGAACAGAAGAGGAAGGATCATAACCAATAGTTGTAGGAGAATCTGAAGGTATGGTCTCCCTGAGGTGCAGAGATAGAAACAGAAGGCACCTCAGGTGTAGAAGGGACTGGATTAGATGGAGCACCGTCATCTCTATCATCCTCATCCTCTGCAAAGATGGTCTCGAAGAGGGAAGAAGAGCCTGATATGTCCGGTCTAGCTCCTGGACTAGCCTCATCAAAGCTCACCTCACAGTATCTATGATCCTATTCGCATTGCAACTCCAGACCCTATAGCTACGAGAAGAAGTCGAGTAACCTAGAAAAATACCATTAAGAGAACATGACTTGAACTTATTTAGGTTCCCAGACTTCAAAATAAAACACTTGCAACCAAACACACGAAAATGAGAAACACTAGACTTTCGCCCATATCTCAACTCATAAGAAGTGCGGTGCAAATGTGCTCTCAAGAATACTCAATTAGACACATGACAAGCAGTAGCTATAACCTTAACTCAAAATTTCTTAGGAGTACTATACTCATCTAGCATTGTCCTAGCCATCTCGACCAAGGTCTTGTTCTTCCTTTCCACCAAGCCATTTTGTTGAGGGGCGTATGGAGAGTAGAACTGATGCTCTAAACCTGACTCCTCACAGAAGCTCTCAAAGTAAGAGTTCTTGAACTCCGTGCTATTATCACTATGTATAGCTCGTAAGGAACCTAAGAGCTAAAAGACAACCTATGAACCAAACCCCTAAAATGGGTAAAAGACTCATCTTTCGAGGCCATGAAAAATACCCAAGAATATCTCAAAAAATCATCGACAATGACAAGAACATACCACTTTCCACCCACTGACTGCACTCTAGCTGGACCAACAGTGTCCATATGTAAAAGTTGTCCTAGTGCATCAGTCATCGCAACAGTGATTGGTCGATGAGAAGCAACAACCATCTTGCCATGTCGAAAATGAGATAAAACCAAGTCTTTGACCATTTTCAGTTTGGGAAAACTACGAATGTGATCATGGCTACTAACTCGAGTTAAATGATCAAAACCAATGTGACTAAGCCTCTTATGCCAGAAAGAGAGATAACAGGACTCAAAAGCAACTAGGCAACGAAGAGAATCACTACAAAAATCAACAAAAACAGCACAAAAGACTCTCCCAAACCTAGAAATCCCGCAAACTAACCCTTCAGAAGAATCGAGAATTCTACAGGCATTTCGCTTAAAGCTTTCCTCAAAATCATCATCGATAAGCTAAGAAACTGAAAGCAAATTATACTGCAACTTACTAACCAAAGTAACATCTTTAAGACAGAATTTTCCATTAATACGCACAGAGCCTTTGGCGATGACGCGGCCTAAAGAGGTATCTCCAAAAGTGATTAGCTCATCACCTGAGGCACGGGCTAAGGAAAAGAATCAAGGGGAGTCTCTGGTCAAAGGGCGAGAACAATTGGAGTTTACAAGCCAAACATCTCTCTTCCCAGCTTGACGAACCTGGATCACAGAAAGTGAGAGATCGATGACTCAGTCTGGGATAAACAAGTGCAGATCTAGGAACCCAATACTGAATCATACGACGAGCAGAAGTGCCAGTCATAGGAACAAAAGACTTGACTCTAGTGTGTCCCTGTGGCTCAACTCTTACAAATCCAAAAGCAACGCTAACAGAAGATCTAGGAGTTGAAACTAAATTAGCTATCGTGCAAAGACCAGATTCCGATGAAAAAAAAAAGGGTCAAGCATGAAAAAACATACCAAAAGATTCTGAGGCCTAACGTCCGTTTGGCAAACTCCAGGTACAGTATGAATGTAAGCTAAAACCTGAAATATCTTCATGGAAAGACCAAGGAAAATCAATATCGCAGCATCAAACTATGGCAACTCTATAGAAAAAAAAAGTACCAAGAAGCTCCAAAAATTGACTAACATACGAGTGGGGAGGCGGCCCGATGGGGATGCAACGCTGGATCGGCGCGGGGAGGCGACCGGACAGGAAGGTGGCATTGGATTCAGGGTGAAGGAGGAGCCGTGTGGGGAGGCGGCCGAACGGAGAGGCGACAATGGAGGAGGAGGATGAGCAGATCTGTTTCTGGAGGAGCAGGAGGAGGAGCATCGTTCATACGTCCAAATTCATACGACATGCCCCAAATTTCCATCCCCAACAAAAATCTCTCTTTAAAAATGAAACCACAATTTTGCCTCACGGATACATCTTCAGATAACTAACACAAGGGTAAACGTTGTATGATTTTATCCAATCCAAGGCAAAGTAGGCACAACTGACACAAGTAGGAGTACCTCACCTTTCTCATCATGAAGTCTCTGAACTCGCTGCAGCGAGCACCAAAACGACAGATCCGACAGCAACTGGCAGTTCTTGCTTTGCTTGCCTCGTCAACTCCTTCCTGCTGCAGCCTCTGCGCCTTGTGCTGCTGCTATTATGCAGTCCTTGATTCTCTCTCAATCATATCTCCTTCCTTCTCGATCGCCGGTCTTCGTCTCCGCGTTGGCGATGGCGCTGGTGCTGCACGCCTCAGGCCCTCCATGTTGAGATGGCCTCCATCCGCAGCCATGGAGACGCTGCATGGCTCGTGCGGCCCTCGTCTCCTCATGCGAAACCGAGGAAAAACTTGTGAAAGAAGGGGAGAGAGAGCGACATCCGATTTGGGAGAAGGCGGCGGCCGGATTTGGGGGCTGGAGGCAGCGAGGAGGATCTCGAGGGTGTCGAAAACAATTCGGCAAAGGATCTGAAACTCTTTATGCAACAATACGCTGCAGAACTTCTGAAAACAGAGCAGCAGCGAAAATACTAATAGCAAAACCACGCTATACTGAAAACAATGAAATCTCGCTATCAGCCAGGAGACTTCAATCTTCAGAGGCGAACACAAAGGATTTGCGATGTGGAGAAACGCCCCACATCTTTTCTGTTTTTTACTCCCTTATATAAGTAAAACAGACTACAAAGATTGTTAACAACCCAACTAACTTGATCGTGACCCAAACCAACTGGACTCTGATCAGACACTCCTCATCGACAACGACACAATTAGCTAACCTGGGCGTTTACTGTTACATATCCGGTACTTTGCCGATACCAACAGAAAACAGACTCTGCAATCAAATTCAGCTGATGATTTCAAAACGACAATGACTCTTTACGAAATAACAAGACTAGTTCAACAGAGGGAAGGCACGGGAGCTAGGATTTGGACTCACCTAGGGTGTGCTAGGGCAGTGGCGGATCCAGAATTTTTAAAATGGGTATTCCGAGTTACAAAAATATTGTTCGATATTAAACATAAGGTTCATAATATCAAAAATACAAGGAACAAATTTTTCTTATTAGAGATAATACCAGAAATAATTTAGAGATTTGTGAATTAGGGATTTAAAATCTACATGCTTCCTCTTCATTTTTGAATGCTCTAGATGCTACATTTCAAAAATCACGATTCGCCGTTACAAATTAACATAACGTTGATAGGTTTACGAATTGGAGATTTCATATTAGAGAATCAAGAATGAAATTAACTTGTGTGGTTGCCTATGCCAAATACTCAGGTGTTGCTTGTTGTTTTAACACCGCTTCTTGCCCCGGCCAGTCGCCGCTGGCGTCGCACCTTCCATCCTCGACTCATGCTTGCCGCGTCCACATGGCTGCCTTGCAACACGCCTTGTGCTGCTCCTTGCCCCGCCTGACACTACCGTCCTAACCTGCCGGCCGTCGCTAGTGTCACACCCTCCATTCCCGAGTCGGTGCTCGTTGCGACCACAGGGGCCAAAGCTACCCTGTCGCACGCTGCTCCTTGTGCCGCCACCAGCCCTATAGCCTATGTCCATTTGCCGGTGCTGGTGGTTGCTCAGTGCTCGTCCGCTACCTTGCTCCTCGCCGGCTTGTACCTACCCTATGGCCATCGTTCGTCGTTGCCGTCACACAGAGAGTGAGAGAGCGTGCGGAATGGAGGCGGAGTTGGGTGTTGGGCTTGAAGAATAAAGAAAGACTGGACTTTAGACGATTAGGCCATGTAGGAAAGATTAGGAGAGGGAGTAAGTGGAATGGGTTGAAACGGGCTTAGAGGTTGAAATACATATTTTTGAACTCACTTACTAGTATATACACATAATATACTTATTATATAATAGTTTTTTGCAAAACAAATTGGGTGTACATTTGTACACCCATGTCCACGTGCTGGATCCGCCCATGTGCTAGGGTTTCGACGAGGGACGAAGGGAAGGAGGATAGGTTGGAGGAACATGGGGAGGAGGCAGGGGCAAGGCTGAGTGAGGCGGATAGGTGCGTGGGAGGGGAGCATCGGGGAAGCCAGGCGCAAGGGCGAGTGAGGGAGGAGATGGCGTGTAGGGTTTGGGCGAGCACACCGAGTGTACGCAGAGCGTCACGTTAGAGGAGGCGCAAGCCACTAAAACCGTCTGTGATACGATGGACATCACATACGGTTTTAGCCAAAAAAAACCATATGTGATGCGTGCGTCGCACATCATAAACGATTTTTGGTTAAAATCGTCTATAATGTGGTCTCATCACAGACTTCTATTCTAAAATCATCTGTGATTATATTAACACAGACGGTTTTTAAAAACCATCTATGATAAAGAGTCTAATATAGTTATTTCTACAGTAGTGTTCGTTAAATATAACTCGTCATTGCCTACCCTCACAAGTTAGATTAACACATACATAGACAATCGGGCTATGTCACCAACGCACAAATACAATATCGATTTCTCCGTATCTTGCCTCACATATATTTTAGTTCAGATAGAGCTTCACCATTTCGATCACTACCTGTCAATGTTTTTTCTTGACTAATATTTGATATTAGACCAATCGTACAGCTGAGTATCGGTACATACAAAACAGCTGTATCGTTCTACCTGATCCTTTACTTATTTATCAAACCACCCATAACATTAGATTCAAAAGTTCTTACCTCCTAACAATTACCTGTACTACCTCCACCGTGTTAGTCTATCTACATTCTTCGCTCCCTTACTCCATTTTCCTACTTTCGGAACACAACAAACCAAGCCACCGACAACGCCTATATGTGCCGTTCCCACTAGATTTCTCCAGAGATTGCTACCTCACTACAGCGATATATTTTCGTCGGCGACTGACTTTTCTGATGTACAGCACAGCAACGGACTTCGTACTCCTCATGCTACTAGCGTTCCTTACTTTCAACCAGCTATATTTTGTTCTGCAGACTACGTTCTGTTGAAACTCTGAAGTTCTTCACTCGACAAAAACAGGACCGAGAGTTTCAGAAAAGAACAGAGACAGAGAAAAGATCAAAAACGTTTTGTGCTGCCAATCCTGCGCAACTTTTCTTTTTTTCTTCTTTACTTATATAAACCAAAGATTTACAGATGTATATGGATAGCTATCACAACTACCAGGGGCGGATCTACAGGGTATGCCGGGTGGGCCGCGGCATACCCTGTAGATTTGGCCTAATCCATACATGATTCTCGTCATAATCTGTCACAGCAACCTTGCAAGATTTATAACTTTTGATCTGTAGGTCCGATCGTGCTAATTCTTTTTTGGTTAGATGCGTATTGGAATCTAGTTTATTCTGTCCAAATTTCAGGTCAATCCAACGGTTGAATCTCTGAAAATTCGTGATTTACCGAACACATCTACTCTGTTTTGTTGAATACGAAGCAATTATTTGAGTCTGAATTGGGGTGAATTTTTTGTAGATCAAAAAATTGATTTTAGCTTCCACACAATCATTCACCCCCCTCTGATTGCTAGTTTAGTATATTTCGATCCTACACATATACTTTATTCGACTCCTACTATAGCTGACATAGTTATATCTTTATTTATTGCTTATCTTAATTACACTACTACAGAAAGGTTTATATTAGACTCCTCTTCACAGACGGTTTCAAAAAACCGTCTGTTATGACAAATATCACAGACGGTTCTCTAGTGTAACCGTTAGTGATTTAATCACAGACGGTTCTATTTATGAACCGTCAGTCATATCACAACCGGTTCTAGTTAAAAGTCATCTGTGATCATATCATGGACGGTTTTAACTAGGAACCGTTTGTGATAAGGTAATATCATAGACGGTTCTAACTAGGAACCGTCTGTGATATGACCTGAGACCCCTATATAGCCATACCAATAGAATTTGTAGCGTCAGATCCATGCGTTTCGTCTCTTGCAAACCCTAGCCCCCGGCAATCCTCCTTCTCGACGACCTCCTCCCGACGACTTTCGTGAGCACCTACTTCTCCCCGTCGGCGAGCACCTCCTTCTCCTCCTCCCCGTCGGCTAGCTCCTCGTCCGCGAGCACCTCCTCCTCCCCATCGGCTACCTCCTCGTTCGCGAGCGCGCACCTCCTCCTCATCTCCGTCGGTGAGTTGTACGTATGAAACCGATATGCTTGACTAGGTTATTGTGTTTGTAAATGACATTTGTGAATGATGTTTGTGAATGATGTTTAGAAAGAATGAGGCTGTATGTACTAAAGAATTGTAGCTCAAATGCTTGACTAGGGAAACCGATATGCTTGACTAGGGAAACCATTTTGAGTTTGCGAATTAATGATGTTTGTGAATAATGTTTAGAAGGAATGAGCTAGGTCAGATATAGGCGATTCATGATGGTTGAACAAAACTGGATATATAGGATTCATGAGAGGTCAAATATAAAATTCTTAGCAAGCTGCATATATATAGCTTAGCAAGCTTTAATGCCTCATTAGTTTGCTAGCTAGACCTGAGTTATATATATAAGAACATAAAATTCATATAATCTAGAATTCAACATTAAACTTGTTATATCACACAAGGATTGATGTTTTGGAGCTACTATGTATTCAATGTTCAATGCCTCTTTTGTGCCTCCTATACTAGGTGATAATATGTTTGAAACTTATGTACGTGTACATCTCTATCTTGCATCCTTGTATTGAAGTAAACACCTAATTCATTATAATATATTTATGGTAATTAAAGACATGGAAAAGTTGTTAGAAACTAAACAAAAACTCGAAGTGGAGATCGAACAATCAAGGGGAAATCGAGATAATGAAAAGATTTGTGAGATCAAACAAGAACTGAAAGACATGGATGTTCGCTTGCAAGATATCAAATCCCTTAACACGACACTCATCAGTAAGGAACGCAGAGCGAATACAGAGCTGGAAGAAGCTAAAGCTAAGCTTATAGAGGTAATATGAAGGTTTCTAGTAATCAATTCAATGTGGTTCTTGTCCTTCTCACAACAACATAATCGCTTTAATTTGTAGGGATTGAGAGATATGATCAAGATCAATCGGTTATTGGTGTCAAGCAAATCGGCCTTTATCATCGAGTTATGGAACTTCAAAAGAACCGAGAAGCCTCTATTGCGGAAGCTATGGCACATATGATGGAAGACATGAAAAACTATAAGGTTTTCTTGTTTGAATTACGAAATAATGTGGTTTCTAGTGAACACTTATTGATATATTTGTGGTATATATCATATTTTGTTAATTAATGTATTGTTACCCTAACTATGAAATATTTTGTTATCATATTTGTGGTATCATATTTGTGGTAAGGTCTTCGGCCTTAACTTATGAAATAATGTTTCCTTCTAACTCTCTTGGCGAACTTCCATGATTAGTATCGATGTTCGAAATTTTATTCACCTTAGATATTTATGCATTGACATTTTACAAGACACAACCAATAATAGATTTTGCAATCCAATATCAAAACATCCTAGATGCATTGAGGCAACACTTGTCCGATGAGAAAAATCTCGTGGTACTCTAGAGGCAATTCGTCATCTAAATGCAATTGCGTGACGCAATTGCATCTAGAGTACCACGAGATTTTTCTCATCGCATGTCGTTGCCTCAATGCATCTAGGATGTTTTGATATTGAATTGCAAAATCTATTATTGGTTGTGTCTTGTAAAATGTCAATGCATAAATATCTAAGGTGAATAAAATTTCAACATCGATACTAATCATGGAAGTTCTGCCAAGAGAGTTAGAAGGAAAAACCATTTCACAGACGGTTCTATTTTAAAACCGTCTGTGATAATCATATCACAGACGGTTCTAATTAAAAACTGTCTGTTATTACTTATCATTAGAGACAGTTCTATCTTAAAACCGTCTAAGAGAAAAGATTATCACAGACGGTTCGTAGATAGACCCGTCTCTGATATTATTTTTACTGACGGTTCGGAAACCGTCTGTGATATGTCTTCTCATCACTGACATATGTTTGCAGACGGTTCACAAAACCGTCAGTGATGAGGATTCTAAACCGTCTGTGATGAGCTTTTCTGTAGTAGTGTTAGTATTTCAACCACTCAATGGATGTATTTTATTTGCCAGATTTTTAAATTATGAAGAGGAACGGAGACATCGCATCTCTTTTTCGGAAACATGCAGCAAAGAAGGTTGCTGCTGCTTCACCTCCTCCCCCGTCACAAACTGCAACATTGAGCGAGATATTTTCTTCAAAGTAGTAGAAGATGATATAATCAAGAGTTTTATGGCCATTAGAAGGCGTAGACCGAATAAGAAGAAGTAATATTATATGTATATAAGTTTCTTTTAAATATATCATCTTGTTTTTAATTATTTTTTTACTTGTATACCGAATTGCTCAATAAATTTTAAATCGTTTACCGAATTATTTCTTGATTGGCATACCCTAGATTTAAATCCTAGATTCGCCACTGACAACTACCAAATCTAATCAAAACTGAAACAAAGCAAAACCGAATTTGTAACAGACATGCACTGTATCTATCCGACAACAACTAAAGACAGACTCCATACTCCTGAAGACTCAAGACTCCATACTTCTGAAGATTCAATAGCAAAACTGACTCTTAACTCTAAAACAAGTTTAGTTAGCATTCACCTCTCTAAACTTGGTGTGCATCTTTTACTTCTTTTACTCCTAGCTTCTGGCGCATCTCAAGAAACTTCACACGCCCGAGTGATTTAGTTAGAATGTCAGCTAGCTGGTCCTCTGTGCTCACATAGGGTGTGTTTGGTTGTCTGCACCACCCTAGCCTGTCCCGTATGAGTCATCCAAGCTAGCTTTGGTCTGCATGAGTGGATGCAGGTTGAGTTGTTTGGTTGCTTGTTTATGCATCTCATGGGTCTGCATTAGAGAGAAGCCCAATTTTTGTGTTTTCTTCATCATGCATGAGTGGATGCAATTGCATCCACCTGACCTGGATGAACAGGAAACCAAACACGTGTCTAACAGATACAGTTGCATCCACTCATGCGATTCAGGCAACCATGCAGGCAACCAAACACACCCATATTACATGTCCACCTTTCCTTCTTCAACATATTCGTGTATGAAATGATATCTTCTGTCAATATGTTTACTCCGGTCATATGATAAACGGGATTTTTGCACAAATGCAATAGCGGATTTATTGTCCACTAAAGCTTTACTTTCTTGAGCTTCTTTCTTCTCAAATCTGCCAACAGCCGACTTAGCCAAATTCCTTGACAAGCTACTGTTGCTGTTGCAATGTATTCAGCTTCACAAGATGAGAGTACCACTATCTTTTGCTTCTGTGATGCCCATCTAATCAAACTTGAGCCAAGGAAGAAAACCATCCCAGTGGTGCTCTTACGATCATCCACATCTCCAGCAAGATCACTATCACTATATCCCACCAGTTTAGACTCCAATTTGCTATTCTTCTCATAGCTGCACCTAAAACCAATAGTACCTCTAAGGTATCTTAGTATATGTTTCACCGCAACCATGTGTTCAGTTGTCAGTGCCTGCATAAAGCGGCTAACAGTGCCCACTGAATAAGCTATATCTGGTCTTGTATTCACCAAGTACCTCAGGCTTCCAACTATACTACGATACTCCGTTGCATCAACAGCAGGATCAGTAATTTTCTTACTCAATTTGAAACGATTCTCCATGGGGGTGAGGCATGGATTGCAGCCTTCTATTCCTGACATTTTTAGGATATTTGCTGCATAACCGGCCTAACATAGAGAGATGCCACCACTGGATTGCTTTACTTCTATCCCAAGGTAGTAACTCAGCAAACCAAGATCACTTATACTGAATAAACTTTTGATATGATCCTTGAACTCGGTTATATTGTCCACACAAGATCCAGTAATGATCAAGTCGTCGATGTATACACCAACTAGCAGCACTAAGCCTCCCTTTTCTCTTCTGTACACTGCATGCTCCATAGGGCTCTGATCAAAACCCAGTGATGCAAGTGTTCTATCAAGCTTAACGTTCTGCGCCCTAGAAGCCTAACGAAGCCCATAAAGTTCCTTCCTTAGCTTCAGAACCATGTCTGTTTTATTTCCATCAATAAAACCAGGAGGTTGATGTAAATATACCTCCTCGGTGAGCTCGCCATTTAAGAAAGCTGATTTTACATCCATGTGGTGAACCTCTCAACCTCCTTGAGCTGCCAAAGCAATAAGCATTCTCACGGTTTCCATCCTTGCAACCGGAGCAAATACTTCATCAAAATCCAAACCCTGTCACTGAACATATCCTTTAGCCACTAATCTTGCTTTGTACTTAACAATGTTTTCTTCTGAGTCTTTCTTTGCTTTGAACACCCATTTCAAACCTATGGGTTTCTGTCCAGCAGGCAGTTTTGCTAGTTCCTATGTGTCAGTGTATAGGATGGATTTCATCTCCTCTTCCATTGCTTGTTTCCATCACTTTTCCTTCATGGCTTCTTCCAAATAAAAACAAAGTAGATTGATAGCGGTACAATTCAACGACATCATATCACAATACCAAATAAAAACCGTTCTGCTTTATCACCTCATCTCATATATTATCATATTATTCGCTAACGCTGGCTTATGCGGTGTAACGCTGCATACACGTATCTAGTTGCTACTATAGTACAGACAATCGGTATATATAAATGACATTGCTACTATAGTACAAACAATCGGTATATAGATATATATATCAGTGTTGTGAAAAACGGTATACGCTCGATGGATGGACGTGGTACCTCTAAGCAATTAATCACAATACGAACGATTAATCAGAATTTAACGGACGATTATACGTTCTTATTAATATATTTATTTATATTTAGAATTAATTAGAAATATTTTACTTACCCAAAGTTATTGTAAATTATCACTCTAAAACATGTTTTACGTACATTTCATTGTTCATACTTCATCCGAAAGGTACATACTATAAACACTATCTCACAATATTATAAACTAATTTATTCTACTTAGTGAATAAAAATAAGCTATTTTCGTGATTAAACGAAAAAAAGGATGATTAATCGGATTATGCGGTCAATTAATCGTTCGACTATGTTAATTGCACTCCGATTAAATTATTCGTGACGGTTTAGTCACCGTTATCGATTAATCAGCCAACTAATCGGTCGAGTCGGCCGTTTTTTCGTAACACTGATGTATACTATAGTACAGGCAAGCGGTACAATGGACACGTCAGCCCAAGCCCAAACGTACAGAGACATCGATTCAGATCGATCTACGTCGACGTCGGCTCAAGATTTGAATAATGCTGATGGCGACGGCAGCTAGCTTACATATTAAACTTGCTCCAAAATGTGACGATGACATGCAACCAATCCTTATTGTTTTATTTTTATTTTTTTGGTGCTGCGCGCACGTCGGCCGAAATCTCATCTATATACATTGCATGCTTCACGTACGGAAACTATATTCAAGTTCATATCCAAATTATACTGCTGTAACAGCTGCGTATTCTTACATATTCGTGGAGATCGACATATTTGTTGTAAACAAAAGTTCGGTCAAATTCGGTTCGATCGTCCAAGTCGCGATCGGATGGTTTGCATACTTTTTTTATTTCTGCAGTTGGTTAATAAATCTTTGGGCTTCGATCAGCGAGAAATAGAAAAATCAGCTTCTGTCAAAAATTCAGCATGAGCCAAAATCTTAAATTTTCACACGTCATACGTGTCACTATATTTATAAGTAAGCTTCAAGAAATTACACGTACTTTGCAGAAGCTTTTACCAAAATTACATTTTTAAGAGAAGCCTCATATATAAAACTACACTTCACTTGGGCCTCTCGATCCAACCGGCAGAGGAAGCTTTTGATGAAATAGTTTGGAGCGAGAGATCGAGTAGCTGCAACTATAGCTAAATTACACTTTTAACCTTCCCTCCCATTAGGACAACGGCTTATGACTAATCTGAACCCATACTGTTCTAGGGACTAGGAATTAAGGGCGTGCCACACAGGACAAGACCTGCCCGTCATACCCCGACCTTCACCACGTACGTTATTAGCCAGCGAGGAGCACAAGTCGAACGCTAAGGGTGCGTTTGGTTGGGTGAATGAGGATAAACGAGATGAGATGATATAGGATGGATGGGATAATCCTGGATAAGATGGTACGGGGAGGGTGTTTGGTTGTCTGAATGGAATGATACATGATTTTGTTTGGTTGCTTGGATGGAATGGTACAGGATGGTACGAAATGATGTTTGGTTGGATGAATGAGGTTAGTACGGTAAACTTTATCACTAGTGGTACAGGATAGTTCAACCAATTTGGAGGTACGGGATGGTACAGCATATTTGAAGAATATTCCTAGAATCTGTACTACTTCGTCCCGTACAAGATGGTTCCATACACTCAACCAAACGCATGTATCAAAATCTATCATGTATCATCCCATCCCGTTAATTTATATTCGTTCACCCAACCAAACGCACCCTAAAGCATCTTGTCCACGTGGCTGAAAGAAGTAGGTTTGTCCCTCTTGGGCCTGAAAAACTGTTTTTTAGATTTTTAGCTAAAAAATAGTTATAATATTTATGAGAGGTTGTTTGCCAAACAGTTAATTTCTCTACACAATAAACTATAAAAGTATGTCCCACCTTGCTTTTAGTTTGTGCTAATTATATGTGATTTCTAGTTTATAAAAAAACAACTTAAAAGCTAACATGTTTAAGGGCTTATTACTAGCAATTTGGAAGTGCCTTTTAGTCTCCCCAACAAAGCCTTGCATGTGGGCCCATGGCCATAAGCTGTTGCCTGCAAGGAGAGTTAGTTAAATAAAAGTGCAGTTTAAGGATGATTTAGACAAGGTTAATTTAGTTTGATGAAGCTTGCTCGATCGTCTTTTGATTATTAAGAAAGTGGATAAAGATGCAGGGAGTATTCTCAAGGAAGAAGATAAAGAGAACAAAAAATAAGTTTTTCTAATCATCCATGAACAGATAACCACGGGAGACCATACAGGCATACATGGAGCATGGGACAGACGACGGCCCACGCCCAATTAAAAACCGATGCATGCAGATTTCATGTCGAATTTAAAAACATCATATCTACAAGGAGCGTTGCCAGCTATGTTCAAATGAAGTACTTTTAGTTTGGTATTGTGAGATGTACACGGATAGAGTCGTGGAGCTTTTTTTTTCCTTTAAATCTAACTTTAGTAAAAAATTGCAAATTTAACCCAAAGTAAACGCTGAAGAGCCAACAGGGATATATATCCTCTATCGCGATATACAACCGCAATAAGAAAATGGCACGAGAATAGAAGACCTACCACAGCAGGCAAAAGGTACTGCGCTTACCTACCACGATAGCAAAACGTAAAGGTACGCTTTTACCTACCGCGGCAGGTTGCTCTTGCCACGCTTCCTTGTTGCGGTAGGAGCTCCCTTGCTGCCGTGGCAGGTCTCTTCCTCCCGCGTCATCTCTCTACTATAGTTGCATAGCACGACAAGGAACATCTGTTTCCTGTCGGCTCTTCTGCACTCACTCAGGGGTTAGATTTACAAATTTTCTCGTATGAGAGCTAGATTTGCAAAAAATACCAGCGACAAGTTCTAGCAACTATACGAAGATTCAGTCACACAAATTAAAGCGGTACCGTATATTCGTGTTTGAATTTCTTTTACATGGCCACAATTTATGTACGTAGTTACTAATTGTGTATAGTAGAAGAAATTATGGTCTAACTGTGCGTTATATCTTGAAATTTTGATAAGAGTTAATCCATAACCTCCTTTTCAAGACATAAAGGAATTTTTTTTTTCAACAGATAAACGACGTAAGCTAAAGATTGTTCTATAACTTTATTATCTGCAAAACGAAACTAGAATCCACGGCAGATCGGGGTTAGCAACGCCAAACTGACCTCGAATCGACGATCTACATAATCCCTCAAGATCATCGATCAGCACTGTACGTGCGAGGGACGACGCAGACATGCTCCTTACCTGTCGCTGCTCGGCGGCGAAGAGACTGGTCGATCGATCGAGAAGAACGTACATACGCGAGCCTGGCCGGCCGCCGGAGTTGAGCCTCGATCCGTCGTCCCCAGAAGGATCGAGCCAGGCCAGCGGAGCGAAGAAGATTAATAAACGCCGTCGTCGTCGACACCTGTACGTCGTCCGGGTAAGCCTGCCTCCGCTGCCACGTTAGCAGTAGCGGCGGTGCTACGTGCACCCGGCCGCCATGCACGGCGTACGCAGCAGCACGTCGGCCATGCATTCATGCTAAAATATTGCCCATGCATCGCTAGCTGACTCGACTCCGGATTTGTATATGCTGCACGTTTTCCTATGGCAAATTAGTTTTCTCGGTCTCAAAATATCTTTTTATTCCTGTTTCGAAAAAAAGAATTTAGATAACTCTCACAAACTCTAGTTGATACATATGATTGGTTGTACACTTTATTTCCACAAGATAAAATGGAGTAGATCATCTGTTTTTATCTCGAATGTATAATGAGGGAACTTTTAATTTTACATCGAGTATTAGCCCTAGAGTGAACGGAGGATGCCTATCTGTTTTAAGCCTATTTATTGATATATTAGATCATGTATTATTACTTGAAGGACAATTTTGATCCAGACCTACAATACCTGTTTAATTTGGCATCAGCGGAATAACTAGCTCGTTATGCGATTTCGTGGAATATGTCACCAGTACATGTGAAACCATATCATAGCGTGCATGTGAGAGACAATAGGCAGCCGCAGCTTCTTTCTCTAGTTAATTGTGACTCACAGTAATTTACATGTGTGCGTTGTACGGAGTTAAAACAGTACTATATTAATTGTACAACATTACAAATCAGTCACTTTCTAGATAGACAACTTTGTGTTTTGGCAAGTATATTAGCACAAATTCAACTGATAATAATCGCATATGTCAGCATCATTTGACCTGTAATTATTTGGCAAAACGTACATTATCCTCTACTATTGCACGGTGATGGTATACAAATGGTCCAGTAACAATATCATTCGATTTTCCTCTTAAATAAAAGGTAGATTCCCTGCCAATCTTTCGAAGAAAAAAAATACCATGCGATTCTTTGCGTTATAGCCATCCAACCGAAAGAAAACAACATTAAGTAATTAGAGTAAAATAGGGAATGATTTATCTTAGTAGTACAATGCAACGAAAGAATGATCCGTTAAGAGGGAAATGTTAAGGAACCTCGCTATCGAATAGTCCGGGGTTCCCGAACAGATCTGAAGTAGAGAACAAGAGAGAAAGAGAGACACAGGTTTAGGGAGGAACGGCGAGAGAATTCTTTATTGCTTTCAATTGTATACAATGGGGAACCCCCTCCTCCTTATATAGTAGTCGCCTAGGGTTTTGGTTAAGGAACCATCGTGGGCCACATGGTTTTCTAACACTCCCCCTTGGGCCCTTTGCCGCAAGATGCATATGCCTCATTAAAACTCCAGAAAAACCCGGTGGAAAAAATACTTGGAGAAAGAGTACATAGCATACGCTTACTGTGTTGCACGAATTGCCTTGTTAAAACCTTATGTAAGAAAACTTCATGAAAAATTTGCTAAAGAAAAAGAGTACAATTCACCCAAACTTCAATTGCTAATCTTCAAGATTCATATTGGGTACTCAAACCTCATGTTCAAGGTTTATATAGGAGTATGTGAAATATCTCCCTCTGAAATCTGCACTTCTCTAAGTCTCATCATCCCTATCCCTTTAACGCACCTTTCAAAGGTAGATGCTGGGAGTGATTTAGTGAACAAGTCTGCAAGATTTTCACACGACTTAGTATGCAATATCTTAATCTCGTTCATCTTATGCAATTCATGAGCATAGAAGAACTTGGGGTTGATATGCTTCGTGAGATTGCTCTTCACATAACCCATCTGCACTTGAGCAACACAAGCTGCATTATCTTCATAAACGATAGTGGGAGTTTGCTCAATGTCAAGCCACATGACTTCTGGATGTGGTGAACCATTCTTCGGAGCTATGCACATTCACGGGAGGCTTCATACAAAGCAATGATTTCCGAGTGGTTTGTCGACGTCGAGATAAGGGTCTGTTTAGACGACTTCCAGGAAACTGTTGTTCCTCCACACAGGAAAACATACCCAGTTTGGAACTTGCCAGTATGCGGGTCTGATTAGTACCCAGCATCGGCGTAGCCAATCAAATTCAGTTCATTGTTTCTTCTGTAGAACAAGCCGAGATCTTTGCTTCCTTGGAGGTAACGAAAGATGTCCTTGACCCCTTTCCAATGCCTTTTGGTGGGTTCTGCACTGTACCGGGCTAGGAAATTCACGGCGAACGAAATGTCCGGCCTGATACTATTTGCAAGGTACATGAGAGCTCTAACTGCACTCAGATATGGGAATTCCGCTCCCAGACTTCCCCTCTTCTCTAGGCCTGTATGGGTCTAGGCTTGCTTGGAGTGACCTTCCGACCATTGGAGTCTTTGCAGGATATGCCTTTTCAAAACTAAATCTTTCCAACACTTTCTGCGTGTAGGTTGATTGGTGTACCAAGATTCCTCCTTGGACATGCTCAAGCTGCAAACCTAAACAAAACTTGGTTTTACCCAAGTCCTTCATTTCAAACTCAGACTTCAAGTATGAGCAAGCTTCTTCAATTTCTTCATCTGTCCCAATGATGTTCAAGTCATCTACATAGACGGAGATTATACAGAATCCATTCAGGGATCACTGTATAAACACGCATGGACAATCTTCGCTATTCGTGTAGCCTTTCTTGCAGAGAAAGTCGCTCAAGCGATTGTACCACATTCTTCCTGACTGTTTCAGCCCATACAGTGATTTCTCCAATTTCACACTGTACAGGTTTCTATTTGCTCTGTCTTGGTTCGGAATAGGAATACCTTCCAGTACTTTCATGTATATCTCCGAATCCAAGTTCCCATACAAATATGCTGTGACAACATCCATTAGCTTTATTTTCAACTTCAAGTTGACTGCCATTGAGATCAAATATCTAAAGATAATTCCTCCCATGACTGAAGAATAGGTTTCTTCATAATCAACCCCATGACGTTGAGTGAAACCTTGAGCTACAAGCCTTGCCTTGTACCTTACAACTTTGTTGTTTTCATTCCTCTTCTGAACAAAGACACATTTGTGACCTACAGGGTTTATATGGGGAGGTGTGCGGCATACGGGCCCAAACACCTCTCTCTTGTTCAGAGAGACTAACTCCGCAGTGATTGCCTTCTTCCATTCTTCCTAATCTAGCCTTTTCTTGCACTCTACGAGAGATGCAGGCTCGAGATCATGAACAATGATCGAGGCAATCTTCTTTGCAAGTACGCATCGACATTGGCTGTTGCTCTATTCAGGGATTCTCCTGTTATTACAAAGTTTATGGCCATTTCATCATGGGGTGCTTCATGTACTTCTACTTGCTCTTCGCTGCTATTTCCCATCGCAGGGGCAAGTTCCTTTAGCTTTTCATCGCCCATATGTGCGCACACATTATTTCCGACGGCTTCCTGCAGTGGAAGATTCAAGTCTGGAATTGCTTTTTCTGTTGGTTTCTTTCCAGTGCCAGGTCTCAACTGGCTCCCCTTCTTTCCTTGGGGCATTTTCGTGATTGGTCGCCTAGTTTTCTCTTGACATCTCCGGGTACTTTGGGTTTGAGGAGCCATATTTCTTGTTCTTTTTCTTTGAGGTCTCTGAACAGGATGAGGGATACCTTCTGCTTTCTTTAGTATTTTCACCCTCTCTGGTGCATTTCTTGCGGGTACATACGACTTAACCACGCCCTTCAGGTCACAAAAATGATCAGGCAGTTCATTTTCTAAATTCTACAAATCAATTATCTTCTGGACTTCTTGATTTGCTTCATTAGTACGGGGGTCATGCGCGGGGATCCTAGTGGAATGCCATATGATTTCCCAGTATTTTTCATCCAAAGGTTGATTTCCTCCCCCTAATGATGGGAAACGATCCTCGTCAAATATGCAATCAGCGAATCGGGTTGTATGCAAGTCTCCAGTCATAGATTCCAAATACCTGATTATGGATGCACTCTCATAACCAACGTATATCCCAGACTTGCGGAGAGGGCCCATTGCAGTCCGTTGTGGGGGTGGTATAGGAACATATACCATAGAACCAAATTTTCTCAGATAGAAGATTTTCGGGATGACCCTTGCACCAGTTGCATAGGGGAATAGATATTGTAGGCCGAATGTCTGAAATTGATGAGAGCTGCTGGCATGCTGGAGTGCGTGTCCCCAACAAGTTTTGGGCAAGTTACAACTCTGCAAAAGCGGTCTGGCAATGAATTTAATCCTCTTTATTAGTGCTTCAGCTAGTCCATTCTGCGTATGGACGTGCGGTACGGAGTGCTCAACTGCTATCCCTGTTGCAGTGCAATAATCATCAAATGCCTTTGAAGTAAATTCGCCGGCATTGTCCATTCTAATGGACTTCACGCGATGATCAGGGAAAGCATTCTTAATTCTTATGATCTGCGAGATCAGCTTTGCAAAAGCATGGTTTCTTGATGACAATAAGCATACATGCGACCATTTCGAGGAAGCATCGATGAGCACCATAAAGTACCGAAATAGCCCTGACAAGGGCTGAATCGGGCCGCAAATATCCCCCTGGATGCGTTCCAGGAATGCAGGGATTTCACTTTGCACTTTCATGACAGAGGGTCTAGTTATTAATTTCCCGGTGGCACATACAGGGCACACGAAATCTTCATGATTCGGGAAATTTTTAACATTAATGCCATGACCTTGTGAGTTGTTCACTATATTTCTCATCATTCTAAGACCAGGATGACCTAATCTACAATGCCATAAGGAAAATAACTCAGAGCTTCTAAAGACAGTCTTTAAGGAAGTATACACTTCGAGTGCATGAATTTTCGTGTAGTACAACCCAGATTCATATGAGGGACATTTTTCTAATACCATTTTTCCACATACCGCGTGCTTCACAATGCACAAGTATTCTTTTGCCATTTTCTTCATTGGTTTCTACGTGAAAACCATTGGCGCGGATGTCTTTGAAACTTAAGAGAGTGCGCGTTGATTCAGGGTACAAAAGAGCTTCTTCAATTACCAAAGTTGTACCCATTGGCAATATAATTGTGACTCTTCTAGAGCCTATTATATAGGAGTCGCTTTCTGCGATCGTAGTAATCTTTCCAGTGTTCTTCGTGATTTGGACTCTCTTAAGATGGTATTTGTGACTCTTACGAAAGTATTTGGACTCTCTTAAGATGGTATTTGTTGTGCCACTATCAACAATACATATCTCCTCTATTTGGGCACTACACGATTTCTAAAAAAATATAACTCCAATCAGACAATGGCAAAATAATTCAAACATTGCTTGCAAATTAAAGAATACTGGAATAAAGAATAAATTGCATATTTATTCATGAGAGAAGTATGCTCTTCTAGAGCTTACAATTCATTATTCAAAAGAAATTCGCTAACAACCATAATCTAAAAAAAATGTGATTCATGCATTAAACGAAATCCGTAAAAAAAGAATTGATTTCTGTTTCTATGTCATCGATAGAAGTTTTCTCTTCATTTGCCATAAGCTTGGCTGCAGCATCGATGTCCAGGCTAGTCTGTGAGGATGAGGCAAGTGGGGTATCCAAATCCATGGCATCGCTATCACCAATTTTGGCGAAGTGCGCCTCTGCTGGGGCATTTTCTTGTGCCTTCTTCTTGGCCTGATATGCATTGATCACTTCCTTGGATTCCTGGCATATTTTTGACCAGTGTCCCCAAGTACCACACCTGAAGCACATTTGGTTCTGCTGTCCATACGGCTTGGCGTGTGTCTTGTCATCCTTCTTCATTGGGGTTTTGGACTTTCCCTTGGCCTGATACCTCTCTTTTCCACCCTGCTTGCCCTTCTTTCTATGAGTGAGCTTTTTCACCTTATAGCTATTGGCATTGACTTCTGTGCTAGTGCCCCTTCCAGGTGGCTGTGAGACGAAGTTCTTGCGTAGAACATCATCTTGTGATTCCGCAACTTGCATGACGTCAATCAGTTCGCTATACTCCTTGTATGCGTCCTGACGATAGCTGCGTGCACTCTGGATAGCATTTGGGTGGAAGGTGGAGAGGGTCTTCTCAATCTTCTCCTCGTCAGTGATCTTCTTGCCACATAGGGAGAGATTGGTACAAATTCTGTGCAAGGCAGAATTGTCCTCGGCCACTGTTCTGTAGTCTTCAAAGCTCAGGCGGACCCAATCTTGCTGTGCTTGGGGCAAGATGGTGTACTTGAGCTTCTCGAACCGCTTCTGAAGTGCAGTCCAAAGCACAAGTGCACTCTCCTCAGCCATGTATTCATTTTTCAGAGTGGTTGAGAGGTGGTGCCTGAGAAAATGCAAGGCTTGATCGTTCTGCTAAGCGGTAGGTTGAGCGTCCTTCGAGGACTCTAGACCAATCACATCACGAAGAGCTTCTTGCCCCTAAGTACAATCTTCACGTCCGATGCCCAAGTGAGGTAGTTCTAATCATGCGGGGCCAGTTCTTCAAACTCACGGTTCACGATGCCGAACATCTGCATGATTTTAAAATTCCGGCATTAGATTACTGCGTGTAATCTAATAGAAAATGGTTGCAAAAACAACATAAAAATGCAGAAAATAAACTGCCATGCATTTCCAGTATACTAAATAAAGCAATGAATTCAAAATTCATAAAGAATATTCATGAATGCAGAGAATAAAGCTAGAAAAATTAAAACAGAGCCAAATAATATTTTTTGGATTTTTCTAGCAATTTTCCAAAATTTTCTGCTATTTTTCTTTTTTTCTTCCCTTTCTTTCTTTTTTTCTCTCTATTCTTTTCTCGGCCGGGCGGCCTTCAGGCCATGCCCTTTCGGCCCATATCCAGCGCGCGGCGGCTAGGGTTCCCACCCCTAGCCGCCACTCCACTTCCTTACGGGCCTTACGGCACTGCTGGGTGGCGCGGAGCCGGGAGGCGACCGGGTGGCGCGACTGGGGTGGCGAGGAGTCGAGCGGTGTGCGGTGGCAGTGTGGAGGGCCGACGGCGCTTCGTGCGCGGCTGGGAGGGCCAACGGCACTTCAAACGAGGCGGGAAGGGTCGGCGACGTGGTGGTGGCGGCCGAGCCGGCGAGCTCGCCGGCGAGGTGCGGTGCCACGACCATTTCGGGCCACGCGCAGAGCAGCCGCGCCGGGCCGGCGCGGACGATGCAACCGAACCGGTGACGGCGGGCGGCCACCGCCGGACTCAGCTGCCTCGGGCCGCGGAGTGACCGGGCGGCGCAGCTGAGCCGCGGAGTGGCGGCAGGCGCGGCCGAGCCGGTGGTGTTCGGGCGGCCGGAGGCGTTGTGCGCGGCGAAGCCGTCAAAGACGCCGGCGAGGCGGGAAGGCGGCGCGGCGGCGGTGGCGCGCCGAGCGGCGAGCTCGCCGGCGAGTCGCGGCGCCACCGCCATTTCGGGCCCCGCGTAGGCACACGCGGCAGTCGGCACTTTGTGCGCTTCGGGCGTCAGCGGAGCCAAGGCGCGCACGGCGGCTTCAAGCGCGCAAACCGAGGTGGCGGCGTGGTGCTTCGAGCACGCGCAACCAACAAATTTTTTTTTCGTGCATGAACAGCAATCTGAACAGTAAATACGTCTTGTACTGTAGCTTCGAGCTATCGCCGTGTAGCTTCATGCCACGTAACGAACAGTACCGGATGCGAATGTTAGATACATGCATAGAGTCAATGAACAATTAGATTCAATCGCCGAATCCCACCTTTTCAATCCGTTCGCTGGTAGAGCTTCGTGCTGATAACGTGTTAAGGAACCTCGCTATCGAATAGTCCGGGGTTCCCGAACAGATCTGAAGTGGGGAACAGAGAGAGAAAGAGAGACACAGGTTTAGAGAGGAACGGTGAGAGAATTCTTTATTGCTTTCAATTGTATATAATGGGAAACCCCCCTCCTCCTCCTTATATAGTAGTCGCCTAGAGTTTTGGCTAAGGGACCATCGTGGGTCTTCGTGGACCACATGGTTCCCCAACAGAAAAAAATATGGTCCCTAATTAGTTTAGGCAATAATTGAGTACGGTCCTTATAGTGGACCTAAGTTCACCTCCTCGTCATCCCATTTGTAAACTAGCTAGGCTCGTGTGGGCCCCATGCCAGCCTTCCCAATCTCTATTCTCCTCATCACATATCCATTGCTAGCACTGTGATGAAGCTTCCAGAAATCACACAAGCACCCATATATACACACTAATACAGCTCAAGAACCAACAAGGATACCTTCATTTTTGGTGTTTAACTGGTAGGTTTCATCTGACATGCATGTTCCTTCCTTTGCCTGAAAGCTAGCTTTTCTATTACTATTTGGTGCTGTTTCTTGAGCTTAACTGAAGTGTTTAGACCTTCGATCGGTTTCAAGATTGAAAGGTTGCTACATCATATCTGTTAAAGTTCAGTTACTTTGACTCAGAAATGCTTTCTTTGTGCTTCTTGAGCAAATCATGAAGGTTTACTATGACCCTGAATTTTCCATCAATCGATTGAATGCATTTGTCCGTTCTGACAAAGTATCTCACTTGAATCAGGTAGTTCTGCCACTTGCACCGTCCTGGGTTCTCCGGCGCCGACGAGCACGCAGAGATGTATCTGGTGAAGGACATCGGCGGCGCCATTGGCCTGATGGCCATGGCCCTGGTGTTGCTGGGCACCTGGCCGGTCGTCCTCGCCGTGCTAGAGCGCCGGGGACGCCTGCCGCAGCACACGTACCTCGACTACTCCATCACCAACTTCCTGGCCGCCGTGCTGATCGCCTTCACCTTCGGTCAGATCGGCGACGACACGCCGGAGACGCCTAATTTCCTCACCCAGCTCACCCAGGTCACCAGCCACTGTACTCGATTATCCAATCATGGAAAGTTAAACATGTCAATCTGTAGGACTGAAACTAAAGCAGTATGTTGGTGTGACATGGTTTTCAGTCTTTCAGACCTGAAATTTAAGTTGTGTGAATACTTTGGTCTGTCAGTAACAACTTCAGTTGGTGCATCAGGCTTGTTCAGAATTTTTTGCAGTGCAAATGTTCTACGCATCAGGCTTGTTCAGAATTTTTTGCAGTGCAAATGTTCTAACTGTCAATTGAACAATGCAGGATAACTGGCCCTCCATCATGTTCGCGATGGCGGGCGGTGTCGTCATCAGCCTCGGAACTCTGGCCACGCAGTACGGCTGGGCATTCGTCGGACTTTCAGTAACCGAGGTCATGGCCTCAAGTCTGAAGGTTGTCATAGGTACATATACTGACAGTTCTATACCCTCCAAATATGGATATGTTGTTTGATGCGTAATTTTGCTGCTGCTGTTGTAGCCTGAATAGTTCAGAATCTGAAGATGATATGACTGAAACTTCTCTTGCAGGGACAACACTGAACTATTTCCTTGACGGTCGGATCAACAAGGCGGAGATTCTTTTTCCCGGTGTCGGATGCTTTCTGATTGCAGCTTGCCTTGGCTCTCTTGTTCACTCTTCTAATGCTGCTGACAACCAGGAGAAGCTATCTAGCTCCATGGTGTACCACAGGAACACTGCAGGGTAGAATTATGCCCTTATTTCCCTTTCGCTCATGTAGTGAATGTGCGTATGCGTTTTTGCCTAAATGATACTTCTGGAAATCTGAGTAGTTTGAAGAACAAGTATCTTTAGCTAATCTGCTTATAGTTGCAATCTATATAATTGCTGCGAGTTGCGACACACGTATTATTCGCGTATATACCATGATATTATGCCATTGCAGTAAACAGCATCTGAACAAACAATATTATGACTTCTTACAATTCTCCACAGGAACGCTGCAAACGAAGAGCTGACCAAACACCTCCTTGACAAAGGTACTAGTCAGATCAATGAACCAACGTTTGCCATTAACCTGAAAATGATCTAGCATAGCTAGTTGTCTGAATATTCTTTCAATTGGCAGAGAAACCCAAGGATTGTGAAGAAGCAAAGCCTGATGTACCACAGGCTGTTGAGAAAATAGAGGCAGGAACTGCAGATTTCCTAGTTCAGCTGGAGGGGAAGAGGTCAATTAAAGTCGGTGATTATTCTACTCATACAAATATGAATAAAAGTTAAAATCCAGATTACCATAATTCAACTGCAGGATTTTAGTGGGATATGATCGCACGAAGTGAAAGTTCATGTATTTCTGCTGCACAATTTGATCGGATTATCAGTTAATATCCAAGTTTTGGCACACATTTTCAGGAAAAAAAAGCCAAATTTTCCTATCAGTTCCAAGAAAATGTGACGCGATGACGCAGATTCTTTGTGAATAATATGATCAATTAAACATATATGTGATGCTCCAATTTAATATTCAGACAATCAGTGCATCAACATTAATTCATAATTCTTGCTTCTGATAACCACCACAAATTCAGACTTCTGACACAAATTAAAAATCTTCTCAACTTCAGGTTCTTGGATCCAACACATTCCTCGGCCTCGGGATCGTCACCTTCGCTGGCATCTGCTACTCGCTCTTCTCCCCGGCGTTCAACCTGGCCACCAACGACCAGTGGCACACGCTCAGGGAGGGCGTCCCCCACCTGGTGGTCTACACCGCCTACTTTTACTTCTCGGTATCGTGCTTCGTCATCGGCATCGGCCTCAACATCTGGTTCCTCTACCGCCCGATGGTCGGTGTGCCGAAATCCTCCTTCAGGGCGTACCTGAATGACTGGAAGGGCAGGGACCTTGCGCTTCTCGCAGGCATGGTGTGTGGGCTCGGCAACGCGTTCCAGTTCATGGCCGGGCAGGCTGCTGGGTATGCTGCTGCCGATGCTGTTCAGGTAACCATTCTTACAGATCAATTTTAACTTCTTGAAACAATCAATGCATGGTATGAGACATTATTGATGATCTCTAGCTAGCTAATCGTGAACTGATCATGCATGACAGGCCACTTGCTGTTTGCTGCATTTCTGAATTCTGAACATGTCTGAATTCAGGACATTTTCTCTAGCCTAGCCACATTGTTCATGCATGCTGCCCACTGTTGTCATGTCGATCTGCAGGCGCTGCCGCTGGTGAGCACGTTCTGGGGGATCGTGCTGTTCGGCGAGTACCGGAGATCGTCGAAGAGGACGTACACGCTGCTGGGGAGCATGCTGTTCATGTTCGTCGTCGCCATGGTCGTCCTCATGGCGTCGTCAGCGCACAGGAAGCCGCTTTGACAAGCCAAGATCGATCTCCTACCCAGCTGTCCTCGTGGCCTGGAGGAGCATCAGAAGAAGCTGCTGCTCCTTGCGTTGCAACTTGCAATTAATGGCAAGGCATGGCTGTATTAGTTCTGTAATGAGTGAGCAAGGGAGAGTATCAATTGAAGCTGTAAATGAGTGTAATGTAATCTGCATGGATGGTTTATGATTCGGAGTTCAGACACTGTCTGATCTTTTTTTATCTAAAGTTGTGCAGGAAATGATATCGTGGAAAGTAATTTTGACTAATAGGACGATGTAGTAACTATTTATAGTGCATTATACTAATGCTATATAGTGGGTAGTAGAAATCAGATCTAACTATTGATTTATTAAGAGTAGTTCTGTTGGGTTGCTACCACCGCAAAACCGAGTTAATTTTTACGGTACAATATATATACACATATATACATACATATATATATATACACACACATACACATACATACATACATACATATAAACAAACGATATTCAAGGCACCTCCTTCATTTTAAGAGCAAGAAAATCTCACAATAATCATAAATTCTTACATTAATCAGAAGAAAAAGAGAAGGAACTCCACCACTTATTTTGATGAGGCCAAATTATAACGGTGCAGATTAATCATGTATAACAAATACAATTGTATTTCAATCATTGAAAGTAGAATTGTATATTAAAGAAAATATCTCCACCACTTATTTTTATGGGACCAAATTATAACAGTGTAGAATAATCATATATAAATAGAGTTATATAACAAATACAATTGTATTTCAATCATGAAGTAGAGTTGTATATCATAGATATTTGTATGATATATCTAGAGGTGCAGTTGCGCACGTAATTCTGTTAGATCTACTAGTAGTAAAGAGTGGCAGTAGAATTTAAATTTGACAATCGATTTATTAAGAGCATTATAGACTTTTCTTTTAAAATGTCTTTTTTACAAAGGTATCATCGACTCTTTACTGAACATAGTCTTAACCCATCGAAGTGTCTGGAATAATCGATGCCGCAAAATCACGGATCGACACCGCCGCTAAACCAACTCGCCTGCGTTCAAGATCCTCGTCGTCGCTGTTGCGATTGTCGCTGACTCGCTGATGCCCTCTTCAACGCCATCCCACACAGGCAGCTGCTCAAATCCTCCCCACCATCTTGCTACCACGCTGCTGCCCAACCACATTACTTGCGCATCTGGCTCACTTGTTCATTCATACGTCCGTGATTTCGTGATATCATTATTTCACCCGTAAATTTGAAGTTCGGTTATGACTGCTATGACTGTTAATGTGTGTGCCTCAATCAATTCTGTCAGCCAGGCACGTCCTGAATCACGTAGGACGCATTGTTTAAGAATTTTTTTAATACATACTCAATAGATTATTTTTTAGATAAAAGAAGATTAAATCTTCTGGCCTCTGTATCATGAGATGCACACAGCCAATTTCAATAGCGGTGACTAGCAGATGTACCCTTCAATTGCGTTGATACACGTATAAGAAACTTCTTGGTTGGCAAATCTGAAAAGCTTGAATAGGACCTAATGAAAATGAGCATTGAGCCCGCTGGACTGCTTCGTCGACTCGGTCGGATTGGAACCCCGCGCGCTTCTGACCCCCATCGAAATCCTTTTTACCAAGCGTTTCGTCCATGATCCTGCACTTCCGGCATCTCACAGGCCGCTCGCCGTCACCGCACTATTTCCTATATCAGTAGATAGTGCACACAGATACATTGCTGGATCATGCTCACATATGCCAGAAATTTTATTTGCTGATTCAAAGTTTTTATTTGCTGAATTTTTTATTTGTAACCTCTGAATTTCAAAATCATACAAGAATAAAATTTAGATAAAATTTAATTAAACCCTAATATACTTCCAGAATGTTCCTAAAAAGTCTGAGGGAGATTTGGAAGCATTTAATACATTTATAAAATAAAAAACAGTAGCAATTTAAAAACAACAATAACACTGCCAGATTTTTATAAAAATATAAAGGTTTGATCATCATCTGGAAATTTTATGATGTCATATGTAAACCCCTAGTATCACACAGAAAAATTTCCAAATGAATTGAATATAATTTGATATCTCATGAAAACTAAAATTAGAAACCCTTAAATGAGATAATGACCTTGTCAGAATTTTATAAAATTATACAAGTGTGATCCTGGTCTGAATTTTTTATGGGAGTATAATTATTGCCTTAGAATCATACAAAAATGTTTCAAAAATTTTGAATGAATTTTTGCCTTGTTTATATATAGGAGATACAAAACAACCTTGATAGTTGAGGATGTTAAATAACTGATTTTATAGTTTGGAAGGTTATTTGGATTTTTTTTCATAATTAGGGGATGTAAAATGGACTTATTTCAAATATTTAAGATTGGCCAAGTTCCATTTAATAGTTCCATCCACCATAGTCTGTAGCCCCCCTCTTACACCATGTGAGTCTACCTGTACATCCCAGAACCCACATCACAAAATGGCAGAACCAAAGATAAGAAATTACAAATTAATCATCCAAGTCCATCCCATAATGGAAATGTGGTTGTACGGTTAGGCCTAGTTCAATGGCGCACAATATTAAGTCATTAATCATTCTTGAGCGAGACATCTATATCATAAATGTGATAACTATGCCCCCTTTACTACACGATCACTAGCCCGAGTAAAAACCATTTTTCTTAACCAAAATCAATGGCATACCCTTCTATGGCACAACAAATTTTACAACAGTGGCTACTTACCATGATTCCATATCTCATTAAGTTATCATAATTCATTCGGTGATATGAGCCCATCGTAAACTAGGCATGGCTAAGCATAGCTATGTCAGCCCAATATTGGTATTACAATTATGTGCAACTAATAATAACCCAATCCTAGGTCATAAATGGATACAAGGTATATGAATAACCAAGGTGGTATAATGACAAGTAAGTATTTAGTTACTCCTAGTAAATAATATTAATATAAAAGTAGCATGCAATTTGATATGAAACAAAATACTTTTACAAACATTGGTTCAACACGATCAAGGTTACAACTTGCCTTGGCTATACTTTATGTTATTGTTCTCTTGGTCCTTAGTTCGATTTATCTTCACTTCCAATTATCAACTCCTGGGATCGTCAATATCTAACGACATAGAAAGCATGAATATAAAAAAAAATCAAAAATACAATTCAAATAAATGGCTCCACCCAGGTTCGACGAACCCTCCACCCCCGCCCTCCCTCTCTAATCGATTTTACCTCCCTCTCTAACCTCGAGTCAAAATGGCTCGTGTTCTTCTTGTTTTGGTGTGCGCGGGCGCGGCCGCTGCAGCAGTGGATGGCTTCCCCCGCCTTTTTGCCCCAGCCATCCCGTCTCGTTCCTTGATGTTGTGCCTTGTGGGTTTAAGCTTGCTTCCAAAGCTAGAAAGATCTTAATGAATCCTGATGATTATTATGTTTTAAGAGAAGGTGATGAGGTCCTTGTTAGCACAAGATGATGATACTTATGCTCCTGCCCCTCTACCAGAGGTGAATTTCCCGAGTTCTACTTAATGTTGTATAGTATTTGCATCTTTGTATCAACTATCAAGCAGGTCATGCTACCAAGATGCAAAAATTCCTTTTCATTGAGTTTTATTTAATTGATGTTATTTCTTGTCTGGCGCATAAGGGTTTTCTACCTAACATTCCAACTCCTAAATATCCAGAGAAAATTTTGTTCTATGGTTGGCGACGTGACATCCATGATATGATAATGGTAATTTAACTTGGGACACATTTTGCCTAGAGCGATGTATTTTTAAGCACATTTTGGTAATGAATGTTAGTGCCGTTGTGTAGATTCTAGAAGCATTTCTTGCTCCAGGCACTAAATTAAGGATGTTCAATGAGGTGCCAGAGAAGGAGAGGGAGAGAAAGCTAACTGCCAGTGGTATGGATATTTGTTGACTAACAAACAATAAACTTGTACATCAAGAAGGAAATGCTATCATCAAGCGGCACTTAGAAAGCTTGCCTCTGGAGACCTTTGATTCAGTGAGTGTATACCCTATAGTAGAGACAAATAGAACTTTCTGTTCAATAAATGAAATAATTGATGAAGCAGCCAATTTTGGTCAAAAGATTTTAACAATCTATCATTACCCTATTCTGCTCTGAGGTTTAGGTTCCCATTATCCCATATGATCATATGTTCACCTCTTTTTTTTTCAAAGCATATCATTTGTTTACTATTGATGTCACATAACTCATTTGTGTCTTGTATGCGAATAGTCCATTTAGTACATGTACTAAATTTCATCCTCATCTTATGTTTGGAGCTGTTATTTGATAATTGAAATAAAAACTAGGAGTCTATTAGTTGGTTTATTTTCATAGAATTACATTATTGTCATGTCATCTTTGATGTATATATCTTTTACTCCAGTTGCCAGTTCATTTGTCCTGAAGTATACCCAATGCTAACTTTGAAACCACAGATTTTAGTTACTTCTTGCAGATGAGTTAGTAGAGGACTCCATTGTACATTCTGATTCACGGTATTTAGCTACACTACTTCTAATCCGCGACATTCAGGTGAGTAACAAGTATCCTGGTATGATAACCGATACAGTGCATGAATAAATGACTTTTGCATTATTGATGTATGCCGTCTTCTATAGTCCAAACATCTTCCAACAAAGAAGCTAAAATCACCTCTCCGTTACAACGGCTTATGTCCCAGCTCCTAGATTAGGGAGATGCAGCATGCATCTGACAAATCAATAATCTCTACTACTTCAAATTACGACTTGATGACAGCGGTCCGTTCTCCATACCCTCTCTTTCCTTCTATTCGCTCAGCCCGCCCCCACCCCCTTTTCCTTCTGTTCGCTCAGCCTTTCCTTCTCGCTTAGCCTTTCCTTCTGTTTGCTCAGCCCACCCCCACCCGATTCGGATTTCCTCTATTTTATAGAAATATTACTGGTCCTACTACTAATTACGACTTGGTGACAGCTGTCCGTTCTCCATACCCTCTCTTTCCTTCTATTCGCTCAGTCCGCCCCCACCCCCCTTCCTTTTGTTCGCTCAGTCTTTCCTTCTGTTCGCTCAGCCTGCCCCCCACCCGATCCGAATTTCCTCTATTTTATAGAAATATTACTGATCACATCTCCTTAAAATGGAAGGATTTTATTCATATCTCTTATAAATGAAAGAGTTTCCTCATCATATCCCGCTTGTATGGAATGACATACTCACCATATTCCATAACATGAAAATCCTGTTTCATTGTATCTCATTCGGATGGAAATGCAGAGATTAAAAGGCAAGAATTGCATAATCAAATCACGTGCCAATTCCGGAGATCACAAGGCACCATATCATATAGGCTGAGCACTCACACGCCTGGCTGCGCTCTTCTCCACCTATAAAAGGCCACCTTCATCTCCATTATAGAGGACATACGAAGAGACGCAGGAAGAGACAGAGGAGAGGAAGGCTCATACACACACAGGAGAAACAGAGAAAGAAGTAATACAAAAGATTCAATGGGGGGCGCAAGAAACGATATGGAAGGAGGCTATGGCCATAGCTCCTCCTCTCTTTTTTTAAGACAGTTAAAGCTGTGATTAAATTATGAGAATAGAAAACAAAGTTTAAAGTTACAAGGTACAAGAGACTGCACTTGAGACAAAAGGGGAGGAGAAAAAAAAAGAAAAAAGATCAAATTCTTTAAAGTTGCCGTTGTACTATCTTGTTGAGGCTTTTTAAAATTATACTAGCATGAATGATTAACTGATAATTTGAAGCACCCTTAAGTAGCTAACAAGTTTGCTTCATACATGTCTTTCTCATCAACCAATTTGGCTGTTGCTTTGAAAAACTTTTCTTAATAAAGTTGTGTTTGAGAATTTTCGTAGCAACGCACAGGCATTTATCTAGTATACACATGAACTCTGAGAAAGTTCCTTGCGGCAAACCATCTAATTTGATAGCCTCCTACAGGGTCAAGATTGATACTAAGTTGAAAATTTACAATTGTGCCCCTCCATTGATGGTACTTCCTCATACATGGTGGTGTAGGAGAGCTAAATTCGGACTAATATGACTTGTTAGATTGAAAAGAATGAATGGTCTATAATAATTAATGTGTACCATAAAAGAGGCTAATTCTAAGTGGAAGAGATACTCTTGCAGAGTTGACACTTGACTATCATTGATTTATTGATTAGATCACATTAGAAACAGTTGGTATAAACAAAGGCGATCAATGTATCAGGTAAAAACCCATCTTAATTTATGTGTAACTATGCAATTAGCCATTCAGTGAAGACTATGGATCGATCTGAGTTTGTTTAGAGGAATGGATAGATCTGATTTGATCGATCGAAAGACGTTTCTTAGATAGCGAGATACACACACATGACACATGGTAGTACGAATTCACCGTTTGCAGGTGTTTTCGCGTTTTACAGGCTGAGAATCTCATAAGCTTGTGAGCACTACTTCATTGACAATCAGTGTTTGAGTTTTGCAATCAAAATATTGCAGTTAACGTGTAAGTTCAACACGATCGCAACGGCATCTCCTCGCGGTCAATTAATCAAAACATGCATTCTACACGTTCCAGACAGCTAAGTTATAATTGGAAACGACTTGAAAATAATTAATCTACATCCAATGAATATCGTATTGATCAACAACTTAATATTACTCCCTTTAATCAAAAAATAATAATGTGCTAAAATCCGTGCTTTGACCAAATCTGTCATCAATCACCAATTGTGTTAGGATACATGCAGTCACTTGCATATCCAGTGCAGGAATTTATAGCTCACTTCAAAACGATTACAAGTTTTCTTCCCCATAAAACTGATTCCAACTCATGGAATGATGGGCATTGTTAGCTTGTCAAACAGTAATATCCTCTTTCATCTTTTGTCCAGATCATTACCACACTCTTCCATCTAAAGAAGAAGAACAAGAACATTTACAAAAAGAAGACTATCGCACTCCAAGCAATAACCACGCAATGATGACTGAACTTGATTGAAACGGTCCAGTAGTATGACAAGCAAATAAACGAGAAAAACCGTACTTTGCATCCTATGTCACCAGAATCCAATTTGAGCGACACGATGAGCATAATTAACATCTTGCAAAACCTGCACACACAAGGGTTACTACTGGATGGAAGCTGGAACAACTTATGAGCAATAGAATTATGACACTTCTTCCCGGAAAATCACAAGTGCCTGAAACCAACAAATGCATCACAAAAATGAAAAAAGAATCTATATCTTGATCACTTACTGCCAGAAATAGAACATGAAGGTTCCAATCAAAAATTAGGATTTGATAGCCTATTATGATACTTAATTATAAATTTCCTCAATCAGGAGGAACAATTATTGGATTGTCCTGATATTCTTCAATTTAAAACCACGAGATCTAGTTCTACCATGCACACATCTAGGCTTAAGCTTTTTTAGCTATAGCTTAAGGCTCTGTTTGGAATAGCTTTAGCTTTGACTTTTTTCTTTTGGAAGCCGGAAGCTGTTCCAAACGGTTGGCTTCTTCGTAGCCAGAAGCTAAAAGCCAGCAACCCATTTGTACTAGAAGAAGTTGAAAGCTGAAAGCTGGCCTGGGGTAGCTTCCTACGGTTTCGGTGGGTTAGGGTTCTGACTTTGCCACTAGAGTTGAAGAAATTTACCCCCTCCTATCAAGTATAAAATTCTAAATCCTACCCATCGTATAAAATTCCAAATCCTACCCATCTCACCCTCATTCTCGACCCGCACCCCTCACACCTAAAAGCCAGACTAAAAGTCAGGCTGCCAAATACCAAACATTTTCAGCTCAGCAGTTCTACCGTGCAGCCCTTTAGCCATGCAGCCTAGTCGAAAGTTACTTTTCAGAAAAACTACAACCATACCAAACAAGACCTAAAGCGAGCTTTTGGGCTTAAAAAGCTTAAAAACAATCGGCTTTTATATGTGGTAGAGGTGGGTAATTTTACCCTAACTTCAATAACATTAGTCTAAAATCAACTCTCAATAAGTCAAAAAAAATCTCTCCGTAGCTTTTGGCTTTAAGTTATATGGAGGCTTATGATTTTTGAAAAAGCCTAGATAAAAAAATCACCTATTTATTTAGGTTTTAACTTTTTGGTTTTTAAGTTGGTGAAAAAGCCCAAACAAATAGAGCCTAAATAAGTACAGCTGAAAATTAAGCCCATGTAACAGCCCGAAATACAATAAAATAAGAAATACACTATTAAAAATATCCCTATGATTATTTGTTATATTTTCTGATTTTTCCTGAATTAAAGAAATTCTTTTGGCTTTTTCCTATTAAAATAAAATCAAATAAACTATATAGTAAAATGGTAAAATACAAAAGGTAAAAACCTGAAGACAGTAAAAATTCTTAAAAATCTCGGAACCTTATTTGTGCCACTTGCTCTGATTTTGCATTATTAAAATAAAATAAAAAGACAAAATAATCATGAGGAGACAAGTGAAAATCTGAACCAAAAGATTTGTTCAGGATATTTATTACCTTACCCAGAGTTGAAATTTTAACCATGCCGACATATTAACTTAACCCAACCCTGGTAAAAATATAAAGAATTTATCTCTTTATTTAGTAATTTTAGAAATTCAAAAACAGTCAATAAGAAAAGATGAAAAATGCAATGTCAGAATTATAATAAATAAAATATCAAATATAAAATTATGAAGATTTTAAAGGAAGTATAAAATATTAATAAAAATTCTGTAAAAAAGTTTGATAAAATTTTAAATTCATTTTAACCCTCATTTAAATAAAATACAGAATCAGTTAAAGTCTTCAACAGTGTATTGTCAGATTTTTAATAAATAATTTACTTGTCATAATTATTTGGAAATTTTACTAGACCTTAATATTTACCTTTCCGACCTATGTAAATTTTTTTGTAAAATCCCAACTTTATCTCTTTACCTAAACTTCCGAATTTACCCCGAACTGTCCAGATTTATCCTGAGTATTAAACCTTTGTCTCGCCGACATGTGGGCCCACAGAGACAGCTGTCCTCCCGGCCGACCTCCTTTTCTCTCGCTGGCCGCCTGGCCCCACCTGTCAGCTCCTTCTTCCCCGTTTTCTCCCGTTTTCTCGCGCGCAGCCAGCCGAGCTAGCGCCGCCTCTCCATTTTGTCCTTTCCCTGCCGCAACTCTTCGCCCGAGGCCGCCAGCATGTCGCCCTGCCACGCCGCATCCACCTCGACCTCTGTGCTCTCTCTCGCGCCAGAACGCTGCCAAGAAAGCTCGTCGAACCGCCGCCCTTACCCCTTATGTTCAAACCCTACTCAAACCGACTCATTCGCCTATTTAAGGGTTGCAAAGACATCGCACGCACTTGTGCTCTTTCCTGGAAACCGCAGATCCGAGCCAAACCGTCTCATCGCAGCCGACCACCTTCTTCTTCCCCATCTCTGGCCAAAAACCCGAAAGAGGGGAAACCGCTCAATCAAGCTATTCGCCGAACCATTGCTCAAATCAATTCACCCTAAGCACCGTATTAGCCTCTACTCTCTTCCCGCACCCCAATTCCACCTCTTCTTCACCGGTGAACTCCCTCCGAGCTCCCTTCGCCGCCGCAGCGATGCATGACGGTGAGAGCCCTCCTCCGTTACTCATTTTCTTGCCCGAACCCAAAAATGAGATCGCTGTGGTCCACTGATGCTCACCTGGGTGATATTCAAGCTTGGGATGTCGTCGTTTAGCCTTTGCACCGCCGGCCGTGACCGCCGCCGCCCCCTTCACGGTGGCAGGTCGCCCGCCGCCCTCCTACCAAGCACCACCTCCCCTAGATGCGCACAAGCACGCTGAACGCGAAGGTGGAACCCATTCCACTTTTCCTCCCGTGCTCCGCCGCCGGCGAGCTTCACAACCGTGACCTCTGTCTCGGGTCACTAACGAGTGGGACCCTTTGTCGGGCCGCACGAGTGCGTTGCCTCTCGCTACTGGGCCCCGGTCGTGAATCACATGGTTCAGGTAGAGTCGCCGCTGCTGGTCCCGAGAGTCACCGCACTACGCGCGCATGACTCGCTGCCATCTGGGCCCGGCATGTCAGTGCCTCGGTCCGGCGCAGCGCAAAAAGGGAAAGCGTAGTTTCCATCTGAAAGCGTACTTTCCATATTTAGTATAATTTCTAATTTTCAGATTTTACAAAAACCGAATACATTCAAACTTGAATAACTTTTGAATCATCCAACCAAATGAAGTGAAACAAATTTCTAAATTCATCTAAAATCACGAAGATTCATAATATGCAAAAATATTTCAAAATTAACTCTGTTTGAATTTCTGATTTAAATTGAAAAAAGAATTTGAAATATGCCATGTGTAGAATTTCTGCAATTCAACTTCAAATTGAATGAAATAAATTTTGTTAGACTCCATGCTCTGTTAGGAACCTGATTATGCAAAAATACTTAGGGTGTACCATGGAAAATAATTAAAATATTATGTAGGGTGAGAAAATATCACAGTAATAATAATTCAAATAATTTCAGGATTTAGAAATTGAAAATTCAGATTCATAAAGCATGTAAAAGCAGTCTCTGAAAATGATAAATAAAAGTGAATAATTCAAGAAAATAAGATTGGTAATTATTGAAACCTAATCAGAAAATGTTCATGTAACTTATAAATAAAAGTACAATAAATATGTTTGATTTATGCAGTTGCTTTTATTTGGCTCTTATGTCTGATTCTTCATTTTGTTGGAATTGCTATGTTATTATTAATCGACGTGTGGCACCCGACGAAACCTGTGAGTTCGACGATCAGGAATTTGACGTCGAGTAACATCAACAAGGCAAGCACCCCTTTTGATCATATTGAACCCAGTTTTATAAATGTTTTCATTAAATGTTTTACTGCATACTTTATTTTAATAAAGTCTGCTATATTATGGGAATTGGTAGTCGTACCTGTAGATTTGTGGAACTTCCTTGATAAGTATGAAATTGTGAACCTTGATAACCCTAGAATAGCATAGACATTATTTGATGTCGATCTGGGTTGCTCATACTTAGTGACATGCTTAGCCATGCTTAATTGAACATAAAACTTGACATGATTAAAATGTTGGATATGACATTTAATGGGTATGACCTTTCTTGGTTGGTATTTTGATCAAAAATGAAAATAAAACTATGGTTTTGATGCGGGCAATTATTGGTAATAGCCGGGTGTACAAGGGACTTGTACGTAGTGTAGGGTGGAGATTATTGCCCGTATCAGATTAAGGACCGAACTACGTGTTCGTTAAACCCAAGAATTACCGTACAACCACAAGTGCTAGTATGGGACAGTCTTAACCTATTAAGTTGCTTAAAACTAGCTTTGCACATTGGTAGGCCGGAGTAGTACGAGCTTCTTCAGTGACTGGTTGCTCGTAGGGGCGCCCACACCGAGGTGTTGGGAGTCACGTTTGCTAATACAACGGTGAATGCCATACTATGGACATGCTTAATCATTATTGTGCAGTGACTGTGCAAACATATGCACCATAGTACGGGTTTGACGTCACCGGGCTGGTGCAAAGTTAGGGTTAAATAATGTAACGGTTATGTTATAATCTCCTTGCCGACACACCAAAGGAAGTGTGTTACTGGCCTGGCAAAAGAGGTTGATCATTACTTGTGGGTAAAGCTGTACAACTCTGCAGAGTGTGAAACTTTTCGAAAAGCCGTTCCCGCGGTTATGGGAATCTTGGTGCGCCAGCACTAGTTAGCTGTTTTTATTTTCATAAAACTTGGAATTTCTATCTGGGACTGGTAGGAATGGTTACTCGGAAATTTCTGCTGTGATAGTAGAAATTGTTCTTGGATATGGTCATGATACCCAGGTACTCGCAATTTATTATGCTTACATTCTGTTACCTTTTATATTAAGCTGTTTTTACTTAAATTCTGTTTTGAAATCTACTATTCCGTATTTACATTCCAAAGTAGCTTTATGCAAAGCAACCATAAGCTTTTCCTTGAACTGGCCTGCATGTATATTAGGCTTTGCAAAAGTCTTGCGAGTACGTAAGTACTCAACTTGCCCATGTTGATATTTTTAGGTGAAGAAACAGATTTTCCCGACGATACGTTTTACGACGCAGGATTCGGGGATGTGAACGATGAATTTTACTAGGGTTCTCCTTGTCAGTTGCCTGTGAGGATTTTGGGTTAAAGGCATACTACAAGAAATGTATCTCCACTGATATGTTTTTTACTTTTGGTATTGTAAGAATATTATGTACTTTGCTTCTGGTATAATAATAAAGTTGTGTATGACTATGATATCAATTTGTATTTGTGCGTACTAGCCACTGATCATAGGACTAGTACTGTATGCACATGGTATCCATTTTTGGTATTAATTATCAAAAATGGGGGCCTTATAGCCCAGCAACGCTTAAGAAAATTGAAACAAGAACAACTGATGATCTTTTTTTTAAATTGAATAACTGAGGTCTTGTTTGGAGAATTTTTTTTAAATAATATATTTTATAATTCAAATTTCAAACATATACCACGAAATCAAAAAATTGCAAAATAAGCACTCTGTCGCGCCTACCATAGGGCGACTTGTCGATCGGGCAAGTGAGGTGGACTTCCGATTCGACCGCATTGGGCGAGAGGAGAAGTCGCCAACAAGAGGGCGACATTGCACAAGTCGCCCCATGGTAGGGCGACATGGGATCATGTCGCCCAATGGTAGGGCGACATGTAGAAATCGCCCAATGAAAGGGCGACATGGGAGGAAATTTCCAAATTTTTGAAAAAATTTCTGAGAGACTTCAAAAAAGGTGAAAATATTTGGATAAACAGATTTAGGATTCAAGTAAATTATTTATGGTACAACACATGGATTATAAACACACATGGACACAAGGAATAACACAATTGCACATAGAGAATAATATTTATAGTATAACACAACTATCACATTTTGCTGTTCTCTTGCTCACTTGCTTATAAATTTCTGGACTACCTAGGAATTTATACTCTTAACCAGCAGTTCGAAGAATCAGAAACGCATTCAAAACTATATCAAGATCAAACTCTTTTGTTTCATATTTTAGTTCGGACTCCTCTCTTGTTACAGGATTAATTAACTCTAACAATTGTAAATCAGACGCTTATTGCATGTGAACAATTCGCAGCATTCTGCGTGATTCCATGCGGACAAAATCGCGTTTTTGCATGTGAACAATTCGTAGTCTTGTGCGTTATTGCATGTGGACAAAATCGCGTTATTGCATGTGAACAAATCGCGTTATTGCATGTGAATAAATTTACACCTTGCTTTGCATGTATTTTCCACTAGTGCAATAACCCATAATTATTATAGTCGACGACAACTCATGTTATGAATATTTAGTACGTAGCACTTAAACTATTTGTTGAACATACATAAGGGCAGATGCACCGAAAGTTCAGATGATAAAATAAGCAATAGATTAGATTATATTACAAGGGCATTACAACAATGACGAAATTGCTTGACGAACTAACTAACGAAAGCATTGTTTGTCATGGTGGAACAAATGATCGTTCCGCCTATCTGGGTACAGCCAGAATGATGTCCCACATTTTCTACATATTACCTGACCCGTGTAAATTTTAAGATCTGTCCTCGGACACCGCTCAATCCCCACTATGAAAGAACTCCATGGGGATCCGCAGTGCTCCCAGGTGTCGCCGAATGGGTAGCCTATGCCGTACGTCTCGGGTGTGTAAGACAGAATTTTTTGGTCATCCCGATTCCCGGCGTCCCCTATATTAATACCACCCGGGTTCCCGGATGGTCTGCATAACGCATCAAGGATTTGTTGCGTGGTGTGGACCTCAGCCGGCTGCTTCCCCTTGTCCCTTCCTCTTCGAGAGGAGGTACCCTCTTGCACCTCTGTTGCGTTGGCCGTTGGCGGAGACTTGCCGAGACGCCTGCTCTGTTTCGGCTCGCACTCCACTATATGGTGCAAGAGGTGTGTGTTGGGCTTGTCCTTGTACAACCGAAAGTGTGTCCTGTAGTCAATACAGTATGCCCGCTGTGGTCGTTGAATAACACCGTAGGCGTACTCGGGGTCTGGCTTTTCTGGGCGGTAGTAGCACCACGGGGAGGGTTGCTCCCGCCAGTTATCCCATACGGAAAGTTTGAGATGTGGGTGGTACGTCTCCAGGTCCACCCAGTTGAAGTAGCCGCACCATTCATCCTCGGCCAAGGGGCACCGGTAGAATCTCCGGTCCGCTAGTTCATCGTGGCAGAATCAACCACCGCTCAAGGCCGTGTTCGCAAAAGTCGGGCTTTGGGTGGCCCCGAGGAGGTTTCTCCTTTGACTCGAGCAATTTCGCAATTTTCTTTTTGAACTCCCGTATGCGATGAACTGGTTTAGAATTACTACTTTGTGAGTGAAGCATGAGTTCGCCGCATGAAACTCACCGATTGGTTGGCCTCTTGCCCACCGCCCGTAACTCGTCGCTCTAGAACGGGATGTATCCGCGGCTCTCCCACCGATTGAAGTTCTCGGGTGAAGCGGGTCGGCGTCGTGGCGCTTGTAGATAAATTCATAGTCACGCGTCGTTCCTACTGTCGATCCATTGGAAGAAGCAACACCGGTCGTTGTGCTGAGAAAAGAAAGAACGATGCATGAAATGGTAATGTTACTCTGTATTGTATGGACACCAGCAGGTTTACCCGGTAAGAGCGGGCACAACAGTAGTGAGTGCGGGCGGCCGTATCTCCGTGGGTAGATTGCATCATCTTCGCCGGAAGGTTGCAGTCGCAATTGGATCGGGGCAACTCCAGCAGAACTGGGGCGTCAACGCTACTAGTATATGGGTACTCGGGGCGGGATGACTTCTGCTTGCTGAAGAGGCGACGGTAGAACGACATCGTGCCCTAATTTGTGTAGATTCAGCTGGCGTGTATTGCTTGTTTGCGGTGTTGGATGTCTACCCCTCGGCCGGTTTTATAGTGGTGGTGAGGGGTTGGTTCACACAACTACAGCACTGATGGGCCGGCATCCTCTGTGAAAAGCCGCACGACGTGTCACCCATCATCAAAGCTACACGACAAGGCTGACAAAGCTGATGCATGTGACTTGTCTAATCGGCCTGATAAGGCTGACAAATCTGATGCACGTGACTTGTCTAATCGGTCTGATAAGGCTGACAAAGCTGATGCATGTGACTTGTCTAATCAGCCTGACAAGGCTGACAAAGCTGATGTATGTGACTTGTCTCATCGGCCCGACAAGGCTGACAAAGCTGATGCATATGACTTGTCTACTCGGCCTGACAAGGCTGCACTCCCGTGAGTAGGCTATTCGCTCTGAAAAGCTGTTGTACGCCAGTACTTCGTCATACTTGAAAGTAGGGCTACTGTAACACGGAATAACAATATTTCATAATCAAAAGTAAAAGGTTACTAACATAACAAAAATATATCGTATACATCTAAATACATAAGATGAAAAGCACGTCACAACGTAATAACCAAATACATAAGCTAAAATAATATAACAAACCATCGGCGCCCCGTTTGGCGCCTCGCATGGCCGGGCGGGCCTCCGCGAACTCCGCCTCGCGAGTACGCCAACCGCACCGGTGGGTGGTGGGCCCTCGTGGTCTAGCCGAGGTGTAGCGCACACCGGCCGAGAAGGCTACGTCGGTGGTGGTGCTCCTCGCAATCGCGGCGATGATCCGGGCACATCCGCACCAATGAAGTATCTCGACACGCCACCATCGCCGAGGTCGTAATCCGCATGGGTCGTGATCATCAAACCGCCTCGTAGTCGCTCGAGGGCGGTGAAGCCGCAGAGGAGAACCACTGTGCTCGTGAGCTCGTAAGAAGTGAAGAATTGTTGGTGACATTCAAAAATAATTAGACAACATACGGTGTGACGGCACTCACCTCCGACGTGAGGTGCTAGACCAGCGTGTCGTAAGCTCGCCTGCCGTAAGTCGTGTGACGGTGGGACAGGAGGACGTGGCGCATGAAGATGTACCTGGAGCACTCCTCCCTGCAGTAAGCGGCACGCCGCGAGCGGCGTCAGCCACATCACGAGGCGTGCGGCATCCTGCCAACTCGAGGGTGCGTCTGGTGCTCTCCCTGAACCTTGTGAAGAAGGGGTCACGTCCTCTCTGGTCACGTCTACCCCACGAGACAGACGAGACAGGAAGCTCCCGGACTCCTCATAGTACCGGGCTAGCACATCAGTCTGAAAAATACATTACGAATTAACCTAACACATTACTCTGGAAAATGCCATACGAAAATACATCGTACATTAGACAAAACTTACCGCACCGTGCAGAACCGAGTCCGTATGGCGGGGATACGTGTCCCTCACCCTGGGGATGTGTCTAGGAGGATCCGGGTCGACACGTACCAAACGCACACGGGTACGGGAAGTGTACCACTGTCGGTACCCCTGGTACGTCTGCGGGTCGTACGGCGCATCCTCGGCATGGACGTCGTCCAAGGCTCCTCCCCACTCCTCGACCCATGGCGCCATACGTACGTGCCATGGGGTGCCCCCATGCCCGCCCCTCCTAGTCTGCCTGCGGATAAGCAAAAATATAGCATTATTACATGTCATTACACCGTACAGATTAGAGAACATCGATGTAGGGAACTTACGTGTGGACGCCGTGTGGGACCTGCCGGCCGACCTGGACCGGGAACTCCTGTCGTAGACCGAACTGCCTCATCACTCGATGGACAGCGTAGCCCTCGACCAAGACGTCGAACACGAGGAACCGACGTGTACGCCAGTATACCGCGTTGCGTGTGCATAGGGTGGACAATCCACCCGTCACACGTTGCTCGACGTCTCCCGCTGTGTATGGCGTCCATCGTATACGGTCCTCAGTGAGGTGGTCGAACGCAGCGACGAACTGCGGGTAGCTAAGCCGCACCGTGCTGTGTGCCCACCTAGGCTGCAGTGACGACAGCAAAATCAACATTACCATTAGTACTGAGAAATGTTAAAGCGTAGGTTTCACAACCGTGGTTTGCAATATCTTACCCGTCAGTAGCACCAGATGGTGCCCATAGTCGGCGCGTCGACATCATCGTGTAAAACAGGACTCATGTCGATCCTGGGGCGCCCGATCTGGAACCTCTCGTATGCCCAAAGCTGCAGAAGCAGTGGACACCCGGTGAGGATCAACCCGTCGGCGATCCGCCCACAGCCGTCGCAGAACCCACGGTACGTCGCGCAGAGGACCGCTGACCCCCAGGAGTACTGCGGCACGGCGTCAAGGGGTGCGTCCGCGATCGCCCTCGCGAACTGGACGAAGTGCCTGTCCACGCTATCCCCGTGGGAGCTGGTGAACATGGACTAGCCAAACAGCCAGAGCAGGTACGCCTCAAGGTGGCGGCTCACCCTGTGCTCGTCCGCAGGCTCGACGATGTGCTCCGCCTGTAAATTTAAGTTTTCTTGTTAGTCTAGCCAATATATATAAGCGAAGTTAAGTTTGAAAGGTTAGTTGCTTACCACGAACTGTCGAAGCCACCTGTGTGTCGGACCATGGGTGCTGGTGAAGACTCGGTACGCAGCAGGCGGTAGCACACCATGGAACCGCGCAAGTACCTCATCCCGCCACAACGGGTCGACGTCCTGCGGCACCACAGGGTCACCAGCGATCGGGAGACCGAGGAGGTAGGAGACGTCCTCCAAAGTGATCGCCATCTCCCCGACAGGTAAGTGGAAGGTGTGCGTCTCCGGTCTCCACCGATCCACCAGAGCGGTGAGAAGGGACCTGTCAAACGGGAACCGGTGGCTCGCGTCCCTCCCCTGCGCACCTGCGTGCGCCTCCACCATCCGTGCCAGTGGCAGCAATCCTGCTGCTCGCAGCCTACGAAACAGAAATATTAAATTAATATGAGCACCGCACTAGTTAATTAAAACAGATTATGATACTGCATCGGGAATATTTTGGAATTAAAAGATAACTACGTTACCTGGGGATCCAACGTGGATCGAGGGTCCAGAGCTCCCGCAGTGGCCTCGACCGTAGTACGCACAGCTCCTGAGGGTCCTGTCCCTCCTCTGGTGAAGTGGTGGCGAAGTGTGCATGGTGACGACCGTCAACGACTGGGTCTACCAACTCAAAGGGCCAGTCGTCATCTACAGCCTGGTGAGCCATACCTGCAAATTACAAAAAGGAAAGTTACATACAAATAAATACACAAGCATCAGAACAATACATCGAACCAAATGCGTACAAATAAATACACAAACATGAGAACAATACATCAAACCAAATGAGTACAGATAAATACACAAGCATCAGAACAATACATCGAACCAAATGCGTACAAATAAATACACAAGCGTCTACAAAATATAATCAAACAGATTACAACGCACACTACATCAAGAAATATATTAGAACAGTTACAACGAACACTTCATCAAGAAAATATATTAAAACAGATTACAACGAACACTTCATCAGCAAAATATATTAAAACAGATTACAACGAACACTTCATCAGCAAAATATATTAAAACAGGTTACAATGCACATTACATCATCAAATTATATTAAAACAGATTACAACGCACATTACATCATCAAATTATTTTAAAACAGATTACTACGCACATTACATGAACAAAATAATAATTTGACATATAGCATCTAATAGTTCAAATAGCTTCTCCGGTAGAGTCCGATGATGTCGCCCACCACGCCTTGCGCATTTACGATCCTTCCCCGCCGTTGGGTTGCCATCTCCTCCTTCGTCCTCTTCGTTATGTGGCTGGCAGTTCTTGAACGTGTGACCTGTTCGCTTGCACAACGAACATTTCTTCACGCACTTACCAGTTTCGGACTCATCCATATCATTCCTTATACGCCTTGTTTTGCGACGGCCTCCTTTGTATGATCTTGCATCAAAGTCAGGGACCCAGAACCTTTCGTCGACACTAGGGGTTGTGGTGAAAGAACCGACAACACCATAACCATATAGCTCCTCGCCCCAGGTTGCCATCACCTTTTCCTTTGTAAAATATTCAGATAGATATGTACCGGGTCGCATTCCAAATAATGCACATGCAGCTATCACATGAGAACATGGCCTATGCAACAGGAGAGGTTTGTTACACGAGCATTGACATTCAGCCTGTAAGATGCACTCTTGGGTGATAACCTTCTGGTTTGTTCCCCGCCGTCCTTTATCCCTGCATATCACCTCGAAGCGCAGTGTTCGTGAACCTACTTTGATAGCTCTATGCTTGCCCGCCTTCTTACTCTTCTCATCCATGTATTTACTTATCATGCTTGAGTACAAGGCATTCTCATCTCTTATTACTACTCGCAGACTTTATGCCTATCCACAAAATACTTGGTTGTACCCTGCAGCACTCCTCGACAATTCCTACCAACGGGAGACACCTCATCCCTCTCATTACCCAGTTGTACACCTCCGCCAAGTTGGTCGTCATGACACCGTATCTAGCACCATGTGTGTCATGTAACAATGACCACTTCTCTTTGGGCTCGTGCTTTATCCAGTCCGAGAAACATTTGATCGGCCTTTGCCTTCGACGACGACTCGTCGCCTCATCTTCTGTTGCCAGAGGGAATAAAGGCTCGCTGCTCCCGTGTTACACTGCTAGTAGTCTCTTTATGTTTTTTGTTAGCTCATCAAGATTCTTCCAAAGAGTACGGAACTTGCTATCTTGGTTCTGCTTACATAGCCTCTTGAACATGTTCATCAGTTCGTTGTTCTTGAATTGCTTATAGAAGTTCGAGCCCAAATGCCTCATGCACCATCGGCTCTGCAAGTCAGTCCAGGGAAATGGCTCCTCTTCCTCTGTTTGCAACTGTCTGATGGCACTAAGTAGACCAGCATGCCTGTCATGCAGTATGCACACATGTTGGAGAGTCTTCACCACCCCGATCTTCAAGTTCCGCAGAAACCACAGCCAACTCTCATAGTTCTCGCTTTCCACGAAGGCAAAGGCAACAGGCAGAATCTGGTTGTTCGCGTCGACGCCCACAGCTGTCATTATTTGTCCTTTGTATTTCCCGGTCAGGAATGTGCCGTCCACACACAACAATGGACGGCAGTGATAGAACGCCCTAATGCAAGCTCCGAATGCAAAGAAAACTCTCTTCAGATGCCTCTTGTTCAGCCACTTCCTTGACGGACAGTCCTGATAATCATAAAAAGTACCAGGATTTCTTCCTTGAATGCAACTGAGCAGTGCGGGCAGATTATGGTACGAGTCTTCAAATTTCCCAAATCTCATTTTCAAGGCCTTCTGCTTCGCCCTCCATGCCTTCCCGTAGCTATTTGTGTACTGAAATCTGTTCTCAATTGCTCGGATAATAGCACGGGGCTAAAAATTCAGGTTCTCAACTATCTCGGGTACATGACACTCGCGATATACCCGGACGACGAGTTCTGTGAGCCATCGTGGTTTCTCACCATACAACTATGTTGTTCAACCTTGAACATAGCGATGGGTGCCCCATTTGGGCTTGTACGTGTGCACTCTCCAGGGCACCCTTGCATCTCGCACACCACGTCAGTAGCAGGTTGGGGTGGACTTCTTAACCTCGAAAGTTCTTCTTAGTGATAAGGCCCAATCTTTGATAGCATCTGCCTTGCCTCTTTTGTGGGGTACATGCTATTAGGTCTCACCTCATTATCGCTATCTGCAAAGGTGTATCATTGCCTTCATTTACAACCAGTGTTATTAAATTGATGCGTGCTCCAATCTGCCGCACAAGTGGCTCAACATCTTCATCTTCCTTATCCGAGTTATCGCCGCCTTCCACTTCTACTTGTTCATATTCAAGGTCTTCCTCTTCCATCTCGTGCTATTACTTCCTCAATTTCCTCACCTTCGTCTACTTGCCCCGCAAGCATCTTGCCCAATGTTTCCATCATCCTCCCCAATCTCAACTTGCTCACCACTGTAGCCAATATCCTCATTGCAACCCCGAACATGCGGCTCCGGCTAGACTCTCCAATTTCGGTGTCGCCATAAGTGAATTCATTTTGAGGCTCACTACACTCACGGCGTCAGGTGGTCTTCATGGGCAACAACCCTTTCATACGCTTGCACTAAAAGCACCCGACACCATCCACGTTGTTCGCCTCACATATGACCTCCAAGCTGCAGTTCCTTCACTCAACTAACTCCCAATAAACAGGATCATCTAACATGGTGCAAAGGCAAGATAACTTCAGCTGGCACTTCTCTTGTTCCATGCGAAACGATAATACAACCAATTCAACACAAGAAGAAATGTACGCTCTTGACCCTACTTAAACTTCTATCCACATACTGAAAGTTACTCAGATCCGCACCCTCCGAACCATAAATGACAACCCCTTCTCCATAAAAGATTCTAAATGAAACTCGTTCTGACATATCTGCGAACCTATTCATTAGCACACGAATTAATTACTCTTCGTAAAAGGTACTATAAACTATACGTATGTATATCTACACTTGCGAAAAATATCTACATTACTGAAAATATTCATCTCTGCACTTGTATTTCTAAAAAACATCTACAGCCCTAACAATATATATACTTGCACTTCTACATGTAAAAAAACATATCTATCGACATCTATCTCTAAAAACCGTAACAACATATTATTATTCGTAAAAACAACTATGTACATGCATTTTCACAAACCGACTAAATTACTAAAAATATAACTAGATTCAACTACATTTTGTTGCTACACACTAAACAAATCGGATGCCGCTACCGCTACAGGAATACAACCCTAAACACTAAACAAAATAAACACTATATTTAACTAGATCTAACCCTAAACACTAAACAAAATAAATACTACATTTAACTAGATCTAACCCTAAACACTACACAAAATAAACCACGAAAATAACTAGATCAACTGACTGTATGTACAACGCAGATAATTGTATGTTTTACGTAAATAATTGCTCAAGTTTTGGACCGGTGTTTGTTCATGGGCCATCCTTACCCTAAACACTAAATTACTAAAAATATGAACACTACATTTATCTACATCTAACCCTAAACACTAAACAAAATAAATCGCGAAAATATTTACATATAACCCTAAACAAAATAAACCGTAAAACTAATTACATCTAACCCTAACCCTAAACACTACACAAATTAAACCGCGAAAATATTTACATCTAACCCTAACCCTTCCTAAACACTAAACAAAAAAAACCACGAAACTAATTAGTTCTAACCCTAACCCTAACTCTAAACTACATAAAATAGAGTGTAAAAAAATTACCTGCGCACCGCCGCTCTTCTTCCCCTTATTTTCTTCTCTTCCTACCTTCTCTTTTCTCTCTTCTCTCTCTTCTCTTCTCCCTCCCGTTCTTCTTCTCTCGGTCGAGGCAATCGTTTTGAAGCACCTGAAGTCGCCATTTGGTTGGGCGACAGGAGGCCGCCCGCGCCCCTGTCGCCCAACCGGAAGTAGAATTAGTCATTGTCGCGCTTTGGGAGGGCGACATGAGCTGCCGCTCGCTCACGTGGCACTTGTCGCCTTTTCATTCGGCGACTTGTTGACAAATCGCTAAACAGTAGGGCGACTAGCCCCTGTCGCTCAACCAACGGGCAAGGTACATTTTTGCAAAAAAAAATCGTGGTATACTTTTGCAATTTGAATTACAAAATGTATTATTTAAAAAAATATCCTTGTTTGGATGAGTGTTAATTCCTTAAGAGATATTAAGGTTTAGTTTAAATTTAAGTTAGATCCTAAAATATTCTAATTAAATACCGCTAATCCAATCACCCTGAAGATTAACATACTACACACAAACCTCAATCATACCATGAATACCTATAAACCAACCGGCCTGCACACGTCCTCTCACATGCTCCGATCTTCACCGTTTCAACTAGCTGCAGCCTTCTCTCTATGGCTAACTGATGTAGACACATACACGCTGAACACTTTTCAGTTAAATATTTTATTTGATTGAAAAGAATTATTAAGCCGTATTAAATATCGCTATGTGAACTCTAATTTTATTAGACATTTAATTATTTTAATTGGAGAGAGTAGATTAATAAGATAGCTATTTTGCATCTATTAAGTGTTCTTCGCTTGTTCTTCCTCATTGCATGCGCATAGAGAGGGGGAATTGGGCGACTTCTATCAAATATCATTCTTCCTTTTCATTGGGAATTGTGAGATCAATATACTTCACTCGGTGTTTGTGAAGTTCAATACACGTGATTTTGGCGAACCAAAGAGTTACAAACCCATTGCATCTGGCAGAGAGGAATTATCTAGTGTTCATCAAGAAAGCATGTGAGTATCCAAATCCTACATCATGAAGATCAGAGTGTCAGGTTGACACGATAGAATTTTTATCTCTAGCTACTATCATATTTATTTTCAGTCCTATAATCCAGAAAATTGCATCACAAAAATACCATCATATACCTAGACCTTTGTGCTTAGATTTGTTCTTAGTTTTGTATTAGCAAATTTTAATCCATGTGTTAAATTGTTCTTAGTTGCTCTCGCATTTGCATCCCTAAAAGCAGAAAATACAAAATTTCTGTCAGTCTACAGATGTCAATTTCCTTTTCCGTGCCATCAATATTTCTGCCATCTTCAGTTTCGGCCAAACCCGCCGCCACCCTTCTGTTACTAGTATAGTGCCTTATTTTTCGGTTTCTTTTCCCAACACGTAATATATGGTCTTTTCCTTTTCTAGAACGTTTGTTTCCTTTTTCTTAATTCCAAGATATTTGTTTCCTTTTCCTTGAGATGATGCTGGAGGTGGGGGGAGATCTGTTGTGGGCCACAGGGATGAGTTAGACACATTAAACAATGGTCATCGGATGTGGGTGAGTAAAGCTGAGGAAAGATCTGAGAGGTTAATTTTGATGGAGGCAAGTTTCTGGGGACGTTTCGTCGGATGCATGAAGGTTAGGCCATCTCTAGTGGGGTGTATTATTTGGGGTGGACGTAGAAAAGAATGTTTAAGTGTATTATAAAGGAGTATAGATTAAAAAAAAAACCGTATCGCCAAGTCTCCTTGTTGCTGCACCAGTCCGCACAGCCTCTCGCATCTACGGACTGTTCTCTACCGTGTGCACAGTTGGTTGCATCTTTTTTCTTCTCAGGTGGACCCGTCGTGTGAAGTAGGTTAGCAACCGAAGCATTCAACTGCATAAGTTCCAACCTCCTGTTCACGTCTCCAGATCAGACCACCTCTCCAAACCGAGAGCCACACACACATACAAAAAAGAGATTGAGAGAACCCGTAAAAAAACAAAAAACAGAGAGAGAAGCGCCAAAAAAAATATTCAGAAGCAAAAAAAAACGAAAAAGAAAAAAAAAGGTGTGCTCTCGGTTTTACTAGTTTTATCCTATATCCTATGACAGCAACTTAAGGTATTGTTAACTTTTGGATTATTATTTGATTTTGCATTAAGTGAGTTATATATCTATTACTCTTGCTTCATATACATCCATACCAAGCTCCAATAAACTACCGTAGTTGTGTTTTGGGCAGACTCTTTTATTCGCTTGATCATCACCATCGTTGACTTCTAACGACTACTGAAGTGTAAGTTCTGACCTCAATTCACTGTAGATTTTGTAAGAAGGTGAACATGATTCTGTAAGAAGGTGAGATTTAGTGATTGCATTTATACTTGCATTCATTGCATACTGCATATTTGTGTACTTGTTCTTTTATTTTACTAACCATGGCAGGATACGAGTATTGGCATTTTCTCTTCTATGGAAGTTATGACCTAAAAGAATATCTTGAATGGGAAGAACAAACGGAATGGATGTTTATAATTGAAATGACTTCAAAAGCTAATAAGTTGATAAGAGCCACTAGAGAGTTCGACGATTATGCATATGATTGGTGCCAATAGTTGTACGGAAAACGACTAATCAAAACATGGGAAAATTTTAAGCTTTTCATGAAGAGAGAGTTTGTACCACCGTACTACAAGCAAGAATTACTTCATCACTTGGAGTAGTGCATTACATAAGGATCCAAATATGTTCATGATTACTTTAATGAGTTGAGTTGTGCACTTGGTAGAGCTGGTATTAACTGTGAGTATGACAAGAAAGTATATTTTGAGAAAGGTTTATAAATTCTAAGAAATATACATATTTTAATATCTTGTACGACCTTGTGACATATGCAACTGAAGTGGAAAGAAAAATTCAAGAGATGCATCAAGACCCATATGAGAATGAGAGCCACATAGGCAAATTGAGTAAGAGTGTTAAAGAGAATAGGCTGTGTGATTCTACCATATGCGAGGTTGAGAGCATCCAAATTGAGAGTGTGAGAGATACATCGCAAAAAAAGAAAGAAGTAAATGACAGGTCAAGTGATGTTAATTTTGAAACTAATGACTTACTCTCAACTTCTAGTGTTGTTTCTCACATTGTGCAGATTGACCAAGAAGATGAGAAGCTGAATGCTGAACAACCCGCACCACTGAAGATAAAGGATGAGAATATAACCACAAGTGGAGATGAAATATATGCTGTCCTAAGAATAGATCATGAAGAAACACTACCTACCACATCTACAACAACTGAGGAGGACATTAAAGGTAACAACAATAATGTTGAGTTGGTAGTTAGTCAAGAAATGGTGAGTAATTGTGAGAACTTTTATTCTCAATTAGAAATTCTACATTCTGAATTTAATATGCTTAATTTACATAATATGGGATTAATTACTCATAAATAAGTTATTACTATAATATCCCCTCATGATTCCTTGTACTATGTCATCTTCAAAGAACCTGTAGAACTATCTAGTGTGATTGAAAAGGTTTCTGAAATTGCATGTATAAAATCACAAGTTAGTACCTACACCTACACTTATAAATTCAATTTGATTGGAGATTATGGTGTAGATAACAAGGTTTATGTTTATCGAATATGTATTACCTGTGATAAGCTTACTGAATTGAAATTGTATGTTTTGGACAAACCATCTTTTATGCCATGCTTAAGTAATCAGAGTAGCGCAGTTGAAGCATGGATGGCATCAAAATTTTTCTTACCCACATTAGAATGAGTCGATGTGGTGTTGTCTACTACTAACTTGTGTGCAAGCTTATAAAAGTCGAGGATGACTTTTCTCGACGTGTGGGAGAATGATGTGAAATATATACATGATGGTTCAATAAATACACCATATACGTCTTACTGCTGTTGTGCTAAATACATTGTGCAAAATAAAGGAAACAACATAACAACTGATGATAAATACATATACCATGCATATACGTTGTTCTCTTTGTTTAGCATATTTTTAGGTTATCAAAAGCCGAGGACAGCTTTATAACATGAATATTAATGAGGAATGGAAAATTGTATTCTAACTGCATTGGCCTCAATTATAATAATGTTAGAAAAATGGTTCTATGGATTGATAGCCACGACAGCAGCTATAAAAATTAATGACGAACCAACTATCTGAGAAAAGGTTGCTTTATTTCCAGAGTTTGAAGTGTTATGAAATAGATTGATTTGAGTCCATATTCAGTTGGACTCTATCTCTATGTAGGCGAATCCGAATCTATCTCTTGCTAACTTCTACTATATATTGGACACCCCCTTGTACAAGAGATCCAATCTAATAAAGAGAGATAACAGAATTTTCTTCCTATATTGTGCGTGCTCTCTATTTATGCTTATTGTTCTTTGGTGCATCATGGTTGATCAAGAGCAAACAACTTTGTTTTATAACACGTTATCAGCACGAAATTTCCCCGTTGCAGATAGTGCGTGGGAAAGAACCAAGTATTTCTCATCTGCGAAATTTGGCTGTGCTGTATACGTGCCAATCTCTCCACCACAGTGTACCACTATGGGACCTCACCGGAAGTTGGGATCTATGTAGGTTATGAATCTCCGTCAATTATAAACACCTAGAGCCTATGATAGGGGGATCTGTACATGGTTTGGTACGCTGATTGTACTAAGGATATTTTTTGGTATGAGGGAGATAAGTACCACATTAAAGAATGCCGAGTCCTTAGATCCACGCACTAAAGTGATTGAATTTGAAGTTCTAAGGATAATAAATATATAACAAATAAGACAATAATATGCTAAATACCTTCACTGATCATAAGGGAGTGAAAGATCTCATATACCCGCAGTATATGCACCTGTAAAGAGTGAAAATACCCTAGAAGGATATTGAACCCACTCTTGCCCCTCATGATAAAAAGAGGGAGAGGCCTCCAGGTGCACATGACTCAATTCCGCAGAGACATCCGCAGAAGTAGAAAATCAAACAAATGAAAACACTACCTGTGACAGTGGAAAAAGCTCAACCTGATGTTGAGAAAATCCTTGAAGAGAGCCATTCTGTAGATGGTAACATCCCTGAAGAGAAATATCCTGAAGATGATAACCCCAATGTATATTTGAGCGCACAATCTAACACTGGGAAGTCGGAACACGCAGACTCCATCGTTGTGGGAAATCACGAGGAGTTGGAAGAAATTAAAGAAGAGATATCCCTGAAGTGATGCAGGAGAATTATATAAAAGAAATACTACAATTGTCGACATATATTTTGCCTCTCAAAATTGCTAAAAAGCTAGATCCAGAACCAAAGTCCATGGCAGAGTGCTAGAAGCACTCAGATTGGGTTAAATAGAAAGAAGCAATTGAGGCAGAATTGAGCTCGCTTAATAAAAGGAAAGTATTTGGTCATGTTGACTGAACACCTCCTAAAGTGTTCCCTGTACGATCAAATTTTGTGTTTTCATTCAGAAGAGAAATGAAAATATCCAGGTGGTGAGATATAAAGGGAGGCTTGTAGCACAAGGGTTCACATAGAGACCAGATATCGATTAAGATGAAACCTATTCTCCTGTAAAGAGTGGAATAACATTCCAAAATTTAATATTAATGGCAGCAAGCTTAAACTTATCAATGCAGTTGATGGATGTGGTGACCGTATATTTATATTGGTCAGTGGATATAGATATTTATATGAGAATACCTGAAGGAGTTGAAATTTCGAATCCTAATAATCACAACATGTATAGCGTCAAACTGAAGAGATTACTATACGAATTAAAACAGTTGGGAGAATATGGTACAACCAACTTAGTGAGTTCCTCTTGAAGAAGGGATACTCAAATAATGATGATTGTCCCTGTGTGTTTATAAAGAAATCCTAGAATGGATTTTGTATCATCTCAGTTTATGTCGATGATCTGAATATCTTTGGAACAACAGAGGAGATAAAGGCAGCAAGTTCTTTCCTTAAGACGGAATTTGAGATGAAAGATTTGGGTAAGACCAAATATTGCCCTGCAGCTAAAGCATTTCCCAGAAGGAATTTTTGTACACCAGTCTTCCTATACCAAGAAAGTATTAGAAAGATTTAATATGGATAAATCTCATCCTTTAAAACCCCGTGGTAGTAAGATCCCTTGAAGTGGATAAAGACCCTTTTCAGACCAAGAATGAAAAATGAGAAAGTTGTAGGGCCTGAAGTCCCATACTTAAATGCCATTGGAGCACTTATGTATCTTGTGAATTGCACAAGACCTGATATTGCGTTCGCAGTAAATTTGCTAACAAGACACAGTGCAGCTCCAACCAGAAGACATTGCGCTGGTGTCAAGACTTTACTCAGATACCTCCAAGACACTCAAGATCATGGATTGTTTTTCCAGAAGAACCAAGACTTAACCATGGTGGGATATACGGATGTTGGCTATCTGTCTAATCCTCACAGTGCCAAATCTCAGACTGATTTTGTATTTCTCACTGTTTCTTGGCGGTCTTGTAAGCAGACCTTGGTAGCTACTTCTACCAACCACTCAGAGATTATAGCTTTATATGAAGCATCACATGAATGTGTTTGGCTGAGACGTGTGATTAACCATATCCAGAAGTCATGTGATCTTAACACCATCGATACCCCCACGATTATCTATGAAGATAATGCTGCTTGTGTTGCACAAATGCAAATAGGTTATGTGAAAAGCAATATCACAAAGCATATTACTCCTAAACTTTTATAACCTCACGAAGTTTAGAAGAATGGTGAGGTAAAGATTTTGCAAACTAAGTCTTATGAAAATCTTGTAGATTTTATTCACTAAGTCGTTGCCAAAATCTACATTTTAAAGATGTATTAATGGCATTGGAATAAGACTACTTAGATATATGTAGAATTCAGGGGGAGTAAATCCTTGAACCATGACCCTTATCATGATCCTAAAGGTCTTAATATAAATCTAGAAGATTATAAGTTATACTCTTTTTCCCTTTAGTGAGTTTTTCTGAAGTTTCCTCACATGAAGGTTTTTAATGAGGCAGCTAGTGTAACACAATGTGTGAGTGCAATGTACTCTTTTCTCTATCTCTTTTTTTCTATTGGGTTTTTTAGTGAAGTTTTTGATGAGACAAATGCATTACGCGGTATTCGCCCAAGGGGGAGCTTTATGAAATAGATTGATTTGAGTCCATATTCAGTTGGACTCTATCTCTATGTGGACGAATCTGAATCTATCTCTTGCTAACTTCTACTATATATTGGGCACCCCCTTCCCCTTGTACAAAAGAACCAATCTAATAAAGAGAGAGAACAGAATTCCTTCCTATATTGTGTGTACTCTCTATTTGTGCTTATTATTTTTTGGTGTATCATGGTTGATCAAGGGCAAATGACTTCGTTTTATAACATGAAGTACTATTGTATAAGAGTATACGTAGAGTAGTTGCAATTAAGGGATCTACCCCTGTGCGAGTAAGGTTAGAAATTTTGCCGAAATATCGGATTTTGGGCCACCACGAAATCCAAATTACCGGCCGAATAAAAAAATTGAAATTGCTACAGTAGTTTCATTTTTTTTGGTGAAATTTCGCCCAAACCGGTTGAAATTTCGGGAATTTTGACATGTTTTTGCTGTTTTATGGCCAAATTTGACCGGATTTGGTCCAATAATCCTTAAGAAAGTCATCTTCTATGAAATTTTGTTGAAAAATTGAATTTTTGAGACATTTTAGAATTTTGGCAGAAATATTGTCAATTTTTTATAAAATTGTAAAAGCATGATAATGATCTTAACAATTTATGGTACTATATTTTGCGGTGTAGAATTATACAGAAAAATTTTAAAAATAATTTAACTTCATTTGTTATCTTTAAAAAATAAAAAACAGAATGAACATAATTGGGACAGTAAACTTGTTAGAATTTTATAAATTTTCTCAAGTGTTATCATGATCAAAATTTTTATGAGAGATTAATAATTGCCTCAGTAACATTATATAAAATTGTAAATAAATTAATTTTTTTGTTTGCTCAATCAAATCTATGTAAGCATTGAACTTCATTTGTTATATTTCAAAAATCAAAAAGAGAAAGAACATAAATGGTACAGTGCCTTGTAAGTATTTTATAAATTCACTAGAGTGTGATCACGATTCAAACATTTTATGAGATCTTAATAATTTCCTTATAATCCTTCTATAAAATTTTTAAAAGTTTTAAACCTTTTTTATTGCTAAAAAAAATCTATGTATTGATCATCATGCTTTTATCAGGACGTAGCAGTAGTGTAGCATTGCCAGAATTTTTAAAACTTCTTTAAGAATGATCATCATCTAAAAGTTTTATAGAAACATTATTGTTACGTAACAAACAATCCACAATTTTTTTTAAAAAAAAATTAATGTGATTTGGACTATTTTTCATTTTTTTTTCAAATTTGCCAGTAAGGCTTTTAACAGGATAGTAGCAATATTCGAACTTTTAAAAATTCATAAATCTTGATCATCATCTAAAACTTTTATGAGAACATTAGTGATACATCATAACCATTCAAAAATAATTTCAAAATTTTCTAACGTGTGTTTAACCATTTTTCATTCGGTTCAAACTTGTTGGTTAGTGTTTTTTGAGGATAGTAGCAATGTTTGAATTTTTAAAAATTCCTCAAACTTGATAATCATCTGAAATTTTTAAGAAAACATCACTGATGTGTTAGGAACCTCCAAAACAAATTTGAAAAGTTTTCAACATTGGTTGTACCATTTTTAGTTCAGTTGAAATTTACCAAAATTTTGGCAATTTCGCCCGAAATTTCGGTCCAAAAAATTCCAGATTTGAATTTTACTTTTTGAATTTCGTTCGAAATAACGAGATTTCGCGAAAATTTTGGATTTCGGAGGGAGTGAAATTTAAACCGAAAAAAAATTTGGATGCTTGTGTGCAAGTACGTGATGACCCCTCTGGGCCTGGGGCCTGGGTGGTGCCCTGCTTAAAGCCTTTTGCATTGCGAAATGTTATAGAAATTATGGAATTGTTTCTCCCGAAGCTAGAAATTAGGGCATGTACAATGTTACATGTATGCTGTCTATAAGAGTATACCATATAGGATTTTGGATATTGTGGCGAGAGAGAGTGATGAGAGAGAAATATACTGTCTACTGTTTAATAGACGACCTTATAGACTGCTTTATACTGTGTATACCATTGTACAAACAGTCTGCTAATTATATAAGAGATTATTACAGACAACTATATAGACAGTCTATTGTATAGGTTGTCTTTAGTACTGTCTATAGATGACATGGAAGTGTATTATAGACAGCTATCATCTATACCAATGTACATGCCCTTAGTATGAATTTTGATGTTCCTAGGAGCTTACATTTATCCAGACAAGTGATTAAGGGTTTGTTTGGATCCATTAGCATTAATATTTAGCTGCTAAAATTAGCAACTATGGATCCAAATAAGCCTGTTAATTATTAGCAGCCCACCCTGCTAACAATTAGTTCATTAGCAGGTTGTACCCTACTAAAAGCTGCTAATAGATAGCCAACTGACACTTTTGCCCTCCCTCCAATTCGATCAGCCTCATGCAAAATGGCATTATGGTCATTTCTCCTCAATTGACTGATTTTGTGGACTTTATTAGCAAGTGTATCTAAACAGCCCCTACTAATAATTAGTCAGCTAATATTAGCTAGCTATTAGCTATTAGCCAGCTAACTATTAGCACAAATAAATCCAAACAAGCTTAAAAATAGTTGGTCAATAGGAAACATAGTTGTACGACAAATGCAACATTGGTTACCCCGTAACAATTCTATACGCGTGGGCGTGGGCGTGGCACCCCTTGCTGGCAACCAAATCCGTCCACATGAACGTTATCACAAGATTCTATTAAAACATAGAACAAAATCAACCAGCACGAAATAGCTGAATATACTATTCAAGCAAAATGAAAATAATATCTAATAAAACAATTCAATTGGCCCAACAGTTTGCATACTTCTACTTGCAATAAAATAAAATATTTCAACTGGTCCAACAATTTCCATACTTCTACTAGTATAGTGCGTGTGCTAACGCTACGACGACAGTACATTTGCTTATCAATTAAACTAGATGAGAGGGCGCGGCGCACGGCGCACCGTGACGCGTCAGCCGAAACGCGAAATCTGGGCTTTCCCGTGAAGAAACAGATATATATGTAATTCTAAGAAATATTGGGGGATAAAAAAAAGCAATTTTTTAGGTCATTGGACAAAAACAGATAAAAATAGACTAATACGCAATTTCCTAAAAGATCGGTTACTGTTTCGACAAAATACAGGAGTTCCAAGGGCCTTTTCGCAAAAAATAGGGTTTTTTTCGAGAAATCCAGAGATTCCATGTAATTTCGTAAATTTCGTAGGGCCTTTTTGCAAAAACAAACAAAATCTGGGTTTTTCTGTTAAAAAAAGGGTTTGCATGTAATTTCGAAATTTGCGTAGGGCCTTTTTGCAAAAAACACTGTACGGCGCGGCAAGCGCGGGCTGAGCCTGCGAACGTTGGTGCCACGCGTCGGCCGGGGAAAATTGGAGGCAAGCGCGCTCGCTTGGAGTCGAACACGCGACTACTCGTTCACGACGCGCGAGCGTTACCGCTGCGTTGCCGCGCCGTTTGACTCTAACCACCGCGACCAATGAATTAAGCTTGCCAACCAGGCTAACCACGTGAGCGACGTGGCTCAACGAATCGCGCGCGTTTAAGCGGCGGGCGTTCCACGACTCACGCGCCACGCATGATCGAGCGCGCGCCCAAGACGACGTGGACCGTGCGAGCGTCGGCGAAATCTTCGGGATTTAATATTGGTATTATGAGAAGATAAGTATGAATGCAACGCTTAATAATAAAAGAGAAATTTAGAATTTTAAATGAATTTAGAAAGAAAAACGAAACTAAATGGAGGTCGAATGGGCTAAAACGGGCTCCCAAAAGATTTTAAATCAAGAAAGAGAAAGAAAAAGAATTTTCGATTTTAGATTATTTTTTGTAGCTTCCACAGAGAGCACAACAGGCTCTGCGGGCTTAGCCAAGCAAAGGAAGGAAGGCGGGGTGGCGGTCGGTCATGATGGTCAAGATGGTGCGGCGAGATCGTCGGCACCGGCGCCTGCGGGGGAGGAGTCATGGTTGCGGTGAATTTCGCCGGGAAAGATGACGGTGATGGCTTGGGTTACCTCCAAAATCCGGCGATCTTTATAAGAGGGAGCACTTGGGGATTTATGCAATGCGATGGGGTGGAGGAGAGCTCGCCGGCTTTTATAGCCCCGAAACAAACATATTTATGGAAATCATAATTTGGGATCAAATTAGATTAGGAGGAAATTTTGACAATAGAGCACGAAATTTAGGGAATTAACATCATAGATGGAAAGAGGAGATTTGGTGCGGGATTGATGAAGCTTTGGAGCTTCTTTCTTGTTTTAATGGAGAGAGGGAAGAGAAGAAGCTTCTCTGGTCTGGGCTGCAGCTAGAATAAGTTACAGGTGGGTTGCCTTCATTTTTTTTAAATGTAGAAGGATTTTTGAAAAGATAGCACATTAGGTTAAAAAATTCTAGAAAAATTCTCAAAAAAACTTTCGATTATTTTGTACTTAATAAAATTATTTTCAAAAAAAATTTAAATTATAAATTTGCCGAGGCACAGCGGCAGCGAGGTCGTCGACCAGCAACCTCGCCGTGTCGGTAAAGCCACCGATGGCGACCGTGGAGCCATTGCAGACCTGCGTTCTCCCGTGTATATCCGATCGCGCGTGCAATCTCCGTACCATGTTGCCCCATCTCCCGGTTTCCTTTTCCCAGCACATAATGTATGGTCCTTTCCTTTTCCAGGACATTTGTTTCCTTTTCCTTGTTGATACTGGAGGTGAGGGAAGGTCTATTGTGGGCCACAGGGATGATTTCGAGAAAATATGGAAAAATAAACTACGCTCGCTGACCGCTGGATCCGCAAGGAAAAAAAAGATAAAAATTAAATAGTGCTCGTCGACCGCTGGTTCCGAGAAAAAATTAAAAAAAATTAAGCAGCACTCACAGACCATTGGTTCCTTAGATAAAAAATGAAAACAAAAATTCAGCGCTCTCCGTGCGCTGAAATTAGGCTTTATGGGGCTAGATCCGTAAAAAAGTCTCGAGAAGGGTCATATTCAGAAAAAAATACAATCACAATGCCAGGACAATAAAAAATTCAAGTCTTGTTTCCTTGTATGCAGATCCTCCCTGTTTATTTCCTTGTTTGATTCGCCCTTCTTCCAAATATGTAGTACGTACAATTTTGGCCAGTAAAAAATTCAAGTCTGGTTTCCTTGCATGCGGATCCTCCTTATTTATTTTCTTATTTGATTCGCTCTCCTTCCAAATATGTAGGTGAGGGAGGTCTGTTGTGGGCCACAGGGATGATTAGACACACTAAATAATGGCAATCGGATGTGGGTGAGTAAAGCTGAGGAAAGATCTGAGAGGTTAATTTTTATGGAGGCAAGTTTCTGGAGACGTTTCGCTGGGTGCACGAATGTTGAACCATCTCTAGTAGGATGTACTATTTAAGGTGGACATAGAAAAGAATGTTTACGCGCATTATAAAGGAGTATAGACTTGAAAAAGAGAGATATTCCACAGCAACAAAAAAAATTGCCGAATTTGTGGCACGCAAAACAACCACATCCGCAAAAGGAATCGAATCGCCTGGGAATCTTGAGAATTAAGTGAGCAGGGGAATCTGTCCAACTGCATCCAGATCCGGAGTCGAAGGACATTCCGTGCCCCACGAATCTTTGCACAACTGTACTCAAGAAATCATCGTCATTTAAGCAGTAAAACCAGGACATGATATAGTAATATATAAGCACCCATTAATTAATTCCTCGTGTATCAGGCTATCAGCTAGTATAAGAAAGCAGCAAATCTGAAGAGTGAAGGCACGTATATCAATCAGTTGTTGAGCTCTCTGAAGGAAGACGAGAGGGATTGCTCTTCATCTTGTCCTCTGCATCTCTTAGGTATCTCTCTTTTTCAAGTATTTAATTATGACGAACTTTGGCCTGTATATCTGCTGCTATCTGTTGTATTTCTTTTTTATCGTTTGTTTCTTGTTCACGAGTCAAATGCACTATCATCGCCGCTGATGAAAATTGGAATTTTTGTGGCTGCTCTCTCTCTCTCTCTAAGAAGATATTCATGGTTGTTGGATCCGTGTGAGAGTCAAGAAAACTATTTCTTGGTTGGATTATCGCTGTTATTTCCTTGCTGGGATACATTTTCTTAATGTTCCTTTTCTTGGGTGACGTGTGAAAGAGATTGGTTGGGTTCTCTACCTCTGTCAAATGAGTACAGTGCTCTAATTCCATTATTATTCTTTTACTTTCCTTAGACCAATTCAGTGTTTTAATTCACATCTGATCCCTAGTTGGGTGCAAAATCCAAGAGAAGCGTTGACCCGTAAATCATTAGAGGGAAACGTGCTGCTTGCTGCCTTGCTATATGTTCAGAAATGGGTGGAGTGTACACAAATGCAAGCTTATTCTATATTTTTCATCGTTTATATTGATTGGAGGAGAACCAGAGGTCATTGTCACCATTCAATTATTTTCAACTGCTGACGAGTTTCAGTTTTCTTTATTCATCTTTTCTTCTTCCACCACCCATAAAGCTCCAACTCCATTGGGAATCTCCATGCGAGCAGGTGCCCTAAACTTGCAATTGCTATCGCGAGTCAAACTTGTGCAAATCAAGTTGGACTTCTAGTGAAAAGATTTCATTGGATTATTTTGGGAGTCAGCGCTTGTCACTATAAATGGCCATGGACGATGTTCTTACATGTGTTGCTGCTTTGGTTCCATGCCAAAAGGTACTACTACTTGATGTTCTTCCTCCTTTCCTTCTGTGGGTGTGTTCATTTGGGAGTTGATCTTCTCATGATCAGTGAAATCTGATCTAAGGGGATTGTGGGTTTCAAGATCTGGAGTCTTTCTTGTTGAGGTTAGGCCCTCAATAATTGGAGTCTTTCCTATGGGTATTGGAATGGATTTCTTGATATTTTCTCTCTTTTTGGTGGTGATGGTCATTGCTTCTTGTAACAAGTAGGAAGAAAGATGAGAAGGTCTGGGGTGGGAGGAATTAGAAATAAAATTGGTTTCTAAAAAGAGGAACATTGAATTCTTCAGTTTTAGCAAATTCCATGAAGAAAGGCAACAGGGACAGTTGAGGAGGTGAAGAAAAGAACTCCAAGAATTTCTGTTTTTAGAAGCTTTGCACAGATCAACCCCAAAATCTTGTGTTTCTTGATAATTTCAATCCAATGTTTAGTAACATAAAATCTCTTACATGATGAGAATGTTTATTTGTTCCAGGTTCTTGAGGGCCCCTTACTGAATTCCTTGTTCTCAATCAAAGAAGGCCTCGCGATGTATATCATAGAAGACAAAGGGGGTGCCATTGCTCTCATGCTGGCCTCCCTCCTGTTCTTGGGCACCTGGCCTGCGGTCCTCACCCTCTTGGAGCGCCGGGGACGGCTGCCGCAGCACACGTATCTCGACTACTCGATAACGAACCTCCTTGCCGCAGTCCTCATTGCACTTACATTTGGTCAGCTTGGGGAGAGCAAGCCCAATATGCCCAATTTCTTCACTCAGCTCAGTCAGGTTAGCAACTTAGTAATTATGTAAGAACTTCCCGATGATGTGATCGATTGTTCGTCTGCAGTTTGCTCACTCTGAATGAACTTGTAATGAAGGACAACTGGCCTTCAGTGCTGTTTGCAATGGCAGGGGGTGTCGTACTCAGTATTGGGAACCTTTCTACTCAGTATGCTTGGGCATATGTGGGTCTCTCAGTGACTGAGGTTATCAGCTCAAGTATGGTTGTTGTAATAGGTAGGTAATCCTCTCTCTGTAAGAGTGCGGCAATATTTCTTATGTTGCTGGTTATGCTCTTCATGGTACATACGAAGCACAGCTCATTCTTGATCACATTTCATATCTATTAAGCATTATACCCAATGATTAGGTTGGCACTAGTTGTTACAGTTAGTTTCTTTTTTCCATAATGAGGCTGGCTTGTTTAGAAACTAGATGGAGTATATTTTTGTAGAAGATGTTCTTGCTTAGAAGGGAAAAATTGTTGGCACAATTTGTGTTAGATGCAAGCGTGCCAGGCAGTGGTTATCTGACAGCTCAAAGTTTCTTGAGCAAATTGGTCTGTCAATTATACTCGGTTCATTACCAGGGCACTGTCTAGATTTATACGGATCAAGAAATGTCAACCACAACTTGCAATAACAGTGTCAAAGTATAAGTACATGTAATTTGCCTCCGAAAGAAGGATAGTATGTAGGACAAAGCTCTCCAATGTATACAGTATCTACACAAAACTAACTGTCAATTCTACTGTTACGCAATCGAAGAATTCGACAAAAATCCTGAGTTGTCTCCTTGATATTTGGATATTATTTCATAATGACATGTTCTGTCCCATGTGTTTTCAGGCACAACATTGAATTACTTCCTGGACAACCGTATCAACAGAGCAGAGATTCTTTTCCCTGGAGTGGCATGCTTCCTTGTTGCTGTCATTCTTGGTTCTGCTGTCCATGCCTCCAATGCAGCTGATAATGAAGAGAAATTAAGTGGCTCCATAACTAGCTACAAACTTGGGTAATTTTTTCACTTCATTTCACAAATTTCACCAGATCATGCTAGCTCTACCGGATTATTCAATGGTTAACCTACTTTTGTTAGAAACTATACTAAACATTTGGTGCTAATTTGCATAAACTTTTTGCATGTTCTATTGACTAATTTGATCATGATATTGCGTAATTTTACAGGACAAATGGAAGTGTGGAGCCAAGAAAAGAAGACAAAGGTATGATATATGCTTGCAAGAACTACTAGGACTGTTGATGTATTGCAGATCCTAGTTCTTAACTTTGCCTATTTCAGATGCTCCCAAGGACTTGGAAAATGGAGCTTCAGCAACCAAATATCTTACCAAAGCAGAAGCAGGAACTGCAGAATACCTTATCAAGCTCGAAGAGCAGCGTTCAATTAAGGTAACTCGTTATTCTGTCATTTGATCTTCTTTGTCATCCTAGTCCAAGTCGAAACAATACAGACTTACAGATAGCATTTATTCTATGACTCTTTTAAGTTCTGAACATTTTGCTCAATAAGTATGCTAATTGCAATGCTCTGGATTGCTCTGACAAACATTTTTTTTTTGGCACAGGTATTTGGATCAAGCACCTTCATAGGCCTTGGAATAGTGTTCTTTGCAGGCGTCTGCTTCTCACTCTTCTCCCCAGCGTTCAACCTCGCCACCAACGACCAGTGGCATACCCTGAAAGACGGTGTCCCACACCTGGTGGTCTACACCGCCTTCTTCTACTTCTCCATTTCGTGTTTCATCATTGGCATCGGGTTGAACATCCTGTTCCTATACCGTCCAATGGCTGGTGTGCCGAAGTCATCCTTCAAGGCCTACCTGAATGACTGGGAAGGCAGGCAATGGGCTCTTCTTGCGGGCTTTCTTTGTGGTTTCGGCAATGGCTTCCAGTTCATGGGTGGTCAGGCTGCTGGTTATGCTGCTGCTGATGCCGTACAGGTTTGTCTATGATTCTTTTTAATTTTTTTTTACATCAGAAGAGAAAACCACCATGCCTACAATCTGTGATCCAAGATGCAAAACAAATTACTGAATCTTCAAAAATAGGTGGCATCAGACAGAGTTTTACGCTTAGCAGTTTACGAGATCTCCAGAGGAAAGATGCAACTTTCTATACTATGATTTTAACTGCTTGAGCGTTGCTGTTGATCAGGCATTGCCACTCGTGAGCACATTCTGGGGTATACTGCTATTCGGGGAGTACCGTAAATCGTCACGGAAGACATACATCCTTCTCGGATTCATGCTGTTCATGTTCATCATCGCGGTCTCAGTGCTCATGGCTTCATCAGGTCACAGGAGCACAAAGTGATCATGGTTACATCATCCTTTCATATGTTCTTTTGTGTTTGTAAGCGCAAACCACTCTTTGCTGCCAGAAGGCAAAGAAATTCAGGCAGCAAGACAAGGGGGTCCAGAAAGCAAACCATGCAAGCACAAAGTGAACTCCATTCATGAAATTTCTATTTGAGTGGAGCTGTGCAAAATCAAAAATTAAGGGTTTGAGATTTTGCGATTTCAAGATAACGCGTTGAACTACATACAAGTAATTTGTGTCATTTGTAACATCCCAAAATTTGGCTTAAAATATTCTAATATTGTTATTTATGAATTTTCTGAATTTTTGATATTGTTAAGTATTTATTTAGATTTATTTATTGCTATTGAGTATGGCCTATTATGAAAACTATTTAATTAATGGGAAATTTTAATTAAATTTTTGACAAAAATAATTTATTTGAGCTCCAAATGTCTCAAAATATTTTTAGGAAATTTATGATACTTTTACTATTTTATTTGGTGTATTTTAATTTGGCCATAGCCCTTAAGGCTCAGCCTATTTCTTCGGTTCGGCCCAATCCTATGCACGCCTCGAACCGACTCTTTTCATCGCTGCTGTAAACCTCATCGCTGTTTGTAAGGACCCGAATCCACTGATTCGAACCCACTGTGTTTACCGCACTAGTCCCAGGATCAACGCTAGTGCACACAGCTTAACATTGGTACATATCACATCATACACAACGATAATAGAATAATAGTTCATTTATTGATATAGCTAAATGTATGATCTTATGACCAACTTACATTATTAAGCCACGCAGGGCAAGACTGAAAATATAAACTAGTAATTAAGCAGCGGAAAGTAGGAAACGTAGTTAGCTCATCAGTTCACCACAGGCAACCGACAAGGCTCGGACCTTAATGACTTGTGTCTTCCTGGACTTCATCTTCCAACACAGGTGTAGATTCTTCAACTGTTGATTATTGTTGTTTGGCAAGGGTGAGTACTTAAAGCAGTCAACAAGTTGTGCACAGAATGCAATTCTATGTATCTATATGTAAGGCTTATTCCAATGGATAGGCTATCATGGTTATTTTGCAATAAGCAGCATTTATGAACAAATACAATAAATAGATTTGTAAAGAATGTAAAACAAATAACAGTAATAAATTCAATATTTCGTAAGTAAACCAAGTTTCCAATCCTAAGTCAAATTCCATCTTCCATATGGCATCCCGCCATCCCAACCATGTTGTCCAATTAATTAAGCTAACCCTTAATCAGTAATTCCGAGCATTGCTCAATACGCGAAAGCACGGCTATCCGAATAGTTTTACACTCTGCAGAGGTTATGCACTTTACCCACGTGATACAACCAAACACCACCAAGGCGAGTGATTATAACAAAGCCTTTACAATGCTCCGCTTAACCCGATACTACCCGCTAAGGTTTCAACCTTGGTGGGATGGTTACCACATCCGGGACCCCTCTTGCGCCATGTGAATTACTCCATAACTCGGGAACTCACACCGACCACGATAGTACCGAATTAAGACATTGCAAATTACTCACCTAGATGGCCCATACCGGACATGTGGTTGCATGATTGACTCAGTCAAAGGCTTGCAAGGTTAAGTCCTTAGTGTGATCAAGGCAAGACATCCACATACCTCTCGCCCATCGGGCCCACCTTGGCATCCTCGCCTTGTCACTTGCCCCAATCTAAGTTATTATCACCCCGTTGATTACCAAGCACTACGTGCCATCAACAATTCAACATCGTTGCGTGACATGACTCGCCACAACAACTCAATCTCATCGTGTGATCCCACATGACACACAAGTTCATAATATTGTTCCATATTCCATTAATCAAGATTAATTATCAATGATTCTGACACATGTGATGACGTGGCAAGGCTAAGCAACTAATACGAACTAATCCTCCAATGTTGATCATAATTACTAATCAACTATATTAAACCAATCTAGGGTGACAATGGATCATGGCATACAATGACAAGGTAGGGTATAAATCAATCTGGTATATTAGCTACGCCCAATCTAATTTGAAACAATTGTATATTTGAAATATATGCAATAGGGTAAAACAAATATAGCAATTTTATAAACATGGGTTCAACATGATCAAGCACAACTTGCCTTGGAATAGGTCCTGATCTGGTTCTGGAACTTGCTCTTGAGTTGTTGGATCTTCCTCCGAAGCGTCGCACAATTCAACGTCTACGCGTACCGAAGAAGAAAAGCAAATAAATACCAAAACAGAGATCAAATCAACTCCAAAAATCAATTAAAATTCATCATTAAATAGATCTCAATTTTACAAATTTTTAGAAATTTGAATCACTCAAATCCGAGTTACGATGCAAAAGATATAGCCTTTTGAAGTTTGAATTAAATACTGAAATTGCAAAAATCAGAAATTCGAAATTAACAGATTTATTTTTAATCCGAAAACCGAATTATTGCGCAAGCGTGACATCCTGCTGACGTCAGCCCTGGCGCCAGCCAATCAGAGCTTGACACGCGTCTCGGGCGTATGGACCCGGTCCACAGAACCTCCTCTGGTCCACCGTGAACCCGGCGCACGTCGCCTCGATACCCGCAGCGCCACGCGTCTTGATCCGATTGGTTGCAGCGCCGCCCAGCCGATGCGCGACACGCGGCACGCATCTACGGTCCGATCCGATCGAACGGCGACAGACACCCGTGACGCGGTTCAATCTTCCCCGTTCGCTCAGATCCGACGGTCAAAAACTCACCCGAGACTAATGGCGAAGCGACGGCGAAGAAAACCACCGGAGATGAGGAAGAAACCCTGGCGACGGCGTTCCGGCGTGTCCCCGACGTGAAGAAGTGGCGCAGTCGACGCGGCACACTCCGACGAGTTCAGATCTTGAACCAAAACGCCAAACCGACGAACCGTGGCGCGCTGAGCAAAAACGCGGCGACCGGCGCTCTACTCCGGCGAGCTCCTCTGCGCGCTTTACGACGATCCTCGCGAAACCCTTCCGACCGTAAGACGCGGCGCTGACAAGGATGAACCTCGGGCCTACCGCCTATTTATAGCCTCGGCAAGCGCGCTAGAACGGAAACCTAGATCCTAACGGCGGCGAAAACGCGTGCCGCGGCGGACTCCGAGTCCTTCGCGGAGACGACAACCACACGCCGTCCGATCTGCTACCAACGGTCAGGATCACACGGCCTCGATCTAATCTTAACCGCCCGCGATTTCTTTCCAACGGCGATGATCCGCCCGAGTCCCGAACCGGTACGACAAGATCCCACCCGCGCGATCTTGATCCAACGGCGGAGACGCGATTTCGGCGAGCCAAACGAGCGCGCTTCTCCAGGCCACAGCAAGACGAGACACCGGCCGAGCCCATTACTGTTCAAAGGTTTTTCAAAAGGTTTTTCCAATTAAATTAATCACCAAAATTCATTTTATTTATTTTAGGCAATAAAATAATCGAGAAAAATCCAAGAAAAATCTCAAAAATACTTTGAGACATTCTGGATTTCAATAAAATATTTTTGGCAAAACTTTATTTTAACTTTGCACAGATTTAGATAGATTTGAATAAAAGACAATAAACTTGATTTCAAATTAATTCAAATAAATCCAGAAAAATCCAAATAAATTCCAGAAAATCATAAATGCACAAATAAGAAATAAAAACTTAATTAAGCCAAATTTTGGGATGTTACACTGTTGCTGTTCAAAGCCGTTGGACAAGGTAGCGCTTGTGTCATCAGATTCACACCGTCGAGCTCTTGTTGTAGATGCCCTCCTCCATTGTCGTCGGTGACCCTAGGCTTCCGTGTCCGGTGAGGTGAGGTGGCATGACTCAACATGACGCGTGGAGCCTAGTCAACAGCTTAGTCGGCACCACATCCACCGTGTTGCCGACGTGGTAGCCTAGTTAGCCTTATGCGTGGTCGCTTGGTCAACGTTGGAGCTGGGCCTGCATGTCAGTCGCTCGTGCGGTAGTGCACCGGGCCCACGATGGACCAGACCCGGTTCATGGACATGGTCCATGGACTGATGGCCACATGTTAGCGTGACATTTTTTGGGTTTAATTTATTATTGGCTGATGTCAGCATTGCGTAATAATTAGAATTTTCAGTAGAAAATAATTCAGTAAATCTAGATTTATTCTTTTTTTTATTTTAAAATCTTTCGAGAGCCCGTTCTTCCTTATACGAGCTCTGATTGAGGCGATTCAAATTTTTAAAAATTTGTAAAATTGAGATCTATTCAATGGTTAATTTTATTTGATTTTTATAGTTTATTTGCTTTCTATTTTAGTGTTTATTAGGTGTTCTCTCTTGATACGCGCGCAGACGTTGAAGTGCTCGAAGCGTTCGAGGAGGAATCGTTGAACCAAGACTAAGGTTCAGATCAAGAACAAGAGTTATTTTAAGCCAAGTTGTGCTTTGATCATGTTAAACCCAGTTTTACAAAATTGCTATGTTGATTTAAATTATTGCATGCTATTTTATGTGTAGAATTGATTTCAAATTAGTTTGGGATCTAGTTATTCAACCCAATTGGATTATACCCTACCTTGTCATTTGTATGCCATGATTATTTGTCACCCTAGGATGGATCCTTATTAGTTGGTTGCTATTAGAAATCAATGCGGGTTGGTTAATTAGATCGTGCTTAGTTTGCTTAGCCATGTCACGTTAACTCATGTCTTTTGGTATATCGAAATCAATCTTGACTAATGGAATATTGAACATATTTATGAAAGATGTGTCGGGTGTTGTCACACAATGATGTTGAGTTGTAGTGACATTTGTCATGAAACGATGTTGATTTGTTGATGGCACGTGGTGCATTATAAATAACTGGGGTGGTAAATGATTTAGATTGAGGCAAGTAGCAAGGGGCAGGTTGCCAAGGTGGATCATTGCGACGATTGGGTTGTGGAAGTCTTGCATCGGTCAATTTAAGGACTTAACATTACAAGCCTTTGAACTGAGTCAAACATGCAACCACATGTCTGGTATAGGACGAACCTAACTAAGTAGGAGTACTGATGTCTTGACATGTGACACCTCAGGTAGATAATCATATGAAAGTGTGGTTATTATGGAGGATGTGGTGTACTTCAGTCTCACATCAATCCAAGGGTATATCGGTCCTATACTTCACCTCCGCTGAGGGAAGGGATAGTTTATAGCTTACCGGGAGGATCAGTGTTAAGATAAATGTTTCTGAAAGGATTTGTCATGATCTCTCTGTCAACACACCAATGGAGTGTGTTAATTGCATGGCAACAAGAGATGATCATGTCGTGTTGGTAAAGTACATAACCTCTGCAGAGTCTAAATCTATTCAGATAGCCGTGTCCGCGGTTATGGATAATGCTCTGGAATTACAGTCAAGGGATAGATTTTTTAAAATAAAACTTGGAAAGAGAGGCTGGATGCAATTGAAAAGTTGAAAATATGATTTAGGACTGGAAGCCATGTTTACTTATGGAATACTTGAAAGTTATTATTTATGGTTATTTATTTTACAATCTTTTAAATCTATTTATTATATTCATTTGTAAATGTTGCTTATTGCAAAATAGCCAAATCACCCATTCCATTGGAATAAGCCTTGCATATAGTTACGTTAGAATTGCATTATATGCACAACTTATTAGTGCTTTAAGTACTCACCCTTGCCAACAACAAAATTACCAGTTGAGAAAGAGTCTATACCAGCTTTGCAGGAGAATACTAGGAAGAGACGAACGTCTAAGGTGTGAGCCTTGTCGATTGCATATAGTATATTGAGGGGTTTATATACATTTTCATTCCGCTGCAGTTTAATTTGTTATTCACAGTTTAGCCTTGCGAGTCATATTCATAAGGTCAATCATAAGGTCAGTCAACAGGTTAATAATTATTATATAAAGTTTTTTTATTATGTTTCCACTATGTATGATTGTGATATTCATCTATGTTGAGCCTATGTGCACTAGCGTGATCCTGGACTAGTGCGATATACACAGAGGGTCTAGATTTGCATATTTGGGTCCCAACAGAGGTGGTATCAGAGCCATACTGATTGTAGATCTTGGCCCTTGATAGTTTGATTGTCTCTTTAGGATCTTCAAAATTATTTTCTTAATTAAGATTTAACTTGAAAGAATAATAAGTCCTTGACTTATCTCATTCTTCTATTTTTCCCCTTACTGAAATTTCTTTATCTATTTATTGCTGTATCAAGCTGAAATCTTACCTGAGTTGTCTCTAGTAGATGACAAAATTCCACACCTAAGGAGAAAGCACTAAGTGCTTGCTGCTACCCTAAGAATCGTGAAGAAAGAAATTGTTGAGCTCAAGGAGGAGTGGATCGATGAAATGTTCCTAAAGCTAGAAGACCCAGTGCTTCGAGTAGCTGGTTGAGACTTATGTGTAGGAGTCGTGTCTGCTTAAGATAGGCAGTGTCGCCTATGTAGGCGGTAGTTTTGTATGCTTAGGTTGATTTGGTTCATTCTTATTTGATGAGTGTGCAGTATGTGTTGCATAGCTTTTAGACTTTTGTAAGCAACCATACTAAAATATTAATATTGATTGCTTAAGTTGTTAAGTTAAACCTATCTCCTCTACATTAGAAACAATGATGACACCATTAATACGCCTAAGGGATATCCAGTATGATCTCAGTAACACAAAACTTTACATTGGAGCATTTGCAGGTTAACATGTCAGGAGACCGGAGGCAACATAAAGAAGAAAAATTACAAGAATGGTATTGAGATTAAAGAATGTTATTGTAATTATCAGTTCTTTTCTCACTCTGTACCACAAAGAAATGCAACAAAAGACAACACCTCCACACTCCATTCTCGACGTGCTAATCTAGTAGCTGTTAACTGAGAGACAACGCTCAAAAAACCTAATTATTGCCCTACTTAACGATTTTTCTTTCGTGTCTTCAGCATGGCGTGACCTGTTTCTTCCAAGTGAGAAAACAACTTGTTCCTGCAACGGAAAGTTAGCTGAGCTTAACCATAAATGGCTTTCCAATTCCTGGTACAATGTAGCATAATGTGTAATTATTAAAACAAGTTAATGCATTTTAGCTTAATATTATCCTCATGAAATGTATCAAAATATGCCGCGGATACTTCACATATGCGAATTTGATGTTAAGGTTGTCATACTGCACTAAATATCAGTAGCTAGTAAACTGGTATACATGTAACTTCTAGTACTGTCCTCCAATGAAGTTCCTGGACATAAACAAGATCCATCAATTTCCAAATATCAGCACAACCAGCTGCCCTTAAAAAGGGCTATTGTCTTTGTGTGCAACATATTTACTTTCTAACATAATCCTAGATTGTTTCAAACACGTTTTTCAAATGTTTATCATTACAATTTACATGACACAAAACCACAAGAATGAAAACAAAGGAACTTGACTATCCAAGCTTTATGCGCGTGTGTATGCAAGTACAGACTACAGACCACCACAACAATGAAAACAAGGGACTCATGGACAGATTTCAAACATGAAAAGAAGGGATACAGACAAAGCTGGAATGGCACAGCCAATCAAGAACAAGTTGTCGAAGGTTAGATCTCGACAATAAACTTATGATTACGAGTAACTTCAATTTAGCAAAGTCAAGCACGAAGACAGCGGCACACGATGTATACAGGTTCAGGCCCCCGGACGGAGTAACATACTACATCCTGTGCAGATGATGTATGTATTTGGTGTATCGAGTATAGAGCGAGTTGTCTAGCCCTAGTACAATGAAGATTGGATCTAATCAATAGCTAAACTATGATTGGGGGTTGACGAGGCGTAGTCCGTTGTCTCCGGTTGCTCTGCGTCTTGTAAAAGCTCTAAAAAGTCTTCTCCTCTCCCCTTCTGTCTTGGAAGTCCTCCCTTGAGGATGCCTATCCCCGGCCTTATATAGCCGGGGTAGCCCTGCCTCAAGTTGAGTTGTAGTCGGCTTGGGATACCAGATCATAGCTGATGAGGAGTCCATAGTCATGTCGATCTTTGCAGTATATCCAATTGTTACTCGATATCGTCTTATCGACTTGACTCTGATCAAAGTTAGAAAATCCGAAAAATCCAAACGTTGGGTAGTTGAGCATTTATGGCTTCCGTCTGCAATGTCAAGATTCATGTAGTGCCATCATTTCGCTTTTCCCGTCGATTGAGGCACTGCGCCGCAGGGAGTGAACCGTTCGCCTGGAGAGAAAGTTTTGGCTTATAAATTCCCGGATCCAGAACTATAGCTGTTCCCCCGTTTTTTGCCTCCAATCTTACTTTCGAAGCCTCCATCGCGCTCCTTAATCGTATGTGCACACAGGGCTAGAAAAACTTTCATTAAATAACTTAGCCCCCGAGTGTATACTCGGAGAGGCCGTATATAACATAAACACTCTACAAGTTGGAGTGAAACTACATGATTTTTGCAATTCTTCATCGACCACATAGCTTAGACTCTGTAGCGAACATGAATTTGCTGGCCAACGCATGTAGAATTGACTAGATGCCTCATCTCTCACCGTCCGCTGAGCTTTAGATGTCTGACAATCTAGTGCTCATGCGCACGCAGGATAGAATTGCTCGTTGTCAAATTCAGGTATGGCCACCCGTTGGTTTTGTTCACGAACATGCTAAGTACATGATCAAGTAAATACGTGCAAAAAATCTCATGTAAAAGAAATAAAGAGATTGTGCCTACAGCGCCTCGCTCGATGGCAGTATCGACCAAGAAGTAAAATAAGGTACAGAGTTACCTGTAGCCCCTGATTCCTTACTCGAAGATATCATCGAGTAGGGAGTAGAGTGACGTAAGTACAAAGTCATAATGTAGCCCCCAACTCCTTGCCCGATAGCTGAATCGAGCAAAAAGTGAAGCATCAACATCAAAGATACCTGTTGTGACTCCCAACCCCTTATTCGGTAGATGTATCGACCCAAGAGTGGAGCTAGGTAAAGAAAAGATCGAGTGATGTAGCCCCCGACCTTCTACTCGATGAGTGCATCAAGTAGAGGGTAGAGCGTATGGGTTGAAAATACATGATGTAGCCCCCGACTCCCTACTCGATGATCGTATCGAGAAAAGAGTAGAGCATGAGCATAAAAAATAGTACCCCCTGACCATACGCTCAGAACGGTTGGAGTAAAACCCTATTCCAACGGTTGGGTACTGTTGCAGCCTTTGCGCCCCTTCGGCTTCCACGCGGTGCGTCATCCAATCAACGTCATCACTTAATGTCTCTTTGGTTTCTGTATTTGTGTGGAAGTGCAACGGACACCTCGTGGGTTGGACCAAAGCGGATCTTGATGGAGCCGTTGCTACAGTGCGACCTGTTCCCAGAGCTATAAATAGGCGGGACTTGTAGTCATCTACCGTACTCCGTTTTCTTTTTATCTTCTGCTCATAGCGCATTAGTTCTTCAACCGCACCCATGGCTTATACTCCTCCATTATCCCCATCTCTAGAGATCCTCGAAGAGTCCCCTCCCCCTATGCCGTTGGCCGTAGTCTCTCTGAGGCGGATCGTCATCATCATCTCTGAGGATGATGAGGAGGATCTCGACTGGGAGGCCCTTGAGAGGGAGGTCTGGCCGAAGGAGGAAGATGAGGCCATTGTCGAATTAGATGATGCCACCTCTGCCTCTGCCGCCCCCAGGGGAGAAGATGCTATCGTCGCAGCTGGGGGAGAGGATGCCGCCTTCGACGGAGAAGAAGGTGAAGCTCAAGAGGGTTTCATCGACCCATCCTCTGCTCGTACTCCACGCTCTACCGGTGCACTGCCACCCTCGACGATGGAAAGGTCGCCTTCTCTGTCAACAACTGGCTGGGTCTTTGCGTCCTCTTCCGACCCGTACGAAGGGCGAAGGCCCATCCCAGGGACCATCCTCTTCCAATCCCCGAGGGAATAGAAGAGGCAGTGCGACGCCTTCGAGGGCAAGTAGTAGTAGGGTACCCGCCTCATATGTAATAGAATGACTTTTGTTAGTTAATTGTAATGAACTCGTACTTACTTGAATCTTGGTTGTGATGCACTGGTTTTGCTGTTCATGTGTAATTTTTTTTTTCAATTGATCGATGTTCCACGAATTGCCAAACACTGCTCCTTCTGTTGTCGATAGCAGTACTGATCTGGGTCGAGTCACCTCGACCACTACATAGGGACCTTCCCATTTAGGTGATAACTTATTACTGTTATCTTGCTTCTGCACCTTTCACAATACTAAGTCCCCAGCGACGAGTGCTCTTGCCTGGATTTTTTGGCTATGGTACCGACGCAAGGCTTGTTGATATTTGGCTGCTCGAATGGATGCTCGATCCCTGTACTCTTCGAGTAGATTTACACCATCTGTTCGCACCTGCTCCTGTTCCTCTTTCGAGTAGTTGTCCACACAAGGTGACCTGAACGTTAACTCGGTCGGAAGCATTACTTCTGCTCTGTAGACCAAGAAAAACGACGTTTCACCAGTGGCTCGACTAGTTGATGTATGAGCAGCCTACAACACCGAGGGGAGTTCGTTCGCCCACTGAGTCGAGTAAGCCTTGAGCCTATCAAACACACGGGTCTTGATCCCCTGCACGATTATGCCGTTGGCACGTTCGACCTGACCGTTACTCTGAGGGTGAGCTACGGAAGCAAAGCAAAGTTTGATACCCAATTCTTCGCAAAAGGCTATAAAAGCATTGCTCTTGAACTAGCTACCGTTGTCTGTGATTACTCGATTAGGGATACCGAATCTATTAACAATGCTCCTTATGAACTTCTTAGCCACTTCTAAGGTGATGTTCCTGACGGGTTCGGCTTTGATCCACTTGGTGAACATGTTGATAGCCACGAACAGGAACTTGTGACCTCCTTGGGCTCTTGGGAACGGTCCCAAGATATCCAAGCCCTAGACGGAGAAAGGCCAAGATAGAGGAATAGTTTGTAGGGCTTGGGCTAGTGGGGTGGTTTGCTTGCCGTAAAATTGGCAGCTTTCATACTTTTTCGCCAGCTCGTAAGCATCCTAGAGGGCAGTCGGCCAATAGAACCCTTGCCAGAAAACCTTTTCGACTAGAGTGCGATAGGATGTATGGTTGCCGCAGATGCCTCCATGGACATCGAGCAATATCTTATTGCCCTTTTACTGAGTGATGCACTTCATCAAGAATCCGTTACTCCCCTTTCGGTAGAGCTTGCCGTCTACTAATGCGTACAGCTTGGATTTACACGCAATTTTCTCGACTGAGGCATCATCGTCAGGGAGATCTCGACCTTTGAGATAGGCTTGGAATGGAGTCATCCAAGTCGGCTCACGTTTGAGTAGTGCAGTTTTCGTGTCTACGGGTTCTGCCTCGTTAACCCGACCAAGTTGCTGGTCGAGTTGGGTAGTATCTGCCTCCTGTACGAGGGAGACAGATGGTTTGAGGAGTTTCTCAACGAAGACTCCTGTGGGTGTGGGCGAACAGGACGAAGCGAGCCTGGCAAGTTTGTCAACGGCGGAGTTGTCACTTCGCCTAATATCCCTTACCTCAAGCCCTTCGAACTTGTGCTCTAGCTTGCGAATCTCATTCAGATATGTCACCATGTTGTCATCCAAGCACTGGTACTCCTTTTGTACTTGGTTTATGACTAGCTGTGAGTCCCCTTTCATGAGTAATCGTCTGATCCCATGTGACGCAGCTTTGCGGAGCCCGTTAACCAGTCCCTCGTATTCTGCAACATTGTTTGAATCTTGAAAATTGAGTTGAATAACATATTTAAGCTCCTCACCTATTGGGGATTTGAGCACGATGCCAGATCTCGATCCCTGAAGCGTGAGCGATCAATCGAAGAACATAGTCCAGTGGTCATCGACCATCTTGTGCTCTTTTTCTTCGACGTGCGTCCATTTCGCGATAAAGTCCACTAAGACTCCTGACTTGATGCTAGTTCGCGGCACGAAATCGAGCTCGCACTCATTGAGTTCGACCGCCCACTGTGCAATTCGTCCTGTTGCCTCTCGGTTATGTATCACCTCCTTGAGCGGATACATCGTCATGACCGTAATCTTGCGCGCCTAGAAGTAGTGTCGCAGCTTTCGGGAAGTCATCAGGACGGCGTACAACATCTTCTGCACTTGAGGGTATCGCGCTTGGCATCATGCAAGACCTCACTCACGTAATACACCAGCTTCTGGATTTTGGCCTTTTTCTCGGGGCAATCCCGCTCGACCACTAGGACTGTGCTTACTACTTGAGGAGTAGGTACAATGTACAAAAAGAGCTCTTCTTTTCTGGTTGGCGAGGTTAAAACTGATGGAGACAATAAGTACTTTTTCAAATCCCAAAAAGCTTCTTCTGCCTCCTTGGTCCACTCGAAAGTGTCATACTTCTTGAGTAATTTGAAGAAGGGTAGCCCTCGTTCGCCCATCCGAGAGATGAATTGATTAAGAGCTGCGATGCAACCTGTGAGCATTTGCACTTCCTCAGCGTCCGTGGAGAATGCATCTGGTCGATGGCCTCAATTTTATGTGGGTTGGCCTCGATGCCTTAACTAGACACTAGAAAACCGAGAAGCTTGCTGGACGGAACGCCGAACATACACTTCTTGGGGTTAAGCATCATTCGATACTTCCTGAGGTTGTCGAATGTCTCCTCGAGGTCGCTGATTAAGGTGCTCCCGGTTTTTGACTTGACTACGATATCATCGATGTACGCTTCCACGTTGCACCCGATTTGGGATTTCAAGCAATTTTGGATACAGCGTTGATATGTAGCACCAGCACACTTTAAACCAAAAGGCATATTAATATAACAAAATTCATCGAAGGGAGTAGTAAAAGCAGTTTTTTCCTCATCCTTTGCGGACATGCTAATTTGGTGATACCCCGAGTAGGCATCTAGAAAACTTAGCAGTTCACAGCCTGTGGTAGAGTCCACTATTTGGTCGATGCGGGTTAGAGGAAATGGGTCTTTAGGGCAAGCCTTGTTGAGGTTGGTGTAGTCGACGCACATCCTTCACTTTTCATTGGGTTTCTTGACAAGGACAAGGTCCATGTTGGGTGACAGACTTCTCGAATGAAGTCAGCCTTCACGAGTTTATCGACTTCCTCTTGTATGGCCTACTTCTTGTCTTTCACAAATCTACGCTGCTTCTGCACCACAGGTCTAGCGCTTGGTTCCACAGCTAGTCGATGCTCGATCACCTCCTTGGGGACCCTAGGCATGTCAGACGGTTGCTACACAAACACATCGCGGTTTGCCTGAAGAAAAGTGACAAGCTCGACTTCCTATTTGGGGTCAAGGTCAACACCCACCTTGACTGTCTTGGAAGGTTTTGATGGGTCTAAGGGTACTGTCTTGACGCCCCCATCGGTCTTCTTATCCTTCTTTCCGTCATCGACTGGGTCCTTAGCGGCCCTATTGGATACAGGAGCCTTGCCGCTGCTCTTGGATTTTTGGTGTTTGTCTCCCTCGCCATCGGCACTAGTTGCTGATCCACAGAGATGCTCAACCATCTCTAGGCTCTTCTTATCGCACCTGACTACTGCGCGTTGGTCCCCTTTGATTGTAAGGACTCCTTTTGGCACTGACATCTTGACAGTCTGGTACGCATAGTGCATCACTGCCATGAACTTAGCTAGCATTATGCAGCCTAGGATCATATTGTAGGTAGTCTCAAAGTTCGCCACATCGTAGTGGATCTCTTCGGTGAGGAAATTGTCTGGTGCCAAAAGTGACAGGCAGCTCGATCTGGCCAAGGGGCATCGATGATGAACGCGGAGTTATGCCATGGAACGGCTCAGCTCCAGCCTTGATCTTTGTTCGAGGAATCCCCTGTTCTCCAGAGTTTTTGCGAAGACAAGGTTTAACGAACTACCTCCATCGACCAAGGTTCGGGCGACCTTAACATTGACAATGGTGGGCTCGACCACCACGGGGTATCGACCCGGATGTGGGACGACAGTTGGGTGATCTGATTAGTCAAAGGTGACCGGCACTTCCGACCACTTGAGGAACCTGAGGGGAGCTGGTGTGCCAGGTTGACCTCCCTTTCGACTGACTTGTATTGTCTTTTGGACTTATACGTGGCAGATCCCTTAAAAATGTGCACCAGCTTGTGATCACCCCGCGGTATTCGGGCTTGTTGTCCTGGGGCTTCTCTTTAGCTTGGTCGATCCCACGCTCGACGAGGGCAGCTTTGAGCTTCTCCTGGACCTTATTGCTGATCACCTGGAATTCGTCGAAATCGTGTCTGTCTATGTGATGGACTGGGCAGTATTTGCTTCCTCCATGGCTTTCACCCTTGCTGGGTATTGCACGCCTTGCCCCTATTCACCGCGGCTACGGTGGAGTCACCTTTGCGTTTCTCTCTGCGGTTTTTGTTCTTCTTCGACCCTTGCTTGGACGACTCGGGTTTACCGTCGCCTAACTTGGGGTCGTCTATATGGTCTCTGGCTTCGGCGCGTATAGCGTATTTATCTACCAAATCAAAAAGCTCCTTGGTGGTTTTGATTTTTTGAGTGGTAAGCTTTCCCTTCAACTCCCTATCCTTGACGCCGTTCTCGAAGGCAATTATGACCGCCTCATCTGAGATGTCAGGGATCGAGTTGCGCTTATCACTGAAGTGTCGGATGAAGCTGCGCAACGACTCCCCTTACTTTTGTATTACCCGATGCAAGTTGCTACGTGTTCTGGGGCGTTCATACGTGCCCTGAAAGTTGGAGATAAATTGGGCCCATAACTCCATCCACGATGATATCGACTGAGGTGACAGGTTGAGCAACCAAGATCTCGCCGCACCATCTAGAGTGGTCAGCAAGTATAAATATGTAGTATAAATCTGCAGCCACTCAACGGGGTTGATCTTGTCTGAACTGGCTTGAACTTGTCCGGCCATCTGACTGCACGTAGCTCGAGGGTGAAAACCTTGCACCCTTCATCGACGTCCTCAGGGGTCGCCTGCCGCAGACCTTGTCGTTCTCCTTGCTAAGGAGGTAACCTGCGTCGTGCCGGCGAGCAGCCCCTCGAAGGCGAAGATTCGCCCCGTCAGGCCCAACATGCGGGAGATTGGTCCCTCGAAGATGGGAACTCGTTTCCCGTCGCTCGCGGTCTTCCCGACCGCATTCCTCCCTTCGATCGCGAAGGACGTCAAACAAATCCCGTCGATCTTGAGGAATACGATCTCGAAGATGCTCGGGACATTTTCGATGGGGGTTGGAACGAACTGCCTTGGAAGCGCAGTGGTTAGAGCTAGCCACCGCCGATCTTGCTGCTCGATGACAATCGTGGGATGGTCCCGGCAGCTGGCTCCGGTGCCCTACTGGCTGGGGCGTCTGAACTAGAGTCGACTGCTAGAGCGGTCTGAGCTTGCGCTGCACCGAGTAGCATTTTCATCTGAATGAACACTAGAGTCATCGGGTTGCCTGGATCCAGTGGCGGAAGGGATTTTACCAACATGTGAGCACACTGGATATTTGCCTCAGGGTTGATGAAGATGTCGCTGTTGTGGCTCTGGCGGGACGCTGCTCCTGGAGCGCGACCGGGCCCGCCATTGTTGTCATGCTGTCGAGGGATTTATTGTCCCTGAAGATCTGGTGCCCGTGGGTGGGGCGTTGTTGGATTATCGAGATCAAGTTGCTTCAACGGGTTGGTCTTGATTACAGCTGTGGCTACGGCTGCTAGATCTCATCGATGATCTATAGTATTGGGAGCAACAGCATTTGCGGTCGCCCGGGCTGCAGCCGTCACTACTGCAGGATCTTGAGGTGTGTACGGAGGGATCTGGCATCCCTCAACCCCTGTGGTGTCTGCCCTTGGAATCCTTTCTTGGGAATTACTGGCAGTAGCACCGCTGCTGGCTCCAGCCATGAACACACATCGATCTGTTTGGTTGCTACCCTGGCTGCTATGGATGTCGCTTTCGCTATCGCTCTCCGTCTCGACATATATGAGAATGTTGGGCTCCATCGGGTCGAAGTTTATAAAACCCACCTCTTGGTGTGGATCCCAAGAGCAGGACTCGGTGAAGCCGACGTGCTTTAGATCTCCACCCGGTCCCCATTGATAAAGCATGGTTCTGAAGGCGATCTCAGATCCAACCGCGGATGCTTGGTCGATGACGGTGATCGAGCAGAAGTTGTCGTAGGAGTTGTCGTCGAAGAATCCGACGTGAGCGTGCACTGAAGACATGCTTGATCTGCAAAAAACAGTTGAAGGCCCCTACCTGGCGCGCCAACTGTCAAAGGTTAGATCTCGACAATAACTTATGATTACGGGTACCTTCGGTTTAGCTAAGTCAAGCACGAAGACAGCGGCACACGATATATAAGGTTTAAGCCCCCAGATGGAGTAATTCCCTACGTCCTATGCGGATGATGTATGTATTTGGTGTATCGAGTACAGAGCGAGTTGTCTAGCCCTAGTACAATGAAGATTGGATCTAAGCAATGGCTAAACTATGACTAGGGGTTGATGAAGCGTAGTCCGTCGACTCCTGGTTGCTCTGCGTTTTGTAAAAGCTCTAAAAAGTCTTCTCCTCTCCCCTTCTATCTTGGAAGTCCTCCCTTGAGGATGCCTACCCCCGGCCTTATATAGTCAGGGTAGTCCTGCCTCAAGTTGAGTTGTAGTCGGCTTAGGATACCAGAACGTAGCTGATGAGGAGTCCATCGTCGTATCGATCTTCGTAGTATATCCAAACTTCTCTGGATACCAGGTGTACTCGAGTCGGTTTCCTTGTATTAGGAAAGCAATCGAGTCCTTCCTAGTATGGAGATATCCCCTCCGTTTATACCTTATCCCGTAGGGTCGGGTCCGAGATATCCGGAGCTTCTAAACGCTTGCTTGAGCGTATACGGTAAAGTCTTCACGTTTCCGGTACGTAGTCATACCTCATATTTAGATATTCGACACAAGTAAAACAAACATCATAGGAAAGCATAATTTGATAATTCACACAAAACCAAGACAAGGTTCTGTTTTTCTGAGGTTACACCTAACCTATTACGTTGCCAATGTTACTAATAACCTATACACCTATGCTTAATCATCATCACCTTTCTTTTCCCAAATGCGAAAAGCAGAGAAGTGAGATCATTAGCAAACATCAAATTTTAGAGTAGCGCATCCGAACTAGATGAACAAAATCTAGACAACTATAACTTTCAAGGATTTTGAGGCCAAGTTTTATTTTACAAAATAACAGCAATCCAACATTACGGACTCTGGCTCTTGGTTGAAGCCGATCGAGTAGTGGCAGACTCGGAATAACCTGACCAAAACCTAACTGTCTAGCATAAACTGACGGACTGTAGAATTCGTATGAAGGTTGAAAAGTCTGATTTCTTGTATGAAGACCGACATGCAAAATGCTTGGCGAAATAAAAAGCTTGAACAGGCCAAGGTATCTTGCGGCATTAGAGCGCTATCGGCATCTAAGTGAAGGAAGGAAGGCCATGGAAAATCGGCTGTACTTGTATAACTGAAGAAATAATTCTGTTTGAATTCATTACTGTCAAGCTGAAGGAAGAATGATAAATATTTCTTAGAGCCGATGGGGGTCACTTTTGTCTCATTTCCAGAGCACATCATTAATCTCTCACCATAAGATCGGCTGGCTGTAAATTGGGGTATCATACCTTCTAGAGTATCTTCGCGAGGGAACGCCGAGTCTTCAGAGGGGTTCAGCTCAAAAGATCGTCTAAACAGGCAGTATAGCCAGATCTGAATAAACCAGAGTGGTCCTCCAACATTGCCGACAGTGAAACTCATAAAACCAGTAAAAAGCCGACATCTTATTATGTGCATCATCTGGTAGACTGCTCCTAGAAGCATTTTCCCAAGTGCTAGCCGACGACCTTCCATCAATTGGTCTGCTATGGTTTGGTATACCTGAGTTGGTCCCAAGGAAGCACTGCAGAACAAAAATCGGTGTAACCAAAGATTCAAGAAAGCGACATGTTCTTCGTCCGATACCAGCCCATTAACCTTATTATTATTTCTGATATACTTAGCCCATCCTTCACTTTGGACTTGATAAGCTTGTACTTAGGTTTGGCACTGAAAGCCGATACTTGATCCCCATCGGGTCTTAAGTAGCACAGTTGGGCTACGTCCAGGAGAGTTAGGCCGACAAGACCGGTGCGGAATACAAAAGCATTGAAGGTGTGTGACAAATACTCATACTAGGGGTACCCCAACGGCCCAGGGTTACGAGCAGGCTGCCTCAAGCATAGCTCAAGCCTAACAGCCGCTCAGCCCGCCATCGACCAAAGTACTGCAGGGGCCCACAGGGCGCCCATTCGATCGATCGGGGTAGGCATCCCGACCAGCGGGGCTCCCGACCTCCGCGGGTCGGGATCCCCGACCGACCAAACCAAGGCAACCTCCGCCAAGGGCCGCGTGTCAAAGCCTTCGCCAGCTGGCAGCCACGTGCCCCACGGACGGGGTCAATCAAAGTGGTTGTACGAGAGCAGGTGGCTCTTTCCCAAGATGATATAATGACTGCTGAAGTCAAGCTTTCGGTCCCATCAACCAGTCACGTACAATGCGAAGGCACGCCCCCTCCCGAGGCAGCACTCAACGTCAACACTTGTCAGGCGCACAGAAAGCAGGTGCGCCATTTCCCGATGAAACGGCTAACTACCCTGCCTAGCGAGACTACCGACCCGGTGTGGGCAAGACCGACAATGACCAGCCGTCAGAGCGAAGAACCGAAGCTCCTAGCATAGGTTGCGTCGTCCTCCCCTCTCCCAATTCTCGATGTAACCAGCCCCTTTCGCTACATAAAGGGAGGCAGGAGCCCTGGGAGAGAGGAGGAAGAGGGGGGAAAGAAGAGAGAAAAAAGGAGAGAGGCTTCTTCCGGCTAAGTCTTTACGAACAGGCAACTAGCACCCCGGTGCCCAAGCTCTCCGCTCTTGTAAACAATCGTGTAGTCATCGCACTAAAGGAAATATATTATCATCACACGAATCGAGTAGGGACATTGGCTGAACCAAGATACACCTTGAGCTCTCGAGTCTAACCATTCAGGGAGTGGGAACGCACGGCCCCTTAGACTTACAAATTTAGTTGCCGGTGCTCGAAACGCCGACAGTTGGTGCGCCAGGTAGGGGCCTTTGCGCGTCTCCGTCAACGTCTCCGGACTCCCGTTTGCCTCCCTGATGGCATTCTTCGCCCGCGACGGCACGACTGCGTTGGGAAGCCAGATCCGCTTCGGCTCCCTCGACTTCGCCGCCACTTCGATGGGAGGGCTCGTGCTCATCCCAGCCACTTCCGGAGATCAGGCACCCGTCGAGAGCCTGAGCGCCATCTCCGGCAACCTCGCCAAACCCCGGCTTGGGGCACCCCAATAGGCCCCGAAGCTGGAACCCGAGGAGCACCTCGCCACTTCTAGCAATAGCTCCCGTGGGCTCGGGCAGGTGACCATGTCACCCCCCGCAGGCTCACACCTTGTGGCAATGGCCAGCTACATGCCGGCCTTTGTCCATGAGTTGCTGGAAGATTCTTCCAGCCACGACTCCAGCTCCGACACGGAGCACCCTACCCGCAGGCGGCACTCTCGCGAGTGCAACATGGCGGGCACGGTCGACTTGACCACAACCCCCGCGGCTACGGGGGCCCCCATCCAGGCACTAAGGTGCAGGAGGAGGAATACCAACGCGAGCACGCTGTACGCGATCAAGCTCGCGGCGGCCGAGCTTCGGCCGACAAATAAGAGTCGAGGAGCGGCGGTCGAAGCCGACCACCTCGTGCCAACTGGGCAGAGGAGCCCGAGCCCCGCGGATGCTTGGCGTGCTACGGCGCACACGCTAGGTACACCACAAGCTAGTGGAAGAGTCTGACGACCTTCAGTTCTTCCCCCACGCGAGTCAGAACGTGGCTGCTTGGTGCCAATGTCGCCCGAGGCTCGCCTGAGCCGGCCGACCGGAGGCCAAAGCCACGCACAGAACCTCCGGGTGGTGGAGCGTGGGCGCGACCATGCAGCACATGCGAGCCTCGGCTCCTACCACTGGTGCCACCTCGGCCGCCGGGCCCATGCCATTCTCGGGCCATTGCCGCAAAGGCAAAGCGGCGCGCATCACGAACAATCCAGGCCTCGCGACCCGGTCGCGCCGCCTACCAAGAACGCCTATGACATTCGCGCCACCCTCGAGGCGCGGAGAAAAGCAGCGGATGAGGCCGCCCACTCGCGTGTTGTGGACAGCGGACACCATCACCACCGAAGCCCAAGCCTCGATGGTCGGGACCACGGGCCTACGCGAGGATTCGCCAGGCCGATTTCCGCCCGGTCCGTGGCACCGACCAACATTGCCAAATACACCGGGGCCACAAACCCCGGCGTATGGCTTGAGGACTACCGGCTCGCGTGCCGGGCAGGGGGAGCAACGGATGACCTCTTTATCATCCAATACCTCCCTATCTACCTTGCGGACTCGGCTCGAGCTTGGCTCGAGTACTTGCCCGCAAAGACCATCAGGAACTGGGCTGACTTGAAGACTCTTCGTCGGTAACTGAAGAGGAACGCGGTATGCTACGCTAGCACAAAAAAAAATCTACCGCGTAACCAGAAAGCTACTCGTAAGAAGGGGATCATAGATAAGATTACCACTAGATGCGATTCACGAAATCCTTCGGCGTCGATGTAGTGGATCGCCCTCGCCGCGATCGTTAAGGCGCCGATGTAGTGGATCGCCCTCGCCGCGTAGTGGATCGCCCTCCCACGTCCGATCGCAGCAGCGTCACACCGCAGAGTCCACACGCCCGAGATGGAACGCAGTGCGTCGGTGTGCAAGCACTGTCGTCGCTAGGCGGCAAGAGAGGAGTAGGCTAGGGTTTGAGTGAATCACTCCTAAACCATGGGAAAGCACACCTGCGCCTCCTCCTCCCCTCCTTATATAGCCACAAGATGAAACCTAAACTAGGGCCCATCGTGCTAAGCCCACGAGGTTCATTAATTACGGATCCAATCCAAATTAATGCGTCCCACCATTAAGTGTGTGACCTGCAGTTCACGTGCGTTTGGACATGGATTCAAAACTCCTTTTCAATCCAATAGTTGGTAGCGACTTCTTGCAAAGTATGCCAACTCCCAAACATACTATGATCAAATCGCATGTAACCTATCAAAAGTACTCATGCAATAATCCCTTTGCCAAGTATATGAAGATTGATCTCAAGGCGAGAAGCATGTCATCCTTTGATGATTCAATCCATCTCTCAGATCCGTGATATATTAATGTTGTGATTGACTCCTCAATCACGGCATGGCCATGCACTTCCTTAATCATATCACACGAGTGGCCTTGTCATATATCTCCGTTTCATTGGAGTGGCAAATTCCATCTTGACTGCTCACTTCCCTCTGCACGTTTCATAGTAAACATGAAAGCTACCTTTATAACTATCCGGTTAGGAAGTAGTGTTTGATAGCCCCAAGGAAAACTATTACACATGTAGGGAATATGACAATCTCAAGTCTAAGGATCATACATCTACTAGGTATGAGATACATCGATGACACATAAGAATGAAACATTCTCGCAGTTGTCCCATTATGGGTCTATCTAACCCATGTTCTTCAACATGCGTCCACAATGTATAGATGATATCTCCATATCCCATGATCTATGAAGCATAATCATCGATCACTACATGTGCTGATTTATTCATCGTTGTCCTATACGATGAAATCCGATCAGAGATATTTATCGAATTACATCATTAAGTAAAGAGCTTCATAAGCAAGTCACATACTTGTTGATCAATACAATGATATACATTCATTGGACCAATAATCATAATATTATTCATAAACATAGTCATGTTACAATCTTCTAAATGATTGCCTCAAGGGCATAACACTAATAAGAATTTCGTGGCACCTATAAGCGCTCGGGAACTCCTGACCTCAAGAGCATAAGAAATGAGCGGAGAAATTCTCCGGGATTACATCCGGCGCTTCTCCCGCCAATGCAACGAGCTCCCCGACATCTCCGACGCCGATGTCGTGGGGGCATTCACCTACGGCACCTCTTGCAAGGCCTTTTTGCACAAACTGGGCGTGGTCAAGCCCAGACCACCAAGGAGCTTCGGATATCGCCATCAACCACGCCCAGGAGGAGGTGTGGGGGCCATCTTCAAGGAGGAAAGGCTCAAAGAAGAGCCCGGCGCCGAGCCGGGTCCTTCCGACCGCCCGGCTGCTTAAGCGGCATGGAAAGCAGTCCGCAAGGCCCAATCGGTCGCAGCTGCCGACCGACCGCCAAGCGAGTGCGACCAACCGTCGCTACCACCACTTCGAAAGTTAATGGACAGCCCGTGCTCAAACCACGGGTTCCCCGTCAAACACAAGTGCACGGATGCGAGGTCTCCGAGGCGCTTCTCTCCGCGCCCCACGATGCCGCGGGGCAAAGGAAAGAAGCCACCCGGCCCCAAGGGTCGCGGAGAAGATGGCGACGACGAGTTCCCAGAGCCCGACGGCCGCTTCATGATCTTTGGTGGATCGGCATGCTACGCCGACAAGCTGCCGGCCAAGCTCGCCACCGCGAGGTCCACACCGGCCACGCCACCGCCCCCAATATCTTCGGTGGTCGAACCCGATCACCTTCGACGGACCGATCATCCTGACACGCCCCACAACCGGAAGATACCGCTGTGGTCAACCCCATCGGGGAAGAAACGCCTCACGAAGGTGCTAATGGACGGTGGCAGCGGCCTCAACATCCTCTATGTTGAGATGCTTGACGCCATGGGGGTTCCCCGCTCGAGTCTCCGACCGAGCAAGGTGCCTTTCCACGGCGTCATCCTCGCCAAGAGGCTCCACCCGCCGGCAGGTCGACCGCCGCCACCTTGGAGGACCGTAAAATTTCCGCACCGAGACCTCACTTTTGAAGTCGTGGATTTCCCCGGCTCCTACCACGCTATCCTGGGGAGGCCATGCTACGCCAAGTTCATGGCGGTCCCCAGCTACACCTATCTCGTCAAGATGCCCGGCCGTGGGGAGTCATCACTGTGGCTTCGTTCTTCCGGCCGCTTACAACCGCGAGCGGGAAGCTTATGAAGAAGGCGTCGGCGTTCTTCACGTCCGAGCTCACAACCTCCGGAGGAGGCCTCCGAGTCGCCCGAGTCTAGCAAGTCGTGGCGGGATCCTTCAAGTCCGCCGAGGACACGAAGAAGGTTGCGGCCGATCCCGGATCGACCAAGACCGTCTTGGTCGAGCCACGCCCTCGCTAAATAGGAAAGCGCCGCCGACTTCCTCCGCGCCAACAACGATGTCTTTGCATAGAAGTCCTCCGACATGCCGGGAATTCCCAGGGAAGTCGTCGAGCACTCCTTGAGCATCCGACCAGGCTCAAAGCCGGTCGCCCAATGCCTGCGCCGCTTCGACGAGGAGAAGCGCAAGATCATAGGGGAGGAGATCGCCAAGCTTTTGGCTGCAGGGTTTGTAAAAGAGGTACGCCACCCCGAGTGGCTGGCCAACCCTGTACTTGTAAAAAAGAGGAATGGGCAATGGAGAATGTGCGTTGACTATACGAGTCTCAACAAGGCGTATCCAAAGGACCCGTTCCCCTTGCCCCGCATCGATCAAATCATCTACTCCACCGCGGGGTGTGAGTCCCTTTCCTTTCTGGATGCCTACTCGGGCTATCACCAGATAGCACTGAAGGAGTCCGACCAGCTCGCGACCGCTTTCATCACTCTTTTTAGCTCGTTCTGCTACATAACGATGCCATTCGGACTAGAAAACGTGGGCGCTACATACCAGCGATGTATGCAAACGTGCTTTAACGACCAGATCGGCCGCAACATTGAGGCGTACGTCGACGACATCGTCGTGAAGACCAGGAAGGCCGACGACTCATCACCGACCTGGGGAGACCTTTATAACCTCCCGCGGTTCCGCATAAAGCTCAACCCCAAGAAGTGCGCTTCGGGTCCCTGGGGAAGCTCCTCGGCTTCATCGCCTCCGCGCGTGGCATCGAGGCCAATCAGAGAAGATCTCGGCGATCGTAAGGATGGGCCCGGCTGGCAACCTCAAAGGGATCCGAGGCTAATCAATGCCTTGCGCCTTAAGCCGCTTTGTCTCACCTTGGCGAAGCGAATGCCGCTCACAGTCGCTTAAGAAATCCGACCGCTTCACCGACCCAAGAGGCTCAGAGGCCCTCACCCGCTTGAAGGCCTTCTTGTCCTCACCTTCGGTCCTGGTTGTTCGACACTGTGTGAACCGCCGCTCCTCTACATCGCCGCCCACGCCTAAGTCGTCGGCGCGGCCCTTGTGGTGGAACGAGCGGAAGAGGGCCGAGAACTCAAGGTACAATCGGTCACCTACTTCATCGCCGAGGTGCTTTCCGAGTCCAAGGCTCTTGCATCCGCAGTGCGGTTACTCTCACGCAGTGCTCATCGCCAAACGAAAGCTCGCCCATTACTCGACCAAGACGCCATCACCGTGGTGACCACGCCGCCGCTCGGCGAGATCGCCCACAACCGCGACGCCAGAAGGATAGCTGGTGGGCGCCGAGCTTAGTGGTCACGCGATAACATACGTTCCTCGAATGGCGATCAAGTCACGTGCCCCGGCCGACTTCGCCGCCGAGTGGACCCAAGCCAGCGCCACCGGCGCCAAGACCCCGCCGAAATCGGACGATGTACTTCGATGGGTCCTACACCAAGAGCGCGCGAGCGCGGAGTTGTCATCGCTTCCCGCCGGGAACGTACTTCAATACGCCATCGTTGCTCTTCGATGCGACCAACAATGTCGCCGAGCACGAGGCTCGTCAAGCGCTCTCGGATCGCCGCCGACCTCGGGCCGTTGACTACGCCCACGGGACTCCAAGCTTGTCATCGACCAGGTCATGAAAGCAGAGGAGCCCCGAGACGCCCGCATGGCCGTACTGTCGAGAAGTGCGCAAGCTCGAGGAGCGGTTCAAGGGTTTCGAGCTCCACTATAGCTACAGACGCTACAACGGTGAGGCCGATTACCTAGCCAATCTTGCCTCCAGTAGAGAGCCAGTCCCACCTGGGATCTTCGTCTGCGACCTTCTGCTTCCTTCCGTCGCTTGAACCCGGTGGCCGAGGCCACCGACCGCCGAGCGCGGGTTGCTCGACCGCCGAGCGGTCGAGCGTGAATCCGCCGGGTCGGGACGCAGATGTACTAACGATCGAGTCCGATCGAGGAAGCCCTTCATCGATCGCTTGATGACGGATCGCTTCCCATCGACCCGACCGAGGCTCGGTGCCTCGCTCGATGGGCGAAATCTTTCGTCCTGGTCGGGCCAGACCTTTACAAAAGGAGTCCCTCCGGAGTCCTCCAGAAGTGTATCCTAGCCGACCAAGGAAAACAACTGCTGGTCGATATCCATGGCGAGTCTGCGGTCACCATACCGCACTCCCGGTCCTCGGTAGGAAAAGCCTTTCGACAAGGTTTCTACTGGCCGACCGCCGTGGCCGACGCCGAACAGATTGTACGCACTTGCGAAGGATGCCAATTCTTCGCCCGGCAGACGCATCTGCCAGCTCAGGACTTGCAGACGATCCCCATCACATGGCCGTTTGCAGTGTGGGGACTCGATCTAGTCAGGCCCTTCAAGAAAGCGCCCGAGGGCTTTACTCATCTCCTCATCGCGGTGGACAAGTTCACCAAGTGGATAGAGGCCAAGCCGGTCGTGAGCGTCACGTCGGTGCAAGCGGCCACCTTCTTCCGCGACATCATCTTTCGGTTTGGAGTCCCGAACTCTTTCATCACCGATAACGGACGCAGATTCACGGGAAGGAGTTCTCGAGTTCTCGTGAATGACTTCAACATCCGTCGATCAAGCGCCGTGGTCCATCCGCGGACTAACGGTCGTCGAACGCGCAAAGCGGCATGATCCTCCAAGGACTCAAGCCACGGATCTTGATCGATGAAGCATTTAGCGGGCGATGGGTGGCGAGCTACCCTCCATCCTCTGGAGCCTACGTACCACACCGACTTCGCAACCGGTTTACACCGCTCTTCATGGTATTGTGGCCAAGCCGCCTTGCCAACCGACACGAATATGGCGCCCCAAGATTACAAGCTTCGACGAGGCTCGGGGGCTCGCCTCGCAACAAGACGCCATCGACCAGCTTGGCGAGGCGCGCGATGTGGCCATTCTACGATCGGCCAAGTATCAACAAGCTCTGCGGCGTTACCACAGCCGCCAGGTTCGAGGGCGATCCTTCAGCGCTGGCGACCTGGTCCTACGTCGGGTCCAGACCAGCAAAGACAAGCACAAGCTCTCGCCGCCCTGGGAAGGCCCCTTTACCGTCGTAGAGGTTCTTCGGCCTGGCACCTTTCGACTCAGGGACACGGATGGCCGCGTCCTCCCCAACGCATGGAACATAGAAAAGTTAAGGCGTTTCTATCCCTAAGTCCTTTTCTTATTCCTTGCGTCGTCTTTATTTCTCCTTCCGAGCACACAGTCGCGCTGCGGGCGACGCTGCCGTTGGCGCCCCATTCGCTCTATTCAGCCGTCGCCGGCGCTTATCGGCCCAGAATCTACCGGTCACGAGGTCTTTCCCAAGCGGTAACCCTATCGACCCGAGTGCTACGGCCTACGCCCCAGCGGCTATGGTTGCTGAGTAGCACTTCGCGGAAGAAGGAAGTACCCGAGCAGAGTGACCTTTGGTCGGTCGGGAACACTCCTCTCCCGTGCAAACACGGCTAACTCACGCGCTTATGCGGGTCGGTGACCCGACTGATCACAAGGTTCTTCCCAAGCGGTAACCCTCTCGACCCAAGTGCTATGGCCTACGCCCCGGCGGCTACGGTTGCGAAGTAGCACTTAGCGGAAGAAGGAAGTGCCCAAGCGGAACGATCTTTGGCCGGTTGGGAATATTTCTTTCCCTCACAAGTGCGTGTAACTGCTGCGTAGCCAAAAGTTCCTATTCTCTTTGCCCCTCACGAATCGACCCGACCTACGCATAAGTGACCCCGGTGGTCCTTAAAGCTATGGCCGGTCGAGCGCCCACGATAACATAAAAGAGGGCAAGAGGCGTACTGGAACTTGCTAAGTTTTAAGTTTATTCACATATGATAAGTCTTTTACAGCAAAGTAAGGCATGCTCTGACTTCTTCCTATTTCCTGTGGAGGACGTTCTGGGGGAAGATCCGGTCAGCAATCTCCCGGGCGTACGGCTCGACTTGGAGTTCGAACCAGTCGACCTCCTCCTCGGTTCGGTTCCCCGCGATCCCGCTCCCAACAGTGCCAAGGTAGATTCCATCATAATAAGAAATGGCGTTGACAAGGGCCGACGATGCTCCAAGCACGGTCCCCTCGCTCACCGAGCCGAGGATGTGCGCGGTATCTCGGCCAGACGGCGGCGAAGCGAAGCTGGGCCCCAGACGACCTCAAAGACCGTCGCATACCTCTTGGCGGCCTTTTCGAGGGCCGCCGACTCGCAGATAGCTCGAATCGCCTCCTCCGCCAACTTCGCGATGCCGAGCTACGCCCCGCCGCGGCCGCCACGTCGAAAGGCCCACCGCCTTCTCGCGCTTCGCGCGCTTCACCTACCGGCTTTTCCTGATTTCGCTAAATTGCGGCCGCCGTCACCATGGCCTTGATCTGGACCACGATCGGGGCCGCCGGGCTATCCGATGCAATCATCGGGTCTAGTTTGTCGAGAAGCGTCTTGGAGGCGACGACATTCTGCATTGGCATGCGGAAAACGGCTTGATCTCCCAACCTGGATTGCAGGAGGTCCTCGCAGACATTGCGGCCGCGAGATCGAAGCGATCGCACCTGCACCTCTTTACCCTTACGAAGACGATCTTCCCCCGCAACTTCCTGTTCTTCTTGTTGGCGTTGGAGATCGGTCTTCTGCTCTTCTATCGCGAAGATGCCACGAAGATCGCAGCAATTCCTCGCGACGCCGACTGGTTTGCCGGCCAAGTCAAAGTGACATACCTGAGATGGGTTGGCTTGATCTTTACGGATCGGATCTCGGTTTTGGACTGCATGATAAGACAAGCTACAAGATTCGGCGACAAAGTCCGTGTTTCCAAAGCTAAGGCTGGCCGAGAGCGAAGGTGGCGACAAATCCACGATTGTCGCCATCGAGGTGGGAAAAGATTATAGCGCTTCCCCTACGGGCGCGCCAACCGCCGACTTTTGTAGTCGGCAATAAATTTATGGGTAGGCGCTAGATCTCAAACTCGAAGGTCACACAAGACAAGGGGTTTAGACAGTTGAGCTCTCGCGAGGAGATAATACCCTAGTCTTGTGTCTTTGGGATTATGCAGATCTCTTGGATCTAAGATTGCTCAAAGCGCAATATGCTCTGGCGATATGAGATGTGCTATGCTCTATGGCTTGATCGCTCTATGCTTGGATGATCGGATCCCTATGTTGTTGCCCGCCCTCTCCCTTATATAGCGGGGGTGAGGCGGCTTACAGAGTCCTGATCGGTTTGGAGATTCCGATCGGTTACAAGATTCTAGTTAGTTAATAGGATAGAGTTTACATCTTTATCTACCCTATTAACGACTCGGATTACAACCGTATCTATCATATCTAAATATAAGTTCGACTTCCTTTAGGATATGTCCCCTTGCTTGGGCAATGGGCCCGACGCGGAGTATCTTCTGGGCCTCCCTCTTGGGCTTGTCATGAGGGTACCCAGGTTCTTATATTCCACACTAATGACTGCAATATTTTCCGTCAACAGATCCAGTCGGCTATTGAGGATGGTCGATTAAAATTCGCTGATGAGCCGACCATGCAAGTTGATGCTGATCCATTCCCTATTAACATGGTCCAATATTCGAGCAAAGGGAAAGAGCCGATGCATGATGAGCCAAAAAGGGATCGACAAGTTAACATTCAGTCGACCTCAAGTGGTGGTCAGACGTTAAAGATTACGATCGGATCGTTACAAATAGAAGCCGATCATGAAGGGAAGAATTCGAGAACCATTAAACCCAAAGGAAATCCTTAGGTGGGTAGATGGTATAAAGCCGAAAAATCACCATCAGGATAGCCAACAAAAAAGCCGGGACCAACGTTTTCTCAGTTAATAGAGAAATATGAAAGAATGAATAATCGATCGCGATATCCTACTCGTCGGTCGGATAATTTGTATTACACCGAAAACATGGAGAGAGCACATAGAAGGTGTCCTTTTTGGCAGTTTTGTTGGGAAAGGGGAGTAGCATTGCCGTCTCCGTACACCTGCCCGATGGAGCATTATCCCCAAGATGATTGGCCTAAACAATCGGCTAAAGATAGGCTGTCTGGGCCGATTCGAGATCATGAAAAAGTTACAGAAGACTTGTTCGCGAAAGAATATCTGAACCAAATCAGGCATCGGACCAGGTTGTAACACAAAAGACAAGTTCAGATTAGGAAAATTTGGCTGGCCAAATACGTAAGCCATTAGAGCCCAAGCCTAGGTGGTGCCCACCTGGCCTTAGTCGATCACAGCGAAGACGACTTCAAAGACTAAGGACTCAAGAGATCAGAGAAGCCGATGCAGAAAAACAGAGGGATGAGACTTTTAATGAGCTTCGTCTGATCAAGGTTATCAAGAAGGAATGGAGGAAAAAAGAACAGGTCGAGGAAGATTTTGAGTCGGCAGATGACCTGGATTCTCCTATGATTAGGGACGATACACCTCCAATAGATATCAATATGGTGTTCACATTGCCAGCCGAATTCAAAATCAAAACCGAATCGGCTAAAGAGACTTTTGCTCAGTCATGTTCAGACTTCCAAAATGCAATCTTCGAGAAACCAAGAGATGATCATCGGCATCTAAAACCATTGTATCTGAAAGGGTATATAAATGCCAAGCCGATATCAAGGATGCTGGTAGACGGTGGAGCACTGATAAACCTAATGTCAGATATCGACTTGCAAGAAATTGGGTAAGTCTGATGAAGACTTGATTAAAACTAATGTGGTTTTAAACGACTTCACAGGCGATCCCACAGAGGCCAAGGGCGTTATGGTTACAGAGTTGACTGACGGAAGTAAAACTTTGTCGACCACATTCTTTGTCGTTGACGCCAAGGGAAATTACAGTGTTCTGCTTGGTCAAGATTGGATTCACGCCAACTGCTGCATCCCGTCGACTATGCATCAAGCGCTTGTTCAATGGAATGGAGGGGAAGTTGAAGTTGTCACAGCCGACACATCAGGTCATATCGCCATGGCTAGTTCTGATGTGAATTGGCAACACGAAGAAGCTGGATGTATATCAGGAAAAACGCTGGATGACTGTGACTTCATTTGCGTGAGTAAGTCAGGACTTATGCCGATCAGTGTCAAGCCAGGCACGTTTGATCGGATAAATGAAGTATTGCACCGATGGGGACAAGAAAGACAATGAAGGCATTACAAGATAAAATGCAAAGCTATCGGCAAATAACAGATAGCTATGAGGCTATAGAAGATTTTCGAGAGATTGAAAAGTTTGGTCAAGGCTTCACATCCACTGATCTGCTTGAAGAAGTCGATATAGGTAGTGGTGATAGGAAAAGACCAACTTTTATTAGCGCAAAATTAGATGTAAAATACAAAGAAAGGCTGATCAAAATCCTTAGAAATTATAAAGATTGTTTTGCTTGGGAGTATCACGAGATGTCTGGTTTAAGCCGACAATTGGTAGAACATCGGCTACCTATTAAACCAGGATATCGGCCGTTTAAACAGTACCCTAGACGTTTTAATCCGGCCATGTATGATGTTATAAAAGAGGAAATAGAACGACTGTTGGAAGCAAAATTTATCAGGCCTTGCCAATATGCGGAATGGGTTTCCAACATTGTTCCAGTCGTGAAGAAAAACGAAAAACTTTGGGTGTGTGCCGACTTTAGAGATTTGAATATGGCGACGCCAAAAGATGAATACCCGATCCCATAGCCGATATGCTTATCGACACTGCATCGGGGAATAAAATCATAAGTTTTCTGGACGGGAATGCCGGATACAATCAGATATTCATGGCAGAAGCCGATATACCAAAAACAGCTTTTAGATGTCCTGGTGTCATAGGTTTATTTGAGTGGACGGTTACGACTTTCGGTTTGAAGAACACTGGGGCAACATACCAACGAGCCATGAATCTGATTTCTCATGACTTAATCGGTCATATTGTCGAAATATATATCAATGATGTCGTAGTAAAATCTGCAGATGGCTTGCAACATTTGGCCGATTTAGAAAAGGTTTTTCAGAACATAAGATCGCATGGTTTGAAGATGAATCCTTTCAAATGTGCATTTGGCGTGTCGGTTGGGCAGTTTTTGGGCTTCATGGTACATGAAAGAGGTATTGAAGTCAATCAAGCAAGGGTGAAAGCTATAGTTGAAACAATGTCGCCAACATGCAAAAACGAATTACAAAAGTTGACCGGCAAGATTAACTATCTCCGAAGGTTTATCTCAAACCTTTCTGGTTGGATCCGTTCTTTTACCCCGCTGTTGAAATTAAAGGATAATCAAGAATTCGTTTGGGGAATCGATCAGCAAAAGGCTTTTGATGACATCAAAGAATATCTAGCTAATCCTCCGGTTTTAGCCGCACCACGAAAAGGGATTCCTTTCAGGTTATATATATCGGCTGAAGAGTAAACTATCGGAGCTGTTTTAGCACAAGAAGTCGATGGTAAGAAAAGGGTTATCTTTTATTTAAGCCAACGCCTGCTTGATGCTGAAGTCAGGTACCCTTTCATTGAGAAATTGTGCTTGTCTTTATATTTCTCATGTACAAAGCTAAGACATTATATTTTAGCATCGGCTTGTAAGGTGGTCTGTAAAACCAATGTTATAAAATATATGTTATCAGCTCCAATTTTATGAGCTCGACTTGGCAAATGGGATTATGCCTTAATAGTGTTCGACCTGATTTACGAATCGGCTAAAGCAGTTAAGGGACAAGTTCTGGCCGATTTTATAACAGGGCACGATATTGTTGTCGACTTGGTATATGTAGCCCCTTGGCAATTGTTTTTTGACGGGTCGGTGTGCAGAGAAGGTGATGGAATCGGTATCGTACTCATATCACCCAAAGGATATAATTTTGAATTTGCATTTCGGTTAAATAGTCGATGCTGAAACAACCAGGCGGAGTATGAAGCATTGCTCAAAGGCTTGCAATTGTTAGAAAATATCGGAGTAAGTGTTGTTGAGGCATACGGGGATTCCATGTTGATTATACAGCAAATAAAAGGAGAATACCAATGTCGAGATGAAATACTACTAAAATATTTAGAACAGTGCTTCGAGATTATCGGCTCGTTTACATCATTTTCTATCGGTCATATCCCTTGAGAATCGAACGATAGAGCTAACGCGTTAGCTCAACAGGCGTCAGGGTACAAAGATTTTTGCCAATATCAGGTAACCGAATTAGTAGACAAAGCCGTCATGTGCATAGACATTGTTGATTGGATAACACAAATAAAGAATTATCTGATCGACCCATCTAAGCCGACAGAACGCAAGATAAAGCAACAAGCTTTAAAGTATGTAGTTATGGACGACACGTTGTACTATCGGACGATGGAAGGCTTGCTGTTGAGATGTCTTGGAGCCGAAGAAGCACAGGTAGCAATGGTGAAGTACATGAAGGTATTTGCGGATCTCATCAATCGGCTCATAAGATGAAATGGATGCTTAGACGAACGGGTTATTTTTGGCCGACAATGCTAGAGGATTGTTTCAAATATTATAAAGGATGTTAGACTTGTCATAAGTTTGACAATATACAACTAGCGCCATCATCGGCTTTGCACCCAATTATCAAGCCTTGGCCGTTCAGAGGTTGGGGAATAGATGTAATCGACCAAATATTTCCTGCTTCAAGTAAAGGCCACAAGTTTATTTTGGCCGCGACTGATTATTTCTCTAAATGGGTTGAAGCTATACCGCTTAAAAAAGTAACTAGTGTTGAAGCAATCGGTTTTGTTAATGAACATATTGTCCATCGGTTTGGAATACCACAAACAATCACGACCGATCAAGGTACGGTGTTTATGTCCATTGAATTTCAGAGCTACGCGAAAAGTCTAGGGATTAAATTGTTGAATTCATCCCCATATTACGCTCAGGCTAATGGACAAGCCGAGTCATCCAACAAAACGTTAATCAAGTTGATCAAAAGGAAAATCGATGAAAGACCAAGGAATTGGCATTCAACCCTATCGGAGTCGCTTTGGGCGTATCGGCTAGCTTATCACGGAGCAACAAAGCTTTCACCTTACCAATTGGTATATGGTCAAGAAGCCGTTTTACCCGTGGAGATCAACATTGAGTCTATACGAGTAGCCAGGAAGAATAGTTTGTCGGCTCAGGAATATAACAATTTGATGGTCGATATTACGTTTGTCTACGCTTGATCGGCTTAAAAAGAATAAAGTCAGAATTGCAAAAGCATATAATAAAAAGGTCATGCCTAAATCTTTCGATCAAGCCGATTTAGTATGGAAAACGATACTACCTGTTGGTTCAAAAGATAGCCGATTTGGAAAATGGTCACCTACGTGGGAAGGGCCATACATTGTTAACCGGCTAGTCGGTGGAAATTCGTATATACTGGAAACGTTAGAAGGGCATGTTTTGCCTAAGGCAATTAATGGGAAATACTTAAAGAGATATTATCCTAGCGTTTGGATTGGAACCTAGCCGACTTAGAATTGCGTTGAAGGCCAAGTTAACACGGTGCTGTTAATCGGCTAAAAAGATTGCTAGACTCGTGAAAGAGATAGAATTACAGAAAGGTCAAATCAGTTAAACAACCGATCATAAAGAGTTACAAAATATTCGGATAAGTACTTCCAAAACAGCCGACAAAGTTTTACAACTCATAAAAACTAATATTGAATGCCTGAGCCCAGAAGAGTTGCGCCCAAAGCCGACAGGGCAACTGCGGCCTTTGCAATCACACATTGAACTTCGTCAATGATGCGATCATCTTCTTTTGCGCTTCCTGGCACTGGCACCACCTTGGCCATCTGTTTTTTCACGCCGACCACGGCCATCGCAATGCCTAGCTTTTGGTCTTTGATAGCCGACGAAGTCTTCTCAAGGGTTTGCTGGCCTTCTATGATTAACTTTTCTTTCTTGGCCAACTCCTCCATGAGAGACTTCTTGGTCAAATCAAGCTTGCCGATGGAGTTCTTCGTTGTTTTGATCAGCTCAGTGTCGGTATCAAATTTCTACTTCTTGGCCTTGGCATCAGCGACGAGCTCGTCCAGGATTTTCTAATCGGCTTCTTGAGCCTCGCGCTGCGCTATCCTTGCCTGAGCTGCCTCCACTTCAGACCTCCTCTCGTCTAAGTGGTAGACATTGAGGAGAGCTTCCATGGCTTCTGGAGGCAAATCGGCTTCTACTGCAGCCATGGCATCTCTGATCCGTTGGTTGTTGGCCAAAATCTCTGACTGAGGCAGCATCACCAAATCGAAGAGTTTGTTAATCCGTTCTTGCATCCCAGGAGCAGAGGTGACAGCAGCCGACGCTTCCTTAGAGACTTCAAGAATCTTCCTGATCTCCGTGTCATAATCGTCGGTGGCCATGATCTCAGGATCATCAAGATCGGCCAAGGAAAAGCCCAACAAATTTGTCGGGTTAGAAAGCTCCGACAGATCGGCGATTGGAGCTATTGGAGTCGGTCGTGGTGGAGAAAGTGGCGTAGATGAAATCTTGGGAAGATCGGCCAAGATTTTCGCAACCTGAGCTGATTGCGTCGGCTGAAAGAAGTAGATAGAAGGGTAAGCCGATGTATTGAGAGATGTAAGTCACTAACAAAAAATACGATTACTTACCTCTGCAGTAGCCGACGCATGTGGCGAACTTTCGCCGCTCTGCTCCTGGGGCTTAGATCCCCTCTTCGCAAGAGCCTTGGTATATTTCGTTTTCTTCTTTTCTGAAAATATAATCAGCTATTGGTCAGTTGGATAAAGATAAAAAGAAATAATGACCGATTGTATTATGCTTACTTGGTTGTTTTTTCTCAATGTCTGACAAAGACGGACTATGAATCCCTAGTGTACCCGAGGTGTACCTAGTGAGGCCAGTCGACTGGAGTGGCCTTTTGACTTGGCCACTGCCCGATTGGCTAGGCAGGCTTCTTGCCAGCAGCCTTAGTCTGCAGTGCGACAATAAAGGTGATTAGAAGATGTATCTGGCAAAAGAACTAACGTATAAAGAAAAAATTATTCGAGCCGATACCTTATCGATATCTACAAGACTTGTATTAGTATACCCCGCAGAATCAGTCTTATCGCTTGAATCGTTGTTAGTGTCTACTGTCGGCTCGGGAAGATTTGGGAAAAACTCATTGATGATAGCCGACATTGACTTGTCAGAGTAAAGCGCTTCTGCGATAGATAAACACCAGGAAGAAAAGCGTTCTGACCAACGAGTATTTAGTATAAAATGCGGCAAGTCTTTGATCTGAAGTTCATCGGCTATTTCAAGGACAAGGTTGGCCACGACTGCATTACGGACTCTGGCTCTTGGTTGAAGCCAATCGAGTAGTGGTAGACTCGGAATAACCTGACCAAAGCCTAATTGTCTAGCATAAACTGACGGACTGTAGAATTCGTATGAAAGTTGAAAAGTTCGATTTCTTGTATGAAGACCGACATGCAAAATGCTTGGCGAAATAAAAAGCTTGAACAGGTCCAAGGTATCTTGCGGCATTAGAGCGCTATCGGCATCTAAGTGAAGGAAGGAAAGCCATGGAAAATCGGTTGTACTTGTATAACTGAAGAAATCATTCTGTTTGAATTCATTACTGTCAAGCTGAAGGAAGAATGATAAATATTTCTTAGAGCCGATGGGGGTCACTTTTGTCTCATTTCCAGAGCACATCATGAATCTTTCACCATAAGATCGGCTGGCTGTAAACTGGGGTATCATACCTTCTGGAGTATCTTCGCGAGGGAACGTTGCCATCGGAGGACCTCATGAATGTTGAAGGACCTTCTGGAGTGTCTTCAGAGGGGTTCAGCTCAAAAGATCGGCTAAACAGGCAGTATAGCCAGATCTGAATAAACCAGAGTGGTCCTCCAACATTGCCGACAGTGAAACTCGTAAAACCAGTAAAAAGCCGACATCTTATTATGTGCATCATCTGGTAGACTGCTCCTAGAAGCATTTTCCCAAGTGCTAGCCGATGACCTTCTATCAATTGCTCTGCTATGGTTTGATATACCTGAGTTGGTCCCAAGGAAGCGCCACAGAACAAAAATCGGTCTAACCAAAGATTCAAAAAAGTGACATGTTCTTCGTCCGATAACAGCCCATTAACCTTATTATTATTTCTGATATACTTAGCCCATCCTTCACTTTGGACTTGATAAGCTTGTACTTTTGCTTGGCACTGAAAGCCGATACTTGATCCCCATCAGGTCTTAAGCAGCACAGTCGGGCTACGTCCAGGAGAGTTAGGCCGATAAGACAAAAGTATTGAAGGTGTCCGACCAGAAATAGCAAGCCGTGGACACTAAGGGCTCATTGGCCTCTGGATCGGCTAAGGAAAGGGGGAGACATTCGGCTATGCCCATCTTTTCCCATTCACCCCTCTTTTGGGCTGCTACGCGAATGTACCACGATCTCCATCCCTTAAGCGCCGTCGGCCAAGCTCTGAAGCTCTTACTCCAACCCTCTATATTAAATCCCGCAGCCGATAGAGGAAGACGAGGAATCTCTTCATTTATTACTGAATCAGCTTCTAGATTTCGTACTGGACCTAGATAGAATTGGTCATTGCTATTTGGGATTGGGATGAATAACTGAGAAGGATCCATTAGGACGATCTTGACAAGCAGCCGATTGGAAGCAACGAGCGCTGGAAGGCTTGAAGACCAGAAGCCGATTGCAGACAACTCGAGAGCTTGTGCGCGTGAGGAATGAGTCTGTGGGGGCCGCATATTTGTAGCATGGTGAAAATTTGAAGCGGCAGGAAACGAATCTCAAAGGACACGGCGGTTAAACGCACTACTACGCATGTCGAGAAAATTAGCGCAAATAAAGCGGCGATTCTTGAGTGAAGGTTAACAGTTAGCCGATAAAGAAGCCGACAGTTGTGATTTTTGAAAGATGACAAGTCATCTCTCAAAAATAGGGGGCATATGTTTGCACCAGAATTTGGCAAGTCTAGTCAAAATCGGCAAGAAATTCAAACATGCGGAAACTAACAGATGATTTGGAAAGATTTGAAGATATTTGGCAACGGCAAGATCTCTGAGGAAAAGTTATTCGAAACAAGGTCGATACGGATCAGGTTTTGAAACGTGTTGTAATAGGACACGATCGGCCGATAGGTATAAAAGAAGGGCCAAAGCAAGCTGCAAAAGAATCCAACACAATCAAACACCAATCTACATTACTTTTTCCTGTCGACTAGGAGTAGTTCTTGTAATTTAGTCGTTGTAATTCGATCTTGATCAATAAAGTTGCGCATCGCCGATTGTTGATCTTCTTCAAATTATGCCCCAGGTTCGATTTGTTTTGATTTTGTTGCGCATCGCCTTCTTCAGAATCGATTTGCCTTTATCCTCTGATTAGCCTTAATCGGCTAATTAGACTTACCTTGTTACCTTGATTTAATCGGCTTCAAGCTGATTGAGTTTAAGCCGATTGATCACCACGATCGGCTTTGAGAGAATTTCATATTTTTACCTTGTCGATTACAGGTCAAATCGACTGGCACGCTCTGAACCAGGTGTTCTTCTGGTGTGTGTTGTCAGAAACCCTACTTCAAGTTTTTGACGCCAACACTGTCCTAAAGGTGTTCTATGTTTTTTGCTGTCCTAAGTGGTCAATAGCTCCCTATGTATTCATTGTTGTCACAAGTTTGTTGTAAAATAATCTGGTTACTTTCTATCTCTCTTGAATGAAAGACAGAGCTCCTGCCATTCTTTCGAAAAAAAATTGGTTACAAAAAATACAAATATCATCAGAGTTCCAAAACTTCACAAGGTTTATTTGCTAAGAAAGCAAGCAATTGCAGAAAGGTATAACCAACTTATATGCGACACAAGGATTACATCTAGCCTAGCTCAATGCCATCAGCATTCACGATAGGCTGGAAATAGATCACCATCCACAATTGTCATAAAGGCTATCATTCCCTATTTTGGTATTTCCTAAAAGTAAGACGTTTGAGGTCCACATTAAGATAAAAAAAATGGCATGGCAATCACAAATAAATTCAAAATAAATTACAGAAAATTCTTCAAATTCACAAAATTGACAAATGGCAATATTAAATTAATAAAAATAAAAAATTGGGATATTACAGTTGGACAGTGCATGATACAAGGGTTTGCCCAATCTTCATAGCGTAGGATTAGGATACTCACATTGTAACATCTCAAACGAATTTAATATTGTTATTTGTACATTTTGTGAATTTTGGGATTTTTTTGGAATTTATTTAATATTTTTGACTTAGGCTTTTTTTAATACTTTTGTTAAAATATTTTATTTGAGTTCCAAATGTTTCAAAATAATTTTAAGAATTTTTTTGGAATTTTTATGATATTTTGGCTATTTTATTTGAATTGTTTTAATTTTTAGAATTATTTTAAATAAAAAATGCTTGAAAATCGCTTTGTACAGTGTCGGGTCGAAACCCTACTGGGCCCAACCCTTTTTTCTGTGCCGACCTGCTCAGCCCGTATGGCTGTGAAACCCTAGATCTTTATCGTAAGATCTAGATCGGACAGTGGAAGGTCATCCAGAAACCCTAATGCGTTAAGGCCGTTGGATCGTGTCGCATGGACGTCTGGGATTGAGCCGCTTTGAGTATGATGGAGACCGTTGGATGGACGACGTGTGTACAACTAGGACATTGTCTTCCCCGCGTCACCGCCTGTCGAAGGTTAGAGATTGACAATAAAATTTATATTTCAGGTACCTTCGGATGAGCAGAGTCAAGCACGAAATCAGGAACACCAGATGTAGACAGGTTCAGGCCCCTGAAGGGGTAATACCTTACTCCTGTATGGATGATGTATGGAGTTGATGAACAAAGTACAGAGCAATGTATCCAGCCCTAGTTACAATGCGGATTGCAGTTAGGCTAAGGTTATGCTATGCTAGAGGATGACGAAACAGGCTTCGTCAGCTCTAGACTCTCTATGCTAAAAGCTTCTTGCTTGATGGCTAATTGCTTGAGAATCGCTCTTTTCTCCTGGATTGCCCCCTTCTTGAGGACCCATACCCCTGGCCTTATATAGTCGGGGTAGCTCAGCTTTAAGTCGAGTTGTAGTCGGTTGGGAGAATCAGACTGTAGCCGATGTGGAGTCTATCGTCGCGTGATCTTCGCAGCGTATCCAAACTTCCCTAGATATCACGCGTACTCGAGTCGGTTTCGTTGTCACGGGAACATGATCGAGTTCTTCTTAATATAGAGTTATTCTTTTCACGCATATCTTATCTCTTAGAATTAGACCCTTAATATCCGGAATTTCTACATGTCGTTAGGACATATCCTTCACGTATCTTTTATGGACACGTATCCCATGTTTAGATATTCCACACCGCCCTCGTGTCTGAAACGAATTCCTCCGCCGTGACGCTTCAATTCTCTGGCCCGTGCACGCTCGCTCAGCGGTAAAAAGTACGCTGGGTCATCTCTCAAGAATTCTCAGGCTTTTGTGCATCTATTCATCTTATTAGATCAATCCAAAGCACCGTCATTGAGGAGTTCAAACTCGTCAGAGATTTTGGATCTCGCCACCTTGCTTTCCCACCGAGAGCTTCGCCGTCATGCTATCCCTGTCGTGTTCAAGCCTAGATCCGAGGTCGTCCCACCTTGCCGCTTCAGATCCATGAGTTTCGCGTTGAGTTTCACCATCGTTCGCCGGTTCACGTGTTATCTTCTTTGGCCCAGCGGAGCATCGCTGCGGGGGTTGGTCGCCGGAGTTGCTTGTGTTATAAAACGTAGTCGTTCACCCACTATCAATCAACATCACACCAACAGGATCACACGAACAAGAAAGAGAGCACACACAATATAGGGTGGAATTCTCTCACGCTTTATTAGATTGATCTTTTACATGGGGGGAACCCCAATATATAGAGGAAAGCATAAGAGATGAGTTCGATTCGCCCACAAATAAGAGATAGATAGTAACCGAATCGGTTACAGAAATCTTATCTCATAACACTCCCCCTTGGGCGAATACCACGTAATGCACATGTCTCGTTAAAAACTCCACTCAAAAACCCAGTGGGAAAAAGGAGATGGAGAAAAGAGTACATTGCACTCGCACTTTATGTTGCACTAGTTGCCTCGTTAAAAACCTTTATGTGAGAAAACTTCAGGAAAGCTCACTAAGAGAAAAAGAGTACAACTTATAATCTTCAGGATTTAAAATATGACCTTCAGGATCATGCAAAGGGTCATGGTTCAAGGATTTACTCCCCCTGAACTTTGCATATCTCTAAGTCGTCTCATTCCAATGTCATTGACACATCTTTGAAATGTAGATTTTGGCAAGAACTTAGTGAATAAATCTGCAAGATTTTCACATGACTTAGTTTGCAAAATCTTTATCTCATCGTTCTTCTGGAGTTCGTGAGGATAGAATAACTATGGAGCAATATACTTCGTGATATTACTCTTTTCATAACCCAAATGCATTTGTGCAACACAAGTAGCATTATCTTCATGATAATTGTGGGGTATCAACGGTGTTAAGACCACATGACTTCTGGATATGGTTAATCACACATCTCAGCCAAACACATTCACGTGAGGCTTAATATAAAGCTATGATCTCTGAGTGGTTGGTAGAAGTAGCCACCAAAGTCTATTTATAGGACCGCCAAGAAACAGCTGCACCACCGCAGAGAAACACAAAACCAGTCTACGATTTGGCACTGTGGGGATCAGACAGATAGCCGGCATCTATGTATCCCACCATGGTTAAGTCTTGGTTCTTCTGGAAAAATAATCCAAGATCTTTAGTACCTTGGAGGTATCTGAGTAAAGTCTTAACACCAGCCCAATGTCTTCTGGTTGGGGCTGCACTGTGTCTTACTAGCAAATTCACAGCGAATGCAATATCAGGCCTTGTGTAATTCGCGAGATACATAAGCGCTCCAATGGCACTTAGATATGGGACTTCAGGTCCTAAGACTTCCTCATTTTCCATCCTTGGTCTGAAAGGGTCTTTATCCACTTCAAGGGATCTCACGACCATGGGGGTTTTCAAAGGATGCGATTTATTCATATTAAACCTTTCCAATACCTTCTGAGTATAGGAAGACTGGTGTACAAGAATTCCTTCTGGGAAATGCTCTAGCTGCAGGCCTAAAAAGAATTTGGTTTTACCCAAATCTTTCATCTCAAACTCCGTCGTGAGGCAAGTGATTGCTTCCTTTATCTCCTCTGTGGTTCTGATGATATTCAGATCATCGACATATACTGAGATGATATAGAATCCATTCTGGGATTTCTTTATGAACACACAGGGGCAATATTCCTTCTTCAGGAGGAACTCACTAAGTCGGTTATACCACATTCTCCCCGACTGTTTTAATCCGTATAGCGATCTCTTTAGTTTGATGCTATACATGTTGCGATTATTAGGATTCGGAATTGTAACTCCTTCAGGGATTCTTATGTAAATATCCTTATCCAGTGACCCACATATATGAGGCCACTTCATCCATCAACTGTATTGATAAGTTTAAGCTTGCTGCCATTAATATTAATTTTCGGAACATTATCCCACTCTTTACAGGAGTATATATTTCATCGTAATCGATGTCGGGTCTCTGCGTGAACCCTTGTGCTACAAGCCTCGCTTTATATCTCATCACCTGAGTATTTCATTTCTCTTAGGATGAAAAACCCATTTGATCCTCTGAGGATTACTTTAGGAGATGTTTGGTCAACGGGACCAAAGCTTTCCTTTTAATAAGCGGCTGTCTCAATTGCTTCTTTTGTTTGACCCTATCGAGAGTTACGGCACTCTGCCATGAACTTTAGTTACGGATCCAGCTTTAGCAATTTTAGAGGCAATTATATGTCAACAATTGTAGTCTTTCTTTTATACAATTCTCTGCATCACTTGGTATATCTCTTTATAAATTTCTTCGGCTCCTCGTGATTTCCCACAACGATGGAGTGCAGGTGTTCATTTCAACGTGTGATTGTGCGCGCAAATATACGTTGGGGTTATCATCTTCGAGGATGGATCACTTGAGGATGTTACCATCTCGGGATGGCTCACTTGAGGATTTTCTCAACATCGAGTTGAGTTTCTTCCTTGTCATGGTTAGTGTTCTCATTTGTTTGGTTTTCTAATTATGCGGACGTCTCATGGAATTGAGTCCGTGCACCGAGGCCTTCCCTCTTTTTATCATGAGGGTCAAGAGTGGGTTCAATATCCTTCTAGGGTATTTCCACTCTTTCAGGTGCATATACTGCAGGTATATGAGATCTTTTCACTCTCTTATGATCAGTGAAGGCATTTGGCAGATGTTAAGCTTATTTGTTGCAGATTTATCATCCTCCAAACTTCAAGTTCGGTCTCTGTAGTGCATGGATCTAAGGACTCGACATTCTCTAATGTGGTACTTATCTCCCCCTAATGCCGAAAAATGTCCTTAGTACAATCAGCGTACCGAGCCATGTACAGATCCCCTGTTATAGGCTCTAGGTATTTTAATACATGACGGAGATTCATAACCTACATATATCCTCAACTTCCGGTAAGGTCCCATGGTGGTACGCTTGGTGGAGAGATTGACATGTATACAGTATAGCCAAATTTTTGCAGATGGGAAATACTTAATTCTTTTCCACACACTATCTGCAACGGGGAAAATTTCATCATGTGCAGTTGGTCTGAGTTGAATTAAAACCGCAGTATGCAGCACTGCGTGGCCCCAACAACTGGTGGAAAGCCTACTATTCTGCAAGAACGGCCAAGCAATAAGTTTTTATTCTTTTAATATAATGGCTCTGCAAGGCCATTTTAAGTGTGGATATTAGGTACTAGATGCTCTACATTAACTCCTAGAGCCTTACAATAATCATTAAATACTTTTGAGGTAAACTCGCTAGCATTGTCTATTTGAATAGACTTGATCCTTTCTTCTGAAAAGTAGGCTCTTAACTTAATAATTTGGGTAGAAGTATGGTTCCTAGTAGATAAGAGATATACATAGGACCATCTAGTAGAAGCATCTATCAGTACCATAAAATTTCTTAAAAAGGAGCCCGACAGGGGCCGAACAGGTCCATAGATATCACCTTGAATTTTGTCCAGGAAATTCAGTGATTCTTCCCTAACTTTTTAGGTAAGAAGATCTAAGAATAAGCTTTCCTTTAGCACAATCAGGGCATAAGAAAACTTCAGGTCTAGGAAAGACTTTATGCTATGGTCAGCAGAAATATTAATTATTCTTCTTATACTATTCAACTCAGTATAATCCAGTCGATCTGCTAGATCTTAACTATATCTAGGTTTTTCATCGCAACACAAACTTCAGGTTTTATATGTGCATAGTATAATCCGGAGGAGAATAAATGAAGCATTTAACCACACGTTTATTACACCCATTAATCTTAGTCATGAGTAGGTATTCTGTACCATTCTCATTCACTATCTCTATTCTAAAACGATTAAAGGAGTACGACTGGACTCAGGGTATAATATGGAATTCTTCCAGTGCCAACTATAAGAGTATCGCTTCTGGCGATAGTCATAATATTTTTTAATCCACTTAGTGTGGTACAACTGTCTTCTAGACATATTTTCTCCTCCGCTATCAGATTATATTTTGTTCTATATTGGAAGTAGATTTAACAATCAAACAATTGTTACATCAGGAACAAATTGTGGAATATAGAACAAACATAGCACAATTAATCAAAAATTCTGGGAAATATCAATTTATTCAATTTTTGAATGATAATCGCTCAACAGGAGCATAGACCAAATGTTCATTCAGGAACAAAACCTAAATTGGAAAGGAGACTTATAAGGAATATATGACATCGACTTAGCAAAGAGAAGGGATATTTAGGAGACTAATCCAGGTCTCCATATAAGATGTAGGTGCCCTCCTGGGACTCCTCGAACTCAATAATTTCAAGAATCATATCATCACACTTCTCAATATCCGTATCAACAACAGGTTGAATGGTGAAGTATGACTTAATATTATTTCCTCGGGTCTTATTTATTTTTCCAGTGGATTGCATGTAAAGGTCTACCACATGCTTCGGGATGCGATAGTTGTATGACCAATGGTCAGCGCATCTTTACTTAAATAGGGTTATTCAGGGTTTGCGGCCTTACTTCTGGAAGCCTTTGTCCCTTTGCCTTTACTTTTCCACTATGAATTGCCTCTTTCCCTATTTGATATGTCATTCTTCCACTTATCCCCTTTATTCCATTGGCCTTTTCTGCAGCCATGGCTATTGCTAGCCTGTTGAGTATTTGCATGTGCTTCGGGCATTGCAAAATTCTCATTAGGAATTACATGATTATTCTTCACCAGGAGTTCATCATGCTTTTTTGCTTCTAGCAAAATGCATATAAGGTCGAAGTACTTCTGTTACTTGGTGACGATACTGTTATGGTAGTATCCTCATATTGGGGTGGAATATTCACAATATCTTGTCGATCTTTTTAGCATTAGTAACTTTCTAGTTACATAATATTAGATCAATGACAAGCTTGTGTATGACAAAAATTATATGCTACCACAACTTTTAGGATCCTGAAAGTGCGACATGATCCATTCGTGTTGTGCTTCTAGTAACAGGACGGATCTTGCCAGTTATATATTTTCCTTCAGGGAATTCAAAAATACCAACTAGTCATCTTCTATTAATTATTCAGCCTTCAGGACTGTGTGAAGATGGCGCCTCAGGAGGTGCATAGCCGTACATCTGGCGGCTTCGGGAAGAGCAGGGGTATCAGCTTCAGGCTAGGAAAGCAGTGGCTCCAAAAGATCGAGCTATCAGATTAATTTTAGTATTCATTTTCCTGGGTAATGTAATTATTGCCATTCAGGGCAAGCTTGATAGATTCCCTCTTTGCGATGTCCAACATATCCTATTTCTATTTATGCAAAATGACTTTTATTGCTGGTAAAATCATTATATTGCATGCTCGCTCTTCAATCAGTAAAGCTTGGCCTATATCTATTCAGTAGATAATTATCTAAAATTTTCCAGAATTTTCCTAGCAATTTCATAATTTTCTGTTAATGATTAAGCAATTTACAGAATTACTTAATGATAGAAAAAAGAATCCCAACACATATTAACATGGAACAATGGTAAAGAAAGTGAATCCATCAACATGACACACATCAATAGGTCATACATAATTTTTCATAATTTTCTAGCATTTTCTGCTAATTTTCCAAGCAATTTTCATAATTACTTAAATAACAGAAAATAAATTCTAGCACATAATAAATATGGCATAAATCTAGAAAATAAAACCCAGAGCATGGAACTTCTAATGTGTGCTAAATATAAATTTACCAAAATTTTACGGAAGCTCATAACCTAGAAAAACTAATTTCTAGGGATTACATTCAAAATTTCAGATTTTAACAATTATATTCGTGAAAAAAAAGAACCAGGCCGTACGGCCCATCGGACATTTGCCACCCTTTTTTTTCTTCCGGAATTGCTGGCCGAGTGGGCCAATTCGGCCCCATTTGGATGTTTGGCCCGATTTCCTATTGGAGGAGCTGTGGCTAGGGTTTTCAGAACCCTAGCCGCCATCCACATGTGGCTGGCGCACATGGCGCGGAATTCGAAGGGTGGCGCGAGGTCTTTCGGCGACCAAGGGCCAGGCGACCGCGGCAACGAGAAGCTGATTCGGGCGCTGTCGCAGCCGGGCGAGTGCCACCGCGTGTGCAGCGGCCAACGACGGGGCACTACGGTGGCGATCACGCAGGCACGATGGCGGGCGATAGCGGCGGCGGTGGCGCGGTGGCGCGCGGTGGCGGCGAGCCACGAAGATCGAGGGTCGTCACTTCGCATGGAAGCCAAGTCGGCCGGCGCTGCGCTTAGGCGTGAGAAGACGAGGCGTCGCCGCCAGACGGAAGCAACGGCGGCCGCGGGCAAGCTCTGAGCTCGGCGATCAGCGCGGCGTTAGGCGCAAAATCGCCGTCGGCGCTGATGGCGCGGGCGGCGGCGATGCGGCTTTGGGCTACCGAGCAACCGAAGGGCGTGGAGCTGCTGGTGGGGCGCGGAAGACCAAGCGGCGAGCGGGCTGCCTCCTCGGCTTCGGCGAAGTCGGGCTCGGGGCGGCAGTCGCGTCGCGCGGGCAGCGTGCGGCTTTGAGCTCACGGGATAGCGGCCGGACTTTACGCGCGAGCGCGGCGGCGTGAAGGCGAGCGATCGAATGCGCGACGAGGCGCGGCGGCGTCAGGGTGGCGGGCGGTAGCGGCCGACGGGTGCGCGGCTTCAGGCCGAGCACAAGCGTCGTGAGTCGTGACCAGATGCTGCTGAAGGGGTCGCGGTCGGCACGCAGGCCACATGGGGGCCAAGAGGCCGGCGGCGAGACATTAGCTAGAAAGCTTAATCTACTGGCTAGTAAACTTCATATGCGACATTGCAGGAACAATCGCTAGTAAGGATTGATCTGTTCATGTCGCGTGTAGATTGAACTTACGTAGGGCTTGGTGTAGGGTGATCGCTTGTGGCAGGATGATTTCGATGCCGTGTAGATTGTCGCAGGCAGACGATCACTATCAGCCCTGGTAGAAGCTCGTGCTGATAACGTGTTATAAAACGTAGTCGTTCACCCACGATCAATCAACAGCACACTAACAGGAACACACGAACAAGAAAGAGAGCACACACAATATAGGGTGGAATTCTCTCACGCTTTATTAGATTGATCTTTTACATGGGGGGAAGCCCAATATATAGAGGAAAGCATAAGAGATGAGTTCGGATTCGCCCACAAATAAGAGATAGATAGTAACCGAATCGGTTACAGAAATCTTATCTCATAACAGCTTGGTCGTGGGCGACATGGATGAGTCCTGGAGTTGACACGTGGACTGCTAGGTTGTGTCAGATGGATGCCACGTGTGGCCACATCGGTGCTGTGTCGTCGTATCAACGCTCAGTCACGTGCTTGCGTCAGCCTTGCCGCATCATTACGTGGGGCCCGCCGGTCAGTAGGTCATATGCCATGAGCCGAGTCCATAGTGGACCGTGTTGGCTCCGTTGACTGGGTCCATGAATTCTGGGCTCACATATCAGTCTCTAGACGATTTTTCAAGGATTATTTTTATTCGGGAAAATTCGCTGCTAACGTCAACATGAAGTCAATTATTCAAATTTTCAATAGAAAAATAATTTAGGAAAATATAGATTTATTCTTTTTCCTGATTTTTCTTTTAATTTGAATCTTTCGAGTGCCCATTCTTCTTCATACGAGCTCCGATTGAGGCGATTCAAGTTTCTAAAAAATTGTAAATTTGAGATATATTTAATAGTAAATTTTATTTGATTTTTAGAGTTTGTTTACTCTCTGATTTGATGTTTATTTGGTATTTTTTTCTTGATTCGCATAGACGTCAAAGGGCCTTGAGCGTTCTAAGGTGAAGTGTTGATTCAAGAGCAAGGTCCAGAGTAGGAATAAGATCTTTTCCAAGGTATTTTGTGATTTGATCATGTTGAACCCAGGTTTACAAATGCTATTTTGTTTTAAATTATTGCATGATATTTTATGCTTAGAACTGTTTTCAAATAGTTTGGTTCGACAAGAGTTTCACGGCGCAGTTAGGTCTATTAGTGGACATACTTATAGAGGGAAACGACTTGCCGACAACAATCTACGGAGCCAAGAAGATTCTTTGTCCCTTGGAATGCAAGTAGAAAGAATACATGCATGTTCGAACAACTGTATCCTCTACCGTAAAGAGTACGCAGCCTTGCATGTATGTCCGGTGTGCAACGCATCCCGGTACAAGCGTAAGAATCAACCAGATGACGACGACGAGGGCATTGAGGTGAAGAAACAACCTCCTGCTAAGGTGGCATGGTATCTGCCTGTAATTCCCCGTTTGAAGCGTTTATTTGCCAACCCAAGAGAGCCAAAACTGCTGTGTTGGCACTCAGAGGAGCGTAAGATTGATGGAATGCTAAGACACCTTGCTGATTCTTCCCAGTGGAGAAACATCGATAGCAGGTTTGCAGAATTCGGTGCGGAACTAAGGAATATAAGGCTTGGATTGAGTATATATGGAATGAATCCTTTTTATAATATGAGCAGCCGACATAGCATTTGGCCTGTGAATCTCTATATCTGCAACCTTTTTCCTTAGTTATCTATGAAGCGGAGTACATTTTGCTATCTATACTTATCCAAGGGCTAAGATAACCTAGGAACGACATTGATGTGTACCTAGCACCATTGGTGGAAGATCTAAAACACTGTGGGTTCTTGTGGTATAGGTATGGGATGCATGCAAACGAAAGAACTTTACTTTGCACTGCTTGTTGTTCTGCACCATAAATGATTATCCTAACCTTGCTAACCTGTCAGGCCAGAGTACATGAGGAGCAAAAGCCTGTACTCACTACTTAGATGATACCGAGACTGTGTGGCTGAATCACTCACGCAAAACTGTGTATATGCGTCACCATAGGTTCCTTTGGAGGAATCACCCATACCGCAAGATGAAGAAACAATTCAACAGAAGGATCGAGGACGATTTAGCTCTAAGGCCTTTAAGCAGGATAGTTGTTTATGATATGGTTAAGGATTTGGATGTTGCACTTGGAAAAGGACGTAAATTGAGGACCCGTGAGAGGAGCATATGGAATAAGAGATCAATATTTTGGGACCTACCTTATTGAGGGCACATAGAAGTTCACCACTGCATCGACATCATGCATGTAGAGAAGAATGTATGTGATAGCTTGATGGTCTCTTATTAAACATTAAGGGGAAAACATAGGATGGTATCAACACATGGCTTGACTTGGTCGATATGGGCATCAAACCTAAGTTAGCACTAAAAGAGACCAATAAAGGCCGACCGTACTGTGAACCTGCTTGTTACACTCTGTCCAAGGCTGAGAGAACTGAACTGTGCCAGTGCTTGCATGGTATGAAAGTTCCATCCAGTTACTCCTCCAATATGAAGGGAATTGTTTCAATGTAAGATTTGAAATTAACTGGCATGAAGTCTCATGATTGCCATGTGCTGATGACACAGATGCTCCCTATTGCAATTAGAAGTATTTTGCTGATCAAGGTCCGAGAGACAATCATGAGGCTGTGTTATTTTTTTAACACAATTGCTCAGAAGGTCATCGATCTCAAAGGACTATATGCTCTACAGGGTGAGGTGGTCATAACTCTATGTAATATTGACATGTATTTCCCTCCGTCATTTTTTGATATCATGGTCCATCTCATTGTGCACTTTGTGAGGGAGATAAAGGTGTGTGGGCCCGTGTTCCTACATAGCAGGTACCTGTTCGAGAGGTACATGGGAATTCTCAAATTGTATGTACGGAATTGATCTCGGCCGGAGAGTAGCATTGTCAAAGGTTATGCAATCGAAGAGGTTGTCAAGTTCTGCGTTGATTACATGGCTCAGGTTGAACCTATAGGTGTGCCTCGATCTCGCCATGAGGGGAGGCTCGAGGGTATTTGAAGGATCGAGATGGCGATAAGAGGGGGGTGAATGATCGTAAAATAAATTTTTCCCCCACTCAAAACAATCCAACCAACATCCTCACATCAAAAAGACAAAGCGGAGAAAGCGAAAATCCCAAAATTCTCAGCTACGGGCAGCACTACCACTAATCAGGTTCAGTACTGATGGATGAACAGTACGCTGGCACTATCGGGCACTGTAGTGCAGTAGTGATGGGTACTGTAGCTAAAAGAAAACAGCCCGATGAACAGTAAAAAATTAGCCCGACTCAAAAGCAAAAATTGATGAATCTTTTGATCGGTTGATCCAAACACCGTGAAACTTTGTGGACACCTTCCTAAGGATGTCAGGAACCTATTCCAACCTTCGATTGCAAGAATCGACATCAAATTTCCGACCTTTTTCAAATTTACGGAAGGGTGCACAAGAACGGGTTCAAGAACAAAAACTTGGCCCTTAGCTAGCTCATGGATTCTTCGTGATCAAGATGATTCTAGATGGCTTCCCACATGTCATAGCAAGCTAGAACACAAGACACGAACACCAAAAACCCGATCGTCCAAGAATGATTCTCTCAAGAGCAAAAGATCGGTTTCTTACAAGAAGGAACACAAGATTTTCCTAGATGATTGGGATAAGGTCTGAAGAAGACTCATCTATCAATCATTCATCCTCAGTAAAAGATCCAAAATCATTTAAAAGGAGGGGAGGCAAATCCAACTTGCATGAAAGTAAATTGCTGAATTTAAAAACATAATGTAAATATGAAAAGTAAATTTAGTATTGAGAGGAATAGATTTTTATTTCTGGAAGGGAGGTTTACAAAGCCACACAACAAAGTGGGCAAAGCTCAAAGGAGCACACAAACCTCTAAAACCTTCGAGAGGAGGAAGGCTACCCCTACCCCTATATTTATACTACTCTTGAGTCATCCTTCACTCTTGGATGAGTTCCTTCTACCCTAAGGATCACCATCAAGGGCTAGGATTGACTCACTCACTCATACATGGGTTAACCCAAAACCCACAAACATAACGGGTTTTGCACGCTTCTCAAAGCATACTAACTAGACCCGCTACTCTATCTTCTAAACCGTGATCCAACAACCCTCCCTGATCTGAGAAGCTCCTAGTTGGCATCTTATCCATTCCTTGTCTTCTAGGTTCGCAGCGACTCCGTCTCCGATCATCTTTCGGTGATCCTTGACCGTTTGGACCTTTGGCGCACCTCGCCTAGTCCTGGTCATCCTCCATCTCACCATGACCTAGCATCGTCGTACTGTAAACATCAAAAACAAGGAAACACATCACACAGCATTGCCCAAAATTGATATACAATAAACATCAAAATTTCAAACTCAAAATTCGCTCAATAGGTGTAACATCCCAAAATTTGGCTTAATTAAGGTATTTAAATCTGTGCAAAGTCAAAATAAAGTTTTGTCAAAAATATTTTATTTAAGTCCGTAATGTCTCAAAGTATTTTGAGATTTTTCTTGGAATTTTCTGATTATTTTATTGCCTAAAACAAATTAAAGGAATTTTTGGAATTAGTTTAATTGGAAAACTGTTAAAAATCTTTTGAGCAGTGTTGGGCGAGCCCAACATCTTGGCGTCAGAACCAGCGTCGGTGCGGCCCGATCGACCCTGGTTGCCGTCGCGAGGAAACCCTAGATCGGCGACCGCTCATCGCGATCCGGCCCGTCGAAGGGCCGCGGCGTGTGTGCGCGTTTTAGCCGTCGGATCCGACACGCGCCGCAACGCCGCTTGTCGTCTCCGATCCTGGACTCGGAGTTCATCGCCGTGGACGCCACGACTCTTTCGCCGTGTGGAGCGCGGGACGCCGAGGCTATAAAGGAGAGGTAGCGCCCGAGGTTCGCAAGCCGCCGCATCTTTTGGGTGGAAAGTTTCGCAGAGCAACCAGAGAACGTCGCCGCAAGCTCGCCGGAGTTGAAGTCTGCGGCCGCGAAGTTTTGCTCAAGCACGTCGCCGGTTCGTCGGTTTTCGTCGTGTGGACTCGAGATCTGGACTCACCGGCGCCGCGTCGACTACTCTACCTCACCTCGCCGAGACGCGCCAAACGCCGCCGCCTTGGTCTTCGTCTTCAAGTCGGTAAGACCTCACCGTCGCGCCGCCATCGGCTGGACCAGAGCTCTAAGCCGTCGGATCTAGATTGATGGCCGATGCGCGTTGCCACGCCGCTCGCGATTGATGACCGTCCGTCGGTTTCGTCGGATCGATCGAACCGCTGGGTTGAGCTAATCGCAGACGGCCACGTGTCGGCGCTGTGCCGAGGCGTGAGCCGAAGTCACCGTAAGCCAAAGACGAAGTTCGTAGACTCGATCCATGCGCCGAGGACACGTGTCGGCGTGGGATTGGCCGAGACGATCTTGACGCCATGCTTGCGTCATAATTACATTTTCAATTGGAAAAATATTCCGATTGAAATTCCGTGATGATGACGTCATCATGAGGTCACGCTGACGTCATAAATCGATTTTTCAGTATAAAAATAAATCTGTTAATTCGTATTTTACGATTTTCTGATTTGAGATTTATTTCAAACTTCAAAAGGCTATATCTTTTGCATTGTAACTCGAATTGAGTGATTCCAGTTTATAAAAATTTGTAAAATTGAGATCTATTTAATGGTGAATTTTAATTGATTTTTGGAGTTCAATTGCTCTCTGTTTTGGCATTTATTTGCTTTTCTCTTTCGGTACGCGTAGACGTTGAATTGTGCGACGCTTCGGAGGAAGATCAAGCAACCCAAGAGCAAGCTTCAGATCAAGATCAGGACCTATTCCAAGGCAAGTTGTGCTTTGATCATGTTGAACCCATGTTTATAAAATTGCTATGTTTGTTTTACAATATTGCATATATTTCAAATATACAATTGTTTCAAATTAGATTGGGTTTAGCTAAAATACCAGATTGATCTATACCCTACCTTGTCATTATATGCCATGAACCATTGTCACCCTAGATTGGTTTAATATAGTTGATTAATAATTATGATCAACATTGGAGGTTAGACCGTATTAGTTGCTTAGCCATGCCACGTCATCACATGTGTCGTAATCATTGTTAATTAATCTTGATTAACGGAATATGGAACAATGTTATGAACTTGTGTGTCATGTGGGATCACACGGCGAGATTGAGTTGTTGTGGCGAGTCATGTCACGCAACGATGTTGAATTGTTGATGGCACGTGGTGCTTGGTAATCAAGCGGGTGATGATAACTTAGATTGGGGCAAGTGGCAAGGCGAGGAGGCCAAGGTGGGCCCGATGGGCGATGGTATGTGGAAGTCTTGCCTTGATCACACTAAGGACTTAACCTTGCAAGCCTTTGACTGAGTCAATCATGCAACCACATGTGCAGTATGGGCCACCTAGTGAGTAATTTGCAAAGTCTTAATTTTGATACTATCGTGGTCGGTGTGAGTTCCGGTCAGGTGTAATTCACATGGCGCAAGAGGGGGCCCCGGATGTGAGTTTATGCACTCGCCATGATGTTGAAACCTTAGCGGGTAGTATCGGGTTAAGATAGAGCATTGTAAAGGCTTTGTTATAATCACTCGCCTTGGTGGTGTTTGGTTGTATCATCGTGGGTAAAGTGCATAACCTCCGCAGAGTGTGAAACTATTCGGATAGCCGTGCTTTCGGTATTGAGCAATGCTCGGAATTACGATTAAGGGTTAGCTTAATTAATTGGACAACTTGGTTGGGATGGCGGAATGCCATGTGGAAGATGGAATTTAACTTAGGATTGGAAACTTGGTTTACTTGAGAAATCTTGAATTTATTTATTATCGTTATTTGTTTTACATCCTTTACAATCTATATATCTTGATTCGTTCATAAATCCGCTTATTGCAAAATAGCCATGATAGCCTATCCATTGGAATAAGCCTTGCATATAGATACATGGAATTGCATTCTCATGCACAACTTGTTGAGTGCTTTAAGTACTCACCCTTGCCAAACAACAATAATCAACAGTTGAAGAATCTACACTGTGTTGGAAGATGAAGTCCAAGAAGACACGAGTCATTAGGGTCCGAGCCTTGTCGGTTGCCTGTGGTGGTGATGAGCTACCTACGTTTCTACTTTCCACGCTTAATTATTAGTTTATATTTTCAGTCTTGCCCTGCGTGGCTTAATAATGTAAGTTGGTCATAAGATCATACATTTAGTTATATCAATAAATGAACTATTATTCTATTATCGTTGTGTATGATGTGATATGTACCAATGTTAAGGCGTGTGCACTAGCGTTGATCCAGGAATAGTGCAAGAACACGGTGGGTTCGAATCGATGGATTCGGGTCCTTACAGAGGTGGTATCGAGCATACCGATCGTAGGTCTTGGCCCTAGATAGTTTGGAGGTGTCTTGAGTGTGTCCAAAATTATTTTCTAAAAGAAAATCTAAGCTTGACTAATAAAACCCTCTCGACTCATCTCATTCTCTACTTCGCGCCTTTGCTAAATTTACCCGCTTTACTTGTCGTTTGGTGGAGAACTTATTCCAAAGTTCTTGTGGAGCGGATGCCGATCGTTCGACCTTTGAGGAGGCAGTGGCGGCACGCCATGGAGTCGTGGAGAGTACTTGACGCTTGAGGTTTCTATCGTCCACTTTACCGAGGAGGCAATGGTCGGTGAATGGTGTACACCGAGGATTTAATTGCAAGTTGATCATCTACTCGGGAGAACGAGGAAGCTAGCAGGCCAATCAACATCTCCGCGAAGATTCTCGTGACGAGGTTGCAATTCAGAGGTCGCCGACTTGCTCTTCGCCGTGTCCGCCGCGACTACGCCGACGAGCTTCACGACTCGGTGTTCGACTTCACCAGACGCTCAAGCATGCCAAGACGACGGATCGAGGGAGCGAGTGTGCTACAATGACGCACCTTGTAGAGTTCGCCTTGCCGGGAGGATCATATGAGAGACTACCCAGAGTGGAGACGTGTACGAGGCACTCAGAGTAGCAGAGCAGAGCTCGAGGTGACCCGTGCTTCACCCATCGGGATGATCACCGAGCCGGGAGAGGCCACGGAGGCGCTTGAGGACGAGTGGAGCGCGTGACTCGAGAGTTCAGAGCCACCGAGGAGTCCGAGGAGGATCCAGAGGAGCGAGAGTGGGAGCGAGGGGAGGCAGACCCGTTGTTGCAGAGGACCCAGAATAGGTCATCAGATAGGTTTGCTCGATGCCACCCCACCCGCCGGTGTATCGCGGATCGGCCTCACCGTGGTGGTCGGATGAGTGAGTGTCGACCTTGAGCCGTGTTGAGACTCGAGTGTGAGTCGTCTTTAAGTTAGTCTTTACCTTTCTAGTGGACGTTAAGGTTGCGTGTTTAGTTTGCTTCTTTGTATTGTTGAGTGTGCGTGATGTGTTGCGAGCTTGTAGGCTTAAATAAGCACCATACCAAGTTAAATAAAGAATTGTTCAGTTTGGGTATAACCTATCTCCCGCTTTAGAAATTCTTACTTCTCATCTATGCTACATCTACCTTTCCTAACCTAAGAGGCAATCATCGATGGTGAATACTCGAGGAAACAACGGTGCTTCAGAAGTGGATGCGTCGAATGACAATCCCAATGATGGAGGCAGCCTCAACCACCGCCGGTGGACATGCAGAATCTGGAGCATTCCTTGCAAAGCCTGAGACTAAGCGATCACGCACAATGATGCAACAGATGCAAGAGATGACCAATGCAAAGAAGAAACCACAACAATCCCGCAACTCGGAACAATCATGGTGGACCTCGACCTATGTCCAAGCTATCGGATTTTATGAGGACTAGGCCACCAACTTTCTCTCGAAACGTGAACCCTTTGGAAGCCGATGATTGGCTTAGGACCATTGAGAAGAAGTCGCACATCACTCGGTGTGAGGGCAATGAGAAGGTGCTCTACGCCTCATCAACTTGAAGGAACCGCCGAGAATGGTGGGAGAATTATCGTGCGCTCATGGAGCCCCGCAAGAGATAACACAGGAGGAGTTCACTAATGCTTTTCGCGAGATCATGTCCCGGAGGAATGATGGATCTTAAGAAGGAGGAGTTGAGCTTTGAAGCAAGGAGGCCAACCAAGGGCGAATACGAATAAATTCACTCGATTAGCTCGTTATGCCCACGAGGACGTAGCGACGGATAAAGCTAAGCGCCTCGTTTCATGAAGGGATCGAATTCAGATCGCAGTGGGACTGATTACCCACAATTTTCCGGATTTTGGGAGAGCGGTAAATAAGGCTTTAATCCTAGAGGACAAGCGCAAAGAGCTAGGTGAAACCGTAAGCGCTTGATGAACAATCGTGGTGGACGCCCAAACCATCTACGCTTGAGGATGTCACCCAAAGAATTTGCTAGATTTCAACCACCACCGGGAACAAGACATCAACCCCTACACTCGCCTCGCCAATCGAATTTCGCACCCAACAGCAAGGCAACAATGCACCAGAGGAAATCGCAGATGATGCAGTGAAGAGATGCTATACTTGCAATGAGCCAGGCACTTTTCAAATAGGTGTCCACGAAGGAGGCATCACACCGACTCGTTTCAACCTGGGAACAACACCCGCTAAAGCACCAACATCGAGGAAATCGTGCACCAAGCCAGGCCGAGCAACGCCGCATCAATAAAGGCGTGGAAGAATCAACCACATCACCGATGGAGCTCGGGAAGCTACGACGTCAGATCGGGTAAGTTCTTGGTCAACTCGATTACACTTTCTGCTTTGTTTGATTCTCGAGCTTCGCGATTCGCTTGTTTCTCAAAGTTTTGCAACCAAGAATGGATTTAAAGTGGTGAATCTTAAGTGTGTGCTCTTAGTCCAAGCCCCGTGATCCGAGCTTAGATCTAGCCTTGGGTGTTTGGGAGCTAAGTTGTTTATGGATGGGATAGAATTTCTCGCGAATCTTATCTTGATAGATGCGCAATCCTAGACGTCATCCTTGGAATGGATTGGCTGTCCAAGCATAAGGTCGCTTTTAGATTGTGGTCAAGGATCGTGACCTTGGAAGGCCCTAGTGGCAAGAAAGTGGAGTTTCAAGCGACCGCAGATTCGGGGGCGATTAACGGTCAAATGTGAAAGCCATCAAGATGGAAGATGTGCCAAGAGCGAGAATACCGGAGGTATTTCGGAAGATTTGCCAGATTGCCACGGATCGTGATATCGAGTTTGTCATCGAGTTAGCACTGTGTACAAAGACCGATATCAAAGAGACCATATCGGATGCCTACCGACGAGTTAGTAGAAATGAAGAAGCGATTGAGGCGCAAGAGAAAGGTTTCATTAGACCAAGTTCATCGCCGGGAGCCCGGTTTTGTTTGTTCGCAAGAAGGATGGAAGTCTTAGAATGTGCATCGACTCACCGTGCACTTAATGAAGTAACGATCAAGAATAAGTATCCGTTGCCCGTGATCGACGACTTATTTGATCGATTAAGAGGAGCCGGAGTTTTCTCCAAGATAGATCTTCGCTCGAGGATACCATCGATTGAAGATCCGGCGGAGGATGTACCTAAGACGGCGTTTTACGCGATATGGACATTACGAGTTCACGGTCATGTCATTCGGATTGACTAATGCCCCAAAGATATTTCATGAACATGATGAATAAAGTCTTCATGGATTACTTGGACAAGTTTGTTGTAGTCTTCATAGGCGATATCTTGGTTTACTCAAGACGGAGGAAGAGCATGCGAACATCCGAGAATGGTTTTAGGCAGTGCGAGAGCATCAACTATATGCTAAGTTTAGCAAGTGTGAATTTTGGAAGGAGAAAGTTGAATTTCTCGGTCATGTAATGACTACCAAAGGAGTCGCAGATTGATCCCAAAGAAAGTGGACTTGATGTTGCATTGGGAGCCACCAAGTCCATTACTCGGTCGTAGTTTTCGGGAATGGCGGGATATTACCGTCGGTTCATAGAAGGATTCTCGACAATTGCTAAACCCCTTACGCAGCTTGTTAAAGAAAGAGAAGAAGTTTGCATGGGACGAGTGCGAGAAAAGTTTCATGGAATTAAAGAAGTTTAACATGACCCCGTATTAGTGTTGCGGATATGCGAATGGATTTGACATTTATCGCGATGCTTGAAGCGAGGGCTTGGGATGCGTGTTAATGCAAGAAGGCAAAGTCGTTGCTTATGCGTCGAGACAATTAAGACCACATGAAGTGAATTACCCAACGATGATTTGGAGTTAGTCGTAGTGCATGCTTTAAAGATATGGCGTCATTATCTCATAGGAAATAGATGTGAGATATATACGGACCATAAGAGTCAAATACATATTCACTCAATCGACTGAATATGAGACAAATGAAGATGGCTTGAGCTAATTAAGGATTATAATGTAGAATCCATTATCATCCCGAAAAGCCAATGTGGTGGCGGATGCCCGAGTCGAAAAAGCCATAGCGCAAATGCATTGTCAATGGAGGATCAACGAGAATTATGCAAGGAATTTCAGAGGTTAAGATTGGAGGTCGTCTAAGAAGGAATGATAGCTGCTTAGAAGTAAAACCAACATTAGAGGATCAGATTAGAGAAGGTCAACAAGATGACGATAAAATTTCAAAAATCAAGGCTAAAAGGAAGAAGGCCTAGCCATAGATTTCACTGGACGAACAAGGAACTATGTTCTTCAAAGGCCGAATTTGTGTGCGGATAAAAGGAATTAAAACAATTGATTCTTGAGGAAGCATGATTCAAAGTACTCAATTCATCCAGAAGTGCTAAAATGTACCAGATTTGAAGGAGAGATTACGTGGCCAAAAATGAAGCGTGAAGTGGTGAGCATGTTGCATTATGCGGCGTGTGTCGAGAGTAAAGGCTATGCACCAAAGACCATTTGGTTTGTTGCAACCGTTGAAAATTCGGAATGGAAGTGGAGGAAATCGGGATGGATTTTATCACCGGTTTACCTAAGACTCGTAAAGGTTACGATTCCATTTGGGTTATCGTGGATCGTCTAACCAAGGTCGCTCATTTCATCCCAAGAAAGACCACTTACTCCGAGATCGTTTGCGTAACTGCACATGTCGAGGATTGTATGTTTGCATGGAGTGCCAAAGAAGATTGTGTCGCATGAGGTACCCAATTTACCTCAAGGTTTTGGAATAAGTTGCATGAAGCAATGGGAACCCGTCTGAATTTGATCTGACATAAGATATCACCCGGATGGATGGTCGACCGAAAGAGTAAATCGATCTTAGAGGATATGTTGAGAGCTTGTGCCTTAGCTTACGCTACGACATGGGATAAATGTTTGCCATATGCAGAGTTCGCCACAATAATAGTTATCAAGCTAGCCTACAAATGTCACCGCTCGAGGCATTGTATGGACGTGCTTGTCGTACTCCATTGAATTGGAACGAGACAGAGAACGTTTGGTGTTTGGGCGGATATCCTCAAGAAGCGTAAAGTCAAGTAGCAATGATCGAGAGAGAGATTAAAGATAGCACGATCAAGACAGAAAAGCTACGCCGATAATCGTCGTCGAGATTTGAGTTTTGAACCGTAAGATCATGTGTACCTCGTGGTTACCCTCTTAAGGCGTTAAGAGATTTCACGTTAAAGGAAGCTTGCACCAAGATATGTCGGTCCGCTCAAGATTACGAGCCGTCGAGGAGAGGTAGCTTATCGATTAGAGTTGCCTCGACCATTGGCGAGTGCATGATGTATTCCATGTATCGCAGCCTTAAGAAGTGTCTCAGAGTGCCACAGAGCAAGCCGTTGGAGGCAATAGAGTGCAAGAAGATTTGACTTATAAAGAGCAACGATGTAATTTTGGATGTTGTGGAGCGCAAGACCGTAAACAAGTCTATTCGCTTTGCAGAGTTCGATGGAGCAATCATTCGAAAGTGAAGCCACTTGGGAGCGAGAAGAAGAATTGAAGTCGAATTCCGAACCTATTCTCTAGTTAGCCCCGAATCTCGCCGAGATTACATAAGGGGGAGGTTTGTAACATCCCAAAATTTGGCTTAATTAAGTTTTGTTGTTTAAAAGTGCATTTGTGATTTTCTGAATTTATTTGGATTTTTCTCGATTTATTTGAATTAAATGTTATTTTGGGTTTATTGCTTTTTATTCAAAAGTATTTAAATCTGTGCAAAGTCAAAATAAAGTTTTGTCAAAAATATTTTATTTAAGTCCAGAATGTCTCAAAGTATTTTTGAGATTTTTCTTGGAATTTTCCTGATTATTTTATTGCCTAAAACAAATTAAAGGAATTTTTGGAATTAGTTTAATTGGAAAACTGTTAAAAAAATCTTTTGAACAGTGTTGGGCCGAGCCCAACACTGTGCGCTGTAAACCCGCGTCGGTGCGGCCCAGTCAGCCCGCGAAGCCGTCGCGAGGAAACCCTAGATCGGCGACCGTTCATCGCGATCCAGCGGTCCAGAGAGGGCCGCGTGTGTGTGCGCGTTTTAGCCGTCGGATCGGACGCGCGCCGCAGCGTCGCTTGTCGTCTCGATCTGGACTCGGAGTTCATCGCCGTGACGCCGCGGACTCTTTCGCCGTGTGGGCGCGGACGAGGCTATAAAGGAGGGTAGCGCCCGAGGTTCGCAAGCCGCCGCATCTTTTGGGTGGAAAGTTTCGCGAGCAACCAGAGAACATCGCCGCAAGCTCGCCGGAGTTGAAGTCTGCGGCTGCCGAAGTTTTGCTCAAGCACGCGCGCGGTTCGTCGGTTTTCGTCGTGTGGACTCGAGATCTGGACTCACCGGCGCGCAAGCGTCGACTACTCTACTCACCTCGCGGAGACGCGCGCGAAACGCCGCCGCCTTGGTCTTCGTCTTCAAGTCCGGTAAGACCTCACCGTCGCGCCGCCATCGTTGGACGGGAGCTCGGAAGCCGTCGGATCTAGATTGGATGGTCGATGCGTTGCCACGCCGCTCGCGATTGATGACCGTCCGTCGGGTTTCGTCGGATCGATCGAACGCTGGGTTGAGCCAATCGCAGACGGCCACGCGTGTCGGCGCTGGTGCCGAGGCGTCGTGAGCCGAGTCACCGTAAGCCAAGACGAGTTCAGACTCATCCATGCGCCGAGGACGCGTGTCGGCGTGGGATTGGCCGAGACGATCTCGACGTCATGCTTGCGTCATAATTACATTTTCAATTGGAAAAATATTCGATTGGAAATTCCGTGATGATGACGTCATCATGAGGTCACGCTGACGTCATAAATCGATTTTTCAGTATAAAAATAAATCTGTTAATTCGTATTTTCGATTTTTCGATTTGAGATTTATTTCAAACTTCAAAAGGCTATATCTTTTGCATTGTAACTCGAATTGAGTGATTCCAGTTTATAAAAATTTGTAAAATTGAGATCTATTTAATGGTGAATTTTAATTGATTTTTGGAGTTCAATTGCTCTCTGTTTTGGCATTTATTTGCTTTTCTCTTCTGACGCGTAGACGTTGAATTGTGCGACGCTTGGAGGAAGATCAAGCAACCCAAGAGCAAGCTTCAGATCAAGATCAGGACCTATTCCAAGGCAAGTTGTGCTTTGATCATGTTGAACCCATGTTTATAAAATTGCTATGTTTGTTTTACAATATTGCATATATTTCAAATATACAATTGTTTCAAATTAGATTGGGTTTAGCTAAAATACCAGATTGATCTATACCCTACCTTGTCATTATATGCCATGAACCATTGTCACCCTAGATTGGTTTAATATAGTTGATTAATAATTATGATCAACATTGGAGGTTAGACCGTATTAGTTGCTTAGCCATGCCACGTCATCACATGTGTCGTAATCATTGTTAATTAATCTTGATTAACGGAATATGGAACAATGTTATGAACTTGTGTGTCATGTGGGATCACACGACGAGATTGAGTTGTTGTGGCGAGTCATGTCACGCAACGATGTTGAATTGTTGATGGCACGTGGTGCTTGGTAATCAACGGGTGATGATAACTTAGATTGGGGCAAGTGGCAAGGGCGAGGAGGCTAAGGTGGGCCCGATGGGCGATGGTATGTGGAAGTCTTGCCTTGATCACACTAAGGACTTAACCTTGCAAGCCTTTGACTGAGTCAATCATGCAACCACATGTCCGTATGGGCCACCTAATGAGTAATTTGCAAAGTCTTAATTTTGATACTATCGTGGTCGGTGTGAGTTCCCGGTCGAGTGTAATTCACATGGCGCAAGAGGGGGCCCTGGATGTGGTTTCTGAGACCATTGATGTTGAAACCTTAGCGGGTAGTATCGGGTTAAGATAGAGCATTGTAAAGGCTTTGTTATAATCACTCGCCTTGGTGGTGTTTGGTTGTATCATCGTGGGTAAAGTGCATAACCTCTGCAGTGTGAAACTATTCGGATAGCCGTGCTCATGGTATTGAGCAATGCTCGGAATTACTGATTAAGGGTTAGCTTAATTAATTGGACAACTTGGTTGGGATGGCGGAATGCCATGTGGAAGATGGAATTTAACTTAGGATTGGAAACTTGGTTTACTTGAGAAATCTTGAATTTATTTATTATCGTTATTTGTTTTACATCCTTTACAATCTATATATTGATTCGTTCATAAATGCCGCTTATTGCAAAATAGCCATGATAGCCTATCCATTGGAATAAGCCTTGCATATAGATACATGGAATTGCTTACAATAGGTGGCACTACCACCTATTTGGGTTGGTAGTGGCTCGGCCAAGCACTACCACAAAGATGGCGGTAGTGCCACTCCCCTGAGGAACCAACGAATACCCTCTTTGAAATATAACTACCGCTCCTGAGGCCAGTAGTGCCGCCCCCTGGCTGGCAGTACCGCCCTCCTGAGGCCGGTAGTGCCGCTCTGGGCAGACTCAACTCAAATTGCTTCACTTTGAAAATCTAATTCAAATCAAACTCAAACTCAAGCACCTCATGCTTAAACAAAATCAATAACTCATCACTAACAAGGTTAGACCACCACATGGTCTTTCAGTATCGGGTCCATCGAAAGGAAAGCAATCACGCCTGATCCGGTTGCCTACGCTCAAGCCCATTTTATAGTTTTGCAACACATGGCTGTAGTGTCCCTGTATATCAAAGAGCACAAGCACTGGCTAATGCAAGATAATCCAATGCAGCAGGAGTCTTGGATCACGAGACAACACAACCTTCAGTTCAACAAATGGTTGAAGGAACGGCCCATCACTTGGAGCTCGTCAGGTGATCATGATATGCTGACATGGTTGGTAAAAGGGTCAACATTTACAGTTGTCACATGGAAAGGGTACGATTTAAATGGGTACACATTTTACACTAAAGATCAGGATATTAAGAGCACAAACCAGAATAGCGGTGTCCACATTGATGCGTTCTATACTGCTGGGTCGACGAGGAGCTCCTATTATGGGTTCATAAAGGAGATTGGGAGCTCGACTACATACTATTCAAGATCCCCTTATTTCATTGCTGTTGGGTCCACCTCTAGCAGGTGAGGGTTGATAAGTACGGCGTCACTACTATGAACCTCGAACATGTCAGATATCAAGATAAACCATTTGTACTCGCTAACCAAGTTGTGCAAGTCTTCTATGTAACCAATATGTCCAACAAGATGCGCCATGTAGTTCTTTAGGGAAAAAGAAGGATTGTCAGAGTTGAGAACGTAGTAGATGAGGAAGAGTACAATCAATTTGATGAGTTGCCACCTATCAGAAATGCCATCACGGTCCAGAAAGAACAACCTAAGGAAGCTAGCTACACACGCGTCGATCATCATGAAGGGCTAATTTTCATACAAAAGAATAAGAAAGTGGAGTTATGAGGAGGTGTCGTCATGTTTATTTGTCATGTGTGAAATGCTGAATTGGTAAGCAAGTGTATGATTGTGATGAACTTTGCAAAACCTACGGTGCATATCTATATATTGATTGTGATCAATTGCCAACATACTAACCTTTATGATTTTGGCATAAAATAGTCTTGAAATTCTATTGAAAATATTAAGAGCAAATTGTCAGTGTGATCCAGAATGATACATTTTGTAGCTTGTGATCAGATTGAATGAACTGGAAGTTAGTGCATCTAGTCCAAAGGAAACTACAACTGGAGTTTTACTTTTGTTAGTTATACTATAACCATCACAGACAGTTCTAAACTATAACCGTATATGATATAAACATCACAGACAGTTCTATTATAGAACCGTCTGTGGTATGTACACATTACGAACGGTTCTAAGCTATATTACAGAACCGTCTATGATAAGTACACATAACAGACGGTTCTATAATAGAACCGTCTGTGATAACTTTAGTATATATATTCCTAGGGTTAGAACCGCACTCCTCAAACACCCTTGCGCCTCACCACAACACGTGCCCTTTAGCCTCCTCTTGTTCTCGTGCGTCGTCGTCCTCGAGCCCTTGCGCTGTCATCCTCACCATCCTCCTCGAACCCGTGCGCTGCCATCCTCGAGCCCGTGCGCTGTCCTCCCCGAGCCCGTGCGCTGTCCTCCCCGAGCCTATGCATCGTCCTCCCTGAGCTTGTGCACCGCCATCCTGTGCTATGGTAATTTAGGGTTAATTCGCTGAAAACTACACATGTGCTATGGTAATTTCCTGTGGTAATTTAGGGTTAATTTGCTGAAAACTACACATGTGTTATGGTAATTTGATGTGGTAATTTAGGGTTAATTCGCTGAAAACTACAAATGTGTTAATTCGCTAAAAACTACACATGTGCTACCTACCCCGTGTTAATTCGCTGAAAACTACACATGTGCTTTGTAGACCTCTCCAACCTACCCTGTGTTATTCACTGAAAACTACACATGTGCTATGGTAATTTAGGGTTGGCGATAGAAGTTGTGCATAAATGCTTTGTAGACTACTTCTAAATCAACAATCTTTTATGGGAATTGTAGGAGAATGAGAGTAGTAATTTACCCGTTAATGAGCGTGTTTAGTTCGTAGCTCTTCTTTTATTGATTGGTTTATGATTAACTAACACTAACAATGTAGCCGTGGAAAGATAATAAATATTTCTTATTCTTATTTACACTGTAATGTAGTGCTCGTTGATAGTGGATACAGCCTAAAGCCATTTTTTCATGCATATATGCCTTGTATAATGTGGTGCTCATTGATACAACCTAAAGATAATTTTTCATGCATATATGCCTTGTATGTTGTGGTGCTTATTAATACAACCTAAAGCTATTTTTTCATGCATATATGCCTTGTATCATGTTATGTTCATTGAAACGAATAATTTATGACAACATATTTGAATTTATGCATGTATTTAATGTTGCCAATTTTTTATCTATCAAAATATCCTAATTATACTCTTTATTGTTTTGGAAAGGGGCTAGACATTTTAAATGTCTTGTGGACCTTGCATGTTTTCTCGGGTTGTATGTTCAATGATGTATCTGGGTCTTTAAAAGCTTCCTTGAACAATTATAGTAGTAAGTTTGGCCTTGAACTAGATAGTTACTTCCTGTTAATTGAACAATTAGCTAGGTTGAAAAGGCAAAGTGGTCAAAATTCAAAGTTGTCTCTTGGCTAGCTTATTGTTGTGGTTCTGATATGTAGTCTATGTTCACTAGTCTCATATTGTGTCTAAACTTGTTTCGTGTGAATAAGCAAAATTTAGTACTTAATGCTTTATGGTGCATCATTTAGGAAGGTAAGAGTTCAAGGTCTTATTTGCTACAATAATTGTATAACTTATCTAGTGATTAATTGACCTTGGTGTAGTTGAGGTAAGAGATTAATCTCTAGCAGCCCTACACCTTGTGGCGAGGAGGCTGAAGGTCTAACCTTTAGCAGCCCGACACCTGAAAGCACTCTGTCATTCCAAGTACATGCTTAAATAGTCGAACTCTTAAAATGACTGCATGAACTTTGTGTTCTTTTTTTCTTTATCCAGTAGGCCAATGAGTAGTGGATTGAGTTATATCTGATGAACAACTTGAATTTTCAAAATTTTATTCCCTTTTTGTCGATTGGGTTACATATGATGAAGATGATGTCCCCTTAATCCTCGTCACCGAATGGATCTAATGAGCCGAAGATAGGAAAACCAAGACGCGGTCCAAGAGGCATAAATAAAAGGCCCCAGAGCCGATATACCATCACGACGGTCAATCCGCAGGACGGGCCCCCCACCCAACCTCCGAAGGTAGTGAACACATTCCGGAGCTTGTGCGGATATTTGGACGGGAATGGATGTCCATCACCTGTCCATCCTGGAAGTCGCTGACCAATGAGGAGCACAATAACATAGTGACAGAAATTTTTGCATCGTTCGAGATCTCAAAAGACACCATGTGCCTAGTGCGACGATACGCATTGCTAGTGGTCGGTAAAGCGTGGAAGAACGTCAAGAAGGAAAGGAAACCATTATCTAAGTATGGTTTCATTGACGAAGCCGTATGGCAACAATTTGTTGGGATGAAGACGGCAGAAGAATTCGTGTGTCAAAGTGAAGCACTCAAAGCCCTCCAGGCCCAGAACACCACCCCTACAGACTTGGAACCACTGGGTACACGGGTAAGAGTTCGCAATGGAGGAGGAAGGATGAGAAGGCACTTTTGATGGGGGCATCCCACCATTTGCCTCGATCGAATACCCGCATGCCCAAAACTGGCTAAGAGCGAGGTCAAATACCACGTCTTGGGCACCGTGTCATTCAGGAACCCTGCAGACGAGGAAGTGTCCCAACGCCTGATAAGATATCGAACTATATAGTTTGTAATTGCTTTATAATTATAAGTGACATGACATGTGCTCTTGCAGGTCGCGTTGAGTTCAGAATCAAGGCAAGCCTCTTTCTAGCTGGTTAGGGAGAAAGATGTACTATCAACGGCCTTGGGAAGCAAGGAGCACCCTGGTCACATGCGAGGCTTGAGTGTTTTCGTCCCCTGGAAAACGGGATTCCCACAAGACTCCGATACGTACTGGAGTAGGAAAAGAGCCAAATCCGAGCGAGAGGAACAGCTAGTAGCTTCCATTAAGGAAGAGCTTAAGGAACAGGTTGAGGCAGGGCTGAAAGCACAATTTGATGAAAAGCTAAGAAGCCTTGAGGAAAGGTGGGAGCTAAGGGTGGTTGCAGACAAAAATTTGATGAAAAGCTGAGAAGCCTTGAGGAAAGGTGGGAGCTAAGGGTGGTTGCGAACAAACTCACACAGACCGCACAAGCCCCAAAAGCACCGACGCAGATCAGCCCCACTAACCGACAGAGCAGCTACGCGTTCACCCTAAGATAGACATACAAGACGACATATTTGCCGTCAATGACATGCAAATAATACATATGTCTGGAATGTTCCATAGATAGAATCTATTGGACGTCTTAGCTAATTGTGTACCATTATGTAGGATTCCACACTGTGCAAGCTCCAAGTAAGGCTTGCTGATAGCCCTCTTACCCTGCAGGCTAGTTGGGGGCACGTGTGTCCAACCAGTGAAGGGACAATTGTTCATGATCGCTCGGTAGCACCGGGTTACACGAAGGTCACTGTGGACTACGTGAATGAATATTTCATGTCCGTCCCGCTGGAGATGCCCCCAAAGACGAGATCATGACACTAGGGGATGTCATTGACACATTCATCCAGTGGCATAAGAGGGACATCTTCATCGACGACCGTCCTCCAGCACTGGAGCAACATGCAGAACATGATCCACCTGCTGCGGCGGAGCTACTAGTGCTATTGGAGTCACCAGCTGCAACGAAGCGGCCCACCACATTGGCTATCGTGCCCAGAGCATCAGTGCAGGCCTATACAACACTTTGTGCCCACCCCTCTCCTGTGAAGGCAACCAAAAGTGGAAAGGGAGATAAGGGGAAATCCATGCAGATCACATAGGACCAGGAATATGAATATGCCATGTTGGTCCGAAAATTCAAACTAGGAGAGCCTTTAGTAATGAAAGAGGTCCTACAAGAACTTTCAACAGAATCCATTAGATTGCATGATTGATACATGGAACAAGCAAAAAATCTGGTGGCAACACGCATAACGAGTATCATGATCAGCTTCAATCACGAGCATCTTTTCAACCAATCGTCGAGGGGCTTCTTCACAGTCGACTTCAACGACTTGTTCAATCTCTTCAACCTCAACGCCATTGATGCCGTGCTCATGAGATGCTGAACATTGTAAGTGTGTGCAATCATGATCTATACATTCGTGTAATACCGATAAATATCATATAACTCCTTGCTTTTGTGTATATAGATACACGATGCTTCAAGCGACAAGGAACAAAGAACGGTGGGTCTCCTCGACCCACACATAGTCTCGAGGCAAACAATGAACAAAAATTCTCGTTACGTCGAGGATTACATGATAGAGGCATCGTTGGCTCAACACGATGCAGAGTACATACTTCTACCCTACAACATGTCATAAGTGTTGCACTACCTGCTATACTTTGATTTGTACTTTACATGCGACTAAAAGTTAGGTTGATTAATCATGGCGACATTCCTGTGTAGGTTTTATTGGGTTCTAATTGTATTTGAACCAAGAAAAAACTAGGTTAGCTACGTTGATTCCTTACGTAAGGGTAGCCACGACTTGAGGCCTATCAGAAGACTATTCGATTGGTAATCATGTTTTCTCTATAAATAACTCTCCTGAAGCTCATGCAATGGCTAAGGCTAACTTTTTTGGAATTACATGGGGCGTTCAAAGTGTATAGACTTTGTGGAGGGCCACACAAGCATGCGTCGAAGCTGAAACATGATTTTGCCTCTTCAGTAGCCGCTAGTACACAATAATCCTATATCACTCCATAATAATGCCCTTGGAACTAACCAATTCTATTTTCGCAATGCGCCCTGCAGGGATAGGAAAATAACCTATGTGCCTTATACGTTAGCCATAACATGCGAACCCTCGTTGGTACAAAGAAGATCAGCGATGCAACTATGTTGAAAAAGGCCCATCTGGAGGCAATTCAAGAACACCCTCTGACTTCTTGATGCATGAGGTCATATATCCAAAAGGCACATTCCGCGCTGCCTAATTTGTAAAACTTGAGCATTCTATTGGTTAATTTGTGAAACTTGTTTGAATTTGTAAATTGTAATTGCGCATTCCAGTGGTTAATATAATATTTGAGATGATTTCTAAAATGGTTGTGTAATCTGTGATATAATCAGCTTCTCATCCATTGGTTAATATAACATTTGAGTTGATTTCTGAAATGGTTGTGTAATCAGTGATATATTAATCAGCTTTAGATCTATCGGTGAATATAACAATTGAGTTGATTTCTAAAGTGTTATGTAATATTTGATATAATTAGCTTGTGATGTGTGTAATCTGCTTGTTTCAGATGGCGTGGCTAGCATTTTCTAATGCTAGCCATTAAATAGAAAAATATTTAGCAATAAAAATTAATATCATAGACGGTTCCATATAAGGAGCCGTCTGTGATGTGGCTCACATCATAGATGGTTCTAGTGAAGAACTGTCTATGATGAGAGTTTCGTAGATGGTTCAAGAACCGTCTGTGATTCACCGTTGTCATCATTGACACATGTTTACAGACGGTTCACAAAACCGTCTGTGATGATGTTTTAGAACCGTTTGTGATAACTTTTTCTGTAGTAGTGTCTTTTGTTTCTTGTTCACAAGTCAAATGCACTATCATCCCCCCTGATGTAAATTTGATAGACCATATGGTGGTCTATCCATGTTTGTGATGAGTAATTGACTGTGTTTTAAGCCTATGGTTCTCATGTTTGAATTTGATTTGAGCTTGCTTTGTCTTCGAGCAATTTGGTTTGTGTGGCGTTTGTGACCTCTAGGGTGGTCGTTTCCTAAAGAGGTCGTTCCCTAGAGAGGTCCTTCCTAGAGTGCTCGTGGCCTTTGTGACCTCTAGAGTGGTCGTTCCCTAGAGAGGTCGTACCTAGAGTGGTCTTGACCACTATGGGACTACGGGAGTGGTCTAGACCCCCTTAGGACCTCTATAGGACTACGGTGGAATTGGTCTAGACCCCTAAGTACCTCCATAGGAGTGGTCGTGACCATTGTAAGAGTAGTCATGACCATTGTAAGAGTGGTCTAGACCACTGTGGGAGTGATCTAGACCTCTATAGGAGTAGTCATTACCACTGTAAGAGTGGTCTAGAACTCTAAGGACCACTATAGGAGTGGTCGTGAGCACTGTAAGAGTGATCTAGACCACAGTGGAATTGGTCTAGACCCCTAAGTACCTCCATAGGAGTGATCGTGACCATTGTAAGAGTGGTCATGACCATTGTAAGAGTGGTCTAGACCACTGTGGGAGTGATCTAAACCTCTATAGGAGTAGTCATTACCACTGTAAGAGTGGTCTAGAACTCTAAAGACTACTATAGGAGTGGTCGTGACCACCGTAGGAGTGGTCATGAGCCTTGTAGACCTCTCAGGAAGTGGTCATGATCACTGTGGGAGTGATCATGACCTCTCTAGGAGTGGTCGTGAGCCTTGTAGACTTCTCAAGGAGTGGTTGTAAACACCTGGGGAGTGGTAGTAACCTCTCAATGAGTGGTCTTGAGTGGTCTAGATCTCTGTAGGAATGATCATGACCACCTACGGAGTGGTTGTGACCTCTCAGTAAGTGATCTAAACATATCTAAAGTGGTCATGGACAATAATGGTTATGGACTAAGTTGATTACAGACTATATGATCCAAGGTGGGGTCTTCTGATATGATTTTGAACATTGCTATGTGATGGTTTTCTTGTCTGTGTTGATTGCAAGACTTTGGTACTAGGTCACTGTGAGGCAGAGGAGACTGGGACTAGGCTAGGAGAGCTAGGTTCTAGAACGGTCAAGGGATGCCAGAAGATGACTGATGCTGGGAAGTGGTTGCGAGCCAAGAAGACAAAGAACTAAAGTAATGGATGTGGCAGGCAACAGCGTGGACCGGAACTAGGCTCAGGGAGGAGTCTAGGTCCAGACCGGTCAAGAAAGCTAAAGCTTTCATGCTAAAGGGTATGGTTAAAACCCATGATGTTATTGGGTTTTGGGTTAGCCCATGTATAAGAGTGAGTGAATCTGCACCCTTGATGAGGTTTCTTGAGGTTCAAGAAGATCATATAAGGGTGGAGATTACTCTCAGAGTGCTATAAATAGAGGGGGAGGGGGTCTCTCCCTGTGTGTGTCTTGTGAAGGATTTTGGTATCCTGATGCTCTTTGAGCTTTTGCCCACCTTGGTGTGAGGCTTCGTAAACCGTCCTTCCAAGAAAATAAAAATAGTTCTAGCGTAAGAATTTTGTTCATGTTTGTTCTTACATTCGAGTTCTTGCATTGCTTTGTTTGCAATCATCTCCTTCTATACTCTCTTGGTTCTTTTCGATCCTTCTTGTTTGATCTTGAGCCAAGGATGAGTGATTGATGGATGGTGTAATTTTGGAATACATATCAATCATCTAGGCTCTCAGCAACTCCTTTATCTAATTTCTTGATCATAAACCAATCTACTCAATAGATCATGTTCTCTTTGTTTTGAGAATTGATCGGGCCTTGATCTAGCTTGCTAGGACATGTGGGAGTTGATCCAAGATCACGTTGATAATTAATACCCCATGAACAAGAACAGATCAAGATTCTCAGCCGATCAAAGGCTATCTCTTTTCTTGTTTTTGAGATCATGTTGTTTTTACTGTTTATCTGAGAGCATTGGATATCTATCCAATACTATTCTGGCTGGGCACTTTGGTTGGTGCTTTAGGAAAAGTGACTAGAATAGTCTTTTGTCCAGTACTGGATTTATTGTTCCTTTTTGTTGGCTTTACAGAAGAGAGGTTTGGATACTTTTGGAGGGGAAGTTTTTATTTCGCTCCTATTTACCCCCTCCCCTCTAGTCACCATTCCGGTCCTTCAATTGGTATCAAAGCCGGTTCTGCTCTTTCTAGATCTTGACCGGTCTCAAGAGCCATGGCGACTGACAAATATTCTACCAAGCCTCTAATTTTCTCTGGAATTGATTACCCTTTTTGGAAGTCTAGAATGGAGTCATACATCGTTGCCCAAGGATTTTCTATTTGGTAGAAGGTGAAGCTCCTTTACGACGTTCCTGCCAATGAGAACATCAATGCCAAAAATATGGCTGACGTTGAGGCAAATGCAAAGGCATGGAACATCCTCATACAGGGGCTAAGCCATAGTGAGTATGACAAGATCTCCCACTTGTGATCTGCTCACCAGATTTGGGTTACTCTTAGTGCTTACCATAAGGGCACTCACCAAAATCAAGACGATGAGGCAAAGTCAATACAAGCGTGCCTACAACAAATTTGAGAAGCACACTGGGAATTTCTTGGATGAGTGTTTTGGTCATTTTGCCAAGATCTTGAGTGATCTCTGAGCTATTGGTACCATATACCCTGACTCAAAGAATGCTCATCATTTTCTAACCGCACTTGATCTGTCCATTTGGGAGATGAAGGTGACATCCATCAAGGACACCACTAACTTATCGACATTCACTCTTGATGGGCTATACTCACAGCTCAAGACTCATGAGATCGATGTTGTCTCTCGAAAGACAAAGTCATAGTCGATGGTCTTATTCACCGATCCCGTTCCTGAGGCTTCCATGGGTTTCTCCCTCTCCGCTCTTTGTGATTTGAGTGATGAGCAGCTGGAGAGGATTCCTAAGAATGATCTTGCTTTACTGGCTAGAAGGTTCTCTCACATCTACAAGAGGGTGAGGGAAAGGAAGAGAGGTGGTCTCATCACTTGCTTCGAGTGTGGTGGCCCCAACCACATTCAAGCAATCTACCCCAAGCTGGAGAAGGGCAAAAAACAACTACGATAGTGCTAGAAAGAATGACTATAATGATAAGAACTACAACAAGAAGGCTCCAGCTCGGGACCCCACACGCGAGAAGAAGCACCGCAACTTCACCAAGAATAAGAAGCTCTTCCACCGTGTCCTTGTTGTCCTCGATTATGTTTCCCTCTCCGACGTCGAGACTTGAAGCGATGATGGAGAGGATGATCCGCAAGAGAAGACGAAGGCGAAGGACGGCGATGACTTCACCGGCATGTGCTTCATGGTCGATGAGAACAGCATCATCGACATCGAGCTCTACAACGAGTAAGACGAGGTACCTTCCTACGATGATCTAAATGATGCATTCTATAAGCTAGAAAGATTTCATGCTAGAGCTAAAGCTAGGTGTTCGGAGCTAGATAAGAAGATAGATGACATGTTACGGGAGAGAGCTTCACTTAGATCTACCACCTCCCATGATACTGATGATTGTATTCTCTATGATGTCTTGCTTGTGGAGCTTGAGAACCTAAGGACAATACATGTTAGTGTGCTTGCTGAATTAGAACTCTTAAGGAGAAGAATGCTAGTAGTAATGCTCCTGTTACTCCCGTTGATACTAGCTTTCTTCATACTCACACTAGCCCCTCTTGTGATAACTGCCCAAAACTCATAGCTGAAATTGATGCCATGAGCTCATACCTTAAGAATCTTACTACTAGTAATGATGAACTTGCATTGCATGCTTCGAAGGACCTAGTTAGCTCATGTGAGGACTGTAGGAACTTAAACTTGAGTGTGTTGAACTTGCTAAGGACCTACTAGCTAAATCACGAGAAGCTTGTTTGAGATGTGCTAAGATTGAAGGGGATTTGGGTAGAGTTCATACTGAGCTTAGGAAGAAGATAGATGCCTAGACCACTAGGATTAGGAATGCCAAGTGCGTTTTTTGTGAGACCCTCAAGATTGAAGCAGCCATTCATAGGAAGAGATATGCACGTGTTGTTTGCTCTTCTTCTCTCGGATCTTTATCATCACCTTCCCCTATTCTTCCAGTGCCTCTCCCTTTTAGGAGTGCCAATACCTTATGAGCATTCTTGAGAAGTTTGTTGAGGCAAAAAGAAGCTCAATCTTATTCTAGATCAGTCCAAGTTTAGCTTATTCAATCAAGGTCTAGGATTTAACTACCTGAAGCACACTCGGGCACATCCTCCTACCATTGTACGTGGCTCTAAGAGTGGAGAGATTGTGATAGCTCTCAGAGAGAGCATCATTGTGTTTCAGTCAGTTGGGGTTGCCCATAGGGTCTTTGATGAGAAGGTTTCTCCTCCTGCTGCTTCTGCCTCTAGTAAGGCGAAGTATTTTTTGCACCTTCCGTCAGAAGGCTGGACACTTGGCCGAGTTTATGCGTGCCAAGATAGTACGGCATGAGCATGGTCATGAACTTAGGGTTATTTAGGGTCATCCCCAGACCCAGAGTGCTCCAAAGGCACCCACGGCTCCTATGTAGGGTAGGATGTTTCCTATTTTGAGCAGCATCTGGAACTTGATCTTCAGGCTGTTTATTCTAGTTTTCATTGTGGAGTTGTTCGTGGTTAGTCTTTCCACTGTCCTCTTGATATTCCTCGGTCTTCCCATAGAGGTAGATATCAGCGGCGTGAGGTTTTTCATGGTAGGAGATTTGGATAGTGTTACTGGGATGGTCTGGCCTTTCCACGACAACGGGACAACCCAGTTCTAGCTCTCAGATCATCTGCCGGTGTTGTTTCTGGATTTGTGAGGTTTGAGCCATGGAGACACACTAGAGTCCAGTCTTTTGTTCCTATGACTAGCACTTCTGCTAGTCGTGTGATTCAGTATTGGGTTCCCAGATCTGCACTTATTTACCCCAGTATTGATTCATCAACCTCTCACTTTCACTGATTCAGGTGCGTAGGGCTGGGAAGGGAGAAGATTTGCTTGTAGACTCCGCCTGTTCTCGCCACATGACCGGAGACTCCCGTTGGTTCTCTTCCTTAGCCTGTGCCCCAGGTGATGATATTATCACTTTTGGGGATGCTTCTTTAGGTCGCGTCATTGCAAAAGGCTCTGTGTGTATTAATGAAAAATTATTTCTTAAGGATGTTGCCTTGGTTAGTAAGATGCAGTATAATTTGTTTTCTGTTTCTCAGCTTATCAGTGACGATTTTGAGGTAAGCTTTAAGCGTAATGCCTGTAGAATTCTTGATTCTTCTGGAGGGTAGATTTGTGGGATTTCTAGGTTTCAGAGAGTCTTTCGTGTTGTTTTTGCTGATTCTTCTAGTGATTCTCTTTGTTTCCTAGTTGCCTCAGAGTCCCGTGATCTCTCCTTCTGGCATAGGAGACTTGGTCATATTAGATTTGATCATTTGACCTGAGTTAGCAACCATGATCTTATTCGTGGTTTGCCCAAACTCAAGATGATCAAAGACTTAGTTTGCTCTCCTTGCTAACATGGCAAGATGGTTGCTACTTCTCATCCTCTAGTCACCATGGTGATAACTGATGCACTAGGATTACTTTTGCATATGGACATTGTTGGTTCAGCTAGAATGCAGTCAGCAGGTGGAAAGTGGTATATTTTTGTTGTTGTTGATAATTTTTCAAGGTATTCTTGGGTGTTCTTCATGGCCTCGAAGGATGAGTCTTTTACCTATTTTAGGGGTTTGATCTGTAAGTTGTCTATTGAGCTCCTAGGTGCCTTATGAGCTATATGCAGTGACAATGGCACTGAGTTCAAGAATACCTACTTTGAGAGTTTCTATGAGGAGTCAGGTATTGAGCGTCAATTCTCCTATCCATATGTCCCTCAGCAAAATAGCGTACTGAAAAGGAAGACCAGGACCTTAGTTGAAATGGCCAGGATAATGCTAGATGAGTACAGTACTTCTAGGAAGTTTTGGGCTCAGGCGATAGCTACTGCTTGTCATGTGTCTAATTGAGTATTCTTGAGAGCACATTTGCACTGCACTTCATATGAATTGAGATATGGGTGAAAGCCCAGTGTTTCACATTTTCATATTTTTTATTGCAAGTGTTTCATTTTGAAGTCTGGGATCCTAGATAAGTTAGAGTCACGTTCTTCTGATAGTATCTTTTTAGGTTACTCGACTTCTCGTACTAATTGGGTATGGAGTTGTGAGGCCAATTGGATTATAGATTCATGTGAGGTGACCTTCGATGAGGCTAGTCCAGGAGTTAGATCCGATATATTATGTTCCTTTTCTCTCTCCAAGACCATATTTGTAGAGGATGAGAATGATGAAGATTATGGTGCTGCACCTGATCCAGTGCCCTCTACACCTGAGGTGCCTCCTATTTCCATCTTTGCACCTCAGGGAGACTAGCCCTTACCTTCAAACTCTCTTACAGCTAGTGCCTCTGCTCCTACCTCCTCTGTTCATGAGGTAGATGTCACTTCTATTTCTGGTCCTCCCCGCCACATTCAGTGACGTCATCCATATGTTCAGATGATAGGTGACCTGTTTGAGCGTGTCACGCGCTCAAAGTCAGGCTTATCTCTTTTCTGTCTTCACTCTACCTTTGTTGCCTCCTTTGAGCCAAAGGATATTTCTCATGCATTGTCAGATGAGTCTTGGATCAATGCTATGTATGAGGAACTGAAAACTTTGAGACGAACAAGGTCTGACAGCTTGTTGAGCCTCCTTCTAGTCATAATATCATTGGAACCAAGTGAGTGTTCAAGAACAAGCAAAGTGAAGATGGGGTGGTCATTAGGAACAAGGCTAGACTAGTCGCTTAGGGGTTCACTCAGGTTGAGGCTCTTGACTTTGAGGAAACTTTTGCCCCTGTAGCTAGACTAGAGGCTATCTAGATCCTGCTTGCATTCTCTACATCCAAGGGCTTCAAGCTTTATCATATGCATGTCAAGAGTGCATTTCTCAATGGGTACATTAAGGAAGAGGTTTATGTAAGGCAGCCTCCAGGATTCAAGAACCCTAAGTACCCAAACCATATCTATAAATTTTCCAAGGCTTTGTATGAACTTAAGCAGGTCCCTATAGCTTGGTATGAGAGCCTTAAGTCCTACCTTCTTAGTCATGGTTTTGAGATGGGTAAATTAGATAAGACATTGTTCGTTAGACAAGTAGACTCAGATTTTCTCTTTGTCCAGATTTATGTGGATGAAATTATCTCTTGTGGATCCTCCCATGCTCTTGTCTCACAGTTTTTCAGATGTGATGAGCATAGAGTTTGAGATGAGCATGGTAGAAAAGTTGAGCTACTTTCTCGGCTTCCAGATCAAGCAGACTCGGGAGGGTACTTTTTTGCATCAAGGCAAGTATTTTTGAGACCTCCTGAGATGCTTTAACATATCTAATGGGAAGCCGGTGATGACTCCTATGGCCACCATGGCTATTTTTAAGCCTGATGAGGATGGTGAGCCAGTTGATCAGAAAGAGTTCAAGAGTATAATCGGTTCACTCCTGTACCTCACTGCCTTGAGGCCGGACATACACTTCGCAGTATGTTTGTGTGCTTGATTTCAGGCCTCCCCTCGTGCCTCTCACCGCCAAGTGGTGAAGCGCATTTTCAGGTAACTTCGAGCTACTATTGACTATGCTATTTGGTACTCTTCCTTTTCTTGTTTATCCATTAGGGCCTTTTCAGATGCGGATTTTGCTAGTTGTAGGATAGATTAAAGAGCACTTCTGGCACTTGCTAATTCATTGGCAATTCTTGTTGGGGAACGGGTAGGGTACTCTAGCGTAAAATCAAAATTTTCTACCATGTAACCAATAAACCACTCAAGTTATAGATCACAAAATTACCACTAGATGCGCAGAACTGTAGCAGAAGTAGAGTCAATGTAGCGCAGTGGTGCAGATGTAGTTGTAATAGCCTCGCGCCTTCTCCAACAACTCCTTGTGACCGTCGTAGGTTGCAGATCATCCTAGTGTTGAAGCTTCACAGCAACACCTTCAAGGTATCCACATATACAGGGCAGAAACACCACACGCCAAAGTGCTAGCGCCGGCTGCGCGGTTCTGGGTGGAGGAAGGTGGCGGCTAGGGTTTCGAGAATTTTGAATTTCTACTGTGTCTCTTGACCCTAAAGCTAGCACTCCCTCCCTTTAAATAGATGCCCCATAATTGGCTCTACATTAGAGGCCCATTAGAAACTTAAAACCCATCAGAATTTGGTTCACCATCCGAATTAAGTCCCAACCTTTTAATCATGCGACCCTATAGGTTCACGTATACCTAGACATGGCTCAAGTACTCTTACTCGACCATTAATCGGTAGTGCTCCCTAGCAAGACGTGCTGACTCCCGAGTATATGTAAAGATCATATCGGATGAACCTAAACAATGCTTAGTTATATGCATTTCCATTTGCCTCATGATATCGGTCGAACTCAAGGTGAGTACATGCCATCCTTGTTTAGTTATCTCGACCACTCTTCCTCAATCACATGCCTCGGAATCCCCAACTACGATGAACTCTTTAACCACGAGTAGCATAGTCATGCATTTCTGGAATCCAACCAATCGAGAGGGCTGGAGATATCTCTCTTGTTGAATGGAGGGGAAAATCCCATCTTGATCAACCATGCTTTGCAGCATGCTTCATGAAAAACCCCAAAGCCACCTTTATAACTACCCAGTTATGGAGTAGCGTTTGGCAACCCTTAAGTAAGTCATTACACATCTCGAGTACATGCGTCAACCTCAAGTCTAAGGATATAGCATACATATTGTATATGAGACCAACTGATGACAAGAAGATTACAACGTTCTCGCAGTGTCTCAATGTGGGTCGATCCAACTCCATGTTCTCTAATATGTGTCCATATTATTCGTTTGATATCTCCATATCTATGACCCGTGAAACATGGTCATCAACCAATACATATGCTAGCCTATTCATATGTGTCCTCATATGTTTATCGACTAGGGATCACTTTAGAATAATAATCACCAAGTCAAATATAGAGTTTCACAAACAAGTCACATACTTGCTAATAAATAATAATGACAATATTCAAGGAACAAAATAATTAATCATGAACATAAGGAAATATAATCATATCTATGATTGCCTTTGGGCATATCTCCAACACTTCTCTTGTTTTTTAGTCATCTAAAAAGTAGCCCAGAGTTGCATAGTCTACTGCAGAGGCTGAAATATGGCTTCAGCCAGTTTGCTTCAGTCAGGTACTCTAGATGAAATCGACCCTGTAGGGCTTTGGGTTAACCATAGACAGTGTTCCACTTTTTCATGATAACACTTCTGCTATTCACATTGCCAAGAACCCAGTGTAGCACTCCAAGACCAAGCATATTGATGTTAGATATCACTTCTGTAAGATCATGTGCTGAAAAATTGGCTTAGTGATGAAATTGGCATTGCAAAGTGGTTGTGCTCATGGCATGTGTGGTGCTTTTGCATATCTCGTTTTGGATGTTTACTTGATATGCTTGTGATAGCATGGTAATGGTTTTGCTTTATGCAATGCGCTCGTGTGAGTGGTTGCATGGATTGATGTTGAGTCAAGTCGTGGACTTGTGCTCGGAGTTGTTTCTTGTTTACTCATGTGCAGTGTTGCTTGAGGCTTAACGTGGTCGATGACGGACCGGAACTAGGTTCATGGAGGAACCGAGGTTCGGGACTAGGTTCGAGGAGGAACCGAGGTCTTAGTGGTCAAGGATGTCATGCGGGACGTTCGGGCTGCCAGAGAACGGTGCACATAGAGGTCTGGTTAGTCACGAGTCGCGGCAGTGGGCCGTCCGCGTGCAGTTGTAATTGATTGGGGCAGTTTGCATGTATTGGGCTATGTTGGGCCAGATGGATATGCATGCGAACTGTTGCTCATTATAAATAGGAGAGGGTTGTCTCCTGTTTAGATGAGAGAGCTAGGTTTTAGGGTTTGTACTCTTTTGTTTGGAGTACTCTAACCAAATTAGACAAAAAGAAATAAAATCAATTTCTTCTTGCGCCTGGAGTTCCTTGCAGCGAGCAGACGAGAAGCGAAGGAAAATCGCGAGGCTACATAAACATCCACGCATGGTGATTCGCTTTTTGCTACTGTTCATGCGCGTTACTCGTTCATACGACCGCTTCGGTTTCGGTTTGTTCGTGCGTGGTTTGCTACAAGATTCGAATTTTTAGTTTGGTCGCTTTCGGTTTGATTTAGTAGATTGATTCATTGTCTCTCTTGATTTAACGTGTTTAATCTTGATTTGATCCATCCAAAACTTTCTAGAGTATCAACTTAGAGTTCCTGAAAGTTTCGTTGGTTAATCTTTTGTAGATTGTGATTAATCACGAAATTAGGGTTTGGTCAATTCTCGTCATAATCTATCACAGCATGCTTGCGAGTTTAATAACTTTTGATCTGTATGTCCGATCGAGCTGATTCTTTTTGTTAGATTCGTATTGGAATCTAGTTTCTACAGTTAAAATTTCAGGTCAATCCGACGGTTGGATCTCCGGTATTAGCGATTTACTGAATGCATCTACTCTGTTTTGTTGAATACGAAGCAATTATTTGAGTCCGAATTGGGGTGAATTTTTAGTAGATCAAAATTTTAGTTTTAGCTTCGCGCAATCATTCACCCCCTCTCGATTGCTAGTTTAGTGTATATCGATCCTACAAGTGGTATCGAGCACGGTTTTCTAATTTATCTTAATCGGTGATTAGATCAATGGATCGTTATTCGACAAAACCGTGTGTGTTCGATGGTGTTGATTTTCAGTTTTGGAAGGCCAAGATGGAGGCGTACATCCAAGCGCAGGGCTTCGCAATTTGGGAGAAGGTTTACAAGCCGCACGAAGTTCCCGAGAACGACAACGCCAACGACGCCAATCGCGCACATGTTGAAGCAAAAAAGAAGGCGCGCAACTTGATCATCCGGGGCTTGGGGCGAGCGACTTGATCGAGTAGTTCATCTTCGATCCGCATATGAGGTATGGAAATCTCTTTGTGACTATCATGAGGATCAAACATCACAAAGAGGTTCGCCAAGATATTTACAAAAAGAATATATGCGTTTGAGATGAAACACCGTGAGTCTGTAGATGACTTCTTTGCACGCTTTAATAAAATTCTTAGCAATTTACGTCTTTGTTGGGGTTAGCTATGACGATCTTGCTAATGCTAGACAATTGCTTGGTGCATTAGACATGTCTATTTGGGAGATGAAAGTTACATCCATTAGAGAATCAACTGTCATGAGTACACTTACTTTAGATGTTCTTTTCTAAATTAAAAACTCATGAATTGGATGTTCTTGCTAGGAAGAATGATCACAAATCAATTGCTTTGACCTCCCAATCTAGCATGTCTCATAATAATGCTTCTTCAAGTTTTGCTTTGTCTTTCTTATCTTCACTAACCAATGAACAGATTGAGGAATTTCCTAAGAAGACTTGGCATCACTCTCTTCTCGCTTTAATAAAGCTTTGCGAATGTGAGAATGAGGAAGAGAGTTGATGGTGGCCCTCCAAGATGCTATCGGTGTGGTGATCTCAACCACATTCGTCCAAATTGTCCTAAACTTGCGGGTAAATCATCGAAGGAGGAGAAAGAGACAAAGTACAAGCGCCCATTCAATGACAAGAAGAAAAGGAGCTTCCTAAATAGCAAAGTTGTGCATCGAGTTCTTTCAAAGACTTGAACAAGTCAACTTGAGTGATGTAGACTCAAAGCAAAGTGATGAAGATACAATATCCAAAGGTAAGACGAGACAAGACTTGACGAGCTTGTGTCTCATGGCAAGTATGGACAGCTCAACCGAAGATGAACTTGACAGTGAGGGAAACGAGGTAAATCCTTCTTACGATGAGCTTTCAGATGCTGTTGTTCGTCTTGGTACGCTTTTAGAGAAAAGAAACAAGAAAATTAAGAAACATGATGTTTTGATTGAATCTTTGAATGCTGAAATTGCTAGACTTAAATCCTTGATTCCTGATGATGATGCTTGCAAATCATGTGACTTAATTTATTCCGAGCTTACTTCACTAAGAAATGTTCATGCTTCAACTCTCGATAAGCTTAGAGATGAAATTGAGAAGAATGAGAAACTTGTTGCTTTGAATTGCAAACAAATTAAAGATGCTAGTTCCTCTACTTCTAATTTGGATGAATCAACTTCTTGTTCTAAATGTTCAATTCTTGAATTGAAGTTGCATGATGCTAATGCTAGAGTTTCTCAAATGACAAATGATTTGCTCACGAATGAGGTTCTTTCATGCTCAACTTGTTGCAACCAAAAAGGAAAAGTGGACGTTTCTTGTAATAATTGTTTAACTCTTTCTCGAAAGGTTGATTACTTGGAAAATCTTTAGAACGTTTCACTAAAGGAAAGAAAAACCTAAACATGATTTTGGATCAATCAAGGGTTAGCATTCATAACAAAGGTTTAGGTTTTGATTCTTATACTCATCATAAATCACATGCTCCCATCTGTTGTTAAGGCTCTTGAAAGTGAAAATTTTGAAATTGTCAATGAGCCTAAGAAAACTGCTTTTAAGTCTCATTGAATTTTATCTTCTACTATAATGAATGCAAATGTTGCTTCCACTTCTAAAGCTAAACATCGTGTTAAGTACACTTGCACTCATTGTGGTAGAGATGGACACTTAGTAGATTTTTGCTTTAGACTAGCCAAACAACAAAAGAAAGAAAATGCTAAGGCTAGGTCTAATTTAGACATGTGCACGCTTTACTCCTCATTATGTGCCTAGGGTGATGCAAACACCTTTTGTTGCTAGAAACACGAGAAAGGGCAAATTTGATTTTGTGCATAAGAATACTCGTGTTGTGCCTACTACTATGTGTCGTGTGTCTCAAGATCGATCCCTAAATGCTTTATTTCTAACCCTAGTACCGAGGCCTCGACATCTTCTAGTGCTATGTAGGTTTTTGGATGCGGGTTGGAGAAGAAGCTTAGTGGATCTTGGTCTTTTGTAAGATGTGATCAAGACTTGGATGGTTCTCACCTTTGAGATGGCCTTCAAGAGGCATGTGCGATAATTCTTCACCTACTTTGTGAGCTATTTTATACACTCATATCTTTTACATTCACAGATATCTAATTGTGGTATGAGATGAGATGTTTGCTTATATGCTCATATGTATCCTGGCATGTTCAATTATGTTATATCTTAAATCATGCCTTTTCATGTTCAGATTTATTTATCATGATTCATACTTATGCTTAATCGAACATACCGTGATAACTCAAACACATGTATATCATCACCTCTCTTTTGATTTCATTGGTTATTTGTTTGAGGGGAGTTAATGGACTTTTGGTGAAAATTTATTTCGTTTGCCTAGTGAGAGGACTGTTCTTTTAGACTTTTGTTTATAAAATTAATCCCACTGGGTGACAATTTTGAAGAAAGTTTTAAGATGTTGTTTTGAGGGGAGTTTGTGAAAACTTTGTAAAATTTTGTTAACATACTTTTATTTTGTGTGTTTCAGTAAATGAAAAACAAAAAAATGAAAACAATGAAAAGTAATGAGCATTATATATCATACATATATGTCATTTGAAGCCATGTTTATGCTACAAGGTCATTGCAACTTCATGTTTATGCATATATGGTGTAGTTTATGTCATGACTATTTAATTGGAATGACAACTTGAATTAAATCTTGTCATGGTTGAACCTTCTTGGCTATCTTGATTCTGCTCAAAAGTGCTAAATATGAAATTTATCAAAATTAAGTGCTAAAGCTCAAAGAGTGATTGTTGGTAAATGCAAGATCAAGGTTATGTACTATCGCACTTCTTCTTTTTAGACCGCTTATCATTGCACTTTGATATGAACTTGGAAGAGGTTGTGTATGACCAAACTATGAAACCTTAAGCTTATGAAATGAGGCTTGCATAGTTGAAAAGTAAGGTGATGGTGCATATAATTCCTTGTAATTGTTATTGTTGCAATCAATCAATGAATCAGTTTTTCAAGTATCAATAAAGTGCACAAAATTCAATGTTTTCGTGTTTTGAGATTGTTGAGAAAGGGAGATCATGCCATGCAATAAATTGTTAATAATACTTAATTTCTAGTTATGCTTATTCTACATTGTCTATGTGTAGATTTGAGGGTGCAAGTATTTTTGATAGCATGACTTGGTGATGAATTTGCAACATTTGTGGATGACTTAGAATGCTCATTACATAAAAAAATTGTCAAATTTAAAAAAAAAAAAAAGATTTTGTTTTCTCTCTTTTGTGTTCTTGATGAATCCATTGTCAAAGGGGGAGAACTTTGCCACTTTGGAGAACTTTTTACATGCACTTTACACATGCACATGTTCTTGTTTAAGTGGTATTCATTCATTCACTCATATTTTTCCTTTTAGGAGATATTTTCTTATTTTCACCTAGGGAGTTTTTCACCTTGAATATTTGTCAAAGGGAGATTTTGTGTTTTCACTTTGGCTTTTGATTTTGAAACCTTTTGATTTCAAAACTTTTCTTATGAGGTGAATGCCAATGTTCAATTCTAGTGGTGTTGCCAATGTTTTCATCAAGGGGAGATTGTAAGATCATGTGTGAAAAATTGGCTTAGTGATGAAATTGGCATTGCAAAGTGGTTGTGCTCATGGCATGTGTGGTGCTTTTGCATATCTTTGTTTTGATGTTTACTTGATATGCTTGTGATAGCATGGTAATGGTTTTGCTTTATGCAATGCGCCGTGTGAGTGGTTGCATGGATTGATGTTGAGTCAAGTCGTGGACTTGTGCTCGGAGTTGTTTCTTGTTTACTCATGTGCAGTGTTGCTTGAGGCTAACGTGGTCGATGACGGACCGAACTAGGTTCATGGAGGAACCGAGGTTCGGACTAGGTTCAGGAGGAACCGAGGTCTTAGTGGTCAAGGATGTCATGCGGGACGCTCGGCCAGAGAACGTGCACATAGAGGTTGGTTAGTCACGCGAGCGCAGCGGTGGGCCGTCCGCGTGCGCTTGTAATTGATCGGGGCGATTTGCATGTATTGGGCTATGTTGGGCGGATGGATATGCATGCGAACTGTTGCTCATTATAAATAGGAGAGGGTTGTCTCCTGTTTAGATGAGAGAGCTAGGTTTTAGGGTTTGTACTCTTTTGTTTGGAGTACTCTAACCAAATTAGACAAAAAGAAATAAAATCAATTTCTTCTTGCGCCTGGAGTTCCTTGCAGCGAGCAGACGAGAAGCGAAGGAAAATCGCGAGGCTACTGATAAACATCCACGCCTACAGTGATTCGCTTTTGCTACTGTTCATGCGCTGTTATCGCTCATACGACCGCTTCGGTTTCGGTTTGTTCGTGCGTGGTTTGCTACAAGATTCGAATTTTTAGTTTGGTCGCTCGGTTTCGATTTAGTAGATTGATTCATTGTCTCTCTTGATTTAACGTGTTTAATCTTGATTTGATCCATCCAAAAACCTTTCTAGGGTATCAATTTAGAGTTCCTGAAAGTTTCGTTGGTTAATCTTTTGTAGATTGTGATTAATCACGAAATTAGGGTTTGGTCAATTCTCGTCATAATCTATCACAGCATGCTTGCGAGTTTAATAACTTTTGATCTGTATGTCCGATCGAGCTGATTCTTTTTTTGTTAGATTCGTATTGGAATCTAGTTTCTACAGTTAAAATTTCAGGTCAATCCGACGGTTGGATCTCCGGGTATTAGCGATTTACTGAATGCATCTACTCTGTTTTGTTGAATACGAAGCAATTATTTGAGTCCGAATTGGGGTGAATTTTTAGTAGATCAAAATTTTAGTTTTAGCTTCCGCGCAATCATTCACCCCCCCTCTGATTGCTAGTTTAGTGTATATCGATCCTACAACTTCCTTAGAGACCATGTGGAGAAGGTTGATATAGTGCTCTATAGGTTGCTATCATGCTTAATTAGTTGATCTCTCTTCTCACTAGGTTGAGTTCCCTCACAGACTTATAGGTATAAAAGGTGTTGGGCCCCTTGGGTAAACAGGGCTTGTGTGTACTCCATAGCTTGAGTTTATCGAGTCAGTTTTCATATGTCAATCATATGGGAAGATGAGAGTGGGTCTAAGTCTTAATGGTCTCTATATCTTCTCTATGCTCCTTAGGATGTCCAGTTTTCATTTTCTTGGCTTTTCTCTCTGCAGTTTTGCTTATAGTTTTGAGTTGAGTTCATCTGGCACTTTTTGAGCTTAATTCTGCAAATAACTCAACTTGAACAAGATTTGGACTTACAACTAATTCACCTATTGAGGGGGAGTGTCAAGAAACTTTGCATTACATGAAGATTTTATTTTCTACTTCTGAGTTTTGTCCATTATGCGGTTGAACTCATGTATATGTTATGCACCTTGCTACTCTTTTTTAGGACCATAGCTAGCTTAGTCCTATCTTAGTTTATATTGCTTCATCATGCTAAGCTTGCTAAAAGTAAAATCTAAACTACAATGAAAAACTTGATGACACTAACAACTTTTACTTGCTATATTTCTTCTTTAGGTGCTTATACCATGTTTTGAGAAATTCTGAATTTCTACTAGTCCCTAGAGCAGCTTGGGTGAGACTAGGTTGTTGCTTTCTAGAATCCTTTAGATGCTCATGAATCTAAAAGTGCTCAAATGATCAAAACTGGCATGTGTGTGCTACGATTGAACTCAACACTCTACATACTCTTGTTATTTAGGTCCAATTTGTAAAGAGCTTTAAGTCCCTTATGGATTTTGCTTCGTGCAGTTGGCGTGCTTAGAATTCAGGGTCGAATTCTGTTAAGGAGTGGAGAATGTAATATCTCATAACAACTTCTAGGTTGAAGAAAATTTCAGTTGTTAGTTGGGTCGGCCTGTCATACTATTTTGGCCTTGAGGGTTTGTTTTTGGGCTGTCGTTGGGCTTTGTGGGGATGGAGTGGGCTGTCCATGGGCCAAGAGGAGAACCTTAGCCCCCTTTTCTCCCCTCCTAGCCGCCCCTCCCTACTCTCCCACCCAGCCACCCCCTTGCTACCCTCATGATTGTTTCTTAAGTGATTTGTGATGGTAAGAAGGTTTTCCGCTGGAAAATGAGTTTCCCTTCCTCTTTAGAAAAATGGATGTTTGTTATGTGGAAGTGGTTTGATTCCATGAGCGGTTTTCTTTTTCGGAAATGAGTTGTTTTGGTAAAACTTTCATACATTTATAAAATATTTATGCAATGTTTCTCTTTTAAGTTGATTTTCTTCCTTATGTGAAGTTTAGCGCCTTGGTTTTAAGGTGATAAAAGTGGTTGATTTTGTTAAAGAGAATCGTGATTCCCTTTCAGTTTTAGCATGGGAAAAATGATTGATTATCTATTTTTGTTGAGTACATTAAAGGATTGTACTCTTTGACCATGTTCTTTGAGTGAAAGAATATGGGGCTGAGACCTTCTTAGAAGGAGAAATTGAGTGTGGTATTGACCTAAGGTCCTAGTCTTGGCTAGTGTTAATAGTCTTGGCTAGTGTTAATCGTAATTGGTTAATCAAGTGGAGAGCAATGGAGGTTTTTGCGCATCTCCGTCCAAATCTTCTTGGGAGGATCGTTGAGTTGTTATGTTACTTGGTAGTGGTTGATTAAGCTACAGTAGTGGACCACTTAGAAGTCGCTGATAATTACATTACCTATTCCGAAGTGTGTCTAATCATTTGGCTACGTTGGTTGTATCTAGTGTTTTGGCAACCCAAAGTGGATTGTTCTGCTTTGAGCGATTAACCTGGTTAGTTGCCGCTGGATGCGAAGTAGTCTGGGAAGAAGATCGATTAAAATTTTATATTGTGGAATTGTTGTGGAAAAAGAAAAGGTGCCATAGTGGGCTATTCCTTTCAATGGTAATTGTCCTTTTGTTAAAAGGTCAACCAATTGGGAGAGTTGGGAATTTATGATTTGGTTCCTAGACGTACAAGTTTGGAACCCTAGATGTTCATGTCGATGGCATTGGTGACTTGTTGAGAAAGTTCTTGCAGAATTACGAACGTGAGGTTTTGGTAGTCGTTGGTTGTTGACCCTAGGCACCTTGCCTTTGAGTCCTGCCTAGTGCGGTTATTGAGGGAGTCAAAACTGGTATTGAAGCATAGAATGTTAAAGTATGTTAGAGTGCTTTGGTCACATCGGTCTGAATGGGAAGCGACTTGGGATTTGGAGTCTCACTTGTGTGAGAAGTATCCTGAGTTGTTCAGGTCCAATTTGTAAAGAGGTTTAAGTCCATTGTGGATTTTGTTTCATGCAATTGGCGTGCTTAGAATTCGGGGTCGAATTCTGTTAAGGGGTGGAGAATGTAATATCTTAGAACAACTTCTAGGTTGAAGAAAATTTCAGTTGTGGGTTGGGTCGGTCTGTCATACTGTTTTGGCCTTGAGGGTTTGTTTTTGGGCTATCGTTGGGCTTTGTGGGGATGGAGTGGGTTGTCCTTGGTCCAAGAGGGGAATGCTAGCCCCCTTTTCTCCCCTCCTGGCCGCCCCTCCCTGCCCCCCCACCCAACCGCCCCCTTGCTACCCTCCTGTAGTACGCCTCTTGCCCTTCCCTATGCAGTGCGTGCGCCTCTTGTCCTTCCCCTTGAAGTGCACCACCTTGCCTTCCCCCTGCCGTGCACCCTTTGCCTCCCATTGCTGCCCCTGCGATCCTGCCTCCCCTGCACCTCTTTCCATCCCCCCCTGCGCAGCTCTTGATAGGTGATGCCCTAGTGGAGTTGGATTGCGAGGAGGGGCGGAGTTTGCGGAAAGAGATGCATTTGTCGTTGATTCTTTGATTCTCCGGGCGAAGGAGGTATGATTTCGGGAGTGGCTTCGACCTCACACCACTCCGCTTAACGTTGTAAAGAGGCAAGTATATCGTACGAATGAAAATGGTTGAGATAAAATTCGGGTTAAATGAATAAGTTGTTGTCTTGCTGAATTTATTTATAAAATATGTTGTCGCTGTCATATTATGATCAAGATGTTTTTTGATGGTTGAATGCAGGTTGTTTATGGTCATTTGTTAATATGGTTTCATGGCAAATGAAAAATTGGAATAATATGTTGCACCACTAGCATTCATGACATGAAAAGAAGTTGAGCCGAATTGGTGAGAAAGTCATATGAGGTCATATGACTAATTCGAAGTGCTCTTTTGTAAGACTTACAAAGTAGTCCCATCCACAAGGATGGATGGGAATGAGACCTACTTGTAGGCCCCTCCACAGGAATGGTAGAAAATGAAAGGGTGCGACACCGACGTGTGTGCACTCAAGCTATACTAGTATAAGCTATGGAAGGTGCATTTGAGCATGAAAGCATATTGCATTGCATTGCTAATGGTGAATGATGACCAATGTGATAATGGGTTAAGTCATTGAGTCGTGGACTCATCCAAAGATGTTCAAAGAGTGGAATTTGACAAATGGATATGTTATTACTGTTTTATGTACTTGCTGATTTTAAATAAGAAAGATGATTGTGTTATTATTTTAAATATGTTAAATGGTTATGATATTGTTCTATGATATACTTCGCTGAATTTTGGACTCACGCTTGTTTATTTAATATTTTAGATAAAATAAGGCCGGCATGCATGGAAAGGGATAGTAGCACATTCATGTCCAATGTTACCACACTATCCTTGTATTAATGTTTAGCTTTTGATCATGCTTAACTCAATGGTTTAATAAGATAGATTCAGTCATGGGATAATTTTAGTGTAACCAATCTTATGTGAAGTTTATTGGTTATACTGTTGTTAAGTAAGGTGGTGGTGTTCGACTATATCTTAATAATTAAAACTTATGGTTTATGTTTTTATCATGAGGCAAACAAGTTTAGATTTGGTGTTATTACCTTTCACCATCTTCTTTTATGACTATCCTTTAATTGGTATTTAGTGATTAATTAGAAAGTTTATGATGTTGCTGAAATTTATTGTGATGATTGTCTATTTATTTATTAGAAATGCTCATGGTGGTAACATTAAGGGTATATGGAGTGCTGGGGTGTTACATCGTTACCTCTCAAGGAGTGATCGTGAGCCTTGTAGACCTCTCAAGGAGTGGTCATAAACACCTGGGGAGTGATCGTGACCTCTTAGTGAGTTGTCGTGACCTCTCAATAAGTGGTCTAGACATATCTAAAGTGGTCATGGACAAGAATGGTTATGAGTTTAGGTGGTCATAGGCTATATGATTCAAGGTGGGATCTTCAAATATGATTTTGGACATTGCTATGTGATAGTTTTCTTGTCTATATTGGTTGTGGGATTTCGGTGCTAGATCATGTTGAGGTAGAGGAGACCGGGACTAGGTTAGGAGAGTTAAGGCCCAGAAGGTCAAGGGACGCCGGAAGATGACTGAGGCTGGAAAGTGGTTGCGAGGAAGACAAGGAACTAAAGTGGTGGACGTGGCAGGAAATGGCATGGACCGGGACTAGACTCAGGGCGAACGGTCAAGGAAGCTAAAACTGTCATGGTAAAGGGAATGGTCAAAACTCGTGATGTTGTTGAGTTTCGGGTTAGCCCATGTATGAGAGTGGGAATGAATCTGCACCCTTGATGATGTTTCTTGAGGTTCAAGAAGATCATCTAAGGGTAGAGATTACTCCCAGAGTGCTATAAATAGAGGGGGAGGGGTGCCTATCCCTGTGTGTGTCTTGTGAAGGATTTTAGTATTCTAATGCTCTCCGAGCTTTTGCCCACCTAGTTGTGAGGCTTTGTAAACCATCCTTCCAACAAATAGAAATAGTTCCAGTGCAAGAATCTTGTTCATGTTTGTTCTTACATTTGAGTTCTTGCTTTACTTTGCTTGCAATCATCTCCTACACTCTCTTGGTTCTTTTCGATCCTTCTTGTTTGATCTTGAACCAAGGATGAGTGATTGATGAATGGTGTATTTCTGGAACACATATCAATCATCTAGGCTCTCAGCAACTCATTTCTCTAAGTTCTTGATCATAAATCAATCTGCTCGATAGATCACGTTCTCTTTGTTTTCAGAGTTAATCATTCCTTGATCTAACTTGCTAGGACGTATGGGAGTTGATCTAAGATCACGTTGATTGTTATTACCCCACGAGCAAGAACAGATCAATATTCACAGCCGATCAAAGGCTATCTCTATTCTTATTTTTGAGACATGTTGTTTTTATTATTTATCTGAGAGTATTGGACATCTATCCAGTACTGCCCTAGCTGAGCAGTTTAGTTGGTGCTTTAGGAAAAGTGACTAGAATACTCTTTTGTCCAGTACTGGATTTGTTGTTCTTTTTTGTTGGCTTTACAAAAGAGTTGTTTGGATACTTTTGGTGAGGAAGTTTTTATTTGGCTCCTATTTACCCCCCTCTAGTCGCCATTTCGGTCCTTCAAAATTGGAATTTTTGTGGCTGCTCTCTATGTCTCTCTCTAAGAAGATATTCTTGGTTGTTGGATCCGTGTGATCTCAGGCCTCTCTTTTCTTTGTATTGTTAAAAAAATCTAAAGAACTCTTTCTCGTGGGGAAAAGGTAAGAGTCAAGAAAACTATTTCTTAGTTGGATCATCACTCTTTTTTCTTAGAATAATTTATGATTTGCCCTCATTTACTTGTACCACTGATCATTTGTCCGTAATGTCTCACTTACATATGAGCTCAGGTTCTCCTTTCTTTCCTTGCTTGGATACATTTTCTCGATGTTTCTTTTCTTGGATGGCATGAGTGGAAGAGATGGGTTGGGTTCTCTACCTCTGTCTTGCTTGCTGTATGTTCAGAAATGTGTACACAAATGGCATGCTTATTCTATATTTTTTTCATCGATTATGTTGATTGGAGGAGAAGAACCAGAGGTCATTGTCACCATTCAATTATTTCCAACTGCTGACGAGTTTTAGTTCTCTTTCTTTACCTCTTCTTCTCCCCCAACCATAAAGCTCCAACTCCTTCGGGAGAATCCATGCGAGCAGATGCCGCAAACTTGCAATTGCTATCGCGAGTCAAACTTGTGCAAATCAAATCCATTGGGAGTCAGTGCTTGTCACTATAAATGGCCATGGACCATGTTCTTACATGTGCTTCTTCTTTGGTTCCGTGCCAAAAGGTACTTCTTGATGTTCTTCCTCCTTTCCTTCTGTGGGTGTGTTCATTTGGGAGTTGATCTTCTCATGATCAGTGAAATCTGATCTAAGGGGCTCTTGTTGAGGTTAGGTCCTAAATAATTGGAGTCTTTCCTGTGGGTATTGGAATGGATTTCCTGATGTTTTCTCTCTTTTTGGTGGTCATGGTTATTGCTTCTTGTAACAAGTAGGTAGAAAGAAGAGGTGGTCTGGGTGGGAGGAATTAGAAATAAATTTGGTTTCTAGAAAGTGAAAATTTGAATTCTTCAGTTTTACCAAATGTCATGAGGAAAGGCACCAGGGTCAGTTGTGGAGGTGAAGAAAAGAACAGTATTTCTATTTTTAGAAGCTTTGCACAGATCAACCCCAAAATCTTGTGTTCCTTGATAATTTCAATCCAGTTTTTAGTAACTTTAAATCTCTTACATGATAAGAATGTTTGTTTGTTCGAGGTTCTTGAGGACCCCTTACTGAATTCTTTGTTCTCAATCAAAGAAAGCCTCGAGATGTATATCATAGAAGACAAAGGGGGTGCCATTGCTCTCATGCTAGCCGCCCTCCTGTTCTTGGGCACCTGGCCCGCGGTCCTCACCCTCTTGGAGCGCCGGGGACGGCTGCCGCAGCACACGTACCTCGACTACTCGATAACGAACCTCCTTGCTGCAGTCTTCATTGCACTTACATTTGGTCAGCTTGGGGAGAGCAAGCCCGATAAGCCCAATTTCTTCACTCAGCTCAGTCAGGTTAGCAACATAGTAATCAATTAAGTAAGTACTTCCCGATGAAGTTATCGACTGTTCGTCTGCAGTTTGCTCACTCGAATGAACTTATAATGAAGGACAACTGGCCTTCAGTGCTGTTTGCAATGGCAGGGGGTGTCGTACTCTGTATTGGGAACCTTTCTACTCAGTATGCTTGGGCATATGTGGGTCTCTCAGTGACTGAGGTTATCAGCTCAAGTATGGTTGTTGTAATAGGTAGGTAATCCTCTCTCTGTAAGAGTGCAGCAATTTTTCTTATGTTGCTGGTTATGCTTTTCATGGTACATACAAAGCACAGCTCATTGTTGATCACATGTCATATTTATTAAGCATTATACCCAATGATTAGGTTGACTCTAGATGTTACAATTAGTTCCTTTTTTCCGTAATGTGGTTGGCTTGGTTTAGAAACTAGATATATTTTGTAAAAGATGTTCTTGCTTAGAAGGGAAAAATTGTTGTCACTATTTGTGTTGAGATGCAAGTGTGGCAGGCAGTAGTTATCTGACAGCTCAAAGTTTCATGAGCAAATTGGTCTGTCAATTATACTCGGTTCATTACCAGGGCACTGTCTAGATTTATACAGATCAAGAAATGTCAACCACAACTTGCAATAACTGTGTCAAAGTATAAGTACATGCAATTTGCCTCCAAAAGAAGGATAGTATGTAGGACAAAGCTCTCCAATTTATACAGTATTTACACAAAACTAACTGTCAATTCTACTGTTACGCAATCGAGGAATTCGACAAAAATCCTTAGTTGTCTCCTTGATATTTGGATATTATTTCATAATGACATGTTCTGTCCCATGTGTTTCCAGGCACAACATTGAATTACTTCCTGGACAACCGCATCAACAGAGCAGAGATTCTTTTCCCTGGAGTGGCATGCTTCCTTGTTGCTGTCATTCTTGGTTCAGCTGTCCATGCCTCCAATGCAGCTGATAATGAAGAGAAATTAAGTGGCTCCACAAGTTGCTACAAACTTGTGTAATTTTTTCACTTCATTTCACAAATTTCACCAGATCAAGCTAGCTCTACGGATTATTCAATGGTTAACCTAGTTCCATTAGAATACTAAACATTAGGTACTAATTTGCGTGAACTTTTTGCATCTTATATTAACTAATTTGATTATGATTACACATAATTTTACAGGACAAATGGAAGTGTAGAATCAAGCGAAGAAGTCATAGACAAAGGTATCATATATGCTACACGCTTGCAAGTACTACTAGTACTGTTGATGTATTGCAGATCCTAGTTCTTAACTATGCCTATTTCAGATGCTCCCAAGGACATGGAAAATGGAGCTTCGGCAACCAAATATCTTACCAAAGCAGAAGCAGGAACTGCAGAATACCTTATCAAGCTCGAAGAGCAGCGTTCAGTTAAGGTAACTCGTTATTCTGTTCTTTATCATCCTAGTCAAAGTTGAAACAATGCAGACTTACAGATAGCATTTATTCTATGACTAAGTTCAGAACATTTTGCTCAAATGGATAAGTATGCTTATTGCAATGCTCTGGATTGCTCTGACAAACCTTTATTGAGAGGTGCTTCCATGCTTTTCCTTTTGACGGTTGCATAAATATTAAAGCATGAATGAATAGTAGATTGTGATTACTTACCCTTTCGCTTGTTTCAAGATTTGTGCAACTTGTATTGAGAGGGAAAGCATTGAAGCACTGCTCACCTTTATTTTTGGCACAGGTATTTGGATCAAGCACCTTCATAGGCCTTGGAATAGTGTTCTTTTCAGGCGTCTGCTTCTCACTCTTCTCCCCAGCGTTCAACCTCGCCACCAATGACCAGTGGCATAACCTGAAAGACGGTGTCCCGCACTTGGTGGTCTACACCGCCTTCTTCTACTTCTCCATTTCATGTTTCGTCATCGGCATCGGGTTGAACATCCTGTTCCTATACCGTCCAATGGCTGGTGTGCCAAAGTCATCCTTCAAGGCCTACCTGAATGACTGGGAAGGCAGGCAATGGGCTCTTTTTGCCGGCTTTCTTAGTGGTTTCGGCAATGGCTTCCAGTTCATGGGTGGTCAGGCTGCTGGTTATGCTGCTGCTGATGCCGTCCAGGTTTGTCTATGATTCTTCTTATCTTTTTTTCACATCAGAAGAGAAAACCACCATGCCTGCAATCTGTGATCCAAGATGCCAAACAAATTACTGATTCTTCAAAAATAGGTGGCATCGGACACATATAGTTTTACGCTTAGCAGCTCACGAGATCTTCAGAGAAAAGATGCAACTTTCTATACTACGATTTTAACTGCTTCAGCGTTGCTGTTGATCAGGCATTGCCACTCGTGAGCACATTCTGGGGCATACTGCTATTCGGGGAGTACCGTAAATCGTCGCAGAAGACATACATCCTGCTCGGATTCATGCTGTTCATGTTCATCATCGCGGTCGCGGTTCTCATGGCTTCATCAGGTCACAGGAGCACATAGTGATCGATGTTCACCTCATCGTTTGATCTGTTCTTTTGTGTTTGCAAGTGCAAACCACTCTTTGCTGCCAGAAGGCAAAGAAATTCAGGCAGCAAGACAAGGGCCATGGTCCAGAAAGCAAGCCATGCCGGCACAAAGTGAACTCCATTCATGAAATTTCTATTTGAATGGAGCTGTACATAACCAAACAAGAAGGGTTTGAGATTATTCTTTCTAAAGATCATTTGCATACTGTATAGGGGCTGCTGTTTTACCAGAATGTTACGAAAGATCATTAGAAAGTTATGTTTGCATTTTGATTCGATGCTAAATTCAGCAGACTTCATGGCTTGAAATGGTACATGTCAAATTGGTTGATTTGATTCGTGATACTGGTGAACTGAGTGCCGCCGCTGCCGAGACGGGATGGAGGTGTCTCATATCCGCCGCCACCACGCCGCGTCATAAAAGTGGGCACCAGCAACCATAGCTAGAAATTCCGGCGGAATTTCAAAATTTCTTGCCAAGATCTTGGATTTCGGCTAGGGATGAGACGCAAAATCTCGGCCAGATAAAAATTTGAAAAAAAAAAATCAAGTGCTACAGTAATTTCAGGGGAAAATGTACCGAAATTTGACTTTTTTTTTTGTCCGGATTTGGCCCAATAACCCTTAGGAATGTCATCTTCTATAAAAATTTGTTGAAAAACCAAATTTTTGGGACGTTTTATAATTTTGGTAGAAACACTGTTAGATTTTTATAAAATTGTACAATCTTGATCAAACTCTAAAAACTTTGTGGTACTATATTTAGCAGTCTAAGATCTTACAGAAAAAATTTCAAAAGAATTGAACTTCATTTGTTATCTTTAAAAAATCAAAAATAGAATGAACATAACTGAGATAGTAACATTGTCAGAATTTTATAAATTTGTTTGTGTGTGATCATGATCCAAAATTTTTATGAGAGCTTAAGAATTGCCTCAAAACCCTTCTCTAATTTTTTTTAAAAAACTAAACTTTTTTGTTTGATCAATCAATTGTATGAATGCATTTTATTTTTTATCTTTCAAAAATCAAAAATAGAAGGAACATAAATGGTATAGTACCCTTGTAAGAATTTTATAAATTCACTGGAGTGCGATCATGATCCAAAATGTTTATGAACTTAACCATTGTCTTAGCACCCTTCTGTAAAAGTTTCAAAAAATTTAAACCTTTTTTGGTTGCTCAAGCAAATCTATATGTTGATCATCGTACTTTTATCAGGACAGTAGTATTGTCAGAATTTTTGAAAATTCCTCATGATTGATCATCAATTGAAAATTTTATGGAACCATTGCTGATGCATCAGGACCATCCACAAAAAATTTCAAAATTTTCTAACGTTGTTTCAACCATTTTTCATTCGGTTGAAATTTCCCGGTTAGCCTTCAGTACCACTATCCTAATTTTTGAAAATTCCTTAGGCTTGATCATCACATGAAAAATTTATGCAAACATTATTGATGCCTCAGGACCATCCATAAAAATTTTCAAAATTTTCTAACGTAGTTTGTACAATTGTTCATTAGATTGAAATTTGCCGGCTAGCTTTTTATCGGGACTATAGCACTGTCAGAATTTTTAAAAATTCCTCAAGCTTGATCATCATCTGAAAATTTTTATAGGAATATTAGTGATGTGTCAGAACCATCCACAAATTTTTTTAAAAAAAAAATTAACATCGTTTCAACTATTTTTCACTCGGTTGAATTTCGCCAAGATTTCGGTAATTTCGGGCGAATTTTGATTCAAAAATTCCAGATTTCAAATTTGCTTTTTGAATTTTAAACGGATTTCGTCTGAAATTATGAGATTTCGCCGAAATTTCGGATTTCACCCACCTGTGTGATATGAATCGAGAACGAAATTTCAAACCCTACCAGCAACAATGGGCTCAAAGTTATACTGTGAGACTGAGACTACAAAGTGATTTCTCAACAAATTGACATTACATTCATCAACAGGATAACAAGCCAAAAGAAACAATGATGACGCCATTAATACGCCTAAGGGATATCCAGTATGATATCGGTAACATTGGAGCATTTGCAGGCTAACATGTCAGGAGACCGGAGGCACCGAAAAGAAGAAAAATTACAAGAATGATATATTCAGATTAAAGAATGTTATTGTAATTACCAGTTCTTTTCTCACTCTGTACCACAGAGAAATGCACAAAAGACTACACCTCCACACTCCATACCGAGAAGGTGAGGAAAATTTGCTCTACTAGAGATATCAAAATGTGTTATGAACCATAACACTCAGTGTTCAAAAAAGCGCTAAAAAGCGACGCCTAGGCGCTCAACGGCCGGCCTCCACCTCACCTGGGCACGAAATCATGCCCTAGGCGAAGGGGCCGCCTAGGCGGAGATCGACGGCGCTAGGCGGGCGCGCAGGCGGGAGTAGGCGGAGGTCGGCGGCGAAAAAGCGGAGGAAGGCGGAGCTCGGCGAAGGAAAGATGACAGCAGAGCTCGGGTGGGATAAAAGGGGAAAATGGGTGGGGGAGAGAGGGAAGGCTAGGCTACCAAGCTGATCTGGTGCGACCGTGTGAACGTCGATCCTCCCCGTCGCCGGATCTCCTCAGTTGCCGAAGATCCTCTTCCCCGCCGCTGATGCCCAAGCTCCTCCCCGCCTCCCGTGCCCGAGATCCTCCCCGCCTCCCACGCCGCAGGTTCGAGGTCGCCCTTCCGCGCCGGGCCGCCAGCCAAGCCTGCCTTCCCGCCTCCACGCCGAGCTCGTCTTCCCCTCCTCCGCACCGAGCTCATCTTCCCTGCCAACTCCAAGCTCTTCCTTCCGCGCCGCCAACACCTGCCAGCGCCCGAGCTCTCAGGTGAAATATCGGCATCAAGATGAAATAAAGGAAGTTTTGCCACATTTGAAGTCATGTTAGGAAGTTTTGTCCAGTCTTGCTAATGATGATTGTCCAATATAATTTGTATAAACATAAAGCAGTGATCATTCTTGGGCCTTGGCAAAACCAGAATTAAATGCCTTGAGCTACTAAAGATGCTATTAAGTTGCTTGATGAGTTGGTATAAATATGGTATGAATTGAGCTTGTACACTGAAAATTTGTACATTGTGAATAAGATAGTACATTATGAATTGAGATTGTCTTTACTACACGTTCCTGCATAATATGTGAGTTATCCATTTACAGAATGTCATCAACAGGATCGGCGGCAACAACAACTAATGAGAGCACGACGATTCTTAAGAGGAAGTCGGATGATGTAGGATGGGCTTATGGGGTTCTAGTCGATCCGTCCAACTTGAATAGAGTGAAGTGCATTTTTTGTGGCCATATGAGCTCGGAAGGAATTTATCGTCTTAAGCAACATGTTGGCAAAGTTGGCAATTGTGTTGCTAAATGCAAAGTAGCCTCAGAGGAAGCTCAAGACAAGTGCAAGAAATCTCTTGAAGAAGCAAAACGAAAGAAGAAGCAAAAGCAAGACCGTGATGACAAAGTTAGAGAAGATGTGAATGTTTTGTTAGTTGGAGGAAAGGAGGACGGTGGAAGCTCGGGATCTAACAAATTAGGCCCTATGGACAAGTTTGCACGTCCTATTGATCCTTAAGCAAGCCCGACTGAAGCCCAGCAGCAGCAAAATATTACCGAGGTGCTTTGAAAAGAGAGAACACATCAAGTGCGGCAATACTTGCTAGATAGGTGTATACACATGGTAAATCTTTCTATCTTCTACCTTCCATTGACTGCTACCTCACCAACCTCTTCTTTGTATTATTTTGATAGGTGTATCATTCAACGCTCGACAACGATGAGTTTAAGCAAATGTGTGAAACTATTGGTCAATTTGGCCCCGGTTTTCAACCTCCTACCCAATATGACCTTCGGGACAATTTGTTGAGTGGGGAATTCTTGAGAACCAAGAGTATGCTGAAGGAACGTGAGGGGGAAAAGATAAAGAATGGTTGCACCGTTATGACCGATACTTGGACAGATATGAAGAGGAGCATAATAAATTTGTGCACACATTGTAGCATGGGAACAAAAATTTTAAAATCAAAGGAGATATCAGATGTGTCACACACAAGTGAAGTCATATTCAACATAGTGGATGAAGCAATTGAGGAAGTAGATCCAGAACATGTGGTGCAATTAGTGATGGACAATGCTTCTAACAACATGGGAGCAAAGGCATTGTTGCATGCCAAGAGGCCAAATATCTTTTGGAGCTCTTGTGCAACTCACACTATCAACTTGATGCTCTAAGGAATTAGCAACTTGCCAAAGTTCAAGAAGACACTTGACCAAGCAAAGGCATTCCTATCTTCATCTATTCACACCACAAGACCTTGGCATTGATGAGGCAATTCATAAAGAAGAGAGAAATCATAAGGCCGAAGGTGACTAGATTTGCTTCCGCTTTTCTTACTTTGCAAAGCTTGATGGAGAAAAAGGAAGAACTAAAGAAGATGGTGGTTGATAGCGAGTGGGAAAGAGTCATGTGAAAACCAAAAAGGGCAAGGATGCAACGACGATGACTTTAAATAGGGCCTTTTGGAATGGTGTGGCTCTATGCTTGAGGATTTTTGAGCCTTTGGTGCAATTTCTTCGTTTGGTTGATGAGGATGTCAAGCCATCTATGGCTTTTCTATACGAAGAACTAATTAAGGCAAAGAAGGAGCTTAAGGATGCCTTTGAAAATGTGGAGAAAAACTACAAAGATGTTATAGCCATTATTGAGAAGAAGATGAAAGGTAGACTTAATTCTCCATTGCATTTGAGTGCATCATGTTGAATCCATACTATAGTTATGTTGATGATGCAATCTTTATGAATTCAAACATTACGGAATCATTCATGTCGTGTGTTGAGACTTTTTATCATGGTGATGATGATAAGCAAGATCGGGTTGTAAATCAAGAGTTGATCAAATTTCAAAATAGAGAAGGTCCCTTTGGAAAGAAGCTTGCAAGGAGTTGTCAAAACTTCGACTATAATCTGGGTAAACTTGTGCTTAATTCATGTCTCCATTTTGTAATGCATGGTAACTTGTTAATCAACTTATATAGATATACATATACTAAATTGTTCTTACTTTTCTTATTGATAGCATCTTGGTAAAGGCTTTATAGAGGCCAAACATCAGATTTACAAAAGATGGCCTTAAAACTCCTCTCATTGACCTCAAGCTCTTTCGGTTGTGAAAGAAATTAGAACACTTTCGAATCAGTTAGTCTCTACTCTTGAGTCCCAATATTCAATACTCTAAAGTCTCAATTCCCAATCTCATGTAATGTCTCAATTCCCAAACTCATGTAATGTCTCAATCTACTTTGCAATTCATAGATACATACCAAAAGAAGAAATAGGCTAATCACTACCCACCGCAACAGTCTAGTCTACATACAATTCAATGCTAGAATGTTGGCCAAGAAAGAAAGGATCATGGCAAAGAACATTGATGTCCTCCTATGTTGTGATGCTTCTGAAGCTCAAGGATTTCTATACGAGGGAGAGGATAATCATCCATTAGTTGTTTTTAGAGATGAGGAGGATGAGGAAGTAGTGCCCAGTATACCATGGGGAGTACTTGATGAATCTATGGATACTAGTGAACAATTTGAACTTCGTAGAAATACAAGAGTGAGAAAGCTTCATGATAATGATTTCCAATCCGAAGAAAAGGAGGGCAATGAGGAGGAAGAGGTGGCTATTAAGTTCGAGGATAACAAAGACGAAGTATTGCCACGAAAACTCTATCCTTCAGAGGATTGATCATTTCATGATCATTGGCTCATTTAATTTAATGCTATCACATCTTATCATTTATCATATTCCATCTTTCATGTATCTTCACTCTTTTATGGAACTAAGTTATATGTGGGATTATGTTTTGTGACTATATTATGTGTAGAACTTAGTTTTGTAACTATGTTATGTGTGAGACTTAGTTTCATAACTATATTCCATCTTTCATGTGTGTCTTTCACTTTTTTGTTTTGCTGCAACCTGCCGTTTTGCGTTTTCTGCCTAGACACCGCCTGGGCGCTAGGCAGTGGGCCTTCGCCCGCCTAGCGATTTTTTGAACATTAATGACACTCCATTCTCGGACATGCTAATCTAGCAGCATCAACTGGGAGACAGCAATTTAACGATTTTTCTTTCGTGTCTTCAGCATGGCGTGACCTGTTTCTTCCAAGTGAGAAAACAACTTGTTCCTGCAACGGAAAGTTAGCTGAGCTTAACCATAAATGGCTTTCCAATTCCAAGGTATGATGATAGCAACGTAGAAAGGTAAAGGGGGAAAAAGCTGAATGCTGAGCTTCAAACGTACCTTGATTCGAAAGTTCCTCCACACGTTTCACAATCATTACTGTGTGCCTTTGAGACCTCCTGGTACAATGTAGCATAAAGTGTTATTATTAAATTGGATATGTAGAATTTTATCTACAGTTAATGCATATTAGCTTAATATTATCCTCATGAAATGTATCAAAATATGTCAAGGAAACTCCACATGTAGCGAATTTGATGTTAAGGTTGTCATACTGCACTAAATATCAGTAGCTAGTAAACTGGTATACATGTAACTTCTAGTAATGACCTCCAATGAAGTTCCTGGACTTAAACATGATCCATCAATTTCCAAATATCAGCACAACCACCTGCTTTTCAAAAGGGCAATTGCCTTTGTGTGCAATATATTTACTTTGTAACATAATCCCATATTGTTTCGAACATGTTCTTCAAAGGTTTATCATTACAATTTACATGACACAAACCACAAGAGTGAAATCAAAGGAACTTGACTATCCAAGCTTTATGTGCGGGTGCCTGCATGCACAAACCACCACAATGAAAACAAGGGACTCATGAACAGATTTCTGGCAATATTTCAAATACAGTCAACATTGTACCGTATATTATCAATTTTGGGCAACTTTTTTTCGTATTTTCTGAAATGACAGCAATATCTGGCAACCGGCGCGACGGCAGGGCATAGCCGGCATGTGGTGCGCCGGCTATGCCATAGCCGGCACCCCACACGCCGGCTATGGCATAGCCGGCGCACCACTTGCCGGCTATGGCCTGGGCCCTGCCGATTGTCGCGCGTGAAGGTGATTTGCATGCTGCCGGTCGCGTCGCGCGTGAAGATGCTTTGCATGCCGACAGTTCCTTTGTTTGCGTGCATGCTTTGCTTTGATCTGAAGCCTCGTCGCGTCAATCCTTGTCTGTCTGCACGTTTGAACTTCCCGTGAATTGATTAGGGTAAGAAACAATTATTGCTGCTAGTTGCAGCATGGCTTGATTAAGTAAATTGTTTCTGGTTGACCACTGTCATACGGATTACACACTTAATTACTGAAAGGACCTGAGATGTAGCCTAGAGGGGGGGTGTATAGGCAGATTAAAAAAAATTGCAGTCAAATAAAAACTCCCGAGGGCCTCAACCCGGAATGTCCGGGGTATATAACCCGGATACTCCGGATTATCCGGATTGTCCGGGTTAAGTGGTTCTGATATCTTGATTGAAGATCTCAAGAGAGATTTTAAATCCTGCAATATTTCGACAATCTACTTGAATACAAAAGATCTTAATGATGTCGTGCACCGAGAGTATAGTAGATCTCAAGTCACAAGCAACAAGAGAATAGATCGGGTCTTCCAAAGGTCTACCACAATAAACTCAAGCAAGAACTTAACCAAGAACACAAAGACAAAGATTTTTACCCAAGTTCGGATTCTTGAAGGAAATCCTACGCCTCCGCTGAGGAGGCACAAAGCCCGGTCCCTCTTGACCACTATCCTCCCGGTGTTGCACAAAGCACTCGCCGGTCTTCACTTCTTGCCTCTTTCCTTTCAGAGGCGAGACTTGCCTTCACAAACTTCCGGGGCTTACCACACCAAGATTTGGAAGCTCCCGGTGACTCCTTGCCGTCTAGGAGCCCTTCAAACTCCAAGAGTAACAAATACTTCGCGAAATCAACTTGGAGGATGAAACTTGTGCTCAAGAAAGAAAGATGCAAGAACTAATTACTCAAATCCACTCCTTTCTCCCAAAAGAATCAAATCTATCAAAAGCTTCAAGTGGAGAAAGAGGATTTTTGCTCAAGAGAGAGAATGAGTGATTTTGGATGAGCAAGTGAAAATTAATGGAGCTCCCAAGTTAGGTGGAGAGTGATGGCTTATATAGGTGCTCCAAAATCCAGCCGTTGGGGGTGAGCTGCGCTCAACTCGGAGACTCCGGACTTACAACCCGGAGACTCCGGATTGGGAAGAATTTAGAACAAACCGAGACGGCTAACCCGGATACTCCGGATAAAAACCCGGAGACTCCGGATTAATTAACCCGGAGTGTCCGGATGCTCCGGACTGTTCAGGGAGGGCAACCGAGAGTCCCAACCCGGAGAGTCCGGACAAAAATCCTCGATATTCGGGTTGGCCCATTCGCCGTAAGTGTGCATTTTGACTAAAAGAAGTGTTTTTAGAGTATTTATGCAAAGGCAATTTTATCCTTGAGCACACGATATCCTAAAAGTGATTTCTCGTTGTATCCCTCTTAATAGTACGGCTATCCTTAGACTCAATTAAAATAGAAAACTTTACAACGAGTCTTGATGCCGTCTTCACAAATTTTAGACTCTTCTGTGATCTTTAATTTGCCTTTTCTAGGATGATATAGCTTCAACCTCTGCACAAATTCTCATTTGGACATTAGTTGTTCAATTGTGTTGCCATCTATCACCAAAACTTCTTAAGGGGCCTAGATGCACTTTCAATTACTTAGTCTATCGAACCGCTTTTACTTAGCTAGCACATTTCTCGCATGACCGGGAATAAAAAAATGTGTTAAGAATAAAAGATGGCAGTGGTCCGGGGTGGGGTAGGGGTAGGTATGACGCAGGGAAAAAATTGTAGGACTCCATGGATATTGAGAAATTTCCAAAATATTTGTGGAGGTTCGTGACACATCAATGATATTTTCATAAAAAATTCGGTTGACAAATTAATTTTAACCGAACGAAAAATGAAACAAATCATGTTAGAAAATTTTGAATTTTTTTGTCTATGGTTATGATGCATCATTAATATTCCCATAAAATTTTCTAATGATGAACAAGCTGTATGAATTTATTAAAATGTAGACAGTGCTACTACCCCGTGCAAAGCAAAGTCGGCAAAAATGAACGAAATGGAAAATGGTACAAACCACTTTAGAAAATTTTGAAATTTTTTGTGTATGGGCGCGTGCAGACAGAGGAGAAACTGGGTGCATGCAGAGAGAAGAAATCGGGCGCATGCATGAAGACCGAAGAATGAGATTTTATTTCTATAGATGTTTTTTCGGCCGATTTTGCTTTTGTAGGTTACTAATATGAAAATATGTATATATATTTTGCGTTAGACTGCATATAATTTGTTTTTGAAAATATACGGTCACGACAAAATTATGGTAATTCAGTGTGACAAATTTGACGACAAATCATAGTAAATTATTGAATAAAACCCGACATTGATATTACGAAGTGCAGGGATACAATATAGGTACATGCCTTAGAGAATTCATAAAACCAGGGTACAACATAGGTATACATGCCTTAGAGAATTCACAAAACTGGGATACAATGTGTTCCATAGGTATATGCCTCTGGTGAAGGACTAAGTGACAAATCCATTCATTTTATGGCCATGGTTGTCAGAATAGACGGTCAAAACAAGGATAATCGTACATTGGTGGCAGACGGGGTACTATGTATGGATACCTGAGAGGGCTTGATGGAATATTATCGTCAGGATTTGGAGGGCTCCGAAGACGTAAGGTTCGTGGGCTAGGTGGCATGAAATCGTCATCATCATTGTCATTTGTATGGTTTCTTGCAGTGCCCGTCGAACGTCCTCTTGCATTGTTTCTTGAACGGCCTGTTGTACTAGTGCTTGAATGGCCTGTTGTGGTAGTGCTTGAACGTCGAGGTCTAGGTGATACGAAATCGTCCTCATCATTTGCAAGGCCCCCTCGGTGGTGGTTGAACGTCCTCTTGAACTTGATGCTGCACCAGTACTGGGTCGACCTCTACACCTTAAGTTAGATCCTCTTCTGCGACTTTTGCAAGAGCCAGGCATCACACCCCCGCCGAAGAGCATATACATCGCAAAGAATTCTGGGATATCTTTGTTCAACAAATCTTTATCCTCCGGGAATGATTAACACACAAGTCGAGCATACAAATAAGTGAACTTATGGATTATGGTAAAAAGATTAGTAGGGTGAACAAATAAGAAATAACTAACCTTAATATGCTCGCATAATCGATCGAACAAAGATCATTACCTGTAAAGTCTCGTAGAGAAACTAGTAGCAGAAGGGTGGTCGGCTAGTTCGCACACCCTGAAATACCTTTGACGCCACCCATGCAAGTGCGCCTTAAGGTCATCGGAGGTCACAAGGTTCAGTCCAGTGGTTGTCACGTTATGCCTCGATAATGCCGAACACCACTCTTGCAATTTGGACACCACTGTACTTAGGTTCTCCTCCTTGAACAGATCATCCTTCCCATTTCGTGTAACCTTCAACGTGTAATGAAGGGCTACGCTGCTCATATCAGGTGTCCACGAGAATGCTCTGCTAGAGGATCCAGCCATGGTGAAGGCAAGGAGTGGGAGGTGTGTATGTGTGGTTGCAGTTTGGCCTTTTATAGACTCGACAGGGTGGTGTGTGGACTAAGTGTTGGAACCTAAGGTTGAAACGTGTAGACAGACAGCAAAACCATGGAGTGTGTAGTCATGTTAGGCTGAATAGGCAGACATGCATGCAAGGTATCAGTACTAACAAATATGTTGTGCATTAAGGGGTCACTTCAGAGTTAAAAGTAGGCAGTGAGTGGTCACTTCGGACTGTGCGGTGTTCAGTTAGTGCGTACTGACTACTGAGTCTATGTACTTATATGTGTAAAAAAAATCTACACTCCTAAAAGTACATATCCATCTACATCCTCTCTGGGCCCGAGGGAGGCCCCCCCGCGGGTGCTTTCGATACGGTCGCGCTCGAAAACACTCGAACTTTAATGCTTTGTCTCCAAATTGACTTGATGACGTCTGAAACACTCGGGCTTCTCCGCCACGAGGGGACGAAGGGGGGCCCGGAAGCGCTCGGGCCTCGCGAGCGGAGAAGTCGAGGGGATGGTTAGCGGACGTCGAAAAGATGTGTCCGCACAAGGATTTTGAAGGGCCGCAATGCTTCAGTTGCTGCCCGCTGGCTGCGGGCACGTCTTTTAAGGCGACAATAATGTCGACAGTCGAGGCCCCTTTTAAACCAGGAGACGCTACCTTTCGAAACCTTTCTTCCTCAGTGCTCGCATTCTCCGTCCCTTTCCTTTCCTTTCTGCTCCCATCCTCCCCTCCGGCTCCATGGCGAAGTTTGGGAAGAGCACACTCACCGCGGATCGGATGAAGGACTTGGAGACCCTAGGGCTGCTGGATCCGTTCAACTGGCGACTTCTAGTCGGGGAGAACGTGCCACGACCCCGGGACGACGAGATTGTGAGCACGGAGCAGTACACGCTCTTCGGGCTACGGACCCCGGAGAGCGATTTCTTGGCTGCGGTCCTTGCGCAGTGCGAGATTGAGCTCGTGAACCTGGTACCCAACTCTCTTCTCCACCTCTCTATTTTCGCACATCTTTGCGAGGGGTTTCTGGGCATCCTTCCCACCCCCTTTGTTTTTTCGTTTCTACTCCATGTCCCGCACCGTGAAGGACCCCGTCATCGGGTGTCTCTATTTTCTAGTGTGGCGGACTTCCTTGCGCCTTTCTCCGATCTCGACTGGGACTCACTCGACCGTGGTCGAGAAATGGTTTTATTTGAAGAAGGAGAGGGAGCGCCTCGCGCACCACGCGGCACACGGCCGATGGCAAGCGGAAATCCTGAGTTCGAAGATTCGACGCCGACCAGCGGCGGTCGCTGTCTCATCCACATCGCGCAAGAACGCGAGTTGAAGAAGCGGCAAATATTTACGACTACACCGCAGTCGGGTGTTCTCTACGAAAGAGGTTGCACCCCTTTTTCGAGATTACCGGGGAGCATGATGCCACCCGGGAAGGTCATGATGGTAAGTATTGCTCAACCCCAAGCTTCTTCGGGCCCGATCGAAGTTTCTTGCTCTCAGCGGTCTTCTTTCGGCTCCTCGCAACACTGAAGGCGTCCTGGATCGCTGCGAGGATGCAGGAGATCTTCGGGAAGGCCGCCACCACTTATGACCTCGATGTCGATGTCCCCAAGAATATCTTGAGGCGGAGCAGCGAGGTAACGCATCTCACCTTGATTTTGGCCCTGAGAGGTCGGGTTTGGGCGCTAATTGTGACGAGCTCATGCAGGAGACCAAGGAGCTCTGGGACACGACCAAGCAGATGATGCCGCTCCCCGAGCTGAGCAAGGGTAAGAAGGGGAGCAAAAGGCCGGCCCCAGACACCCCGAAGCAGGTTGCCAAGAAGCCCCACATCGAGTGGGGTGATCGGACCGTGGTAAGTCGAACGCTCCGGGCTCGGGAACACTCGAGCCTGGGCTCGCCTCTCTGATGTTTCCCCTCAACTTCTTTATCGATTTTTGCTTTTTCGCAAGAAGAAGCGGTAGCCGCCGGCCCGGATGCGCAATGAGCAACGACCCCCGACGCTAAGCACCCGGGGAAGGAGACTTCCTGCCGCCGTCGTGGAGACACTGCGCCATGTACGGTCTTCTTTTATTTTCCGTCACTCCGCCCTGCCGCAACGCTCAAGCGTCCGAGGGGCACCGACCTTTCTCGTGGTCCAGGGCAAGGCTGAGGAGGAGGACGACGAGGACGACTTTCACCTCATGCCGCGGTCCAGGGCGCGGCGAGTCTCACTCGCCACAGCCCTCGAGGAAGACGACGCGGCCGAGGGCGACCAAGGAGCCTCCGAGCTGGACGCCAGCCTTGGGGGTTCCGCTGGGCGGGCAAGGTCGAGTCCGGGCAGGCCGTCATCGCGAGTCGGACGACACCGGCCACCGTCGTTCCCGGAAGGGCGCCAGGCAAGATTTTGCCTGCTTTCGCTATTTCTCGTCCTCGTTTACCTAGCTTGTTTGCTGACCTGGCCTCTCTTGGTCTTTTGTCTTCCTCCAGGAGTCTCGGTTATAACCGAGCAAGCTCCTTTCCCAACCCAAGGGGACCAGGCCGGGACGTCGGAGAGCATCAGCGCTACTACGACGACGGGGACCGCCGGGGACGGGGCCGCCACGGTTCTGCCCCGAGGACCTGACGGCGTCGTCGACCAGCAGGTGCTGGAGGACCGGCTGGTGGCGGTAGGCGTGCTTGTCTTGAACTCTGCCCTTTTTTCTTATCCTTTTCCTTTCCCTTGGAGTTGCGGTGACACTTCCTTTGTTCCTGCAGGGCTTGCGACTGATCTCCCGAGGGTTCGGGGTCGTGCGCGGGCACGTGCTCAGATTTCAGGCCCTCTGGGACGCAATTGAAGCCAACCAGAAGGACGCCGCCGAACTTGAGGCCGACGCGGCGCGCGGACGAGAGGAAGTCGAGCACCTAAAAGAGGCCCAAACTCTCGAACTCGCACTGGCTGTCGAGGCCGAGCGGGAGCATGGGGCCCGAGAGGTCAAGCGGCAAGTGACCCTTGCGAGGGACATCCACGCCGTAGCGCTCTCACAAGCCGTAGAGGAGGAGCGAAAGAAGGCGGAGGAGACCCTTGCCTGCACTCGGCAGAAGGCACAAGAAGTCCTTGAAGAGAACCGCGTGAACGTGTCGGCGGTGTGCCAGCGCCTTGAGCTCGAGCTCTCTGGCGCTCGCTCGAAGGCGGAGGCCGCGCGGCAACAGGTGTATGAGCTCCGGGAGCGCCTCGAGACATCGTTCATGGCCTGCGAGGAGAGCTACGGGATCGCGTCGTCCGCGCTTGAGGACTTCACGATCGCGCGGAAGGAGGTGGAGGGGCTCCAGGTGCGACTGGTGGATCTGCCCACTGCGCGCGCAGAGGCAGAGGCCGCGCGCGAGGAGGCGGTAGGTCTCCAGGCGCGGCTCGAAAAGCTCTCTGCTATCCCGAGGAAGGCCTCCGCTGAGCTCGAGGCCGAGGTGGCCGAGCTCAAGGCCAGGGCGACCGGGGCCGAGGCGAAGGCGACCGCGCTCGAGGAGAGGGCGGCCGAGCTGGAGGAGAGGACCACCAAGGCCGAGGCGAAGGCGACCGAGGCCGGAGCGAGGACCGCTGAAGCCGAGGCTCGGGCGGCCGAAGAAGACGCGAAGGCCACCGCGTCTGAGGTGAAGGCAAACGGGCTCAAGGAGAGGCTGGCCCGGGTGGCCCAGGCGGGGAAGAGCGCCCTGGCCCAACTCCAGAGCGACCGCAATCGGGTCGACAGTGCCGAGACCGAGGTGCTGGAGCTGTGGAGGAGAGTCTCTGACCTTGAGCAGGAGAACTCGCTCGGGACATGTCTGTAAACTAGACAAAATAGGTTAATAAATAGGAGGGGGCAAAAGATTTGCACCCCTTGTAAAGACAATTGTATCGTTTTGCCCCGAATTATGAAATTGCGTTCTTGGATGACTTAGCTCGATTTTTGCTCCTTATCGCCTTCGTAGGCTTGCTTAGCCTGCTTCGTAGAGGAGTCCGAGTGACGTCGAACTGGGACGCATGGAGCAGACATAGCCGGAGGGGTCTGTCGGGCGAGCCATCTTCTTCGAACCGAACCATTCGGATTAGGTTGACCGAGCTCGAAGACACTCGAAGTCAGGTTAACCGAGGTCGGCCTAGCCCGAAAGTGCTCAGGCTCAGGCACGACTCGGACTGGCCGGCCTGGAATCGCTCAGGCTTAGACCAAGTTTGGGCCTCGGGTCTAGTCCGCCGAGCTCGGGAATGCTCAAGCTCGGAGACACTCGAGGTCAGCCGAGCCTGGAAGTGCTCAGGCTCGGGCACGACTCGGACTGGCTGGCCTAGAATCACTCAGGCTCAGACCAGGTTTGGTCCTCGGGTCCAGTCCACTGAGCTCGGGAATGCTCAAGCTCGGGACTCCCCTAGAGGGCAGTTCCATAAATTCGAACCTGGCCTACTTGGCCACGGGGGTATAGTCGGCTTATCGCGACTGGGAACATCCCCGGTGGTGAATTTAGAAACTGCGACTTCTGAGCCCGGGAATGCATCAGGCTCGGGGCGCCCTCTGAGAACGTTCTCTGCTTGGTAGCACGGGGGAATGGCCGGTTTATCCCGATAACGATCGACTTACTGCGGCCGGGGCATCCCCGAGGCAAACCTAGAGAATGCGACCTTGGGCGCTATACCTTTCAGGTCGAGCCGGCTGACCCTGGGAACACTTGAGGTCAGGTTTGACGAAGGTCGGCCGAGCTCGGAAGTGCTCAGGCTCGGGTACGACTCGGATCGATCGGCCTGGAATCGCTCAGGCTCGGACCAAGTTTGGGCCTCGGGTCCAGTCCGCCGAGCTCGGGAATGCTCAAGCTTGGGGCTCCCTGAGAGGGCGGTTTCAGAAATTTGAACCTGGCCTACTTGGCCACGGGGGTATAGTCGGCTTATTGCGGCAGGGTGGCTTATCGCAACTGGAAATGTCCCCAACGGTGAATTTAGAAATTGCGACCTCAGAGCCCGGGAATGCATCAGGCTCGGGGCGCCCTCTGAGAACGTTCTCTGGTTGGCAGCACGGGGGAATGACCGGCTTATCCTGATAATGATCGACTTACTGCGGCCGGGGCATCCCCGAGGCGAGCCTAGATAACGCGACCTAGGGCACTGCAAGAAAAGAAACACGCAAAATACATGCAAGAAAAGATATGGACGTCTCGAGTTCGTGGATCTCCCCGCATGATCTTATGGTTGCCTTTATGGTCACGCCGCGAGGTCGCGCCGCTCGAGACGTTTTATCATAGGAAAAAGAAGACTTTCGTCCAAAAGAAAAACAGACGGAGCCTCGGGCCCAAGGTCTTGAAACGGCACGATCTTCGGCGGAAGAACCTGAAACTTGGGACCGTGACCTGGCATCACGTCCCTCGAGAGGCCGAGAAAGGTCAGTACCGGAGATGAAGGAGAATTTTTATCATGGGCCCATACTTGGATTGGGCCGGAGTGTGGTGACATAAGAGTTGAAGACCCGAGCGCCCCCGAGGCGAGGGCGATCTCGAGCTTGTCTCCTATGACAGGGGGAATGGTCGGCTTACCGCGATGAGAATCGGCTTACTGCGGGTTCGACCCCTGGTGTCGATCCTTCGCATCACGACCCTTAGACACGTTTGCTTGAGACGTGGAAAAACATAAGAGGAAAAAGGAGGCGATAAAGCAGTACATTTTATCGTGAGAAAGGAACTAGGCCGAGTCCCTTAGCTCGAAGCCTTTACCAGCGACGATCCCAAGCCTGTGCCCTACGATAGGGGGATGGTCGGCTTACTACGAAGAGAATCGGCTTACTGCGCATTCGACCCCCGGAGGCGGACCACGGGACCGCCATGCTAGCTCGAGTGAGGGGCCTGAGGGCCGAGACTCGAGTATCTCGAGGCCGGCGAGCCTACGGGCGTGACCGCCGAGATGGATCCTACGACGGGAGGATAGCCGGCTTACCGCGATGAGGATCGGCTTACCGCGTATTCGTCCCCCGGAGGTAAGTGTCCGGGCCACGGCCCGGTCGCGTTACCCGAGATACGAGAGACAAGCATGATGATAACGTAAAGCATCTTATCGCAAAACAGAAGGAGGGGGAGCATCAGGTATAAAACCTCCGGAGCTGGTCTACATTCCACGAGTTCGTGAGCTCCCTACCGTCGGGGGTCGCTAGCCGGTAAGCCCCCGCGCGACTTGCTGAGGCGACTCTGTAGGGGCCTTCCCACAGTGGGGATAGCTTGTTGGTGTTGGACCGGTCCTGGATTCGCCTTAAGACCAAGTCCTCGATGTGGAAGCCCCTAGGTTGTATCGATCGGGTGGCATGCCTGCAGAGATCTTGCAGGTAGCGCGCCGAGCGCAGCAGTGCGTGCCACCTTACCTCCTCCGCAAGGGCGAGGTCAAAAGACCGCTCCTGCTCGAGGCTGGCCTGGTCGACCGAGCTAACCCTGACGGAGCCTAGCGTAATCTCGGATGGCAGGACAGCCTCGGCACCGAAGATGAGCTGGAAAGGGCTCGCCCCCATTGCCCGGCTTGATGAGGTGTGGACGGACCAAAGGACAGTGGGAAGCTCGTCCACCCAAGCCCGACCGCGCTGTCCGAGCTCGGCAAAAACTCGCTTCTTGACGCCCTGGACGAGCTGTCCGTTGGCACGCTCGACCGCCCTGTTGCTCTGAGGATGGCTCACTGAGGCATAGTAGACCTTGGTCCCCATGTCTGCACAGAACCCTTGGAACAACTCGCTGGTAAACTGCGTCCCATTGTCGGTGATGATCCTGAAAGGGACTCCATACCTTGTGACCACAAAGGAACAGAAGAACTTTACCGCAGCTTTGGCGGTGATAGCAGAGATCGGCTCAGCCTCGATCCACTTCGAGAAAGTATCGATGGCGACGAACAGGAATTTCTTCCCTACAACCGATCTCGGGAAAGGGCCGAGAATGTCGAGGCCCCACGTCGAGAATGGCCAGGCGAGGGGGATGGTCTGCAAGGCATAGGCCGATTGCCGGGCCTTCTGGGCATGGAACTGGTAGGCCTGGCAAGTGCGGACGATATCTTGAGCGTCCCCGAGCGCTGTTGGCCAGTAAAATCTCATCCGGAACGCCTTCCCGACCATGGTCCTGAAAGAAGAGTGAGCGCTGCATAGGCCTGAATGTATGTCGTTGAGCAAGTACTTACCCTCCTCCGGGGTGACGCATTTTGACAGAATGCCTAGGGCTCCTTGTCGGTAAAGCTGCCCGTCGACGAGCCTGTACGAGCTTGCGCAGCGCTGGATCCTACTTCTCTCGGTCGGAGTAGCAGGGAGCTCTCCGCGGTCAAGGAACTTGGCGATCGAGTCCATCCACGAGGGAACACTCTCGAGGAGGGCCACCAGGTCTTCTTGGTCAGCGACGGACGGCGCGGTCAAGGTCTCGAGGATGACGTCCGGCGGGAGCTCATCACCGGACGATCCGAGCCTGGACAGGAGGTCGGCGGTGGAGTTGTCCTTCCTTGGCACATGCTGGATCTTTAAGTTTTGCAACCACCTCTCCATCTTACATACCTCGGCGAGGTACTTGGCCATTAATGGGTCCGAACACTGGTAGTCTTTGTTGTATTGATTGATGACGAGCTGAGAGACCCCTTTAACAATCAGACGGCAGACGCCCAGGGACTTGCAAGCTCGTAGGCCAGCCAAGAGAGCCTCATACTCCGCAGCGTTGTTGGTTGCGAAAAAACTGAAGCGGATCACATACCTCAGGTGGTCACCCCGAGGAGTGACAATGAGAACGCCAGCCCCCGAGCGCTCAAACGACCTTGATCCGTCGAAAAACATGGTCCAAGGGTCTTCGACTTCGATCACGGGCTCGGGGGCAGGCTCGGTCGTTTGCTCGGCCACGAAATCGGCTAGCGCCTGCAATTTGATGGCGGTGCGGGCCACGAAGCAGAGGTCGAACTCGTCCAGTTCCATGGCCCACTTGGCGATGCGACCTCCGGCCTTCGGGTTCCTGAGAATCTCTCCGAGCGGAAGCATGCTTGGGATAACCACCGCATGCGCTTGGAAGTAGTGCCGAAGCTTACGCGAGGTCATGAAGAGGGCATAGAGGAGCTTCTGGTCCAGAGGGTAGCGCTCCTTTGGCCCATGAAGCACCTCGCTAACGTAGTAGATTGGGTGCTGTCGCCCGGCGCGCTCGGCTACCAGGATCGCGCTAACGGCCTGGGTCGTAGCTGCGAGGTAGAGCAACAGCACTTCGCCCTGCTGCGGAGTTGTCAGCAGAGGTGGACTTGAGAGGTACGCCTTAAGCTCGTCGAAGGATCGTTGGGCTTCGGGGGTCCACTCGAAGCCCCCGTGCCTGCGCAGGATCCTGAAGAAGGGCAGTCCTCGCTCGTCGAGCCTGGAGATGAAGCGGTTGAGGGCAACGATGCGGCCGGTGAGGCTCTGGACCTATTTTACCGAAGTCGGGGCGGCCATCTGCTCAATTGCCTCGATCTTCTTTGGGTTCGGGCCCACGCCCGAGCCTCCGATCATGTAGCCGAGTAACTTTCCGGAGGTCGTGCCGAAGACGCACTTCTCGAGATTAAGCTTGATGCCGAACTTGTTTAGATTGGCGAAGGTCTCGGCCAGATCGTTGACGTGGTCGGCCTCGGAGGAGCTCTTGACGATGATGTCGTAGACGTAGACCTCGAGGATTCGACCGATCTGCGGGTTGAAGGTCTTGACCATTTGAAGGACCGAGATGGCGAACAGAGGGGGGGTGAATGGTCGCAAATAAAAATTCCCCCAAAATACTCCAACAAAAACCTCGACAAGATCGTTTAAAAGGAATTGTGAAAAACCCGAAAAACTAGACAACTATGTGTACCCCAAGCTTGCATGGATAAGTACCATAAAATATGTGGGGATTTTTGAGTAACAATCCTGGTTGTCTAGTGTCCAAAAGAAAGAGGAATCAATTCAAACTCTTGCTTTTAGAAAGGACATCAATTCAAATCACAAAAGTCACTTTCGTAAAAGCAAAAGCAGGATTTCCAGAACTTGTCCTCAATTTGCACAGGAGGTTGGTGGGTTTCTGTAGCTCACAAAATTTTGAGACTTTTTCTCCCTGTGAGCATTAGAGTCGTGAAGAACTCCACCAAATTTCTCCTCAAAAATCCTTACAGAAAAAACAGGAAAAATCGAAGAACACAGTCTGGTCAAGAACTTCGAGCAGAATGTTTGGGGCTCGGTTTTCACCTCATGGCGCCCAAACGGTGCAACAAGTGAACTCAAAAATTTTTCTGCAAGCGGATATCAGAGTCCCGCACCTCCTCCAACAAGAATCACTCAAAAAGGATTTTTCTATATTTTTACAAAAATCAAAACTGACTGTTATACGAAGAACAAGTTCAGAACAAAGTTGGAACTTGAAAGAAAAGATGTTCTCTACTCAATCCAAGAGTGCAAAAGAGATGTAAAACCATATGAACACACTCAAAACATCCAAGAACAGCAGCATTTAGAAGGAGGGGAGGCAAATCCAAATTACTTGAAAGTAAATTATGGAATGTAATTATGGAAAGTAAATGCTGAATTTAAATTATGAAAGTAAAGACATAATGTAAATGCATAAAATAAATTCAGAGGTGGATGAATAAAACTTTCATTTCTGGAAGGGAGGTTACAAAGCCTCACATTCATGTGGGCAAAGCTCAAATGAGCATCAAAACCTCAACACCTTCAAGGAGAGGAGGCTACCCTCCACCCCTATTTATACTACTCTTGGGCCACCTACCACCCTTGGATGAGTCCTCAACCCTAGAGCACTCATCTAAGGGCTAGGATTAACCCACACACACAGCCATGCAAGGGCTAACCCAAAACCCACACACATACCGGGTTTTCTTGCACGGTTTCAAAGCATACTACCTAGACCCGCTAACCTATCAACTAGACCTCAATCCGACGGTCCTCATTGATCCACGCGCATCTAGCTAGCATCATCTCCTTTCCTTGTCTTCTTGACTTGCCCGACTCCGCCTCCGATCATCTTCCGCGATCTCCCAACCGTCTGGACCTCCGCGCGCCTCGCCTAGTCCCGGCCATCCTTCGCCTCACCATGACCTAGCACCGTCGTCCCGCAACCATCAAAACAAGGAAACTCCTCACATAGCAATGCCCACAAAGATGTGCAATAAACCATGCAACTCATCACTACCGCGCCCATACGACCAGATCGCCACTCCTGGCAAAGACAACTCAAATTGCTTCATTTTGAAAATCAATCCAAATCAAACTCAAACTTGAGCACACCTTGCTCAAATAAAGTCAAATACTCATCACAAACATGGATGGACCTCCACATGGTCCTTCAATCTCCCCTTGATGAGTATATTGACAAACCACACAAAAGACATAAATTTGAGTTTGAAGAAAATGAAGAAGAAAACAATTTTAGTTGCAAAGTCAAACTTGGTCCAAAGATAGAAATTAGAACCATGACCAATTTGACAAAGAGGAATTTAGATTTTAGAGTTAAATTTAAGAAAGAGCAAGTTTTCAACAAAACTCTAAAATCCAACTAAACATGTCAAATGTGATTATGAGATTATGATCCAAATGTAAGTAGTAGCATAGTTTTACAAAGATCATAATAACCAAATAAGCATTCACATTTTTATCTTTTAGTGATGCCTTTTCTACGTTTTCTCCCCTTTTGGCAATATAGGCATCAATTTTTTTATGTATGCATGAAATGCAATCGAAAGAGCTTTGAAGATTATCCAATTGATCAAAATGACAAGATATTACACCAAGCTTGTCAATTTTAGATTAGACTAAACTAAGATATGTCCAAGTGCAAATACAAGCTTAGATTTGAATATTTCATTTTATCAAGATTTGACAAGTGCAACACTTAGCTTTAGTTTCAAAAATAGAAGAATAGCCACTCTAAGGATCAAAAGGAAAACCTAGAGTTCAACCTACTCAACACGTTGGGGAATCTAGAAGAGCATACAAGGTCCTTCGGCTCATTTATCACTTAATGCAAATTTTGATTTATCATCATACAAGACATGGCGGGTGCAAATGTTTGACATTATTTGCATTCTTTACCCACATATGTCTTTGTTTTTAATTTATTTGCATTTTCTTTTGACAACCAATTGACTCAAGTCGTGATGCGACCATCTCAAGATGAACTCTTAAGAGGATGGTCTAGGTCAAACACGATGTATTCCAAGTTCATCCCAAGTGCAATGGGAAGCGGTCTTGTGAATACAAGGTGTTGAGTCGAATGTGCACAAGAAGAGTCAATTTTGTTTAATTTTCATTTTTAGCACAACGATTCATGAGCAATTGAAGGACTCTAGCATGGATCAAACTAGTTTCACCTAAGTTGCTATAGGGACTCTAGAGAACTCCTAAATTTCTCAAATTATGGCACAAACCTCTAGAGAAGAAACCTAGCAAGTAAAAGCAACAAGTTTCATCAAGTTTTTCATTTAAGGCTTATTTCATTTTTAAGCTTAGCAAGTTAAATGAACTTGGACATACCTAAGCTAGTGATTTTCTTCAAATGATGTAGCATGGTGTATAGCATGAAGAAGAAATCAATTGCATAATAGACAAAGCTCATAAAACAGAAAATGCAGTCTAATGCAATGCATGAACAGATTCCCAAACTCCCCCTCAACAAATGAATCAATTTTAAGCTCAAATCTGGTTAAAGTTGAGTTATTATCAAGATTAGGCATAAAGAAAACCCAAATGAACTCAATAATAACTAAAAACAGAATGAGGAGAAGAAGTCGAGAAACTGCAAAACTGGATGGCTATAGAGCATAGAAAAGATAGAAGAGACTCACTACGGCTCAGACTCGCTCTTATCTTCCCCAGTGACTGACATAGGGAAGCTGACTCTAGATCCCAACTAAGGAGTGCACACAGACTCGCCTCACCTGGGAGGCCCAATACCTGCTAGACTTATAAGACTGTGAGGGAACTCAACCTAGAGAGAAGAGAGAATAGCTAATCACGCATGATAGCAACCTAAAGCACAAGATAAGAGGTCAATGCAAGGCATGCCAGAAGTCTAAGTGAGTGAACTCAACTCAAGAAAACAAGCCCAAAGTCACCTGTAAGAAACACAAAGAAAAGAAAAGTCGAAGAAAACATATAATACATAATATACAAACCAGCTCCCCTCACGAAAGGCCGTAAGGGCTCACGACTCCAAGCTCACTCCTCAAGGCAACAACTGAGCTATCCAAAGGCTTGGTGAAAATATCGCTAATCAAGGTCACTCTCACGAATCGAAGCGCGATATCTCCCTTCTCCACATGGTCTCTAAGGAAGTGATATCTAATATCAATGTGCTTGGTCCGGAATGTTGCATCGGGTTTTAGCAATGCAAATAGTCAAGTGTTGTCACGTAAAAGTGGCACACTCTATCTCTAACCCATAGTCCCGTAAGGTCGATCTCATCCAGAGCACTGCTACAAAGAATCGTTGCAAAGAACATACTCGGCCTCGTGGATGGGTGTGCAACTCGATCGCTTCCTAGATGACCAAGAAACAAGAGAAGTGCCAATGAATTGGCAAGTGCTGTAAGTGCTCTTCCTATCTATCCTACACAAGCAAAGTTGGCATCGTAAAAGGCTCTAAGAGATAGACAAGAAGACGAAGAGTACCAAATACCATAATCGGTGGTAGCACGAAGGTACCAAGATGCGCTTGACCGCTGGCGGTGAGAGGCGCGAGGAGAAGCTTGAAATCGAGCGCATGACACACAAACAAAATGTATGTCCGGCCTCGAAGCGGTGAGGTACAAGAGGGAGCCGATCATGCTTCAAACTCCTTTTGATCAAGAAGCTCACCATCCTCATCGGGCTCGAGGACAGCGAGGTGGCTATAGGAGTCATCACCGCTTCCCATCGACATGTCAAACGCTCAGAGGTCACGTATATTTGCCTTGATGCAAGAAAGTACCTCCGAGTCCGCTTGATTTGGAAGCCAAGAAAGTAGCTCAACTCGCCCATCATACTCATCTCAAACTCAGGCTCATCACCTCGTAAAACCGAGACACAAGCGAATGAGATGAGCCACAAAATTATATCGCCCACATAAACTGACAAGAAGAAAATGAGACTCATGGTGTCCGATGAATGAGTTTTGTCTACTATGCCCATTTTGAAGTCATGGTGAGAAGATAAGACTTGAGCCTCTCATACCATGCTCTGGGGCTCGCTTGAGTCCATACAAAGCTTTGGAGAGCTTGTATACATGACTCGAAACTTGGGGTTCTTAACTCGAGGTTGTTTGACATAAACCTCTTCCTCAATATAGCTATTGAGGAATGCACTCTTGACATCCATTTGATAGAGCTTGAAGCCATGGGATGCAGAGAATGCAAGCAGGATCCTAATAGCCTCTAGTCTAGCTACAGGGCAAAGGTCTCCTCAAAGTCAAGACCTCAACCGAGAAAAGCCCTGCAACTAGCCTAGCCTTGTTGCGTAATGACAACCCCATCCTCACTGCTTGTTTTTGAACACCCACTTGGTCCCAATGACATTATGACCAGATGGGGCTCGACAAGTCGCCATACCTTGTTCCTCTCAAAGTTCTCAAGTTCTCATGCATAGCATTAATCCATGATTCATCTGATAATGCATGAGAAACATCTTCGCTCAAAGGAGGCAACGAAGGCAGAGTGGAGGCAGAAATCGACAAACCTGATTTTGAGCGAGTGACGCGCTCAAACAGATCACCAATGATCCGATCAGTGGATGAGCTTCTGGATATGACGGGAGGACTGTATGTATGGCCTCTACCTCATGCACGTAAGAGGTAGGAGCAGAGCCACTACCAAGGAGAGCTCAAGGCAAGGAGTGGTCACTCGAGGTGCGTAAATGGAAACAGGAGGCACCTCTGCATAGAGGGAACTGATCCGTGGAACACCATCATCTCCATCATCCTCATCTTCTACAAAGATGGTCTCTGAGGGATAAGAAGAGCTCAAACATCGTGTCTAGCTCCCGGCTAGCCTCATCAAGGTCACATCACAGTCTCTATGATCCTATGCGCATCAACACCTGCACTTATAGTTACGAGAAGAAGTCGAGTAACCTAGAAAGATACCATCGTAAGAGCGAGACTCAAACTTATCTAGGTTACTGACTTCAAGATAAAACACTTGCAACCAAAACGCGAAAATGAGACACACCGGCTTTCGCCCATACCTCAACTCATAAGAAGTGCGATGCAAATGTGCTCTCAAAACACGCGATTAGAAACATGGCAAGCAAGAGCTATAGCCTCATTTCAAAACTTCCTAGGAGTATCAGACTGCTCTAGCATCGCCTGGCCATCTCAACTGTGGTCCTGTTCTTCCTTTCCACTACGCCATTCTCACGAGGAGCGAGGGAGAAGAGAACCGATGCTCTAAACCGACTCCACACAAAACTCTCAAAGTAGGAATTCTTGAACTCGTACATTATCATCACAGATAGCTCAGAATGCACCGGGAGCTCAATAGACAACCCATCGATCAAACCCTCAAGTGAGAAAAGTCTCATCCTTCGAGGCCATGAAGAATACCCAAGAGTATCTAGAAAAATCATCAACGATGACAAGAACATACCACTTCCTCCCGCCGATCAGACTCTAGCCGACCAACAAAGGTCCATATGTAAAAGCTGTCCTGGTGCATCACCATCACTACGGTGGATCGGAGGATGAGAAGCAAGAACCATCTTGCCATGTCGGCAAGGAGAGCAAACTAAGTCTTTGACCATCTTGAGTTTGGGCAAACCCCGAATGAGATCATGGTCGCTAACTCGGTCAAATGATCAAAACCAATGTGACCAAGTCTCCTATGCCGTAGGAGAGATCACGGATTCGTATAATCAAACATCAAGAGAGTCTCCGTAAGAAGCGTAAAAATCAGCACGAAAGACTCTCCCAAATCTAGAAATCCCAAGAACTAACCCTCCCGATGAATCAAGGATTCTACAGCATTACTCTTGAAGCTTACCTCGAAAGAGTCATCGATAAGTTGAGAAACAGAGAGCAGATTGTATTGCACTACTTACTAAGGCAACATCTTTAAGAATGAAATTTTGGTTAATGCAGATGGTACCTTTAGCAATGACTCTACCTCAAGATGCATCCCCAAAAGTGATTAACTCATCACCGGGGCTCTGACTAGGAAGAGAACTAACGAGAATCTCCGGTCATATGACGAGAACAACCGAGTCAACAATCCAAACATCGCTCTTCCCATCCGATTTAACCCGATCAAGACACAAGAGAGAAAGATGACTCAAGATCGATAGAGTGAAGACTTAGGAACCTAATATCAACCATACGACACCTCGAGTACCACCACGTAAGAAGATCGACTCGAGTGTCTCTCGACGCCAACTCTCACACGATCAGAGCAACTCGTAGATAATCTAGGAGTCAAATCGGGTTGGCACGCCGTGGTGCAAAAGCCGACCATCCCAAGAAGGCCGCTCGATCTCCTACCGAGAACACCTCACGCCGCCGATATCTACCTCGATGGGAAAACGAGGAATATCAAGAGGACGGCGAAAGATCGACTACGAACAGCTCCGTGACTAAAACTCAAGAACTAGCATGAAAACCAAGTCCTGGACGCCGCCCAAAACAAAGCGTACTTTCTAACTCGCCTAGAAAGCAGGTGTGTCTTAGGAGCACTCAAAGTCCGGGATGACCTCAATACCCTAAGAGCAAAGAACACGCCACGCCGAGTGATCTTGGCGCTACCAAGCGTAAATCTACTAGGTGACCATCCTTCTTACGGAAGGTGCATGTGTACTTCGCCTTGCTAGAGGCGTATAATAGGAGTAACACCTTCTCGGTCAAGTCCTATGGACAACCCCAAAGAGACCTAAACACGGTGGTACTCACCTGGGAGCTACCACAATCTCACCACTCTTGGAGCCGCGCACAATGGTGGGAGGATGCGCCTGAGCGTGCTCCAAGGATCAAATCCTAGACCTTGATTGAATCTACTAATCTTGGATTGGTCTAGAATAAGATTGAGCTTCTTCTTGCCTCCAACAAACTTCTCGAGAGTGCTCATAAGATACCGCAATCTCGGAAGAAAGAAGCACAAGAAGAACAGGGGAAGGAGAGGAAGAAGAACCGTAAAGATGAGCCTCTCAAAGACGTGCATTTTTCTCCTCAAAGACGGCCGCCTCAATCTTGAGGGCCTCACAAGAAACGCAAGGAGCATCTCTAATTCTATGGGCTTGGTCTTCTAATTTCTTCCTAAGCTCGACATGGATTTTATCCAAGTCCCCACAATCTCAAGACATCGCAAGCAATATTTTTGTGACTTATCTAGTAAGTCCTTAGCAAGTTTAGCACACTTGACATTCTGTGGTTTCATTGTCAAGTTTTAATTGCTTACTACCTCACATGAGCCGACCGGGTCCTTAGAAGCATGTGATTCAAGTTCATTGTTTCTAGCAGTAAAGCTTCCTAAGGTGTTCGCCATGGCATCAATTTCTGCAAGCAATTTAGGCAATTAGAGCATGATGGAGTGGAGTGAGCATGAAGAAAACTAGCCTCAACAGAATAGCATCAACGTAACTAGTGCTAGCATTCTTCAACCTAAGACCATCAAGTCAACAAGCACACTATCATGTATGGTCCTTAGGTTCTCCAACTCCACAAGAATAGCATCACACAAAGAGCAATCATCGCTGACTGGAGGAGAAGATCTAAGTGAAGCTAACTCCGAGTCAAGGTACCTACTTCCTTCTCAAGTCTGCACACCTAGCTCTAGCTCTAGCATGAAATTTTCCTAATTTGCGTAAAGCTTCGCTGAGTCGGTCATAGGAGGGTACTCGTCCGAGTCAGAGAGCTCTGAGTCGCCGATGTCGCTGGTGTCGGCCATGAAGCACATGCCGAGAAGTCGCCGCCGCTTTCTTCTCTTGCGGATCATCCTCGCCTCGCCGCTCCATGTCTCCGTGTCGGAGAGGTTGATGTCGCTGCGCGGCGAGGACGCGATGGAAGAGCTTCTTGTTCTTGGAGAAGTTGCGATATTTCTTCTCGCGCCGATTCACGAACCGGAGGCTTTTGTTGCGGTTCTTGTCGGTGTAGTCGTTTTGCCCGAACCGCCAACGCCGTTTTGCCCTTCTCCGGCTTGGGATAGATTCGCCTCAATGTGGTTGGGGCCACCACACTCAAGTGTGATCATGCCACCTCTCTTCCTCTCTCTCACCCTCTTGTATGCATGAGAAAACTTATGAGCGAGAAGAGCAAGCTCATTTTCTCGAAATTTTTCCGCTTGGTCATCGCTAGCTCGCAAAGGGCGGAAAGAGAGAAACCAATAGAAGGATCAAGAAGAAGATCCAATGGGATCGTGACCAAAGCCATCGATCGAGATTTCGTCTTCCGAGAGACGACATCGATCTCATGAGTCTTGAGGCGGAATAAAGCCCGCCAAGAGTCGAGTCGATAAGTCGGTGGTGTCCTTGATGGTGGTCACCTTCATCTCCCAAACCCAAGGTCGAAAGCGGTCAAGAAATGCCGAGCATTGTCCGAGCCGGTATATGCAACCAACCGCCGGAGGTCGCCAAAATCTTTGTAAACCGACCAAAACACTCGCCGAGACTCTCACCAGCGCTGATCAAACTTGTTGTACTCGCGCTTGAACCGGTCTCGCTCACGCCTTGATTTGAGTAGAGTCCTCATGGTAAGCATCGAGGGTTACCCAAATCTCGTGAGCGGAGCGAAGGTGAGAAATCCTATCATACTCACCACGGCTAAGACTCAGATGAGAATGTTCCTTGCCTTAGCATTCGCCTCAACGCCAACCATATTGATGGCCGTGACATTTTCATCGCCAGGAACCTCATACGGAGTTTCACCTTCGCCATATCGTAGCCCCGGCAATGATGTATGACTCCATCCGGACTTCCAAAAGGAAAATCAACTCCATTAAAGATTGGAGGCTTGGTGGAATATTTGTCCGTCGCCATGGCTCTTGAGACCGGTCAAGATCTATGGAAGAGCAAACCGCTCGATACCAATTGAAGGACCGAGATGGCGAACAGAGGGGGTGAATGGTCGCAAATAAAAATTCCCCAAAATACTCCAACAAAACCTCGACAAGATCGCTTAAAAGGAATTGTGAAAACCAAAAACTAGACAACTATGTGTACCCCAAGCTTGCATGGATAAGTACCATAAAATATGTGGGGATTTTGAGTCACAATCCTGGTTGTCTAGTGTCCAAAAGAAAGAGGAATCAATTCAAACTCTTGCTTTTAGAAAGGACATCAATTCAAATCACAAAAGTCACTTTCAGAAAAGCAAAAGCAGGATTTCCAGAACTTGTCCTCAATTTGCACAGGAGGTTGGTGGGTTTCTGTAGCTCACAAAATTTTGAGACTTTTTCTCCCTGTGAGCATTAGAGTCGTGAAGAACTCCACCAAATTTCTCCTCAAAATCCTTACAGAAAAACAGGAAAATCGAAGAACACAGTCTGGTCAAGAACTTCGAGCAGAATGTTTGGGGCTCGGTTTTCACCTCATGGCGCCCAAACGGTGCAACAAGTGAACTCAAAAAAATTTCTGCAAGCGGATATCAGAGTCCCGCACCTCCTCCAACAAGAATCACTCAAAAAGGATTTTTCTATATTTTTACAAAAATCAAACACTGACTACTGCGCGAAGAACAAGTTCAGAACAAAGTTGGAACTTGAAAGAAAAGATGTTCTCTACTCAATCCAAGAGTGCAAAAGAGATGTAAAACCATATGAACACACTCAAAACATCCAAGAACAGCAGCATTTAGAAGGAGGGGAGGCAAATCCAAATTACTTGAAAGTAAATTATGGAATGTAATTATGGGAAGGTAAATGCTGAATTTAAATTATGAAAGTAAAGACATAATGTAAATGCAAAATAAATTCAGAGGTGGATGAATAAAACTTTCATTTCTGGAAGGGAGGTTACAAAGCCTCACATTCATGTGGGCAAAGCTCAAATGAGCATCAAAACCTCAACACCTTCAAGAGAGGAGGCTACCCTCCACCCCTATTTATACTACTCTTGGGCCACCTACCACCCTTGGATGAGTCCTCAACCCTAGAGCACTCATCTAAGGGCTAGGATTAACCCACACACACAGCCATGCAAGGGCTAACCCAAAACCCACACACATACCGGGTTTTCTTGCACGGTTTTCAAAGCATACTACCTAGACCCGCTAACCTATCAACTAGACCTCAATCCGACGGTCCTCATTGATCCACGCGCATCTAGCTAGCATCATCTCCTTTCCTTGTCTTCTTGACTTGCCCGACTCCGCCTCCGATCATCTTCCGCGATCTCCCAACCGCTCGACCTCCGACGCCTCGCCTAGTCCCTGGCCATCCTTCGCCTCACCATGACCTAGCACCGCCGTCCCGCAACCATCAAAAACAAGGAAACTCCTCACATAGCAATGCCCACAAAGATGTGCAATAAACCATGCAACTCATCACTACCGCGCCCATACGACCCAGATCGCCACTCTCGCAAAGACAACTCAAATTGCTTCATTTTGAAAATCAAACCAAATCAAACTCAAACTTGAGCACACCTTGCTCAAATAAAGTCAAATACTCATCACAAATATGGATGGACCTCCACATGGTCCTTCACCATTAGCCGCTGGAACGTTGCGCCCGCGTTGCGGAGGCCGAACGACATGATCGTGTAACAAAAGGTTCCGAACGGCATGATGAAAGCGATCTTGTCCTTGTCTTCCATGGCGAGCTTGATCTGGTGGTAGCCGGAATAGGCGTCGAGAAAACTCAACATCTTGGCGTTGGCGGTGGAGTCCACAATTTGATCTATGCGTGGAAGAGGGAAGTTATCTTTGGGGCACGCAGCGTTTAAGCCCGTGTGATCGACACACATTCTCCATTTCCCGCCTTTCTTTTGCACAATTACAGGGTTGGCTAGCCATTCGGAGTAGTTGACTTCGCGAATGAAGCCGACCTTTAGGAGCATGTCGAGGTGCTTCGATTATCGCCGCTTCGTGGGAGAAGCGCCATAGCTTTAGCGCATCGGCCACGCAACTAGACTTTGTTTGCAGTTTGTGCTCGACCACCTCCCGTGGGACCCCTGGCATGTCCGCTGGTTCCCATGCAAAAATGCTTTTATTATTTCGGAGGAAGGTGACAAGCTCATCTTCCTATTTTGTGTCGAGATGGGCGAAAATGCGGGCGCACTTGCCCAAGCTTCCCTCCTCGAGCTGCACGGCCTTGGTCGGGCCACCGGACTGGATTGCCGCCTTCCGGCGGGCGTTCTTCGAGGTTGTCTCGGGACGCTGCTGAGACAGCATGCCAACGAGTGCTAGGGCCTTTTCCTCACAGCCGTGCGCCGTCTTGAGGTCGCCGCGGATCGTTATGATGCCGCCGAGCCCCGGGAGCTTCATACACCGGTGCCCGTAGTGATTCGCGGCCATGAACTTAATCAGGGCCGACCGCCCAAGAACGGCGTTATAGGGGAGGTCCTCATCGACCACCTCAAAGGTGATCAGCTCGGTGCGGAAATTTGTAGAGTCCCCGAAAGTCATGGGCAGAACCACTTGCCCAAGCGGAGTGATCGAGCTCCCCGGCACGATGCCGAAGAAGGGGACCGCTATATTCTTGATCTTCGACCGGGGTATCTGCATCCGGTCCAGTGCGCTTGCCAAGAGCAGATTGAGGGAACTTCCCCCGTCAACCATGACTCGCCCGACGATGGTGTTGCTTATGGTCGGGGCGACGACCAGGGCGGTCTTGAAGTCTCGGGACATCCCCGGGGGAGCATCATCCCGGGAGAAGGTGATGGGAATGCCATCCCACTTGCAGGGTCGGTCGGTGGGCTTCCCGATGGTGGCTTGATACACGGTGCGCGCAGCGTCCTTCAGTTCGCGCCAAGACCGATATGCCGAAGAGCCGCCGAAGATCATGTCAACACGGCGGTCGCCATGCTGGAACTCCAAGTCGAGGCCTGCTTGGTCCTCGCCGGTGTCGATTCCGCCGGGCAGCTCGTCGTCCTTCGGGAGCGTGGGCATCTCTCCATGCCCTCTGTAAAAGGCGTCCAGTCTGTACAACCACGTCCTGCAATTTCGCAGATCGTGGTCATAGGCTTTATGGAACGGGCAGAATTTATCGGAGTCGGGGCGGAGCCGTTCTTCGTCGCCCCAGGATCGGGCATCGACCGAGGGGCTCGCCCGCTCTACCGGGCCGACGAGTGCTTGCCGAGGCCGTGGGCGATTCTCTGGGGCCGAGGCCTCGACGGACAAAGCCAACGCTGCTGCCCCTTCGCGCCGCCGCCGATCGTGGCGACCACGCGAGCCGCCGCCTCCAAGACCGTGGTCTTTCCCCGCTTATCGCGCTGGCCGAGCCCCTTCCTTAGTGCCGGACGGCCCGCCGCCAAAGGTGAGGCCGAGCTTGCCTCGATCGTAGTCGTGCTTTCGGCGGCGCCGTCCGCAGATCTCGCAGACGCCGCCATGCGAAATGCCTTGTTGACGGTGAGTTTTGTTGTGATCTCAAGGTCCTCCGTAAGGCGCTCTGTCGCGACGCCGAACTTGAAGGCCTTGATGACGGCCTCATCAAGACGTTAGATCGAGTTTCGGCGCGGTAAACCGCGCACGGTCGTGGAGGTGCTCACCCTTTCCCGGATAACACACCAGATAGGTCCTTTCGCCTAGGCCGCAGAGCAGCTCTGGAAGTTGGAGTGGAGGTGCTCCATCGCTGGCGCCATGACCGAAAGCGCCGTTGAAGACCAAGTGCGCGCGACTCGCCCTGATGGTGGGGAGATAGTTGGCCATCGCGCCTTTCACGCCGCCAAGATGGCGTGGAGTAGATGGAGAGGAATTCGCGGGGTTCTTGGTCCCGCCGAACCGCTTCCATTATCGCCGACTTGAACCTGGTGGCAACAGACCGACGGAGGTCGCTCGAGTACGCCGCAGCCGCAGTCGGAGAAAGTTGCCGCCGGCCGCAAGGCGTGAGTCGCCGCTCAATGACAGGGAAACTCGAGTCGGCGCGACTCGCCGCAGCATCCGCGACGGTCAACAGGAGCATCATTAGGATGGTGGTGCGGGCGGTCGCGAACCTTTCGGCGCCTGTGCGGAACGTCCGAGGAAAGGCCTCCGGAAGCATTGCTGCTTGAGCGAGCATCACTGCCGCTCACGGGCGGGGGCGTGTCTGCACCACGCCTTCATCTCGGCGTGGCGAGCCCGGGTAAGGAGTCTCGCGGCGAACGGCCGGCGATCAGACGGCGAAGTCGCCATCGCCGCTAAGGGGCGAAGTCTCGAGCCCCGCCGCCACCCTTGCCGCGGAGGCACAACGTCATCGGTCGCCCTGTTGAGCTCTTCGGCCAGGGACCGTCGAAAGAGGGCCGAGCCGGTCCGCGCAAGGTCAGCCATAACCCGGGCGATGGCCCGCAGGCGCTCTCGACCGGGCTTGTCTGGGTGGGAAGGATTGAGCTTTCCGGACGGAGAGCGGGCCGCCCCGCGCTCCTCTCGTCGAATGGCGGTGATAGCTTGGTTGATGGCGACCTGGGTGAGCCGACACGCCTCCTGCGGAGTCTCTGCGCCACCGTCGTCCGTCCTCGGAGTAGCCTCGTGGCTGCCACCATGAAGACCCGGCGTTCGCGAGGCGGTAATGAGGGCGAGAGCATGGAGGTGGAGCCTTGGCACTCAGGGATCGCATCCGAGCCCAGGCTCGCTGATCGCGACATGCTGTCGGTGAAGCTAAAGGTGCTGACGACGCTGAGGCGATGAACTTCGGACGAGCGAAACTTCGGGCCCCACGGTGGGCGCCAGCTATCGATGATCGAGACCGTCGACCGCAAAGAAGGGGGAAGGATCGTGCAAGGGGGTGAGGTCCAAAGTCATGCTCGTCCGGGAAGGAGGGAGCATCAATAGGTGCACGGCTCGGGGAAGAAGAACAATCGGACAGGAGACACAGCGCTTATACTGGTTCGAGCCCCCTAGGTCGAGTAATAGCTCTACTTCAGTCTTGCCCGTAGGCGAAAGGTGACTAAAAGCTCCTTGGGGGAGAACAAAGGGGGAGCTCGACCTCGGGGTCGTTCGGAAGTGGCGGCCGAGGGAAGCTCAATAGATGGTGCGGCGTACGAGTGTGTCTGCAGATGTGTCTGCGCATCCCCTTTGGTTCCTGCTGTCTTGCCCCTCTAACCGGGGTAGTTCGGCGCTTTTATAGACCCTTGGAGCTGATATCGAGGCTGACATCGGGTGGTTGTCTGTGAGTTGACGGGAGCAGTTGACCCTAGTTCCCATGCAGGGGAACTGACAGGAATTGCTGGGAGTGGTTGACCCTAGTTCCCACGCAGGGGAACTGACAGGAGTCGGTGACCCTAGTTCCCACGCAGGGGAGAGAGGTCACATAAAAAGGAGATTATTACGCCGAGGCCGGCCGAGGCGCCGAGGTCAAGAGGTCGCGGAGTCAAGACGGCTCGAAAACTCTTGTCCGAGCTCGAGAACCGTCCTCCGAGCTCGGGGAAACCTCCGTCCGAGCTCGGGAACAGTCCTCCGAGCTCGGAGGAGAACGGTCTAAAGCCCCCGGGGGGGCCTGGACATGTGTCAGGACGGCCGATCCCCAACGGTTTTCAAGATATTTTTATAGTTTATGTGAACTCCATGTATCCAACAACCTAGTGTTTCATCTTGCTGACCTTTAAATCTCTTGCTTGTACTAGGGAAAATCAAAGCAAGTTGCTGGATGGATTGAGTTATTTCGGACTCTACATCAATGTTTGGACAGCAATGATTTGGATCATATGGAAGGTGCTATGAATGCTACATACAAGGTACTACACATCACTCCTCACTCCTACTATATTTGAGCTTGAATTGTGATTTTGTACATAGGAAACTTGAACTATAATTGAGCTACAAATCTGAACTTTTGGTCGCCTAACTGTCGCCTAGGCATCCAGGCGCCCCGAAGGCGACTCGCCTCAGCAGGGCGCCGTGATAACCATGCAATTGGCATATTCTTTCCTATGCGATATGCAATCATTTATGCATGCATGAATGTTATTATAGCCAACACCGATATCTCTAACAAACTTTTTGGCCCCATGATAGTTTTTTGGTCAAATTTCCACCCTCAGATAGTGCTTCCTTTAAAAGTACAAGAAGGTCATCAAAGCAAGCATTACGCACATTCCATAAATTCTTTATGGTCAAGAGTCTCACAACAAATTGTAGCCTAGAGAACCTTTGACAACCTAGGTACAATTCTTAGCTAGATTCATTAGCTAATTTGTAGTATGTTTCTGCATCTACATCCTTGTCTTCCTCATCGTCATTATAGTTTACATCCAAATTAACATCATAAAAAAAATCAAGTCCCTCTATCAAAAGAGGATCTATTTCATCAGCTTGATCATTCTGAATATGTAGAGTTACACTACGAGCTGTCGAAGAATACCAATCCTCACCATGATAAATCCATGTAGCATATCTAGGCATAAACCCATCATAAGTTAGTGATCATACACAATAACTTTCTCTAACCAGTACTGGTTCACACATTTTCTACATAGACAAAGGGTTGTATCGCCCCTAGCTGATTTGGAGAAAGAAAACTCCATAAAATCCATAAGACCATTTTGGTAGTCATCTGTGTACCTATAGTAAGACATAAATAGTTACACAACAGGCTAGAATTAACTAATTTTTAAGCATTGCATTTAGAGCTAATTACCTAGGTGAACGCATCCATTCCTTGTCCATGCTTGCTAATTAGTGGCTACTATTAAGAAATGATGAACACACAACATTCAAAATTACCGACAAATCTTCAAGTAAACTCAACTAGGATATGTATTAAATTCAAACATGTGTGAACTCTGCTTGTAGCTCACCAGAAAGTAGAGCACAAAAGGGTAGCTGTGAGGGCGCCTAGGCTGGTGACAGTCAGGAATCACAAGAGGCCAATGGGGCAGCGATTAATACAAAGTAGTATCCATCGTTAGCTGTCCGAAAACAATAATGATATGCAAGACTGTCATGCTCAGAATGTAACAAGGATAAATAGGTTTGGGAGTGAAACGCAAGCTCATGATGTAGCAATACCAAAATGATACAAAATCTCTTTATCCAGGTGAAAGTTGTACCCAAACTTATTATATGGAAGTTAAGTACAAGAAAGTTGATTTAGTGTTAATGAATTTCTTTCCATATGTACCCTAAAACCAAAAAAATAGCTTTAGTGAGTTCAAGAAATCATAGGTTGTGGAACTAATGGAACAAGCTATGAGCAATATCCATTAACCAAAGCACTTTTCATGGCATCACAGCTACCAGCTGAACATAAGGATAGCCCATAAAACACACAAGAATTCTACAAGCTATTTCGCCATCTACTAAACCAACTAGAAAGGGCAAGATTTTGGAGCAGATATATACTACTCACATAGTCGCATGCTATATTCCAACAAACAACAACTACATAATCATTACGAATAGAAAAAAAATATCTAAGAAAATTGTAGGGCAACAGACCAGGGAAACTCCAAATCAGAGTGAATTCAGGATTGGAACGGCGAGGCGATGCCTAGGATTTACGTGGAGGAGACTACTAGGCGACCCTTATCCTCCCTGGCTAGCTGCTTGTGCATCCATTCTTTGGGTGTACGGCTGCAGGAGTTGGGGTTTCTTTGGTTAGATCTGGTGGGTGTAGAGAGATTTGAGTGAAGGAGGGAGCAAGAAAGATCGGAGCTGCTGGTTTGGGAAGAGAGAGGAGCAAGAAAGAGAAGGAAGCTTCTGGTTTTGGGAGATCAGAACTCAGAAGGAATGCATCTAACGTGGCTTTGAAAATTTCAGGTCCACCTACCAAAGGAACTCGCCCCTAGTTTTGGGCTTCCCGCTCATTTCATCTAAACACCTCAATTGATTGTCTCTGGCATATATAAATGCCATCTTAGACTGGATTTTCTCCTACCTTTATAAACATCAAGGTAGATTCTAATAAAGGCATTTATAAATGCCCCACTAAACCAAAGGTCCTCAGCGTATATACACGCCGCAGTAGGGTGTAACCCGGCATTTAAAAATGTCCCAAATTATTCTAGCTAGGACGGCGTATATATACGCCATAGAAAACTCTAAGTCGGCGTATATATACGCCATAGAAATTAAATGCCCCTAATATCGTTAAACGCTGGCTTAAACTACACTACTTTGAAAAAAGCCATCTGTGGCGGTTCATAACTGCCATCAGTGGCGGTTTTTGAACCGCCACAGATTTAGTGCCTCTGATAATCGAGGATTATCAGTGGCGGTTCTAGAACCGCCACAGATAACACTATCGCGGCGTTTTTGGCCAGAATAGCCATCGATATTCGTATCGCGGCGGTTCGATCCAAAACCGCCACTAATAATCCAAGTATCGCTGGCGGTTTTTGATAGAACCGCCATCGATATCAAATATCAAGATGTTTAGCCCAAAACCGCCACCGATAATACGACTATTAGTGACGGTTTTTGGCTAGAATCGCCATCGATAGGCCTAGTATCGCGGGCGGTTTTTGATAGAACCGCCATCGATATTACAAGAGCGGTTTTGGGCCAAAACCGCTACGATAATCCCGCACACGAAAATAAAAATCGCATTTGTGGCTAGCCTCGCAGCAACGCTAGCCATGCCTCTTCATTATGTACATTGTCGTTTCAATTGACATCACTAGTTCAAATGTAAGATTTACTAGGTAGGTTTCACGCGCTACGCAAGGCGTGTTAGTTTTGATGCATTTAAGTATTCAAAAAGCAAAACGGATAAATGGTCAGATAATATGAAAACATCTATATCCATCCTATATCGCATGTGCACTAATAGATATCATACAAAAAGAGTAATAGACCTATAGGCAGCAGAGCAAATCGAAATGTTCGGTTTGCACATGGTAAGAAATTCTTATCGACAAAATTAACAAGAGGCCGCCTCGCAAAGATTTCCAACCCCGATACAGAGGAGTAAAATGGTAATAGAATGCATATGGAAGATCTACCAAGACTAACAATGCAGATTGTAGTAATGATAAGGCACACATCACCGAATGCAAAGTGCTTCATCAAGCAAAAGGCATTGTTTTTCTACATTTGTAACTATCCTTTGTTTGTCCTGCAAAGAAAAGGCAAATAAAACATAAAGCTATAATGTTATATCGTTGTTGCAGCTAATGGGATTCGTAAATCTAAATAGCTAAAATGAATCAAAGATAATAAGCATTAAAACACAGAGTGGCTTGTAAAAAGCATAGCCAAAAGGTATAACAAGAGTAGTAAATACCGCTAACAACAATAGCAATATACTATTTGATCTCACAAATTCCAAAACATATACAATGGTCGATAATACCAAATTAAGATCAAGAACATGAATTCTTTGAAGACCATGATGCCTACAGAAAGTCAAAGATACACTAAGCAAGCACATACTAATAATTTATGTCCTACCTAACTTAAGAAACAATTTTTATTTCTACTATTCTGGCATACTAACTAAAGAAGTTCCTACGCTAAAAAAGAAACAATTGACAAAAAGGAAATATGAGGGGCACCTCTATGAACAATTTAGTTAAAAGTGAACGTAAATGGGTATATGACCATTTTAGCATGGGAAATACTATTCTTATAGCATATACCACCCTTCCACTCCAAAGAAGAAAGTACAAAAAAATTAGTAGGAAAGTTCAGTAAAATCGAAATTAAGGAGGAAACATAATCAAATTAAATCCTAGTCTCACATCGCAAATTGCATTATCGCAAGAATACGTATGATCGATCAATAATAAACAGCTTGAACTAATTTAAGGTAACATGGAAAAAACATATGATCATAGCAACAAAGAAAGACATCGCTGCATTAGACAACCATATTTCATCGATGTTTTATTTGCTTACATAAATAAGAATAGAAGTATGAAGGAAGACAATCTCCTTATTTACTAAGGTTGAAGAGCTAAATGTCAGACTCCTTATACTTCGATGGCACATAGATATGGAAAAGCAAATTATTATATTTGGTGCTTCGAGAAGTAGATCTAACAGCTTCAAGAAGCAATGGAAATATGGTGGTATTTAATTGATTATGTGTACTGCAAGATCGCGCGATCGTAGGGTCATTTACTCACATAATTGCAAAAACATCATTTAAAGGAACACAAGATTTGTAAATCATCCATACAGCCTTGAATTTCTTCTAATTACTCAGAGAAAATGGTAATCACAAGTGAATAAACAAGAAATTTATGCAGTGCTACATATCTCAAGATATCTAGGTCAACATTAAGTTTATCTAGTAACCGCTTTCTTTATCAATCTATCGCACTTCTAACATCGCCAGACCTTAAGCAACACCGAAAGAATATACAACAAAAGGCCAAATGAAAACACATAGAAGTAGAGAAGGATTGTGCCTGTAAGGAAGGAACTTACTCTCTACAATCTCCCGTAGGGAAAAACATTTTAGAATTATGACCTCAAAGAAAATAAAGTAGCACATGTGTATATGGTAATCGAACTTGAAGACGATAAAAAGAAAGGATCAAGAACAATACACACCTTGAGCAAATCAATAGAACCGTGAGAGAGAGAGATGTCACCTAGCTCAATTATGCTAAGTAGAGTAAGTCAAAATATTTGCTTTCATATGAAATCTGGATACAACATCAACTCTACCAATTTGACTAAATTACCTCCCAATTTTGAATAAAACTCAGTAGTTAAAGGTCGAGCATTACCCGTAAAAGCCAAGTAAAGAACCAAACTAATTATGATCAATTGAGCTAGCATAGAAATACTTTGAGAAGTCAGATACTACCGCAAGAGCAAAGTAAACCAACTGAATTTGCAAGATAGTGTTAATGGACAAGAAGAGACAACTAAGTAACCCATAGTATAGCACAACATTCAAAAGTTGGTCTGACTA